>JARQOC010000001.1:405203227-405803227 GCA_033576535.1 Allobates femoralis | reverse complement strand
TCAGGTGACGATTCTGGATAAATTCTGTTTATGTCTGCCGGACATCTGTACCACCTCGCCACCACCCTGTAATTTCTATCCTGGGCATCTGCTGAGATAGAAGCTTTGTTGGAAAAGGTAAAAACATTTTCCCACTCATGTGGGGCAAGAGGTCTCTCCAGGTCTGACTCCCACCTGCGCACAAAAGGAGGATCCCTAGAAGTTTCTTCTATTTCAGTATCTCGAAACCAGTTATATAGAACTGATACCGTGTGCTCCAAGTGTACACCCTCCCTACATCTCCGCTCAAATGCAGTCAAGGGGCGAAATACTGAGTCCTGCTTGAGGGATTTTATATAGCTTACTAATCTGGCATGTAACAACCAGGCGTCAGGTGACGGTTCCTCATCTGGGTACATGGCATGTAGAGTTTTAACACTAACGGGTGTCAAGTAGTTGAAAATTGTCGGGTGTGTGCCCTTAGGAATGTTCAGAAAAAGAGACCTACCCTTTTCAACTGGAAATTGAGGGTTCCCAAAAATAGGTGTCATTGGGCCCGGCCAGGACGTTAGATGTAGATGAGGATTGCGACTACGGAGAAAAAAATTGCAGTTGGGAGGTGACGAACGGGGCACCTCTAGGCATAGTCGCGCTCTCCCACCACACCAAGGCCTGAGGGGGGTTAACCGAGAACAGGGACTCTGCCTCCACCCATCGTTTCTTGTCTGATTGCCTAAACAAATCCAAAACACACCCCCCCAGGGAAGCTGAGTGATAAGTTGGGAAGTCTGGTAATCCCAAACCCCCCCTTTTTATGGGTCTACATAGAATGCGGAAAGAGATCCTTGGCCTTTTATGTGACCATATAAAGTTCAGTATTTTTGATTTTAATCTTGAAAAGTAGGCCGCAGGGAGCCTAAGGGGGATGGTCTGGAAATAGTAAAGGATACGTGGGAGGAGGTTCATTCCTACCGCATGGATCCTTCCTAACCATGAAAGAGATATTTTATTCCACTTCATCAGATCTGCCTCTAATCTAGACATCATTGGAAGGAAATTCATTTTATAAAGTTCTGCAGGGTCACGAGTTATTTTGATGCCAAGGTAGGATAGGGAGTCTCCTGACCACTTGAATGGAAAATCTTCTTTCAGGAGTTGAGATACCAGGTGTGGGAGTGATACGTTGAGTATCTGTGATTTGGACATGTTAACTTTTAGATTGCTTAAGAGGCCATAATTACTTAGTTCAGACATAATGTTTGGGATGCTGATCAGGGGATTTGTAATATACAGGAGGAGGTCATCAGCAAATAGAGCTACTTTATGCTCTCTTGCTCCCCCACCCACTCCCCCAATAGAGGGGTTGCCCCTGAGCGATGAGGCCAACGACTCCATACAGATTATGTATAGAAAGGGGGACAGAGGACATCCCTGCCTGGTACCATTCTTAATTGTGAAAGGCTCAGACAGGGAGCCATTGACTCTGATACGTGCTGTGGGATTAGTTTATAAAGCATTGATACTGTGGAGAGTGGGGTCCGCGAGTCCCAGGTAACGCAGAGACTCCATCATGAACACCCAGTGTACCCTGTCGAAGGCCTTCTCTGCGTCCAACGACAGGATACACATGGGCAGTCCACGTCTCCTGGCTCCATCTATTATGGCAATGGATCTGATGGTATTGTCCCTCGCCTCACGCCCAGGGACAAACCCCACCTGGTCAGCATTAATCAGGTCTGGGAGATAAATTTTTAGTCTATTCGCTAGCATTTTAGAGTAGATCTTGATGTCTATATTGATTAGGGATATAGGGCGGTAGTTCCCATAGAGAGAGGCATCTTTGTCTGGTTTTGGGATGACAACAACATGCGCCATCAGAGCCTGTGACGGAAATGTTTCACCTCCTGCTACTGCGTTGCAGACCAAGATATTTGGGGGCCAACGTCGTCTGAAACCTCTTATAAAAGCTGACGGAAAATCCATCAGGGCCTGGGCATTTCCCACCTTCAAGGATTTAATACAGTCTTCAATTTCATTGATCAAGAACTTACTGGCCAACGCATCTATAGCGGACTGCGGTAAAGTAGGCATTCCACATCCACCAAGATATGCGGCCATTTTCTGTCTTAGAAAAGGTAGGGGCATGTCCTTGTAAGGTCCCTTCAGATTATATAATTCAGAGTAAAACTGGCGAAAACCTGCCAGGATGTCTCTCGTTCTGTGAACCACCTTCCCTGCAGAGTCTCTCATGTTAATAACGAATTCAGTGAAGGGCGTACTGGACCTCATAAGTAAAGGGTGCTACGTAAAGTCTAATTGAAAAACAACGAAAACCGTATAATGCACCTAAATAACAGGTATAGGAAATTGTTTGGTTGCAGGTAAAAATCATCAGTTTATTACATTAAAAAACAAGCAGACAATAACCAGAACCAGTAAGTACATAAAAGGAGGGTGCAGACAAGTTAAGAGACAGAAAACACTCTATGCCTCAAAGTTCAACATACCACCAGGGATAAAATCAGCAGCCGAAGTACAATGTACAGCACAGGTAACACGGGTTTCACAATTACAATCCATACAAACAAGTCAGTAAATCATAATATCGTCACATTATAAAGAGAGTGTAATGAGTACCCAATATAAATCTTACATAGTGCTGCAGCTAAAGTGCATCTATGCCCTAGGACGGTGGATGGAGAGGCACAGAGTGTCAGAGCCCCGACACATGTGTTTCCCTGTTTTCATCAGGGGGCCGTGAGTCTCTCATGTGTAGTATCGTAGTCCTATTCTCTCTGCGGTTAAGAGCTCTGGCTAATAGTTTACCCCTTTTGTTGCCTAGATAATAAAAACGGGAGTTAAGTCTATTTTGGAATAACCTGTCCTTAGCGTCAAGTATGTTTAAGAGTTTATGTCTGGGGGTAGAGAGGGAAGCTAGCGTCTCTGAGGAAGAGTCTATCTTATGCTGGGCTTCAAGGGTAGAGATCTGTTTCAACAATTGAGTTATTTCGCTTGCTCTAGATTTTTTAAGACGTGATCCATGAGAGATGAAGAGCCCCCTGAGGACACACTTGAGGGCCTCCCATTTTGTCGATTTCGGGGAAGGGTCTGTTTCGTGGACCTCAAAGAATTCAGAGATGGCTTTTTCGATATCTGCAACACATGTAGGGTCACGTAATAGATTCTCGTTTAGACGCCAGGAATATTCCCTAGGCGTGTCCGCACAAAGACCCAGGGATAGGTATACTGGAGCATGATCCGACAGTATAATGTTGTCTATTTCTGAACGCAGGTGGGAGTCCAACAGGGAGTGGGATATGTAGAATCTGTCAATTCTAGAATAGTTGGAATGTACTGACGAAAAGTATGTATAGTCTCTGGTTTCTGGATTTAGTATGCGCCAGGCATCTACCAATGAGAGTCCCTCCCATTGTTTCCCAAGGCGGTGGAGAGACGGTACAGATTGGCTAGACTTACCCCTGGAGACATCTAGAAAAGGGTCAGCTGGGTAATTGAAATCCCCGCCTAAGATGATCTGGGCCGAGTCAGCGAAGCCATGTAATTCCGACTTGAATCCCACTCCGAACTGTCGTATCCTCCTATTTGGGAACTAGACATTTGCAATTACATATGTGCGATTGGAAACTGATACCATGAGAAATATATAACGACCTGATGGGTCTATTTTTTGTTTCAATATAGAGGGGACAAATGACTTGTGAAATCCAATGGACACACCCTTTGATTTCGACTCTGGATTGGTGCTATGGAACCACAAGGGATAAAGAGGTGATTCGCATTTAGGCACCGACCCAGAGCGAAAGTGGGTTTCCTGGAGCATCAGGACGTGCACTCGTCTTTTGTGAGCTGAGTACAGGACCCGACGCCTTTTTTGCGGGATATTAAGCCCTCTCACATTGAATGAGCAAAATTTTAAATCAGCCATAATCATCAGCTTCCACAACGCCTGGTGCAAAAGCAAGGTTCACTTTGTCCCTAGAGAAGAAATTAGATAGGAAAGCAAGTAAAAAAGAAGAGAAAGGAATTAGGGTGAGGGTAAAAGTTATATACATATTACATATCAACTGTGTCATAAAAAACACGAGACTCGTCTTGTGCAAGTTAAGACAGAACAACATCTGTCTTGCACACATGGGGGATTTCGGGAGCCAAAGAGGTGGCCATTCCTGCCTCCCGCTACATCCCAAAAAACCACTTTAACTGGAAAACTAATATATAACATTCAACACCGCCGGTTTTTAATATATAGATCGGCTCAACAGTAGGGGGGAGTAGGGTGAGGGTAAGGGAAAGATGAAAGGATAGGGAAAGAGGGGGGAGGGAAAGGAAGGGTTGTAGTAGGAAAGAGGGGTAAGGAAAGGTTAATCTACAGGGATGAGGAGGCTCGGAGGGAAGGGGAGCCGTTATAATCTGAAGGACCAGAATGAGTAGTCAGATTAAAGACTCAGGCCAAGTCAGGCCAAGGCCATGTGGAAACATCATCAAAGACTTTCAAGTATTCGGATTCGCCTGATTCCGGGGTCTTCGCCTATCCTGCCATCTAAGAGGGGGTGCAGGTAGATGATGGGACGGAGGCCAGTCTGGTAGTTCAATTGAAGGAAGGTCAAAAGTCTTCAGAAAAGCAGGGAGGTCACCAATTCTACGGAATGAAGCTGATTTTCCATCCTTTTGGGCTAGTAATTGGAAGGGAAAGCCCCATCTATAGACAATGCCACTGTCCTTAAGGAGAGTCAGGAGAGGCCTCAGACCCCTTCTTTGTTGCAGCGTGCGTCTCGCCAAATCTGGAAACAAATTGATCTCAGCGTCCAGGAACCTGATGGGACCTTGTTGTCTAGCCTCCTGCATAATAGCTTCTTTGGTGGTAAAATAGTGCAGGCGACAGATTACATCTCGAGGTCTAGCTCTGTCCATAACGATCTCTGAATCAGTGGGTTCCCCCAGAATAGTGTTGAATAACTGTTGTACTTTTGATTTTAAGTCTATTGGGGAGATAGACTCAGGGAGCCCCCTTATGCGAATATTATTCCTCCTATTTCTGTTCTCTATGTCTTCTTGCCCATAAAGAATGTCCTCAATCATAGTGGTATGCATCTCCAGTAACTCTCTGTGTGCCTGTAGCTCAGATAATGCACCCTCCTGCACAGCCTCCACATCTTCTATACGTGCAGTAAATTCTGTTTTAAGGGACTGCAGTTCTCTCCTGTATGAGCCCTCCAGCCTGCTAGCCAGCCTGTCTAGGTCCCTTTTTGTAGGAAGAAGTTTCAAGAGTTTACTTAGCTCGGTGGGGGGAAGATTTACAGCGTCTTCCATCTGGGCTGAGTCTTCATCAGAGTCTGGTTGCAGGGGAGTGAAGCGGCTGCCTCTATCACTGGATTCCCGCGCTCCATTACCACTGTGCTGTGAGGGCGCCGCCATCTTAGATCCGCTGTGAGTGTGGCTGGCGGAGCCTGAGGAACGGAGAAAGCGGTCTAGATTACCGCTGTTGCTGGGGAGATCGGTGTCGGAGGCTCCCTGCGTCTTCCTTGCCTTGCCCATATGAGTGGGACCGGCGGTGGAGAGGTATTAATGGCGGTTTATGGGGAGTCAGGAGCGGAGCGGCTCAGACGTGCGTCCTACTCCTTCATCAGCTGGCCACGCCCCCGTGAGTTGATTATTTAACCAAATATAGCAGGGCAAGTCTTCCAGTTGCTAATTTTTGGCAGCCCCCAAAGGATGGTAGAAATTACCAAATTGCCCCCAGCAGAAAAAGGTTCCCCACCCCTACCCTAAGGCAAGGACTGTGGTGCCCTCTGCTTTCACTACCAAAAAAACGGAAAATATGACCCATAGTGAAAAAATAGATGTGGGATCTACTAGAAAAGACACACAAAATGGGGTTACTCCCAAAACTACACAACCCACACAACTTGCACTTATCACATTTCCTCCAACAAGATGCACTAATTTAGCAATTTGCCCATGATCACCTCCACACAAGCCTCATCAATTTGTCATTACTGAGAATACATAATAACACTCTATCACAGATCAAAGTTAGATCCTTACGTATCTTCTACACTAACACCTGATGAACCCAACTTATTGGGTTCTACCATCACACAGTTCTAATGTTGAACATCTGATACCCACTAGCACGAATCATCCGAAATAAACTTCTTCCACTAAAGATATTACGAGCACAATGAATTCCAATCAATCTATCAATGAACCTTGTGTTGATGTAAGCATTTTAACAGATTCCTTACCCTATTAAGAAATGTGTCATCAACATTTGACTTAACATCATTTGTGCAAGAGTGTGTGAATAAGGCCCACATAACCATTTGAACAAAAAAGAAGACTCGTATTACTAATTTGAATGTCAATTTAAAAAAAATTCAAAAATTACCCAGTTTTTTCGGATAGCTCCAGGACTCCACCCGAAAGGAAAAAAAGAAAACGGGGATGTAGAGGAAGTGGGAGATCAACTACACCAAACACAGGCAATATCAGATCTATCCCAGAAGAGGACAAAGGAAAATTAAACATGAATGATACGTGTACAATTATAACTCTTCAAAACACAGGAATCTTTAATCTATCCGACCATAATTTAACCAAAGCAGAGGTCTCCTTATTTAAATGGGGTCTTTCATTTTGCCCTAACTCCTCCCTCAATGCTTTTTTCCGTATATCTTGACTTGAACAAATTTTTTAGGAAACTAACAATACAACTCCACTCTTTGGTCGAGGAAAGGAGTAAAGGATCCCCTGTATATCTAAAAATTAAAGACAAAATGAGCACTGGAGAGAAGCAGGCTATTGTTTCGCTACGTGAGAACAATAACATCATTATTAAAAATGCGTATAGGGAGACTGTGTAGTGGTAATGAGTAGAGGGGTGGTATCTTGGGGAGGGAAGAAGGATTTTGAATGCTCAAAATTACTATGAAAAGCTCTCCTGTGATCCTTCTATTTAAATTTTCCTTAAATACAAAGACCTTATTAAGGCAGGCTTCACATTTGCTTTCGGCACTGCAGCGTATGCAAATCGAACGCAAATACTTTCATGTGAACGCATCGGAGATTGTCTGCATGCATTCACATGAAAATGTGATTGTGAGCCGCCTTGCCACTCAATCAGCTGATCTCTTCCTCCCTGCCGCTGCTGGTTTAAAATAGCCAGCGGGAAAGCCGACTTCACCACCGGCTTTCCCGCCCCGTTAATTCAAAGGAACTGCTGATACACATCATTTGAATTAGCGGGGCGGGAAAGCCGGTGGTGAAGTGTTTTGACCGCTGGCTATTTTAAACCAGCGGCAGCGGTAGGGAGGAAGAAAGAAGAAAGAAGATGACAGAAGAAGAAAGAAGAAGGAAGAAGAAGAAAGAAGAAGAGAACGACAGGAAAGGATTCACATGTAGATGACCTCGGAGGAGGTCATCTTCCGCAGCATCTGTGCGCTTGCCAGCAGATAGCGATGCACACAGATTGACTTCCATTCATTTTTTGTGTGCGGCTGTCTGCATGCGCATAAAGTAAGCACACAGCCACGCCCAAAAAAATGCAACATGTTGCGTTCCGCATGTGCATAAATTATGCGCAGCCAAATGCAAACGCAGCTGAGCGCAGGTACACACAGGCACTATGCGTTCCTATATTAAACATAGGAGCGCATTGTGCCTGTGTCTTGCTGCGCTCAGGAACGCTGCGTTCACAGTGCACATCGTGCACAAATGGGAACCCAGCCTAAGACTGCGTACATCAATGGCATTCTAAACAAAAAAAGAAAATACATTTTTAGATATCCAACAATTCAGAGTTCCTTTCTTTTATTTCCTTCCCATGATACATTAAAACTGCACCAACCCTCTAGGTCGCTCCGTAATATCGGGCATCAGTTCCATCACTAGTAATCATTCGAAGTACATCGACATTATCCTACAAAAATATGTACTTAAGATCGAATCCTATCTCTCCCAATTGATCAAACAACTTAGAGATTTACCCCCTGAAGTGATTGTCTAAGTTTACATGAGACATCAGTGCTTTGTACAGTAATATATTGCATTACTTAGGCTGCTTTCACATCACGATTTTTGTTCATCCATGGCCACTGATCCGATTTGGTCTCCATGTATATTTATGGGCACAAATGTGCACGGATTGGCCTTTATTGGTATCTGATTGTGTTAGTTTTGTGATGGATCCATTTGTGCCAGATTTTTTCCCGGAGCAGGCGCCGATTTTGGCCTGCTTGGAAAAAAATCGGACAGAGACGGATCCGTACCTGTCTGTTTCAAATAACATGGAGCTCTATAGTGAAAGATCAAAACGGATCCATCAAAAAATTGAATCCGTAAAACTGATCCGATTTGCTGTACTGCGCATGCTCAGAAATAAGGTACAGCCCTATCTCTGCTAAATGATGATGGATCCGTGGAAAACACGGATCCATGGGCATCAGTGGCATCTTTTGGCACAGATCTGTGCCTGTCCGTGAGATCCTTGAAAGTTAAGGATCATCATGGATGTGCAAGAATCGTGATGTGAAAGCAGCCTTAGAGTTGAAAGCAATTGACCATTTGATGGCAGACAGCAATATATCCTCAGAGCAAAAGAATTTTCTCAAAATGACCATCTTGTTCATTTTGAGCAATAATGTCTTAACGTTTGAGATATTGGTATACCACCAGATAAGGGCTGTGCGTTGGGAACGAGATTCGCCCCTAGTTACGCAGATTTGTTGATGGGGTTGTTTGAGTACGTCTTCATTGAGCAGCCCCCTTGGCGGCATCATGTGGTTTACTACCGCCACTACATAGATTATCTCTTTTTTTCTGTGGAGGGGCACAAAAGAAGGAGCCCTTATTTGTTGAAAAACTCAATACCAACTCTTGGGACTTGTCATTTACTGCAAGAATATCTGAAACCGCCCTCCAGTATTTAGACCTAATAGTTCAGTTTGATGACACAAGGAGAGAGTTCACATCAACCTTTTTGAAGCCAGTGGACCTCAACAATTATCTACGGTTAGATAGTGGACACCTCCCCAAGTGGATCACTATAGTTCCATATGGTCAATACTGGAGAGTGCAGAAGAATTGTACAAGGGACTCAGATTTCCTTGTAGAATCAAAAATATTGAGAAAAAACCCAGTTCATTTAAAAGGATAATCCTAAGAGATTATGTGACGCCTTTTGTAAAATAAAAAATCTTACTCAGGACACCTGCTTTAATAAAATAGAATCATCTATTGACAACAGTAAAGCAGTTTCAGAGCTAACCAAGTGGAGCTTGCTCACTACTTTTAATCAATTTGTGTTGTTCTCCAGAATCTGCTAAGTAAGTTTTGGTTTATTTTGAAAGTGGATTCAGTATTACAACAACATCTACCTGTTAAACCAAGAATTATTTAATGGGAACCATGGAGAAGGGGTAGAGGTCAAATGACAAAGTGCAGAAGATGACATAAATATGAAGGGCTCAAAAAACCTTCTTTTCTCTGCTCCCACTGTGGCCCCGAAATGTTTGTCTATTGTGTTGGTATTATAAGTGATGATAATAATGTTGCACAATGTGTAAAAAAAAAGTGTAGATAGTCACCGCTGTCTAAGGGGGAGGGGTTGGGGTGTGATGAACGGGGGGGGGGTTTGGGTTTATTGTATTTCATGAAATTTTGAGACTTTGTTTCAAGGACTTTGTTTATAATTGAATTATGTTTTAAGAAGTAGGGGTAACAAGGACAGGTACAGTACATATGAGCGGTCAATGCTTGCTGATACACGACGGGAGAGGATCCTGTCCACGAGGGCTCACAGTCTACAGGGAGTTAAATAGCTTTTTACTTCAGTGACTGTGACCTCCTAATGCTGCAAATTCAAAAAAATTTGCATTTTCAGTTCTTTCAAACATTTCAAATGGTTAGAAACTCTACTGTGCCTATAATTTGGAACAGTGCAATTAGAGTTTTTTTTTTTTTTATTTTGTACATTATACTGTTGTCATTGGGAGCTTTCTTCAATAAAATTCAATGTATACTCTAACAGGTGATGACTTTTGTTACACTGACTGTCATTTGCACCTACCATTTAGGAAAATCAGAGAAAAAGAACATTTTCATAATAATTTGGAACATGGTGAACATAGTGTCTAAGGCACTACAGGTGGATTCAGGAAGGCACCCTGAAGGCACATGCCAGCCCTAGACATCGTAGCAAGACCCTGAGGAACATAAAGTGTATGACAGATACGTCTAGATGTATGAGACGTCTGAAGCAGCAACCAGCAAGCCTGCGAGAGATAACCAAAGAAGACTGTGGGGCAGTCTATAGGTCTTGGGTGTAATATAGGTACAAAAGAAAAAAAAAGGAACAAAAGACGTGTGATGGGGTGGAGGGGTTGGCTTTACATTAACCACCGTGGAGTGAGGTACTAGTCCCCAAGTATTTTTTATTTTATCAGCACCTGTTTTTGGCTGTAGCCAGTCTGTCTTTCTTCTGCAGGTTTGGTATTGCCCTCTCCAGAGGGGGCTGATCTGGTGCCGAAATGTTACATGCCATGAGAAAATTGCGACCCTCTTTGTATGTATATATGACTTGCCAGGAATACTTGAAATTGAAAATAAGTTTCATGGAGAAATGCATTTGTACGTCACAGAATTGTCCCTCAGGGTCGCAGTTATAGGTGACATCATCCTGCGAAACCTGAGAGTGGCGGTTGAGACATCAGCATAGTTTGTGTTGGAATGGGGGGAGCCCCTTTTTTCCTGGAGCGAGCCAGTTGATGATCTTTCATGTAGAAGGAATGGATAAGGGTAACGACACCTCTTGGTGTTGTGTTGGGAAGGCGACGGGGGACGCAGCAACTTGTGATCTCTTATCATTAATGAGCTCATGGGGGGAGCAAGTAGGCATAACTGCTTTTATAGTGTCGTGGATTAATCCTCTGAGATCTGAGGAATTGACGCTTTCCGGCACTCCCTAAGTTTTAGATTCTTTTTTCAGGAGCAATCCTCCAGATTCACCGATTTATTTTGAATATTTTCTAAATCATTGGCCAAATCATTGTGGAGATCAATGAGCTTGTTATCAGAGCTTGCAAAATCTCCCATTTTCTGCTCCACATGTGTGACTCTTGTGTCCAAGACTTTTATCTAAGCTGTGATGGGGCTCACCATGTTTGAAAAGTCTCTATGTAAGGAAGTGCTGAAGGCTAACAACATCTCTTTAATTAGAGACACTGAAGCAGACTCATCAGTTGTGGAAAAGCCTGTTAAATCTGGGATGGCACTAGGAGCAGCGCGAAAGGAGCCATTTAGCACAGAGTGGCTATTATGAGATTGTTTCCCTGCACTACTTTTTTTCAGCCACTGCTGTTGTGCACTGGAAGAGGGCATACTTGAAGAGGGATCCGTCGACTAGCTGGCCAGATCTACTTTCCCACCTCTAGAGATGCCACCAGTGTGCTAAAGCTGGAACCCAGATAAGCAATAAGCATCCACGCTGCAAGGCGAACACTGGGGAGACTCGCTCAACTGCTTGGAAGCTGTACCATCCGTCGTGGGATCCTCAAGTTACACATAACACGAGGAAATAGACACTGGGGAGACTGGTACGCTTGATGTGCACGCACCATCTTTGTATGGATCTTTATCAAAGAAAATCCGCAGTTTGCTGTGTCTTTTCTGCGCGCTCTTGCTCCTCATCATCATCCCGGGGTATTAAGAGAGCTTGAGGGCACTTTGTGACTCAGTTAGGAGGATTAGGTGCTGAGGAAATCACTGAATAGGTGCTGGCTGAGAAGAAGCTATGAGATCAGGTGACCATCCTCTTTGCCGGTCAGGCCATGCACCCTGTGACCGTTTTAACCCCTTCGCACCCGAGATATTTTTCGTTTTCTTTTTTTCCTCCCTTTCTGCCAAGAGTCTTTTTTTATTTTTCCTTCAATGTAGACATATGAGGGCTTGTTTTTTGCAGGACAACTTGTACTTTTTAATGACAACATTCATTTTACCATATAGTATGCTGGAAAAAAAAAAGTCTAAGTGCGATTAAATTGCAAAAAATAGTGGAATTTCACCTTTTTTTTTTATTTACCAGGTTCACTATATGGTAAAACTGACCTGTTAGTATGATGCCTCAGGTCACTACGAGTTCTTAAATACCAAATATATTTAATTTTACCTTTATCTAAATGGTGAAAAAAAATCTGAAATTTGTCAGAAAAAAAGAATTGCACATTTGGATCCATTTTCAGAGACCCATAGCTTTCTCCTTTTTCAGGATTTGGTGCTGTGTGATGGCTTATGTTTTTGCGTCTTGAGTTTATGTATTTAATAATATCATTTTTGAGTAGATGCATCAAATCCTAGTAAAGGAGGAAGTAGGGTTAAAAACACTGTGCGGACTCTGAGCCAGATTAAAAAGGGTTCAGACCGAGAAAATCAGTGAACTACTGACACAAATTCAGCTTTTGGAGACTAGACACAAAACATCAAACACTCACGAGTTGTTGATAGAGCTCACCACCAAACGGCTTGAATTAAAGAGTCTGTTCTTCAATACTTGCGGCCGTCCATTGGCGTGACTGCTACACCCTAGAACGGGCTCTACTTTCATTTCTTCAATTAAGACAGGGGCGGGAAAAGTGATTCATAGCAATGAAAAGATCCCAGGGGTTTTTCAAGAATTCTATAAGTACCTGTATAACGTAAATGGGAAATTCTCAGACATGGATCCTTCCACTGAGAACTAAAATTAGAAATTACATTAAAAAAGTTAAGATCCCATCTCTGTCAGAAGCCGATTTAACAACCCTGGAGGAGGACATAACCGCGGAGGAGCTGATGGACGTGATCAAGGCCATCCCGACATCTAAATGCTCAGGGCCGGATGGGTTCACACCCATCTTCTACAAAACTCTATTGGACAGTTTGCTTCCCCAAATGATCCTAATGTTCAATGCAATCACAGTGGGTGAAAGTTTCACCCCTCAGGCGTTGGAGGCACATATATGTGTGATCCCGAAACCCAATAAGGACCCTTTGTTGGCGGCAAGCTATAGGCTAATTTCGTTAATAAACGTGGACGTCAAATTATTTGCCAAGATTTTGGCTGACACTCTCCAAAATGCTGCCCTTAATTATTAATCTGGACCAGGTGAGCTTTGTCAAAGTCTGAGAGGCGCGGGACAACATCATTAGATCCCTTAACCTTGTAGACAGGGCTAAGGTGTGGAAGTCCCCTCTTTGTTTACCATCAGTGGACACAGAAAAGGCCTTTGACAGTCCATTGGGGCTTCTTACGAGAGGCCTTGGAGCACATTGGGCTATGACAAAAATTTTTGGATAGTCTCATGTCCCTGTATTTGAAGCCCTCAGCTAGGGTAAGGATTAATGGATCCTTATCTGACCAGTTCTTTATTCAGAATGCAATGAGGCAGGGGTGCCCGTTGGCCCCTCTGTTATGTCGTCGTAATCGAACATCTGGCTAAAGCTATTAGGGACAATGACAATATTAAGGGGTTACAGGTAGGGAATACCAATCAAAAGATGGCTTTGTTCGCTGACGACGTGCTCCTTTATGTATCCCAACCTGTCATTTCCTTCCCCGTTTTACTAAGAGTTTTACACATTTGGGGCTGTGAGTAATTTTAAGGTAAACTATTCAAAACGGAGGCTCTAAACATTTCTTTACCTCCGTTAGAAGTAGCTTCACTAATGAAGGACTTCCCCTTTCGGTGGAAACAGGGGCAGGTATCCTACTTGGGAGTGACTTTCCCCGATGACCTGCATAAACTTTTCCCCTGAATCATCAAGTTATTTTAGACAAGGTAGGGTCTCTTCTGGATTCTTATAGGCCACTAAAACTCTCACTGGGTTGGATTCACGTAATTAAGATGGATGTCCTGCCGAGATGTTTGTATATATTCCAAGCAGATCCCGTCTGGCCTCACAGAAAAAGCCGAGGGTGCGATATAAGACCCTGTCAGCACCTTGTAAAAACTGTGGGGTGGGTCTCCCAGATCTTAACAAATACTGTCAGGCAGCCATTTTAGCTAGACTTCTGGACTGGAAATACAAAGAGGCTTCCAAGAAATGGGTCCAGATTGAACAAGAAAGGATAGAAATACCCCTTCAATACTTTCAGTGGACCACCAGACATTTCATCAATAGTCATGGGAACCTTGCATTCCTCACCACGGGAACATTAAGGATATGGCAAGCTACACTAGCCAGGAATCCGGATGCACAGTTGGTGAGCTCTTTGATTCCTATATTTTGAAATCCGGCTATTTTCCCAGGCTTGAGGAATCAGACCCTCTTGTGTTGGAAGTTCAGGGACGATACACGCATCAGACACGTCCTACAACACGGGGAGCTGCCCACATTTAATGCATTGCAAGACAATTCCATTGGTAGAAAACTTAACTGGTGGGAATATTTACAATTACAACCTTTCCTGCAATCCTTAAAGTTGTCAGGGGGCCCTGATCTTTGGTTATCACCCATGAAAAATTTTTTACATGTGAAGCGCCGCCATACCGGGGGATATCAGCCATCTATCAAATTTTATTGGAAGTAGAAAACAAGGACAAGCATAAATACCAGATTCCCTGGGAGAGGAAACTGGGGAGGCCCATCTCAAGTGAAGACTGGGACAGATGCTTCCTAATGGCTTATAAGTTGCCTGGCTCATGCGATGCTCAACAGACGTGGATTAAGAGCAGAGAGACTGTGGAACTCTCTGCCACATGATGTTGTGATGAGTGAGTCACTACTAAAATTTAAGAAGGGCCTGGATGCCTTTCTTGAAAACTATAATATTATCGGTTATATATACTAGATTCTTTGATAGGGTGTTGATCCAGGGAGTTAGTCTGATTGCCATTTCTGGAGTCGGGAAGGAATTCTTTTGCCTTCCAGTGGATCAACATGTTAGGCTATGGGTTGAACTAGATGGACTTAAGGTCTTCCTTCAACCTTAAAAACTATGTTACTATGTTAGAAGTGCTATAAACTGCAATTTAGGTGGTATATTACCCCAGACAAGTTGCACAGGTTCTCTCCAACAGCCTCCGAATATATTGCTGGAGGTGTGGATCCGAAGAGGGTACGCTGCTACATATATGGTGGGACTGCTCCCTGATCAGAGCATTTGGGAGAAAGTATTCCGAAACTACAGGTAAACACGTTGTTGGAAATCCCCGAGATGGTGCCTGGCTCAGTGAGGACCCAAAGGCTTGCTGTGGCCAGAACGGTGATTCCTCACCACTGGAAGGACCAGAATCCGCCAACTATATTGGAATGTTACTCAGAGGCTGGGCTTCTACAGACTCTGAATGCCTTAACCATCACTTGGTCTGAGTGGATCATATTTAAAGATGCCACAAATTATAATGAGTTGTTTTCCTAATTTGAAAGAGGTGTTACCCCTATAATTGCTCATGTCAGTAATTACATCTCCCACTCCTTAGTTCTCAATCGATATATCACTGAGTTCTGGTTCTCACATTCCTCTCTCCCCCTTTTTTTCTTTCTTTTTCTTTCCCCCATTACCCTCTTTCCCATTCCCCCTGGGCGGCTAAAGTTTAAAGGTCAGAAAAGATCTGTGAGTATACTAAGATAACAACGGTTAAAAATGATTGATGTTAAATTCCTCACTTTGAAAGGGATATATGTAAATAATTGCATAAACTTTGCTTTTCTTATTTTCTTTTTATAAATTGTCTCGTTATAAAGACACAATTCAAAAGCTTAGAAGATGTTTCTACATACTATACTATATTATAACAAAGTGTTATGTACTAAATATAACATTGTGCAATCACTAAGCAAGCTAATTAATGATTGTATTGTTAAAAATACAATTTTTCGTTTAATAAAAATATATTTAACAAAAAAAACCACTGTGCTGTCGAGGGATACTAGGGTCTTGGAAAATTGATTAATGACAAATGACGTGATTTATTTTGCTACACGTTTCAGCGCCATGTTCCTTCTTTAGGCAAAATCACAATGGTGGTATTAAAAATGTCAGCTCAAGGGGCAAAAATAAGCCATCACACAGCATCAAATCCTAAAAAATAAGAATAGTGGGGTCTCGGAAAATGGCTCCAATGATACATTGTGATTTTGCCTGAAGAAGGAGCATCGCTCCAAAACACATGGCAAAATAAATCATGTTATTTGTCATTATTCAATTTTACAAGAGCCTTGTATCCCAAAGCAGCATAGTGTTTTTAACACCTCTCCTCCTTTACTATGACTTGATGCACAACGCTGGGGTCTGCACCAGGTGTGAAAATTGATTTCTAGTGGTTGTGTCTCTTCACAGTCACACAAGGTGAGCGACTTCTTGCACGTTTGATTATCCACTGCTATTTGGGAAATACCCTATGGTGCACCTTTTGTCTTTACATTTCTTTTAATGTTTGGGTGCATGCAATGATTTGATCGCCTGTTATTGCATTGTCGCTGCGACCCAAACAACTTTAATTTTGTCTTTTTTTTTTTTTTTTTTTTTAACTTTAAGCAATTTACTGATCAGATTAATTGATTTTACATTCTGATTGGTCATTTCTGAATGTGGCAATACCAAATGTGTGTATAATATTTATGTATAGTTTTATTTCCAATGGGGAAATAATTATGTAATTTGAATTTTCCTTTAATCCACTACACGACAGCGTGGACTTAAACATTTACATTTGTTCACTCAATGAAACATCGAGCCATGCCCACTGATGCCAAACCACGCCCACTACTTAAACCGCTCATGTGCCACAACTTTCGGCCGCTTAAACAGTAAGTTTGCCCATCATCTGACCTCTCGCTATTATGGCAACACATCGGTGCCCGGTGATCATGTCATGGGGTCATCTATAGCGGCGGGGAATAGGAGTAGCGCTATCCCTGCCGTGGCGTTTTAGATCGGGCTACCAGAATTTGACAGCGTTATCAAATAGGCAACAGGATCTCCGAACCACCCGCAACTATTAGCTGCATGTCGGCTGATCAGATAAACTGGCATATACAGGGAACGATTTGAGCTGGGCGCGTGAGCTCTCGTCAAAGTCGGAAAGTCACGACCAATGATGTACCTATACATCATTGGTCATGAAGGGTTTAAACATAGTTTCGATCAACTTTTGTCGTCTATCATCACTTTTTTTGGGTCGAAATCTGCCCTTGTAAATTCACATTGAGTGAGCTGTTATTATTTTTATCTTGTTTAAAATGTTTGGTGAGGTCCAGATTAACTCAAAGAGCTCAATGGAATATGACCTTTCTCCTTCGCATCATTGGGGGACACAGGACCATGGGTGTATGCTTTTCTGCCACTAGGAGGCGACACTAAGTAGAGATTAAAATTGAGCCCTCCTTCCTGCAGTATACACCCGGGCATGGGCGTAGATATTCAGTTTTAACTTAGTGTCGCAGGAGGCACATGCGGTCTGTAGCTCAGACCACACATACCTCATTTCAGCTTATTTTTACTAGCAAGGAAGCCGAGGGCAGCTCACGGGGACGGATCCTCATAAAGGGACCCCGCTCTCCTGGCGCGGAGCCACCAGTAGCCGTCACGCATACTTGCACCCCCCTGCAGGACAGGGAGATGCACTGGCCACTGGCACACATAAGGCACCATGCCATCACCCCGCAGGACAGCGGGATGCACACGGCCCAGAGGGCACCAAGGGGAGCAATGGCTACAAGACTATTCCCACCTCCTCCAGCAAAGGAGGCAGGTGAAAAAGCACAGCAGCCAGCACATCTTGCTCACCAAGCCATCCCTAAGGCCTCTGGTGCAGCAGGGGCTGCAGGACCTTCACCCACCTCGGCACCCACAGCCCATCCTGAACCTCCAGATGTCCCCAACGTGGCGGCTCCAGGCTGGGACGCGCACCGCCGGTAAGTCAAGGTACGCGCACAGCCCCAGGAGCCGCACCAACCACAGGGGGGCCGCCACCGCGCATCGCGGCCACCCGACACGCTCCCGGGGCTGCAATTAATCGAGGCCCTGGTCCGGGCCTACACTCCAGCGCCGCCCACAGCCCAGGCTCATTGGCCGCGCGCGTGTCACCACCCGCATCATAGGGGGCGGGCGCGATGACACGGCCAGCCGCGCTCCCATTGGCCACTGGCTGAGCGCCGCACCACCGCTACAGCCAGTAATATTAAGCGCAGGGACAAGCCCACGCCCATAACAGCGCGATTGGCCAGTGAGCATGTCGCTCATGGCCCAGGGTGCAGCCCCACAGCACAATAAAGAGCAGGCCCCATAACCGACGCGAAAATCGAACAAAGCAGCTAACACGCTGCAGCTGCACAAAGGTACAGCCCTCAGGTAATAAACCTGGGACTGATACCTAACTATCCCCCATGGAGACCTGCTGAAGTAGGGTGGGCTCTGCCCCCCTCAGGAGGGGGGGGACACAAAGCCTGCATACTACCCAGGGACACATTCAGGTCACAGTCCTTTTGTTCCAGTGCCTCTTCAAGGGAAAGACCTCAGCACCTCACGGACGACATAGCAGGGGACACCGGATTCGGGTAAGCTCCATAGGAGACCCTCTTTCCTGCAGATACCCACCCCTGCCCTCATTACAAACCAGTTTGGACACCGCAGTGCCATTGCTAACCGTAATCTGGTACGCAATGGCAGATCAAAAACTGTCCAAGGACAAAAGCAAAAGCAGCGCAGGGAACAAGACATCATGCACCAGCTGCCAGGCCATACTCCCGCACAAGCATACGTCACAATTTTTGTGAACCTGAAAGTCCCATAGAGGCTACCTCTGACGCAGGTCCCAGCGTGCCCGACATTCCTCCATGGGGTATAATACTGTCGCAACGGATGGACTCCATAGTCCAAATGCCACAGGTCCGGTCTGAGTCTCACGCAACCAGTTCCCATAAACGTCACCACTCCCACTCCAGCAGGGAACAGCCCACAGACTCTCTAACCACTAAAAAACGGACTAATACCAGGCTGCCTCATGAATAATCTCCCAATGCATCATCAAGTGACAGGTCTCGCTCCCCTTTACCTCGTCACCAGTCTGAGTCACGCTCCGAGGGCGAACTATCAGACCCAGACACACCCTACGAGAGTGAGACCACGGGCCTCCAGACACTGGTTGACAGTCTCAGCACAGCTGTTAACATGACACTGGATATCAAAGACGAGTGTGTCACCACGCCAAAGACTAAACGACCTCGCCGGGTATTCTCTAACCCTGAGATCGTCGGTTTAGTACAACGACACTGGGACTGCCCCGACAAACCCTTCGCAGGCCGCAAGGCCATTGAATCAAAATATCCCTTTGCCCCTGAGCAACACAAAAAATGGGCTGAATCACCAGCCGTAGACCCCCCAGTGTCGCGTCTGGCTAACAAAACCCTACTTACCATCTGATAACTCGTCTATCAAAGACCCCAATGACCGCCAGCTTGACAGTCTAGCACGCTCAGTCTTTGAGGCCTCATGGGCGGCTCTCTCGCTTTTGTTCACCATAGCATGGGTGGCCAAAGCAGCGGAATCCTGGATCCAGGAGATTCAGCAGACGCTGCAAGTCCCTGACCAGAACCCGGCAGACCAACTCGATCTGCTGGCAAAAGCACAGCTGTACTTCCTGATAGCATCCAGAGACGCAGCCAACTGCGCCGCACTGGCAGCGGCAAACGCAATCTCCATGCGCCGAACCCTGTGGCTTAGGGGCTGGCACGCTGATCCAGCATCAAAAAGATCACTCATAAACCTACCGTACCAGGGAGGTCGCCTATTCGGCAAAAATCTCGACCAACTCATCTCTGAAACTACAGGGGGCAAAAGCAAGTTTCTCCCCCAGCAGAGGTTCAAGCGGCCTTTTCGCCGCCCACAGTCTCACTCACGCTCCCAAGCCTCCCAAGGATCACTAAGGTGGTCCAGCTCTAATGCCAACACGAACGCGGGGCCAACAGCTACCCACACTCTTTTAAGACCAACCAAACTTGGAAGACCCGCCCTAAACAAACTCACTTTAAAGGCACGAAGCCACAAAAGCTTAACACATGACTCCCCTCCGCAACCGCCCGACACCAGCATAACAGGCGGACCCCATTTAGCTCTTCTGCCACTCATGGCTCAACATCGTACACGACAATTGGGTCAGAGAACTGGTGTCGTCCGGCTAAAAGATAGAATTCATATCCCGGCCCCCCAAATCGCTTCTTTCTATCCCACCCCCCAAAGGGAAACGCCCGACCATTCCTCGAAGCCATCAACTCACTGCTCAAAACCGGCGTCATAAAACCGGTACCAGTAGACGAACAGTTCAAGGGCTACTACTCAAACCTGTTTGTCGTCCCAAAAAAGGACGTGTCAGTGCGTCCCATCCTGGACCTCAAACTTCTCAACAAGTTTGTAAAGGTTCGGCAGTTCAGAATGGAATCCCTACGCTCAATAATCGCGGTTCGCGGTACAAAAACGCCACTTCCAATCCGTTGCCCTGCCCTTCGGCTTGGCAACCGCACCCAGAGTCTTCAGAAAGGTCATGGCGGCCGTCATGACCATCTTGCACGCACGGGCAGTCGTCGTCTTACCGTACTTAGACGATCTGCTGATCAAGGGCCCATCCTTCCAGGCAGGGCCGGCGTCAGCACCCGGCGTACCCGGGCAAGTGCCGGGGCCCGACGGCTTGGAGGGGGCCCACCGGGCCCCTAAGGGCTAGGGTCACACTTGTGTTGTGACCCTAGCCTGACGCAAGTATTGTCTGCTGCAGCGCAGAGCGTTTAACGCTATGCGCTGCCAGCAACTGAGCCCATAGAAACCCGCAGTTTACATTGACAACGAGTGGTTGTCATGGTAAACGTCGGGTTTCTATGGGCTGCCTCCAGCGCAGAGCAGCGTTGCAACATACAATACTTGCATAAGGCTAGGGTCACAATGCAAGTGTGACCCTAGCCTCAGGGGCCCCTGAGCACACTGCCCCCACAGCCAGAGCCATATCCAGGGGGCAGCTGGGGGGTCATTTTCAGGCTCCTGCAGGCTGCAGCACCGGAGGTCTCCCTCCTCCCCCCTCCACGGGAGCGACAGAGCTGCACACACTCTGTGCTTACAGGACCTGCGATGATGTCACATGGAGGGGAGGAGTCAGGGGTCTCATGATCAGCTCCTCAGTGTATCCAGGACTCTGCTGGCCAGCATGAATGATGCTCAAATAAGGTGAAGTTTGTGTGTGGTCAGGAGGCATTTACAGTGTGAATGTAGCAGAGGTGAGTGTGTACTAGGTGTATGGCAATTAGGTGAAGGTTATGTGTGGGGTCAGGAGGGATTTACAGTGTGAATGTAGCAGAGGCGAGTGTGTACTAGGTGTACGGAGCAGAGCCGAGTGTGTACGAGGTGTACGGAGCAGAGCCGTGTGTGTACGAGGTGTACGGAGCAGAGCCCTGTGTGTACGAGGTGTACGGAGCAGAGCCCTGTGTGTACGAGGTGTACGGAGAAGAGCCTTGTGTGTACGAGGTGTACGGAGCAGAGCCGTGTGTGTACGAGGTGTACGGAGCAGAGCCGTGTGTGTACGAGGTGTACGGAGCAGAGCCGTGTGTGTACGAGGTGTACGGAGCAGAGCCCTGTGTGTACGAGGTGTACGGAGCAGAGCCCTGTGTGTACGAGGTGTACGGAGCAGAGCCTTGTGTGTACGAGGTGTACGGAGCAGAGCCCTGTGTGTACGAGGTGTACGGAGCAGAGCCCTGTGTGTACGAGGTGTACGGAGCAGAGCCTTGTGTGTACGAGGTGTACGGAGCAGAGCCGTGTGTGTACGAGGTGTACGGAGCAGAGCCGTGTGTGTACGAGGTGTACGGAGCAGAGCCGTGTGTGTACGAGGTGTACGGAGCCGAGCCGAGTGTGTACGAGGTGTACGGAGCCGAGCCGAGTGTGTACGAGGTGTTACGGAGCAGAGCCCTGTGTGTACGAGGTGTACGGAGCAGAGCCCTGTGTGTACGAGGTGTACGGAGCAGAGCCCTGTGTGTACGAGGTGTACGGAGCAGAGCCCTGTGTGTACGAGGTGTACGGAGCAGAGCCCTGTGTGTACGAGGTGTACGGAACAGAGCCGTGTGTGTACGAGGTGTACGGAACAGAGCCTGTGTGTACGAGGTGTACGGAGCAGAGCCCTGTGTGTACGAGGTGTACGGAGCAGAGCCCTGTGTGTACGAGGTGTACGGAGCAGAGCCCTGTGTGTACGAGGTGTACGGAGCAGAGCCGGTGTGTACGAGGTGTACGGAGCAGAGCCGTGTGTGTACGAGGTGTACGGAGCAGAGCCGTGTGTGTACGAGGTGTACGGAGCAGAGCCGAGTGTGTACGAGGTGTACGGAGCAGAGCCGAGTGTGTACGAGGTGTACGGAGCAGAGCCGCGTGCGTACGAGGTGTACGGAGCAGAGCCCTGTGCGTACGAGGTGTACGGAGCAGAGCCGTGTGGTACGAGGTGTACGGAGCAGAGCCCTGTGTGTACGAGGTGTACGGAGCAGAGCCGCGTGCGTATGAGGTGTACGGAGCAGAGCCGCGTGCGTACGAAGTGTACGGAGCAGAGCCGCGTGCGTACGAAGTGTACGGAGCAGAGCCGCGTGCGTACGAAGTGTACGGAGCAGAGCCGCGTGCGTACGAAGTGTACGGAGCAGAGCCGCGTGTGTACGAAGTGTACGGAGCAGAGCCGCGTGTGTACGAAGTATGTGTACCAGTGGTAGCCCCCAGCGGATTCCGCTCCTATAGTCTCAGCCACCTTTGCCAGCAGCATTCTTCTCCATAGTCTCTTCTGCCGCTGTCTGCATTCTGCAGCTCAGCATGGAGGGGCACGATTTAGTCATCACTGTGCTGATATGTGCAGAGCGACCGGAGGAGACTGGAGCAACGAGAAGAAAGGTGAGGAGAAGAGAGATCTGGACGGCCAGACACTCCGCTTGGCTGCGGTGCCACCATATGGCAGTGCGGCTCCATTGAGCTGCTTGCATTATTTGTGTGCTTCAGGATGCTTGTGTATATACCAAGCATCCTCAGACGCACAAAAATGCAACATTTTGCATTTGAAGGGTATTTTTAAAAGGCGCAAGGGAACGCAATCGCATTTTAGCCCTAACAACGTGTAATATACTCACTGTCAGGAGCAGCTCTTGCTGGATTCGGCAGTCACTGTTCCTGTAAGGCTGCCTTCACATAGGAGTTTTTTTTAAAATGTGGCAGTTGCGGTAAAAAAAAACCTGCATCTGCCGCATTTTCCGTCTAGCGGCTGCACTTGCTGCACGTTTGCGGCAAGCCCCATGCATTGTCTATGGGGCTTGCGGTAAGTGTGCGGCAATATATATATATACATATATATATATATATATATATATATATATATATATATATATATATATATATATATATATATATATATATATATATTAGTCCGCGATATGTACTTAAAGGGGGCCCACTGAGACCTTTTCGCCCGGGGCCCACAGAAACCTGGAGCCGGCCCTGCTTCCAGGCATGCCTCGACAGCGTCAGAATCACAACGGACACTCTCTCCCGCCTAGTATTGCTCATAAACCTAGAACAATCATCCCCAAAGCCGGCCCAAACAATCAACTTCCTCTGAATGACCCTATGTAAAAAATAAAATCCAATTTGCGCCATACTGTGTTAACAATAATTACCCTCGGTATACTTTTTTATTGCTCACCTTTACCAGTTGTGCCATCCGCACAACTGGATAAACTTGCACACTTGCGAGGTCTTTGAAATAATTTCACTCTTCTGGAATAATGTGAACAAATGGCGTCTTCAACGATTTCCTCGGAGGCCAAGGATCACGTGACAGCTCAGGAGGATCTAAATACCGAAAGCCAGGTCCTGTAGCCCAGAGCAGCTCCACATCCCCCTCCCCGTAGGGAGGATATGTAAGGTAATGAAGAAAGGATAGAGTATGTGGTAAGCGCTAGGGAATAATTACAGCTCCACTGCCAGTAGTAAGTTACCTTTAGGCTTTAATGAAAATGTGTACAACACGCGGGTCCATTAACCACGATGCATTTCAATGCAGTGTGCGTCTTTCTCAAGTGACTTGAGAAAGACGCACACTGCGTTGAAATGCATCGTGGTTAATGGAACCGCATGTTGTCCACATTTTCATTAAAGCCTAAAGGTAATTTACTACTGGCCGTGGAGCTGTAATTATTCCCTAGCGCTTACCACATACTCTATCCTTTCTTCATTATCTGAATGACCCTAGACACCGCAGGAGGGCTGGTCATACTTCCTCAGGACAAGGCCACAGCAATCCAAAAAGGCGTGCAGGTTCTTCGCAGCCGCTCCCCTCAGTCCATCCGCTTCGGCATGAGTGTCCTAGGAAAAATGGTGGTCGCAATGGAGGCAGTCCCCTTTGCCCAGTTACATCTCCGAGCCCTACAGCTCTTCCTCCTCTCGGCCTGGGACAAAAGCCCCTTCACCCTCAACCGCAAACACCGCCTATCTGCCAGAGTCAAAAGAACGCTCAAATGGTGGACACAGCCATCATCTCTCTTGCAAGGAAAATCCTTCCTCCCACTCCAGTGGCTGATCGTAACCACCGACGCCAGCCTACTCGGCTGGGGGGCCGTCTACCTTCAGCACACGGCTCACGGTCGCAGGACACCCCAAGAGTCACGCCTCCCAATCAACATCTTAGAACTGCGAGCCATTCGACTAGCACTCCAACACTTTCATTACTTCTTAGCCGGACGCCCCATCTGCGTTCAATCGGACAACGCCACGGCTGTAGCGTATATAAATCACCAGGGAGGCACGCGCAGCAAATCAGCAATGCACGAGGTAGAGCACATCCTGCAATAAACCGAGAGAACCCGGTCAATTATATCTGCGGTCCACATCCCGGGAGTGGACAACTGGGCAGCGCACTTCCTAAGCGGCCAAGGACTGGCCTCAGGAGAAGGGTCCCTGCACCCGGAAGTTTTCCAACAAATCTGCCAACGCTGGGGAACGCCCGACGTGGACCTCATGGCATCAAGAATGAATGCAAAAGTCCCGGTGTTCGTTGCCAGATCCCGGGACCCACTGGACCTAGAAGTGGACTCCCTAGTCCTCCCCTGGCGCCAATTGCAGCTTCCGTACATCTTCCCGCCGCTCCCTCTAATCCCTCGAGTGATCAGGAAGGTCAAGGCAGAAAGGGCGCAAGTAATCCTCATCGCCCCAGACTAGCCATGGCGACCATTGTACGCAGAGCTCGTACAGCTACTCATCGACGTGCCCTGGCCACTCCCAAACAGGCCGGACCTCCTGTCCCAGGGCCCCTTCTACCACCAGAACTCGGGAGCCCTGTCTTTAACGGCATGGCGATTGAATCCTGGATTCTGACCCAAGGCAGGGTTTACACCTAAAGTCATAACCACCATGATCAATGCCCGAAAAACATCATCCACACGCATCTACTACCGCACCTGGAAAACCTATTTCAAGTGGTGCGAAGATCGCAACCGTAACCCACTCCTCTTCTCCATCCCCTCGATCCTGGAGTTCCTCCAGAATGGCCTTGATGCGGGCCTAGCACCGAACTCAAATCAAAGGCCAAATTTAAGCCTTAAGTGTTCTTCTCCAACGCAGGATTGCGTCAAAATCACAAGTCAAAACATTCATCCAAGGGGTCTCCCACACACGACCCCCCTAAAGGACGCCCATAGCCGTCTGGGACCTAAACCTAGTTCTCGACGTGCTCCAAGACATGCCGTTCGAACCCCTGAAAGAGGTTCCTCTAACCCATCTCTTTCTTACCTAAGGTGGTATCTCAATTCCATCTTAATGAGGACATCGTCCTCCCGTCCTTCTGCCCAACTCCAGTACATCGGATCGAAAAGCAGCTCCATACCCTGGACCTGGTGAGGGCCCTCAGACATTACATCTCCCAAACAGCCCCATTCCGCTAAACAGAAACGCTGTTAGTCATACCCAAGGGTCCTAGAAAGGGAATGGCTGCATCCAAATCCACATTGGCACGATGGATCTGTTCCATGATCCAGGAAGCCTACCGCATCAAGGGAATGCCAATCCCAGGAGGAATCAAAGCACGTTCAACTCGGTCAGTAGGCGCCTCATGGGCCATTCGCCACCATGCTTCAGCGGCTCAGGTCTGCAAAGCTGCAACCTGGGCCAGCCTACATACATTCACCAAACACTACAACACACCCAGGCCCCTGCAGATGCAAGCCTAGGTAGGAAAATCTTACAGGCAGCGGTCGCGCATCGGTAAGCAGTTAGCGCATGATGCCCGAGCACCACTGCTAAATTCCCACCCATGGACTGCTTTAGGACGTCCCATGGTCCTGTGTCCCCCAATGATGCGAAGGAGAAACAGGGATTTTTGTGTACTCACCGTAAAATCCTTTTCTCCTAGCTCATCATTGGGAGATACAGCACCCACTTTTAACGCATCCGTATTCACAGCACACCGCTGTATGCAAAGTGTACCTAAGGAGCACAGCATCATACCTTACACCATTCATACCTTATTACCAGCTCTCCTACTGCTTTAGTACTAAACTGAATATCTACGCCCACGTTCGGGTGTATACTGCAGGAAGGAGGGCTCAATTTTAATCTCTACTTAGTGTCGCCTCCTAGTGGCAGAAAAGCATACACCCATGGTCCTGTGTTCCCCAATGATAAGCTAGGAGAAAAGGATTTTACGGTGAGTACACAAAAATCCCTGTTTATGAATCTAAAAATAAGTTACATTTTATAAGTCATGTTAAAACGGATGAGAATGTAGTGAATCTTGTGGGTTTTTTTTTTAATTGTGCTTTAAGAGACAATCTACTTCTACTATATAATCGTCTAATTCTGTCTAACAGAAATCCTGCGTCGCTGATTGGTCGCGCCCGGCCGGCCGCAACCAATCAGCGACAGGCGCAGTCCGGCCACGAATTGGCGTGGGATTTGAACCACGCACGCTACCGTTGGGAGATCAGCGGTAATCTCCTGGCGCACGGAGATCAGCGGCAACGCAACCTGGAGATGACCGGCGCTAGGTCCCCAACTGGCGCTAGCGATCTCGCTCAGTGTGACTCGCAGCAGTGACTAGGCCCCCGCTGTAAGATCACTGATCATGTCAGAATGGGGATACCGTCACACTTGGCGACGTTTCAGCGATCACTACAACAATACAACCTAGTATGGACTCCAGACGGTAGCCACGAGTCGTCTCCTACCACATGGAGGTCAGCAGCGATGCAGCCGGGAGATGACTAGTGCCAGCCGGTCATCTCCTGGCTGCTTGCAATGGAAGTACCCAACCGCCATATTGGAACATCCAAGTTATGGGTATTCCGATATGGCGGCTGGGATTCAAATTCCCCGCCAAGCCATGCGGGACAACGTCCAACGACCTCAATACAACTCCCTAGAGTGACAGGGTCCTAACGACCGCCATATCGTTGCTGCATCGCTGGTGAGATCTGACTGTTAAACATCTCACCAGTGACCACGTAGTGACGCTCCAGCGATCCCTACCAGGTCGTATTGTTGTTGAGATTGCTGTAGCGTCGCTAAATGTGACTGTACCTTACTGATCGCTCATTGCATTATTCTTACATCTTCATAAATAGACTACGTACATACCGTATATACTCGTGTATAAGCCGACCCGTGTATAAGCCGTTTTGCCCCCAAAACCTGGGAAAACCTATTGACTCGTGTATAAGCCGAGGGTGGACCCCAGCACAGGTATACAGCCCCCAGCAGTGTGGTATACAGCAGCCTCCCCAGTGGTATATACAGGCCCCAGCAGTGTTACAGCAGCAGCCCCAGTGGTATATACAGGCCCCAGTGGTATATACAGCAGCAGCCCCAGTGGTATATACAGCAGCAGCCCCAGTGGTATATACAGCAGCAGCCCCAGTGGTATATATAGCAGAAGCCCCAGAGGTATATATAGCAGCAGCCCCATTGGTATATACAGCAGCAGCCCCAGAGGTATATATAGCAGCAGCCCCAGTGGTGTATACAGCAGCAGGCCCAGAGGTATATATAGCAGCAGCCCCAGTGGTATATACAGCAGCAGCCCAGAGGTGTATATATATATAGCAGCAGCCCCAGTGGTATATACAGGCCCCAGCAGTGTTACAGCAGCAGCCCCAGAGGTATATACAGCAGCAGACCCAGTGGTATATATAGCAGCAGCCCCAGATATATATATATATATATCACAGCAGCCCCAGTGGTATATACAGCAGCAGCCCCAGAGGTGTATATATAGCAGCAGCCCCAGTGGTGTATACAGCAGCAGCCCCAGAGGTGTATATATAGCAGCAGCCCCAGTGGTATATATAGCAGCAGCCCCAGTGGTATATATAGCAGCAG
The DNA here is from genome assembly GCA_033576535.1 of Allobates femoralis. NCBI lineage: Eukaryota > Metazoa > Chordata > Amphibia > Anura > Aromobatidae > Allobates > Allobates femoralis. The sequence continues at coordinate 405,774,882 of JARQOC010000001.1, read as the reverse complement.
CCCCAGTGGTATATATAGCAGCAGCCCCAGTGGTATATATAGCAGCAGCCCCAGTGGTATATATAGCCGCAGCCCCAGTGGTATATATAGCAGCAGCCCCAGAGGTATATACAGCAGCAGCCCAGAGGTATATACAGCAGCAGCCCCAGAGGTATATACAGCAGCAGCCCCAGAGGTATATACAGCAGCAGCCCCAGAGGTATATACAGCAGCAGCCCCAGAGGTATATACAGCAGCAGCCCCAGAGGTATATACAGCAGCAGCCCCAGAGGTATATACAGCAGCAGCCCCAGAGGTATATACAGCAGCTGTCCCAGTGGTATATACAGCAGCAGCCCCAAAGGTATACAGGCCGCCCGCCTGCCACCTCCATCAGTATACAGGCGCCCCCCCCATCAGTATCCAGGGCCCCCCCTTGCTGCCGCAAACCTGTAAAGTAAGATCATTATACTTATCACTGTCCTGTCGCCGCCGCTGCTGCTCTGCATCGCGCTCCTCCGGCTTCTTCCGGCTTCCTCCTCTGGCGCACAGAGAATGAAGTCATTGCCTGCGCCCACCGGAGGAGGAAGCCGGAGGAGCGCGATGCAGAGCATCGGCGGCGACAGGACAGTGATAAGTATAATGATCTTACTTTACAGGTTTGCGGCAGCAAGGGGGGACCCTGGATACTGATGGTGGGGGGGCGCCTGTATACTGATGGGGGTGGCGGGCGCGCCGTATGACTCGCGTATAAGCCGAGGGGGGGACTTTTCAGCCCAATTTTTGGGCTGAAAAACTCGGCTTATACGTGAGTATATACGGTATTCTAGAATACCCGATGCGTTAGAATCGAGCCACCATCTAGTGTTTAATAATTGTCCAGGTTCTGACAATGTCTTTTTTTTTAAATTTTTTTTAGTTCAACTTTGTTGGACGTATTCTTGGACCTCGAGGACTCACTGCTAAGCAATTGGAAGCAGAAACTGGATGCAAGATCATGGTTCGAGGCAAAGGGTCAATGAGAGACAAGAAAAAGGTTAGTATGCCTTTTGCCGCGCCCACATTTTATTGGCTGAACCAGAAGTGTTTTTTGTTTCCATAGATTCCAAAATCAACATGTGGCCACTTAAAGTTGTCTTTCTTTTTAATGTTTTACTAAGTAGGAGAATTATAACTTTTTCCATGCTGCAAAGTTACCAAATATACAATTGTTTGATTCCAAGTTGTTTGTCCTGCTTTATTTTGTACATAAAGCTTTTTGAAAGTACAATTGGGCTGACAATTTTTGCAGTTATTTTTTAGTTAACCCGACAGTTGCCAGCTTACGTTTTTTTTCTCATTTAGAAGATTTATTAAGTTTTCCAATCATTTACTGGCTTGTATATTCATTGTTCAAATAATCAGTACAGCAAACCATTTAAAATGCCTTGATACCTACAAACTTTTAAAAAGGAAAGAATAAAGTACAAGAAGACCAGAAGAGCATTAGCTAAGAAAAGGAGGGAAAAGCAGATATCAATACTGGGGGCAAAAAGTAGGGCATAGTTAGGATGAAGGAATGGACGTGGGGGCACTAGAGGCTATAATCACAAGATTTTGAACACAGAGGGATGGGCAGAGAGAGGCTGACCTGGGCCAGGAGGAGACTGTCTCAAAATATTCCTATATAGGGGAGAAGAGAGAAAGGTCTCCCAGTTAGACCATTTGGATATGACAGCATCCCGATCATGATGATCTTGGGCAATCCGCGTTTCCATTCTGTGAAAAGCCGACACTTCTGCAAACCATTCATCAAATGAGGGAGCCTCAGCTGACCTCCAGTGCTGGGGAATCATGTTTTTGGGTGCTTGAAGGTGATGTCGTAGGAGAGATTTCCTTAAAGGTGGATTTGGACATGGGAAACACATATAAAAGTACCATCTGAAGCACAGCAGGGAGCCTACTTTTTTTTTAATGTAAGTAGTAATATGATCAGATTATTTTATTTATTATTGTGAACCCCCATTATAAGTAAATACATTTTCTAGCAATCTGCCATCCCTATTTTGAGAAGCTAAAACACCCTTAAAATGGTTAAAAAACAGAGTTTTCTTCTTCGCATCATTGGGGGACACAGGACAATGGGTGTATGCTTTTCTGCCACTAGGAGGCGACACAAAGTAGAGATTAAAATTACGTGGGTGTAGATATTCAGTTTTCAGCTTAGTGTCGCAGGAGGCACATGCTGTCTGTAGCTCAATCCACACATATCCTCATTTATTTATTTATTTATTTTTCTTTCACTTTTACATTTCTGATTTTCACTTGGCACGGGAACCTGAGGGCAGCTCACGGGGACGGATCCTCATAAAAGTACCCCGCTCTCCTGGCACAGAGCCACCAGTAGCCACGAGACCTAAATGCACCCCCCTGCAGGACAGGGGGATGCACAGGCCATCAGCACCCAGAGGGCACCATGCCATCACCCTGCAGGACAGGGTAGCACACGGCCACAGGACAGTTCTCACCTTCTCCAAGAAAGGAGGCAGGTGATGGAGCCCAGCAGCCAGCACACTCTTTGCACCAAGCCATCCCTAAGGGTTCTGGTGCAGCAGAGGCTGCAGTACCCTCACCCACCTCGGGATCCACAGCCAGACCACTTCAATGTGGAGGCTCCATGCCGGGACGCGCACAGCCGGTAAGTCGGGGTGCGAGCACAGACCAAGGAGCCACAACAATAAGGGCACTCCTCTGACGCCGGAGGCCACCACTGCGGCCACCTGGCGCCGCTCTCTGGAGCCACAATTAATTGAGGCCCCGGTCTGGGCCTGAACTATAGCTCCCACGGCCCCAGCTCATTGGCTGCATGCACGTCACCACCCGCGTCATAGGGGGCGGGCGCGATGACTCGGCCAGCCGTGCACCTATAGGCCGATGAGTGAATCACTAATGCCCAGGCCCCAAATCTATTGGCTTAGTGCCACGTAACCGCATCAGGCATAGGGACAGGCGCAGGGGCGAGTCCACGCCCACTATACCGCAATTGGCTACTGAGCATGTCACAACCATATTAAAGCTATGTACCCCTGGTACAGCACAGCCCTCAAACACACCCTAAAACTAGCGCGAAATTCACACAAAGCAGCTAGCATATTACAGCTGCACAAAGGTACAGCCCTCAGGTATTAAACCTGGGGCTGATACCTGCCTACCCCTCATGGAGACCTGCTAAAGTAGGGTGGGCTTAACCCTCTCACAGGAAGGGGGGGCACGCAAAGCCCACATACTACCCAGGGACACATTCAGGACACAGTCTTTTTGTTCCGGTGCCTCTTCAAGGGAAAGACCTCAGCACCTCACGGACGACATAACAGGGGACACAGGATCTGGGTAAGCTCCATAGGAGACCCTCTTTCCTGCAGATATCCACCCCTGCCATCATAACAAACCAGTTAGGACATAGCAGTGCCATCGCTGACAGTAATCTGGTATGCAATGGCAGATCCCAAACCATCCCAGGACAAAAGCAAAAGCATTGCAGGAAACAAGGCATCATGCACCAGCTGCCAAACCCCGCTCCCGCACAAGCATACGTCACAATTTTGTAAGGACTGTGAACCTGAAAGTCCCATTGAGGCTACCACTGACTCAGGTCCCAGTGTGCCTGACATCCCTCCATGGGGTATAGTATTGTCACAACAGTTGGACTCCTTAGTCCAAATGTTGCAGGCCCATCCTGAGTCTCACGCAACCAGTGCCCATAAACGTCACCCCTCCCACTCCAGCAGGGAACAGTCCCAGCCTATGGCCCCCCTAACCACTAGAAAACTGACGAACAACAGCCCGTCCCAGGGACAATCTCCCGATACGTCATCAAGTGACAGGTCTCGCTCCCCTTCACCTCGTCACCGGTCCGATTCACGCTCCGAGGGTGAACTGTCAGACCCAGACGCACCCTACGAGAGTGAGAGCTTGGACAACCAGACATTGGTTGACAGCCTCATCGAAGCTGTTAACACGACAATGGACACCAAAGACGAGTGCGTCACCACGCCAGAGCGCAGCTTCTTGTTCACAAAGACTAAGTGCCCTTGCCGAATTTTCTCTAACCATGATGAGCTTGACGGCTTAGTCCAACGACACTGGGACCGACCCGACAAGCGCAAGACCATCGAAGCCAAATATCCCTTTGCCCCAGACCAACACAAAAAATGGGCTGAATCGGTAGCCTTAGACCCCCCAGTGTCGTGTCTAGCTAACAAAACCCTTCTTACGATCTCCGATAGCAAGTCTATCAAAGACCCTAACGACCGCCAGCTTGACAGTCTAGCACGCTCAATTTTTGAGGCCTCAGGAGCGGCTTTTTCGTCTTTGTTTGCTATAGCATGGGTAGCCAAAACAGCGGGATCCTGGATCCAGGACATACAACAGACGCTGCAAGACCCCGACCAGAACCCGGCAGGCCAACTCGATCTGCTGGCAAAAGCACATCACTACTTCATGCTAGCATCCATAGACGCAGCCAACTGCGCCGCGCTGGCAGCAGCAAACGCCATTTTCATGCGTCAAACCCTGTGGCTTAGGGGCTGGCGCGCCCATTCAACATCAAAAAGATCATTCATAAACCTATCGTACCAGGGAGGTCGCCTATTCAGTGAAAAACTTGATCAACTCATTTACGAAACCACAGGAGGCAAAAGCAAGTTTCTCCCTCTGCAGAGGTTCCAGCGGCCTTTTCGCCTCCCACAGTCACACTCACGCTCTCAAGCTTCCCAAGGAGCACCAAGGTTTTCCAGCTCTAATGCCAACACAAACGCAGGTCGACGACCAGCGGGGCCAACAGCTACCCACACTGCAAGACCAACCAAACATGGAAGGCCCGCCCTAAACAAACTCACTCTAAGGGCGGGAAACCACAAAGACTTAACACATGACTCCCCCCAACCGCCCGACACCAGCATAACAGGCGGACGCCTTCAGCTCTTCCGCCACTCATGGCTCAATGTCAGACACGACAATTGGGTCAGAGAACTGGTGTCGTCCGGCTACAAGATGGAATTCACATCCTGACCCCCAAATCGCTTCTTCCTATCCTGCCCCCCCAAAGGGAAACGCTCGGCCATTCCTCGAGGCCATCAACTCTCTGCTCAAAACCGGCGTCCTAAAACCAGTACCAGAAGATGAACAGTTTAGGGGCTACTACTCAAACCTGTTCGTCGTCCCGAAAAAGGACGGATCAGTGCGTCCCATCCTGGGCCTCAAACTTCTCAACAAGTTTGTAAAAATTAGACAGTTCAGAATGGAATCCCTACGCTCAGTAATCGCGTCTTTAGAGAAGGGAGAATTTCTGGCAGCCATCGATATACAAGACGCATATCTCAACCCTCCTCCCCCTCCCCCCCTCCTGAATATCCATGACCTTTTATTTATTATTTGATCCCTTGATTCCTGTTCTGATACAGCTACATATACTGCATCTAGCTGTCTTTGTTTTATTGTTGTACATTTGCTTTGTTTAAACCAATAAAAACACAATGGTGAAAAAAAAAAAAAAGACGCATATCTCCACATTCCCATTTTCCCACCCCACCAAAGATACATGCGGTTCGCGGTACAAAGACGCCACTTCCAATTCCTCGCCCTGCCCTTCGGCTTGGCAACCGCACCCAGAGTCTTCACAAAGGTCATGGTGGCCATCATGACCATCCTGCACTCACGAGCAGTCGTCGTCTTACCGTACCTAGACGATCTGCTGATCAAAGGCCCATCCTTCCAGGCATGCCTCGACAGCGTCAGAATCACAACGGACACTCTCTCCCGCCTAGGATGGCTCATAAACCTAGAGAAATCATCCCCAAAGCTGGCCCAAACAATCAACTTCCTCTGAATGACCCTAGACACCGCAAGAGGGCTAGTCATACTCCCTCAGGACAAGGCCACAGCAATCCAAAAAGGCGTGCAGGTTCTTCGCAGCCACTCCCCCCAGTCCATTCGCTTTGGCATGAGAGTCCTAGGCAAAATGGTGGCCGCAATGGAGGCAGTCCCCTTTGTCCAGCTACATTTCCCCTTCAGCCTCAACCGCAAACACTGCTTATCCGCCCAAGTCAATAGGACGCTCAAATGGTGGACACAGCCATCATCTCTCTCTCAAAGAAAATCCTTCCTCCCACTCCAGTGGCTGTTCGTAACCACCGATGCCAGCCTACTCGGCTGGGAGGCCGTCTATCTTCAGCACTCGGTTCTCGGGCGCTGGACGCCCCAAGAGTCACTCCTCCCAATCAATATCCTAGAACTGCGAGCAATCCGACTAGCACTTCAACAATTCCATCACTTCCTGGCCAGACGCCCTATCCGCATTTAATCAGACAACGCCACGGCGGTTGCGTACATCAATCATCAGGGCGGCACTCGCAGCAAATCAACAATGCACGAGGTGGAACACATCCGACAGTGAACCGAAAGAACCCGGTCAATAACATCAGCAGTCCACATCCCGGGGTGGACAACTGGGCAGCGGACTTTCTAAGCCAACAGGGACTGGCCTCAGGGGAATGGTCCTACACCCGGACGTCTTCCACGAAATCTGCCGACGCTGGGGAACTCCCGACGTGAACCTCATGGTGTCAAGAATGAATGCAAAAGTCCCGGCGTTTGTGGCTAGATTCCGGGACCCACTGGCCCTAGGAGTGGACTCCCTAGTCCTCCCCTGGCACCAATTCAACTCCCGTACATCTTCCCGCCACTCCCTCTAATCCCTCGAGTGATCAGAAAGGTCAAGGCGGAAAGGGCGCAGGTGATCCTCATCGCCACGGACTGGCCACGGCGGCCATGGTACGCAGAGTTCATACAGCTACTCACTGATGCGCCCTGGCCACTCCCAAACAGGCCGGACCTCCTATCCCAGGACCCCTTCTACCACCAGAACTCAGGAGTCCTGTCTTTAACGGCATGGCAATTGAATCCTGGATCCTGACCCAGGCAGGGTTTACACCAGTAGTCATAACCCCCATGGTCAATGCCCGAAAAACATCGTCCTCATGCATCTACTACCGCACCTGGAAAACCTACTTCAAGTGGTGCGAAGACCGCAACCATAACCCACTCCTCTTCTCCATCCCCTAGATCCTAGAGTTCCTCCAGAATGGCCTCGACGCGGGCCTAGCACCAAACTCCATCACAGGCCAAATTTTGGCCTTAAGTGTTCTCCTCCAACGCAGGATTGCGTCCAAATCACAGGTCAAAATATTCGTCCAAGGAGTCTCCCACACACGACCCCCCTACAGGACGCCTGTGGTTTTTTGGGACTTAAACCTAGTTCTTGATGTCCTCCAAGACACGCTGTTCGAACCCCTGAAAGAGGTCCCTCTAGCCCATCTCTCATACAAGGTCGCCTTCCTTGTCTCTATCACATCAATTAGGCGCGTGTCTGAGCTGGCCGCCCTATCCTGTCGGCCCCCCTACCTATCCTTCCATAAGGATAAAGTAGTCCTCCGTCTTCTCCATCTTTCTTGCCCAAGGTGGTATCCCAATTCCATCTTAACGAAGACATTGTCCTCCCGTCCTTCTGCCCAACTCCAATACACCGAGTCGAAAAGCAGCTCCATACCCTGGACCTGGTAAGGGCCCTCAGACACTACATCTCCTGAACAGCCCCATTCCGCTAAACAGAAACGCTGTTCGTCATATCCAAGGGTCCTAGAAAGGGAATGGCTGCCTCCAAATCCACATTGGCACGATGGATCTGTTCCACGATCCAGGATGCCTACTGCATCAAGGGAATGCCAATCCCAGAGGGAATCAAGGCACACTCGACTTGGTCAGTAGGCGCCTCATGGGCCATTCGCCCCCAAGCCTCGGCGACTCAGGTCAGCAAAGCTGCAACCTGGTCCAGCCTACATACCTTCACCAAACACTACAACATCCACACCCAGGCCTCTGCAGATGCAAGCCTAGGTAGAAAGATCTTGCAGGCAGCGGTCGCGTATCTGTAAGCAGCTAGCATGCTCGACCACCATTGTTCAATTCCCACCCAGGGACTGCTTTAGGACGTCCCATGGTCCTGTATCCCCCAATGATGTGAAGGAGAAACAGGGATTTTTGTGTACTCATCATAAAATCCTATTCTCCTAGCTTATCATTGGTGGACACAACACCCACCCTCTAACGCATCCATATTCACAGTTCACCGCCATATGCTACGTGTACCTAACGGGTACAGTATTGTACCTTACACCATTCGTACCTTATTACCAGCTCTCCAACTGCTTTAGCACTAAACTGAATATCTACACCCACGTACGGGTGTATACTGTAAGAAGGAGGGCTCAATTTTAATCTCTGCTTAGTGTCGCCTCCTAGTGGCAGAAAAGCATGGACCCATGGTCCTGTGTCCCCCAATGATGAGCTAGGAGAAAAGGATTTTACGGTGAGTACACAAAAATCCCTGTGTTCCCAAGTTACTTACGCTGCCTGTCAATTTGTCCATAATACATGGATTTTTAAGACCTGACTTAATCATGGGGATCATTATCTCTCATGTAAGTATTTTTGTAAGGATGTACATTATAGGATGTATAAGTTCAGTTATCACTTACCTTTTATTGTTCAGTATGTCCTTGTAATGTGCTTTTCTAACTAGCAATTATTACTGTTTTGACATGCTGCATGTAGGCTGTTACTAATATACTGGAATGCAGTATGTTGGCACTTAACAAGGTAAGCAGACACAAAACTTGTTTATTTCATTAAAAATAAAATTACTTACCATAATCAATGAATCTTGAAATGAAAAAATAAAAATCTGGTTGATTTTTCTATAGTTTGAATAAAAATTAGCAGGCCCTGAAAAAAAAATTAGTGGGGTCTGATGTGTAATTAACTGCAACTTCATAAATTTAATTAGTTTTTGCCTTTATGAAGGAGGAACATACAAATTTGATACCACATTACCCATTAAATTCTCTCGCAGTAGCAGAAAATGAAAAAAAAAGCTTAAACTTTTAAGTAAATAATTACTGCACTCTAAATTAAGCACCATCTTTAGGAATAGCACTGAATACATTAACTTACATTAGTACAATTTTTTAACATTAACCACCATTATGTATATAGGTTCATTTACATGCAGTTGTACACATAAGTATAAGTTGGAGTTTAATTTCATCGATATCAAGGACACATGCACTCATCACTAAAAATGTGCCTTTTATCTAATGACTGTTTTCAAAGACTACTAGGTTTTCTTGAATGTAGCAATATGCATTTTATTTTTATAGGCCAAACTAGACAATTGCTGCAAGATTGTACTGCCATCTGTTTTGTATGGGAGCCACTCCCTAACATTTGCCACAGGAGATGAGGATAGGGAGGTTAAGCTACATTTGCATCGGCCAATATTCAGTTAGATTTTAACAGTAACGACTCAATGGTCATGAGAATTGTAGAATGTGAATGGGTTGAGCGGACTTGGTTGATGAGTTTAAGGACATTCATCGAAAGTTTAGGCAAGTGTCAAAAATTTCTTGTTCACCTTTTCAAAAATGTGTAATGTTAATGGAGATTGTTCACTCGTTGAATGATTACATTGGCAAAAAGGAGTGGATATTCATGTACTAAATGGGGGTACCGTGTTTCTCCAAAAATACACCCCACCCCAAAAATAAGCCCTAGCAAGGTTCATCAGGCTTTTTGGAGCAGGCTTGAAATATAAGCCCTACTCCTGAAATAAGCCCTAGTTGCATACTAGGGTCCCTTTATATTCTTGATGTGGAGCTGGGGCTGTGGAGGCAGAGGTTGGTGGAGCGGGTACTGGAGGCAGGAGCAGGCTGGAGGTGGCTGGAGCTTACAGTCCAGGCTCATATAATATTCACTGCAGCCCTTTGTCCATTACCTCTCAGAGATGAAGCCACTGCTGAGAGGTGGGTGGGGGGAGAGGTGAATATTTTATGAGCCTAATGAGTGGTATATGTGTATACATTGTGTATATTCACTTCTTCCGTGCATCATCTTTCGTGTTGAAGCAGAAAATATCCTGGCTTGCTCACCTCTCCATATCACTCCCAATACGGCGCATCCTCCTGTCTCTGCCGGCAACTGATCATGTGAGCTGCACAGGACCGTGATGTTATCGTTGCATGACGCTCATGTGAATGGATGCCGGGCAAGAAGGACCATGGGATGCTGCTGACTGCAGGAGCGCCACAGAGATATGAGCATGATCATTTTTTTTATTTTTAGTGTGCGCTAGGATGGGGGGGCCGTATCCAGGATGGGGGAACCATGTACCAGGATGGTGGGGGGGGTCATATATACCAACAGGATGGTGGCTCATATGTATACTAACAGGATGGGCAATCATATATACCAACAGGATGGAGGATCATATATATGCCCCCAGTTTATAGCCCCCTATCTGTAGTATGGTCGCAATCCTGGTATATTTCGCTTTTATCTTGATATATTTGGCCCTGATCCTGGAATATATGGCCCCAATTTGTGTGAATCCTATTTCCTTGCCCAAAATAAGCTGTACCTCAAAAGTACAGTAAGCCCTAGCCCTTGTTCTAGAGGTTGAAAGAAAATAAGACAGTGTCTTATTTTTGGAGAAACATGGTAATAGTGTTCCATTATCTGCTACTGTAAGGCCACATTCACATGTTCAGTATTTGGGTTTTTGGTTTTTGTAAGCTAGAACTAGGAGTGCATAAAAAATGCAGGAGTGGTGCATGTGTTTCTATTATACTTTTCATCTGGTTGATCCATCTCTGGTTTTGGCTTAAAAAATACTTAAGTAAAAAGCTCACCAAATACTCAACATGCATTAAAGAACCCCTAGATTTTAAATTACGAATTGTTTTGTACTCTCCTGGCAAAGGTTTTGGCACCACCTTGCTATTTCCTACTAAAAATACATGTACACCCGGGGAAGTTGAGTGTGTATGTGAATGGGTGGTCACGATCATGCTATTCGTGTAAACTGTGTTGGGAGCTTTTTTTTTTTTTTTTATTCAAGATATTTTTATTATTTTAAAAAGAAAGAAAATAAAAGGGGTACATAAATAAAGGACTGGGAAAACAAACAACACAAAAGGAACACATCATACCATGAACAATATACAGTGTTTTAAGATAATGAAAAATTAACACAAACAAGTTATAAAATAGGAAAAAGTATTATGATTTTCCATGCATCATCATAATATCCTATTACCTAATGTCAATCAAAATATAATTGATGTTAATAATTATCATGCCATCAAATCATCCCATAATAACTCGTAATAAAACAAAATCAACGGGTCTTAGTAAGTTTCAAATTTGGGGTATATTGTGGAGTCCAAAATCTCCCATTGTATGTTCTATTTGGTGAAATGTTTTGATATTATATTCATTCACGTGTGGATATTCTATTTATCACCTCCAAAATAGTAGGAACTTCCACATGTTTCCTTCTTGAGGCAATCAATAACTTTGTGGTTATTAAGATATGGCATATTATGTGCCTAAGATTAATAGGGAAGTCTTCTATTCCTAAGAGTAACAAAGTTAGCTGCGGGCTAAGGGAGAATTTTAACCCAGTGAGGTTCGTGATTAGTATTTTCACATCCGACCAGAAATTGTTTAATTTGGGACAACTCCAAAATATGTGGGTAATAGAACCTAGTCTACCACAACCCGTTGGGAGCTTTTTGATCCAGCAGTGAAGTGATGGTGGGAGGCATATAATTTTGACCCTTTTATAGTTGGCTTCTGAGTATTAATATATTATACAAGTATATTATCTGAATACCATGATAAAATCACTAGTTGTAGGACAGGATTCTTGATCTAAAGCACATGCAGGCTGTTATCATTGTCAGTTTCAAAGCTAAACAGTCCAGTTTATTGTATCAAGCTCTGAAGTTTGTGAGCTTTATACTAAGTTGTGAAATATAATGTGTTTTCTTAACATTAAAGTCGCGCAAAAAGAGCAAGTATCAAATAATTTTTTGGAGACCAAAGAGAGTAAGAAAAAAGCAATCCAGATAATTATCTAATATGACTTTGTATTGTGAAGTGATCTTTTACTTTTGCTTTGATATTGCATGATTCCATTCCCCCACACACACACACACAGCCGTGCTGAAGACAACACAGGATGGCATGATAATACATAGCGATGCTATTGAAACACTTGGCATAATATTTTGCTGAGGAAAAATGGCAGCTTGGATAAATTATTAAAGGGATCCTGTCACCCCCAAAACACCTCCTAAGCTCTTAAAAGCTGTCCCTAGTGCATATTAACACTTTCCCTACACTCCTTTTTGCTCCTAAATGCACCTAATCAAAGTGAAGAAAAACGTTTTATAAGTACCTCATTATTGATGCTAATGAGTGACTATCTATTCATAGTCACTCATCCAGGCAGACCCTCTTCATGATATCACGCCTATTCAGGCGTGATCTTCCTAATAGATTCAAAATCGCGCCTCTCTGCGCGCCTCCCCACTCTTCCATTACGCACGGGCTTCAGTGGGGGCATTATGACGCGATTCGCGTCATTTCCTAGCGCCGGGTGACGTAGTACACCCGCGCCGCTCGCTTTGAGCTTCAAGTGCCTCACTGCGCATGCGTGCGTGCGGGAGCCGGAACAGAGCGGCCTGTGTCTCCGGATCGCAGGCACAGAAGAGGATTCCATTCCTCATAACAACAGTACGGCGGTCCCATTACAAACCCCTAAGTTAGGGTTTGTAATGGGACCGCCGTACTGTTGTTATGAGGAATGGAATCCTCTTCTGTGACTGTGTCTCCGGATCGCCGGCCCCTCTGTTCCGGCTCACGCACGCATGCGCAGTGAGGCACTTGAAGCTCAAAGCGAGCGTCGCGGGTGTATACGTCATCCGGCGCCAGGAAATTACGCGAATCGCGTCATAATGCCCCCACTGAAGCCCGTGCGTAATGGGAGAGTGGGGAGGCGCGCAGAGAGGCGCGATTTTGAATCTATTAGGAAGATCACGCCTGAATAGGCGTGATATCATGAAGAGGGGCTGCCTGGATGAGTGACTATGAATAGATAGTCACTCATTAGCATCAATAATGAGGTACTTATAAAACGTTTTTCTTCACTTTGATTAGGTGCATTTAGGAGCAAAAAGGAGTGTAGGGAAAGTGTTAATATGCACTAGGGACAGCTTTTAAGAGCTTAGGAGGTGTTTTGGGGGTGACAGGATCCCTTTAAGCATAACAAAATCTAAAACAGATTTTACATGACAATACTTGTTGTACAGTATTACAATACATCCCCCCATCCCTTCTCCCCCTTCCCCCATTAAGACCCTTCGCTATACAATAAACACTTTGTCCATTACTAGCAATATTTAACTATTATTTTAAGTCTAAAATATCCTCACTCTGCCACACCATTTCCCGTGTGTTTTAATCTACAGTAATGTATTCTGTTGTTCCTCTGATTAATCCCTATCCAACTATGGCTGCCATAATTTATTGAAGTATTCCTGTTTGTTTCTCTTAGTGTAAATGCTTCTTTTGAGTTGAATTATGTCCTCTCTAATCCAATATTTTGCAATTTTCTGGCAATAAACAACCTTGCAATGGCTATTTTGGTCATATTGTCTGTTTTTATTTACTTAACATACCCTATTATACATGTCTGTGGGTCTCTAGGAGTAATCCATCCATATACCATCATTGTACGGTTCAGCACTAGTATCTGAAAGGACAATCTGGGACAGTGCCAAAGCATATGTAAAATATCTGCTTGTGATTGCGAGCACCTTGGGCAGTCTGAGTTAGGGTGCTTTCACACCACGATTTTTAGGGAGCCGATGCTGTCCGATATAAATCGGACAGCATCGGCTCCCTTCTGATGCCTGGAATCGGGTGCCAAATAGGCACCCGATTCCGGCATAAAATCGGCGCCGGGCTGCAAAAAAAGAAAAAAAAAAAAAAAAGTTTATTCTCACCTCTCCCCGAGCCCCCGCCGTCAACCGCCATCTTCCTCTAGGCTCCCGGTGGCTCCCGCAGGCTGCCGGTGTCAGCAGAGGTGTACCTCTGCTGTACACAGGACCTGCGGTGATGTCACAGTCACGTGACTGCGGGTTCACCATGGTGAACCCGCGGTCACATGACTGTGACATCACCGCAGGTCCTGAACAGCAGAGGTACACCTCTGCTGACACCGGCAGCCTGCGGGAGCCACCGGGAGCCTAAAGGAAGATGGCGGTTGACGGCGGGGGCTCGGGGAGAGGTGAGAATAAACTTTTTTTTTTTTTTTTTTCTTTTTAACCCTTGTGCTCCCAGGAGCAGTTTTACTGTACTGAGCATGCTCAGTACAGTAAAATGGGGTCCGAGGAGACATCACATGTTTCCTCGGTCCCTTCTCCATAGGGCCCCATGTTAGGGATCGGGTCAGATCGGATGTGCACTAAATGCCATCCGATTTGGTCCGATCCGAGTCTGTCAGATTTTGTAATCGGATGAAAAAATCGTTGCAGGCAACGATTTTTTTCTCCTGAAAAAAATCGGCCAAAATCGGGCAGAATCGGATCGGACCAAATCGGATGGCATTTAGTGCACATCCGATTCGGTCCGATGCCCATAGGGATGCATGGGGTCCGAAAATCGGTCCGATGCTGTCCGATTTTTTTCGGACAGCATCGGAAATGCAAAAATCGTGGTGTGAAAGCACCTTTAGGCTTTAACCCTGCTTTAAATAACATATCAGGGGTTGTATATGCCCTGTGAATCACATACAGATATGACAGTCTCCCAGGCTCACTCATGGTTATCTTGGGTACATATTCTAGAATAGACTCCCACCTATCATCATTTATCTCTCCCAAGTCCATCTCCCATTTCCTTTAAGCTTTTATAGGGTGCCCTCCCAGAAAAGCGTGTAGCAAATACCTGTACACATCGGATATCACCCCCTTAGTTCCACTGCTTTTGAATAAGAAATCTAATGTTAGGTCAATTTGTATCTCTGAATTCTGAGAAAAAGGAATGGGGAATTCGCTCACCTCAGCCTCCTATAATCCGTCTCAGGTGCAAGGCAGTGGCTGGTATCCACTTGGAAATGTCCAAGATGAAGAGAGCCAGCACCCGGATCCAGTTCAACAATTAGCTCTATTTGGAAATCACATATAAAATATATTAAAAAGCATCTTGTCAGGCATGGTGCCTCGTCAGACGCTTTTCGGCGGTAAAGCCTTTCTCAATGACATAAAATGTACAAACTGACGACACTAAATGCATAACAAATTGACACAGGTGTGAAGACCAAATTGAAGTCGTGTGTTACATATAATTGTATTGGACAGCCTCCATGTAAGGGTTAAAAAACTGAGAAAAAGGAGCTCAATGCACATATATTTATATGTATATCAAATACAATTCAAAGTATAGCATGATTGCATAAAAAGATATACATAAAATATTGTCAAAATGATAGTCATTTATAATGACTTCCCATATATTCTCATAATTTATGCCATGTATATAAATGAATAAACTTCAATAAAATCATTTTAGTATGCACAACTATGAAAAGCTGTGATAATCATTTGATCCGTGATTGAAGTTGTGCACCCCATATATATACAAGAATGTTCAAGTATGGGGAAACAGTCCGGAGGATATGAACAATAAAAGACATATCAGAATACAAGGACAAACTAATAGAAGTACATAATAGAAGTCCTGTAATATGTTCAGAGATCCTCTGTTAGGTTTGACAGTTTGTAGTTAATCTCTTTTTATTAATTTTTGAAAAAGAAAACAAACAGTACAGGTTATACATGTAAATACAATTCAAAAAGTATAGGCAAGGAGTTCACAATAAGAACATCAGTATAAAGTGTTAATCAATATACATTCTCAGTTTTATAAACCCTCTTCAGGTGTATGTCGGCCTGTTCCCGTAATCATAAACCACACTCAGGGGGTTAAAGGACCCGCACTATAGTCAAGGGGATTTCCGCAACCAAGGGGGTATTATACTTTATACTTTAGGAGTATTCTAGTATCGTACTCCTTTTTGTCAGGATGGTCAAAAGCAAGTGGGTATCTATCAGAGTCACACTACTTATCTCTCTACTGGCTTTGGTGTACCAGCAAAGAATAAGCCTCTTATGACCTCCTGAGAAACCGGACCATCTAGAGTAGGTTCTCTTGTGAAGGGTTCCATAAAATAACAGTTACATACTCCTGTCAGTTTTACTGCAACCGCATATAAGGGTAAACTGAGAAAGAAAAAAAATAATTCTCAAAACTAAAACTGTTTAGTAACCTAAAGTATGTATATAGAAAGAGAAAGGAAAAAAGATAGAGATAATAGCGGGGGAAGTGAGAACTGAACTAAGTTATTCGGGGTCGGGATAAGAAGAGGAAAGGTCCAAAAATTAAGGGGAACAAGGGATAGGGTATACCTCGACCCCATGTCGACCATTTATCGCACCACAGAATCAACCCCAGAGAAAGTTCTTCCGAATTCACTTGAGTCTTGGTAGAGAATCCACTAAGTCCAGGTCACCGAAAATTTATCACGAGACCCCGAAGCGTCGGCCGCCAGCTCCTCCATCCGGAATAAATCCATCATCTCTTTGAACCAGTCAAGCAGGGAAGGTATCTGAGGAGTTCTCCAAAACCTCGGAATTAGAGCGCGGGCGGCCGAGACACAGAAACGGAGGATATCCTTCTTATTAAGCCCTATAGGACCCGGAAAGATGGATAGTAAAGCTGCTTCAGGGCAATATTTAACCCGTTTACCTGTGATTCGTGTGTAAGTGCCGAACACCCCAGACCAGAACCGCTGGATCTCGTCACAACTCCACCAAATGTGGAGCATTGTCCCTGGTGCTTTCCACAACGCCAACAACTGTCTGAAGTTTCAGGAAACACGCGGTGCATGGTGACAGGACATAAATACCATCTGGTGAGCAGTTTATAGCTCCTCTCTTGTGCAACACAGGCGCTGGCTAATTTGTGGGTGTATAAAAAGCTTTTCTGCCAATCCCTGTCTGTAATGGTCCTGTTTAATTCCCTCTCCCAGGCCCGCTGGAAGTGTAAGGTGTCCTGATCTCGTAGGGATCCTAATGCCAGATATAGGGCTGAAATTTTACGCCTCGGGGGGGAATCCTGCTGGAACAATCTCTCCAATACGTTTTGCGTCAATCTCACCCCGCATGTATGGCCAGACGAATATAGAAATGATTTATATTGGAGGAATTCAAACCATCTAAGAGGTCAAGTAGGATCAATAGATTGGATCTCTCTCATTGAGGGTAAATGCCCATTGGATAGGATCTGTCCCATTCGGGTATCGTTCACACTCTGCCAGCATAGAAATCTTTGCCTTCCAAACCCAGGTGGAAAAGCAGGGTTAGAGAAAAGGGGGACGAGAGGACTAAGTTTGTCATCTGTGTAGAGTGGTTTTGTTATTGAATGCCACACTTTCAGAGTGGACTTGGTTATATCGGAGAGGGGGGGTAGGTCTGTTATGCTCCCATAAGGAATCCAAAGTAGATGTCTCAGAGGGATCCCCAGGCCATCCTGCTCCACCTCTACCCATCTCTTGGAGGACGCGCAATAGTGCCAGTCCAGGGCTCTGGTAAGAGAAGAAGCTACAAAATATCTATGATTGTTAGGTAATCCGACCCCTCCTCTAGATCTAGGTAATGAAAGGATATTAATCCCCAACCTAGATCTCTTCCCGTTCCAGGTAAATTTAATAATGAGAGATTGTAGTTTGGTAAAAAACCTTCTGTCTGGGCGGATAGGGACTGTTTGAAAGATATATAAGAGTCAGGGTAGGATATCCATTTTAATAACGTTCATTCTCCCGAACCAGGATAGCTTTAATTGGCGGTATGATGAAAAAGCCTTCTCTACACTAGTTAATAGGGGATGATAGTTTAATTTAAACAATTGCCTAAGATCTTTAGGGATGTAAACTCCTAAGTAATTAATAGCCTCCTCCCTACATTTGAACGGGAACTGTTTGGATAAATGAGATACCAGATCTCCAGGTAGCGAGATACTGAGCGCCTCCGTCTTGGAACAATTAACCTTAAAGTTACTCAACCGTCCGAACTGTTCGAATTCTTTTAGAATTGTAGGGATAGAGATCAAAGTCTGCGAGACATAGAGGAGGAGATCATCGGCAAATAGTGCCGTCTTGTGGTGCTTGTGGCCCAGCTCAGTCCCATGAACGTCAATGTTGGCCCTGATTGCTGTAGCTAAATGTTCCATTACAATTATGTATAGCAGGGGTGACAATGGACACCCCTGTCTAGTCCCGTTTGCAATTTTGAACGGGGAAGACAGGGCACCCCCGATCTTCACCCTGGCAGACGGGGAGGAATATAGGGCAGGTTTGACAGTTTGTACATTTTATATCATTGAGAAAGGCTTCACTGCCGAAACGTGTCCGACGAGGCACCATGCCTGACAAGATGCTTTTTAATAAATTCTATATGTGATTTCCTAATAAAGCTAATTGTTGAACTTGATCCGGGTGCTGACTCTCTTCATCTTGGCTATTTGTATTTCTATAGGCCCTCTTTTACTATGGGTCTGAAATGCATGCTGAACCTGTTTATATTGAAAGAGGTTAATCCTTGGGAATTGAAATTATTCCTGCAACATTACATATGGTTTAAGCTGCCCTCAACTGATGGATCAGGTTAATACCCACTTCTTTCCACTCGCCAAACCCCTTCATATTACTAAACTCCTGGAAGTAGATGTTATCCCAGATAGGCGAAAACCTAGTAAAATGAGTTATCCCCCTAGTCTGTTTGATTTTATGCCACATTTTATGGATTAGGTTTATGGTATGATGTGATCCTTATTTCTTAAAAAGTTCCACCTCCAGTCCTATACTAAATGGTGAAATCTTTTTTTAAATGTTCCAGACTACAGGTACTGTTCCCTTCCCCAGAGTCTCCCCCCAAGTGCACTACCACATTGAGTTTGAAAAAGAAATTGAAATCCGTGAGAAGTTGTGGTAGAAGTAATATGACCAGATGAAGTATTTTGAAAGTGATGAAAGGGAAAAATATTGTATGATGAAGATGAGATGTAACCTCAAGACCTAGAAAACAGATGTGTGTCTTAATTTTGACTGCATTGCAAAACCGCCATCACTCAGCATGTGGTGTAGCTGTGTTTGCTTCACAGCATGCACTCTTTGAGGTATTCTTTGCTGGCTCAAATAACTCCTGAACTCCATAAAGTTCTTTTTTCTTTTGACATTCAAATGTCAAGTGTGAAGAGAGAGCTGTGATAATGCATCTCTTGTTTGTTTGTTTTTTTAAATTATAAATAAACTTAGCTTTATTGAAGTTGTATAACGCAGAACAATGTTTAATACCAGTCAGACAGTACATATAATAAGCTCAAAAGAATCACTCTATACAAAAACTAACTTGCCTGTAAGATCTTAGAAACTAGGATCCAATTCTAGAGAGACTCCAACAATATCAGCGTGTAATACACTACTAATTGTTCTAATTCTCCATTGGCATTCCTGAAGCCACTCAGTCATTACCTAAACCTAAAGATAAAATGCAGAGCAAAAGGAAAAGAAAAGAAAGAAGATAAGGAGAAAGAGGATAGAAAGTTCGACAGAGAAAGGAAGGTGCCTGGCGGAGGGAGGATGAGGAGAAAAAGGACGTAAACGGACAATATTTTTCTGTCATTTCCTTTTGTAGTTGATCTTAAAGTGGTAGTTATCTTGGGTACAGTTTTTAAAAGGGCTGTCCACCACTAGGCCATCTCCTTCTGATTCCACATGTTTCCACCAGGTAAAGTAAAAAAAAAAAAGTAAACCTTTGTGCTTTTTGGAGGCAGCAGAATTCTAGCGGTGTCTGTACTTGTGTTTCCAGGGCTTACTTTATGTTGTGATGCCATGCAAGCTTCTTGTCTAATCACCGCCGGCTTCTATCTCCCTGCCTTGTTCTTTGATTGGCTGATACAAAAGATGACATTTTTGGGCTAAATGCAAAACGCTTTGTGTGGTGGAAAACGAACATTGAACATCACCCTCAAAACATGATCCTTGAGGGGGGCGTGTCCGGACTCTGCACATGTCGGACGCATAATCTGTGAGCTCCGGCCCGGCACCCTTTACCAGAGCTGTAACGGCACTAACCGGCCCCAATTTTCGACTCCCGGAGAGAACCCCAGCTACACTAACGCCTGGAGATGCCTAGAGGGGGTTCCCGGACCCGCAGCTCATCCCAGAGGCTAACGGATTTTTTCCCGCCGGAGAGAGCGGCCTCAGAGGGTCCCAAGATGGCGCCTGCTCCTTCACAGCCTTCCTCCTCACCCCGCGCCTCGCCCCATGCTCAGGGACGGGATCGTCGGGATGATCGGGGAGACGACTCTCCTCCGGTCACACAATGTTATCTGAGAGGTATGTTGGACTCTCTCCGCCAGTCCATACAGGAGGACCTCAAAGGTATTATAGGAGACTTACGTACGGAAATGGCGGCAATTGGACAACGCACGGAGCATTTGGAATCCAAAATGGGGGAGTACGCATTAGTGCACAATGAGCTGGCAGACGACTACCAACATGTGGTAGAGGATGTAAATACTTTGATAGCGTCAATGTGGGCACTGGATGATAAACAACGCGGATGCAACCTTAAGATTAGGGGAATGGAGGACGCTGACCCAGATGAAGACTTGAAGACACTGATACCCCCATTCCTCGCACAGATTCTCCCAGACGCGGATGCAGCGGACTTGCGAATTGCCAAGGCGTTCCGCCTACCTCGCTCTCCACGTATTAAACAAGATCTCCCGAGAGATGTGCTAGTGACTTTGATGGTTCCCTCAATAAGGGAATCACTTCTGCGCTCCCTACGCGACAAACCCTTAATGACCTCTCCCTACTGCGCTTGGGCGATATATCCGGACGTATCCGGGCACATTAGCCAGACGCCGGGACTTTGGCCCGTGCTGTA
The DNA here is from genome assembly GCA_033576535.1 of Allobates femoralis. NCBI lineage: Eukaryota > Metazoa > Chordata > Amphibia > Anura > Aromobatidae > Allobates > Allobates femoralis. The sequence continues at coordinate 405,753,952 of JARQOC010000001.1, read as the reverse complement.
AGATCCTGCGCTCATGCGAAATACAGTACGCCTGGGGCACCCCGGTCAGCGTACTCTTCCGTTACGAAGGAACTCGCCACACATTTGTATCCCCCACTAAACTGAAGCGTGCTCTGGCAAGCTGGAGGCTCTCGTGCCGCTCTAAATCCCCACGCACAAATGACAACGACCGGCAACGTCAGGGAGCTGGACATGGTTTAGACGACGCTGAAGTGTGACGACCTGAGCTCTGGTGAAGGAGGCCGATTAGGGAGTTTATTGTATCCTTTCTTTATCTGGATACCTCCGAACTTGTTTGAGTGTTCGGAGATTGTGGAAGTGGGCTGTGGACCACCGCCTCCCCCCCCAGCTAGCAGGGGAGGTGTACTGGTTATCATTTAGGGGTGGTCTTGTTGCCCTCGCCCAGCCCTTTATGCTCAGTCTGTTCTGAGCTTGCATTGTTTACATTTCTGTGCTGTGTTCCGTTGTGTTCGTCTTTTTCGTTGATTTTTAGTTGTTTCTCTCCTCCTTCCCCCCCTCTTCGTCCTTTATTCCCTCCTATTCTTACCCTGCTTTCCTCTCTTCCTCTCCTTCAAATTTTTATACTTCCTCCCCAAGGGAGGAGAGGCACTGTTACATCCTAACGCCATGTCCTTTAAGATCCTCTCCCTCAACGTACGGGGCTTGAACTCCCCAGCAAAGAGGTCCTTTTTGTGGAGGGATGTTGCTCAATCCCGTGCTGAGGTGGTGTGTGTACAGGAGACGCATTTTCTGGAGGGAGACAATAGCAGACTTCATAATCCCAGGTACCCTAACATCTTCTTCGCTAACAATGCAGTGAAGAAAGCGGGGGTCTGCATTATGACGAGCGCTTCCCTTCAGTTTCAGATGAAGCGAGTAGTTGCAGACCCGGCGGGTCGTTATCTTATTGTCATTTGCGAAATTGCTGGTTTAACGTTCACTCTGGTAACGGTCTATGCCCCTAACGAGGGACAATTCCGGTTTCTGGAGACGCTGCTGGGGAAACTGAGGGGGAGGGCGAAGGCAGACTCATCATCTGTGGTGACTTCAACGCGGTCATGGAGGCTAGACTGGACTCCTCGGCCTCGGTGAGGCGTAAGCAGAGGGACCTGCTGCCCCTCTGCCGTGAGCAGCGCCTCCATGACATCTGGCGATACCTCCATGCGGGAGAAAGGGACTACTCGTTCCACTCTGGTCTGCATGGGTCGTACTCCAGGATAGACTTCTTCCTGGTGGACGACCTATCCCTCGCGGATTGCAGGGGGGCAGAGGTGGGAACCATTACATGGTCAGACCATGCGCCGGTGTCTTTGGAGGTGTCGTTGGGTGGCGGGGGAGACAGACCCAGGAGGTGGAGACTCTCCCCGGATTTGCTGATTGACCAACAGATTTTGTCTGAGACTGACTCAGACATTAAAATTTTCTTTCAAGAAAATGACATGGGTGAGGTACCGGAAAATGTCTTGTGGGCTTCTCACAAGGCAGTGATCCGAGGTCTCCTACTTAAGACCGCTGCGTGTAAAAAGAAGATGAGGGATGTGCAGAGAAGGGAGTGGATAGCGACGATTCAGGATCTAGAGACGAGAAACAAAGCTGCCCCCACGTTGGCCTTGCTGACTGAGATCAATAAAGCCCCCTCTCAACTACGACTGCTTTTACTGCGCCAATACGAGACGGGACTGCGAAAGCTAAAAACCCGATATTATGCTATGGGTGATAGGGCTGGTAGGCTCTTGGCCAGGAGACTGAAAACCAAATCTATTCAATCAACGACCACTCTCATGCATGATTCTGGGGGAGGTGAGGTCAGAGACCCTCGACAGATGGTAGAGGTATTTGCATCCTACTACAGACAGCTATATAACTTATCAGGTAATACGACGACCCCGCAACCGACGACCTCTGGCATACGGGATTATTTGGGGTCGGGGAGCTTCCCGCGGTCTCTCCGGATGCCCTGGAGGAATTAAATCGCCCGTTTTCCACTGCGGAAATTCTGCGGGTTATTGCCACCCTGAAGTCGGGTACAGCCCCAGGCCCCGATGGCTTCATCAATGAATATTACAGGGCGTTTGGGGAGACCTTGACACCGTTTCTCCTCAGGGTATTTAACTCATGGAGGGAGACGGGCTCTATCCCCACTGAGGCATTGGAGGCAACGGTGACAATGATACCCAAACCTGGGAAGAATCCGGAACTCCCTGAGAGTTACCGCCCAATTTCTCTCCTCAACACAGATTTAAAAATCTACTCCAAGCTTTTGGCGATGAGATTGGCTGAAGTAGTTCCCCATCTGGTTCATCCGGACCAGGTGGAATTTGTGGCCCACAGGCGAGAGATGGGACCCGGAGGATGATCAACCTAATTGAACTGGCAGAAAAAAGGGGGGTCCCCAGTGTATTCCTGTCCTTGGACGCTGAGAAGGCCTTTGACAGGGTGCACTGGGGATACCTCACGGAGGTCCTGAGGAAGTTCGGCTTTTCTGGCCCCATACTTTCCTCTATTATGGGACTATACACCCGTCCTACCGCCAGGGTTTTCTCCTCCGGGTTCCTCTCTGACCCTTTTCAAATAACCAACAGAACGAGACAGGGATGTCCCCTTTCTCCTCTGATATATGCCTTGGCTGTGGAACCTCTCGCCGCGAAGCTCCGAGCTGACTCAGAGATACAGGGAATGTGTGTTGGGGGGAGAAAACACGTGGTGGGACTGTATGCGGACGATATTATCGTCTCGTGTACTCAGCCCGTCACGTCTCTCCCGGTGGTATTAGATCGTCTCCTCTCCTTCGCCAAAGTCTCCTACTACAAGCTTAACGCTGCAAAATCAATGGCGTTTCCGGTTCATGTTCACCAAGAGGTGATAATACGGGTGTTGTCGGGATCCCTGCCATTCCAGTGGACTCCCGGGGGGATTCCATATTTGGGAGTTACCCTGTGCCCCTCATCAGAGATGGTGCGGCGTAACGTTGATCCCATCCTCACAGCCCTCCGTCAGGCATCAGATGCTCAGGTGAATTCCCCGCTGTCATGGATGGCGAGGATCCAGACATTTCGGATGATTTGGCTGCCACGTTTTCTGTATTTGTTTCGCTGCGTTCCACTTTTGTTCTCTTCAAGAATTTTGCGGAATCTTCAATCTCAGACCAACAGATTCATATGGGCCACTAAACGACAAAGGATACAGAGAAAAGTGATGTGCCTGGGCTTACGAGGAGGGGGTATGGGGGTCCCGGACCTGTCTTCCTACTACAAAGCTTCCATCCTGGAAACCAGTAAAATATGGTGGCAAGGTGCGTCGGACTTAGGGTGGTTTCAACTGGAGTTCAGTGTGATGGGTCGGAACTCCCTCAGGGAGCTCCTCGAGGCGGAGTCCTTGGCACCGGTGCGGATTTCCCACAGACTGGAGTCAATAAAAGCCTTGCTGCATGTATGGAGACATGCCCCTCGAGCATGGACTAGGTTTCCGCCACGTGAGATCTCCATGAGGGCCCTTCTACTACATATCCCATCCCTGCGCATAACCGACTGGATTGAGGGGGGCCTGGTGACCCTAGAACATATTGCCTCTGGATCGGGGATAATGTCGACACGGGTTCTGGCGGAGACGCACCCACACCTAGCACATACCTACTTTCAACTTTGTCAGGTAACCCATTTCCTCATCGCACGTGAGGTGGGAATGTCCTTTAGTGCCCTCTCTCCATCGCCCTTGCGTACTTTCATTCTATCCCCCCCGCAAACCGTAAGGGTCTCTCGACGCTCTATAGGGCCTTTACTGAGGGAAGCGTAGACTCGGCACCTGCATACAGGACTAAATGGCAGGAAGATCTGGGATTTGAAGCTGATGAGGAAGAATGGCTGGGAGCTGTGTGTTGTGTCCACAGGGCCACCAAGTGTATTAACCATCTGGAGCAACTGAAAAAAATCCACCTACGCTGGTATACACCGCCATCAGTGGTTGCGCATTTTGACCCCACGACCTCGCCTTTATGTTGGAGGCTATGCGGTCAGAGGGGGACACTTGCTCATATTTGGTGGTCCTGTCCGAAGGTTGCACAGTTTTGGACAATAGTGGAATCTCTGATGTCCTCTATTATGGAAGTGAGGGTTCCCCTGTCCCCCCAGGCGGCAGTCCTACATTTGGGATTGGAGAGTCTCCCGCCGGTACAGCGACTCCTAGCCACATATATTCTGATAGCGGCACGACAGTGTGTTGCGTCGGGGTGGAAAGCTGTCTCCCCCCCCACGATGCGTGACCTCACTTCACGTCTCAACCTGATTTTTACTTATGAACATGCCCTAGCAATGGACTCTGCCCCGAGGTGGTATGTACGTGAGGCATGGGCTTTATGGGCAGCTCATCCATTAGCGTCCCCTCTCCCGTGATACGAGAGGCCTATGGGATGAGATGGGAGACATTTATGTCTTTTTACTTGGTGCCTTTCCTCCCTTTTCTCCCCCCCTTTCCCCTTTCCCTCACCCCCTTCCCTTGGCCCTCCTCCCATCTCTCTTCTTCCCCCCTTCCCGTACCTTCCTCCTTTTCATTTCCCCTTCTTTCCTCCCCTGACCTTTTCCTATTCACTCTTTTTCCTCACTTAACGATCAGTACCTGACGTATTTTCCCCCCGCTGCTTTGTATTTCCTCCTTTTTTTTTTTCTCTTCTTTCTTTTTTATTATTTCAGTATTACTCTTTTCTTCCCCATTTTTCCATATGCTGTTTCTTTTGGATATACACACGGTGTTTGAGATGAGTTGTTTATTGAAACTTTACTGAAGTAGACTGGAGATCCATGTTGGTTACTTCCAGTTTTTGAAGTCTGTTGTTTATGTGTATTTTTGTAACAAGAAAACTTCAATAAAAAACTATTGATGATAAAAAAAAAAAAAAAAAAACATGATCCTTCATCAAACGTGGTGGCACAATCATGCTGTGTGATGCTTTTTCTTCAGCAAGGGACATGGAAGCTAGTCAGTTGTTTGTGTAATGCAGCTGATGTCCCAGCACTGCACATGACAGGGACATCAACACACTCACTGCTGCTTCTGTTCCACTTCTGTGCCTCTGCTCCAAGGGCCTGCATACGCCGCACAGGTCTCCTGGGAGCATGCTAGGGCATCAGTGCCTCTTATAAGGTCAACTCTCTTAAACTGAAAATGTCTCCAGCCTATGGTTGAGAGGCACTGGGGTACTTAAGAAACCCTTGACCCTAGAGAGGTGCCTTAGCAGTGTGTTTAGTCAGTTTGTCTGTTCTTAAGCTAGTTGTCAGGTCCCCTGTACCTGTGTTTATTTTTCAAACCAGCACTTGTGTTCCAAACCAGTTCTCTATCCACTCTGTGTTCCTCAACTTGTCAGTGGTATTTAGCTCTGAGAATATGTGGCAAGGTGGGAAATTTGCTGTTGACTCTTCATCCACTCTCTCTCAGCCAGACGTATTTTGCAAAGAAAAATTGGCAAATATTTCAGCCTTTAGATTTGCAAAGCTGATGGACACATTCCCCAAGATAATTGCAATTCAAGTTCATGGGGTTATAAATACTTTTTCAAGGCATTGTATTTGTTGTGTTTATAGATATAGTGATCCTACATATATCGATCTATGTGTACATGTAGAGGAGTTTGTTGGATATCGGTTTCCAAGACTAACAATGGAGTTGGGCTTTTTCATAATCACATATGATGCAAAATAGCAATGAAATGCACTTATTGAATGGTTGATTTTTGTGCAGAATTTAGCTTTGGTTTTTCCTCACTCATTACATTTTAATTTTTTAAATACATGTTGCAAATCTGTGGCATTTATTTGACAAAGATAGGACATGCAGCTGATTTTTTTTCACATTTAATTTAATAGGGTTTATGAAAATCTTTACAGTAACGTTATTCTGTACCTTGTGGATTTCAGTGAATTTTTCAACCAAGATGCTGCTAAAGTTCTAGTAGTTGTAAACCCACCATTTTTCAACTTTGTCTGTACTTAGCTTTCCACAAGATTTTTGTGTTCTCCACTGTTTCTATATCATGATGACATATTCTCATGATTCCTAGAATATGATTATCAAATTAATTTCCAGAGATTCTGCGGTCCCTAGACATGTGACCTCGGTGTGTCTGTAGTTGATCTTTTATGAGGTGACATCCAACAATGGAGTATTTATTTCTCCTAATTGGGGATTCTCACTAGGAATAATCATGAATCTGTACTTCCCCAGGGAATGGTAATACATTGACAAATTACTTATTGCTGTGTATACCAATATGAGAGGCTATCTAATTTTGTGGCAACTGATAGTTGTAGTTGTTGTCCCACTGAGTATTGGTGATTGACTGCAAAATCTACTCGTACAATAAAGCACCTCAGCATTTCTCAACCTATATATTCTCAGCATTTGCCAGGAACATCATAGTCAGAAACTGCTCAGCACTAGATGAATATGTTCACAAGCTTTCAATGGACTTTATTTGGAGAGGCAAAGACACCTTTTTGGGTTATTAGTACCACTGCAAATGATATATTGAGTTCACATTATCATTTATATCTCAGGAATATGTCCATTTCTACCTTGGTGGGTGGGTTGTCTATAATGACATAAGCAGTTTGGTATAATGAGAGAACTGGGATTCACTAGGTTGTGTCACCATATTAATAGAATGGCATTCGAGTATTACAAATTTTTCTCTTACATGATTGTTTAACATTACGGTACTTTTTTTTTTCCAGTTGAATCAGTTTCTTCTCCAATTGGAGCTGTCCACTTAAGGTGATTTCACATCTGCGTTTTTGCAAAAACAGCAGAAATCCGCCATTTTTGCAAAAACACCATGCGGCACACTTGTGCTAAGGTTGCGCTTGTGCTTTAATGCATTGTAAATGGACCTTCGGACATGTGCAGAGGCATGTGTTTTAAACAGTTATCCGGCACCAGCCTTACTCTGGAACAGATTTTCTTTGATGCCCCTCCATTCCATCCACAGTTTTGCCCCCACCACCACCCCTGTAATTAACATGCAGATTTTTCCCTTCAGCCAACTGGGCATAAGCCAAGGAACTATATTTTTATTAGCAAACGTAAGAGGAGACAAAGTAAATGCACATAGAGATATTCTGTTGTATATGCCGAGTTGGTTGAAGGGAAGTTAGGCTTCCGGAGGTAAACAGGGAAATTGACTGTGGAATGTAAGGGCACAGAAGTAAAACCGTTCCAGAATCAGTGCAGCAATGAGAATTAACCCGTTAGTGATGGCGCCAATTTCACCTTAATGACCAGATCAAATTTTAAAATTTTGACCAGTGATCACTGTATGAGGTTGAGGTTATAACTCTGGAACGCTTCAATGGATTCCAGTGATTCTGAGATTGTTTTTGTGATATATTTGGACTTCATGATAGTGGTAAACTTAATTTTTAAACTTTGAATCTTTATACCATTAAACTAGAGAGTAATCTCACGCAAAATAGTTAATATATAACATTTCCCACATGTCTACGTTACATCAGCACAATTTTGGAAACAATTTTTTTTGTTAGAAGGGGTCAAAGTTCATCAGCAATTTCTCATTAGTGAATAAAAATTTTTAAAACAATTTTATAGGGACCACATCACATTTGAAATGACTTTGAAGGGCCCATATGACCGATAACAGCCAAATGTGACAGCATTCTAAGAAACTGCACCCTCAGGCTGCTCAAAAAGTTCAAGAAGTTTATTACCGTAACTTTTCAGATGCTTCACAGCAATGAATGCAAAGTGGAAGGAAAAATAAATGCATTTACATTTTACCTAACAATGTTGCTTTAGCCTCAATTCGTAAACTGTATTGTAAAGTGCTGTGGAATATGTTGGCGCTATATAAATAAAGATTTATTATTTATTATTTTATTATTCACTTTTACAACAGATAGCTCGACAAAATGAACATCAAAATTAGTTGCCCAGTTTGTTCTGAACACAACGATACATGTGGACAGAAATCTCTGGACAAACTGGAGTGTTCAGAAGGGAAGGAGCACTAATTGAAATCTGAAACACAAATTTGGCTGAAATAGATTGCGAGCATCATGTCACATTTGCAGGGCCCCTAAAGTACTTAAACAGCAAAAAAAAAAAACACAAGTCACCCCATTTTGGAAACTAGAGCCTTTAAAGATTTTATTTAGGGGTATAGTGGGCATTTTGACCCTACAGATATTCACAGAATTTGATAACAATACGTCATTATTTTGAAAATGTTCTTTTTATTTTATTCACAAAAATGTTGGTTTAGCACCAAATTTTTCACTTTTACAAGAGGTAACACCAAAAATAATGGACCACATACTTTATTACCCACTTTCTTATGAGCTTGGTGATATGCCACATGTTGACAATAAGTTCTGTTTGAACAAACAAACTGTAGGGCTCAGAAGGGGAGGAGAAATATTTGAATTTTGGAAAAGCTGAAATGGATTGCTGGCATGTCGTCACATATGCAGGACTCCTACGGTGCCTAAACAGCAGAAATCCATGCACAAATGACCCCATTTTGAAAATTAGACCCCTTAAAAATTTTCTAGCAGTATAATGAGCGTTACTTCACAGAATTTGATAACAAAATTGTTAACATATAACATAATGAAAATTCCCTTTTTTAAAAAAAAACTGTTGGTTGCCTTAGCATCAAATTTCTCACTATTACAAGAGGTAGCACCGAAAATTGGACCCCACAATTTGTTATCCACTTTCTTGTCAGAGATACCCATACTTGTAGTCAGAAACCTCTTTGGACAAATGGGAGGGCATGGGGTGGAAAAAGGAATATTTGAATTTTGGAAAAAACTGAAACATATTGCGGGCACCACGTTGCATTTGCAGGGCCGCTAGGGTGCCTAAACAGCAGAAACCCTACACAACCCCACAGATGACCCTCAAAGATTTTATTCAGGAGTATAGTGAGCATTTAGAACCCACAGATACTTCACAAATGTGTCAACAGTAGGTTGTCACATTGAAATTTTCTTTTTCCACTGATTTCCAAAACCAACTAAAGGAAAACTGTCAGGTCAAAAATCCATATGTAACTGCTATCATTTTATAATTCCTCACTCTAAACTCTCTATTGATGCATTTCTTATTTATATTTCCCTCCTATCTTCTGTAAACTTAAAATAAAGAGATACATTCCATCTGTCAATCACAGTGAGTGAACCACTTAGTTCTCTGCCATCCCCTCCCCATAAGATGAATGTGCATGTCACATATTCCACCACATCACTGCACAGGAGATCACTGGGGAGGGGGGGGCTTTGTCCTCCTCTATGCTTTCTGTGTCTACTGCCAAGAAAGAGGTGAAATAGAACACATAAACTGGTACAGCAGTTATAACTGCTTACAGAAACAGATGGAGTCTAGATAAGTCAGATCGGTAATAACTCTCTCCCTCCTTGCCGTCATCAGAAAAGAAGCTGCTGAAACCTGACACTGCACTGTCTGAGAGCAGAGTGAGGAGGAAGGAGGGAGGAGAGAGCTGCTGAAAGGTAGTGCATAATTACATGACAGTTTATATTGCAGCCAGACTATTCAGGGCCACCAATAGGGCCTTATAGACCATACAGCTGTAAGGGGCCCGGCGAACAGTGGAGGGGGCGTGACCATACAAACAGCAGGGGGGGGGCGGGTGCGCTGGCTGTGGGCGGGGCCATTTGGAGCAAGGAGACCCGCCCCCTTTGGCTAGCACAGTAGTTTGTACGCTCATCGTCGTCACCAGGGGCGGGGCCAGGCCGAGACAAGCTCAGTGTGTGACTGAGTGACTGTGCTGTGCTGCTCTGCCTCTGCTCTTTGCCAGAGTGGTGCGGCAAAGCATTGAGCTGCTGCACTGTCATGATGATCATCACAGCAGGCAGCAGCCATTGCATCAGGGGCCCAGTCCCGGCCTGGGCTGGCCCTGAGCTCCTCACTTTTTCAGCAGGTGCGGCACAGCCACTGGCAGGATGCAAGAAGACTCCACTGAAGTCATGGAGCTGCTGCTGGTGGTGAGTATACTCCTCTGTCTATCTCTCTGACTCTGTCTGTCTCTTGCTCTTTGACTGTCTTATCTGTCTTTCTGACTGTGTGTCTCTGACTGTCTTTCTCTCTGACTGACTGTCTTTCTCTCTCTCTCTGACTGACTGTCTCTCTCTGACTGTCTCTCTCTGATGGTGTCTGTGTCTCTCTTTCTCTGACTGTCTCTCTGACTGGATGTCTCTCTCTGACTGGCTGTCTCACTCTCTCTGTCTGGCTGTCTCTCTGTCTGGCTGTCTCTCTGTCTGGCTGTCTCTCTGTCTGGCTGTCTCTCTGACTGATTGTCTCTCTGACTGTCTCTCTGACTGACTGTGTCTCTCTCCCTGTCTCTCTCTGACGGACTGTGTCTCTCTCTCTCTGTCTCTCTCTGACTGACTGTGTCTCTCTCTGACTGTGTCTCTCTCTGACTCTAAGACAAAGATGGGAGTACTGGTGTGCCACGGTCCGCGCTGCTGTGGTATGAAAAAACTCACCAAAGAGTCAGCAGTTATTCCATCCTTTATTTCCTCCTCTCTCCAACGCGTTTCAGCGCCACACCCGGCGCCTTCCTCAGGGACATATTCCATCCTTTATTTCCTCCTCTCTCCAACGCGTTTCAGCGCCACACCCGGCGCCTTCCTCAGGGACATTCATGTCCCTGAGGAAGGCGCCGGGTGTGGCGCTGAAACGCGTTGGAGAGAGGAGGAAATAAAGGATGGAATAACTGCTGACTCTTTGGTGAGTTTTTTCATACCACAGCAGCGCGGACCGTGGCACACCAGTACTCCCATCTTTGTCTTGGATTTAAAACCACTATCCAGTGGTCGGTGGAGGTCCTGCAGCAGCTGGAACTCTGTTTCCAAAACGCCTTCAAACCAGTTGTGGGGATCACAACTGGACCAGGTGAGCAGCTTCACAGCACCACCTCCTTACACAAGTGTCACTAGTGATAGGGCACTATTGCGCCTTTTGTCCCCCTCCCTATTTTTCTTTTCTCTGACTCTGTCTCTCTCTGACTGACGGTGTCTGTCTCTCTCTCTGACTGACGGTGTCTGTCTCTCTCTCTGACTGACGGTGTCTGTCTCTCTCTCTGACTGACTGTGTCTGTCTCTCTCTGACTGACGGTGTCTGTCTCTCTCTGACTGACGGTGTCTGTCTCTCTCTGACTGACGGTGTCTGTCTCTCTCTGACTGACGGTGTCTGTCTCTCTCTGACTGACGGTGTCTGTCTCTCTCTCTGACTGACGGTGTCTGTCTCTCTCTCTGACTGACGGTGTCTGTCTCTCTCTCTGACTGACGGTGTCTGTCTCTCTCTCTGACTGACGGTGTCTGTCTCTCTCTCTCTGACTGACGGTGTCTGTCTCTCTCTCTGACTGACGGTGTCTGTCTCTCTCTCTGACTGACGGTGTCTGTCTCTCTCTCTGACTGACGGTGTCTGTCTCTCTCTCTGACTGACGGTGTCTGTCTCTCTCTCTGACTGTCTCTCTCTCTCTGACTGACTGTCTCTCTCTCTGACTGACTGTCTCTCTCTCTGACTGACTGTGTCTCTCTGTCTCTCTCTGACTGACTGTCTCTCTCTAACTGACTGTGTCTGTCTCTCTCTGACTGACGATGTGTCTCTCTCTCTGTCTCTCTCTGACTGACGATGTGTCTGTCTCTCTGTCTCTCTCTGACTGACGATGTGTCTCTCTCTCTGTCTCTCTCTGACTGACGATGTGTCTCTCTGTCTCTCTCTGACTGACGATGTGTCTCTCTCTCTGGCTGGCTCTCTCTCTGTCTGGCTGTCTCTCTGACTGATTGTCTCTCTGACTGATTGTCTCTCTGACTGATTGTCTCTCTGACTGATTGTCTCTCTGACTGACTCTCTCTCTGACTGACTGTGTCTCTCTCTCTCTGTCTCTCTCTGACTGACGATGTCTGTCTCTCTCTCTGACTGACGGTGTCTGTCTCTCTCTCTGACTGACTGTGTCTGTCTCTCTCTCTGACTGACTGTGTCTGTCTCTCTCTCTGACTGACGGTGTCTGTCTCTCTCTCTGACTGACGGTGTCTGTCTCTAACAGTGTCTGTCTCTCTCTCTCTCTCTGACTGACGGTGTCTGTCTCTCTCTCTGACTGACTGTCTCTCTCTCTGACTGACTGTCTCTCTCTCTGACTGACGATGTGTCTCTCTCTCTGACTGACGATGTGTCTCTCTCTCTGACTGACGATGTGTCTCTCTCTCTGACTGACGATGTGTCTCTCTCTCTGACTGACGATGTGTCTCTCTCTCTGACTGACGATGTGTCTCTCTCTCTGACTGACGATGTGTCTCTCTCTCTGACTGACGATGTGTCTCTCTCTCTGACTGACGATGTGTCTCTCTCTCTGTCTCTCACTGACTGACGATGTGTCTCTCTCTCTGTCTCTCTCTGACTGACGATGTGTCTCTCTCTGACTGACGATGTGTGTCTCTCTCTGTCTCTCTCTGACTGACGATGTGTCTCTCTCTCTGTCTCTGACTGACGATGTGTCTCTCTCTGACTGACGATGTGTGTCTCTCTCTGTCTCTCTCTGACTGACGATGTGTCTCTCTCTCTGTCTCTCTCTGACTGACGATGTGTCTCTCTCGCTGTCTCTCTCTGACTGACGATGTGTCTCTCTCTCTGTCTCTGACTGACGATGTGTCTCTCTCTCTGGCTGGCTGTCTCTCTGACTGATGGTATCTGTTTCTCTCTGACTGATGGTGTGTCTCTCTCTCTCTCTCTGACTGTGTCTCTCTGACTGTCTCTCTCTCTCTGACGGTGTCTGTCTCTCTGACTGATCTCTCTGACTGACTGTGTCTGTCTCTCTCTGACTGTCTTGTCTCTCTCTCTCTGTCTTTAAAGATACATGAACTAGGAGCCCTAGGTAGCAAGGAACTCTCAAATGGAATTTTCTTACAGACCTGTTTATTATTAGTATGATTTTCCACTACGCGTTTCAACAACAGCCTGTTGTCTTCATCAGGTGGGGAATAAACACGTAGTGGAAAATCATAATAATAATAGTAATAATAAACAGGTCTGTTAGATAATTCTCTGTGAGAGCTCCTTGCTACTTAGTGCTCCTAATATGACCACTCAGTTTATGTATCTTTAATTTCATTGTTCTCATCCCTGAAATTGTAGCCGGAGTGGATTGGAGCTATCAGAGAGCTCTCAACAGCCTTTAAGGAATTTGCATGATGAAGTTCCGTTGACGCGGACGTCAGGTGATTTGGATCTCGCACATGGCCACACCAAGAAGACGCCTAGGAGCGGTCTCGCAGCAGCCCACGGTCCTCTACCGCCATGCGAATACCGATGTTAAGCGAGGGTGCACAACCGGAATAGGTGAGAGGCAAACCCCCACACCTTATAAAAGTTTCCCCCACTAGACCACCAGGTGCTTTTCAAGTTGCGCCTCTCTATTTTTATTTTTGTCTGTCTCTGTCTGTGTTTTTCTCTGTGTTTGTGTCTCTGTCTCTGTGTCTGTCTCTCTGTGTCTGTCTCTCTGTGTCTGTCTCTGTGTGTCTGTCTCTGTGTGTCTGTCTCTGTGTGTCTGTCTGTGTGTCTGTCTCTGTGTGTCTGTCTCTGTGTGTCTGTGTCTGCTGTGTGTCTGTCTCTGTGTGTCTGTCTCTGTGTGTCTGTCTCTGTGTGTCTGTCTCTGTGTGTCTGTCTCTGTGTGTCTGTCTCTGTGTGTCTCTGTGTCTCAGTGTGTCTGTGTCTCAGTGTGTCTGTGTCTCAGTGTGTCTGTGTCTCAGTGTGTCTGTGTGTCTGTGTCTCTGTGTGTCTGTGTCTCTGTGTGTCGTGTCTGTGTCCCTGTGTCGTGTCTGTGTCCTGTGTCGTGTCTGTGTCTCTGTGTCGTGTCTGTGTCTCTGTGTCGTGTCTGTGTCTCTGTGTCGTGTCTGTGTCTCTGTGTCGTGTCTGTGTCTCTGTGTCGTGTCTGTGTCTCTGTGTCGTGTCTGTGTCTCTCGTGTCGCGTGTCTGGTCGTGTCTCTGTGTCTGTGTCTGTGTCGTCTGTGTCGTTCTGTCTGTCTGTGTCTCTGTCTGTCTGTGTCTCTGTCTGTCTGTGTCTCTGTCTGTCTGTGTCTCTGTCTGTCTGTGTCTCTGTCTGTCTGTGTCTCTGTCTGTCTGTGTCTCTGTCTGTCTGTGTCTCTGTCTGTCTGTGTCTCTGTCTGTCTGTGTCTCTGTCTGTCTGTGTCTCTGTCTGTCTGTCTGTCTCTGTCTGTCTGTGTCTCTGTCTGTCTGTGTCTTGTCTGCTCTGTCTGTTCTGTCCTGTCTGTGTCTGTCTCTCTGTCTGTCTGTGTCTGTCTCTCTGTCTGTCTCTCTGTCTGTCACTCTGTCTGTCTCTGTGTCTCTGTGTCGTGTCTCTGTCTGTCTGTCTTCTTCTCTGTCTCTGTTGTCTCTGTCTCTTCCTGTCCTCTCTGTGTCTGTTCTCTCTGTCGTCTCTCTGTCCTCTGTGTCTCTGTCTGTCTCTCTGTCTCTGTGTCTCTGTCTGTCTCTCTGTGTCTGTGTGTCTAAACAGCACTATATATACAGGTCCACACTGGATGCTGTATTTTGGTATCTATATACTGTATGTATATAGTGTGGATCTGTATATACAGTAGAGTGCTGTCTGTGTATACAAGATGTACAGCCGGCAGTGTCTGCATACGGCCAGCAGTCTCTGTGTATACGTCCTGCAGCAGTCACTAATGTGCATACAACCGGCAGCAGTTTCTAATGTGCATGTGTCTCCCAGCAGTCTCCAAGGTGCACAGGTCCTGCAGCTGTCTCCATGATGTATACGGCAGCAACAGTCTCTATTGCGTATTCTCTCTTGTGTGTATAGCCCGCAGCCGTTTGCCTTGTCTATACGGCCCGCCGCCATCTCCATTGTCTATATGGACTACAGCCATCTCTATTGTGTATTCTGTATTGTATATACAGTTTTTGTGTATTCAGCCCACAGCTGCCTCAAGTGTATGTGTGTGTAATATATAATAGAGAGAGAGAGTGTAAAAAAAAAAAAAAGGAAAAACAGCACAAAAATATAGAAAAAAGTGGACTTCATTGCCCAATGGCATGGCCACGCATTGGGCAATGAAGTCCACTTTTTTCAATTTTTTTGTGCTGTTTTTCCTTTTTTTACCCGATTGTAAGGAACCATCTGGATTGCTGGTTGGGAAAATTTGCATATAAATAGAGGTAATTTTTGGTGCGGTTCCAATTTTTCACTATAAATATAATATATGTTTGGGTGGAGGCGGAGCATAAGTGGAGGCAGAACATGGGTGGCGGCTGGGCTGAGTCTCAGGGGGGCCCCAAAATTTTGGCAGTAAGGGGCCCCGAAATTCCTAGTGGCAGCCCTGGGACTATTCCTGTTTGCTTATAATGGTGAGGACTTAACCAGGAGCTACCTGCAGGGTCGGACAATGCTGGTAACATGGAAACTACAAACATTACAGTAATGATTTTACATGTTTTTAAAAGGTCTTCCCAGGCACTATTCAAGGGTAATATTAGTATCATACTGAAAAATTACCTGACAGTGTCCCTTTAACAATAGTCAAAATAATCAAAAATAGCCCCAAGGGTATGTTCATACAAACATTTTTTTTATATGTTGATTTTGAAGTAGATCCACGTAAAAGTCATCCTCAAAAACCACTTCAAATGCTCTATGAATAGTCATTTAATGTGGATTTTGAAGTAGATTCGCTTCAAAACTCATGTAAAAAGAATGTGTGAACATCTCTTTAGTGTTGGCTTGATTATTTTGTCCAACAACAGATTGTTTGTTTTTATTAATCACTTTTCTTTGAATTTTACTGGAAGTGATGTTTGTAGAGATATCACTTGTGTAAGTTATATTTACCGTATATAGTTACATAATTAGAACACTTATCACTTAACACTTATGTCCATGAATTTCAGCTACCAATTAATTCTGTCCTAAAAAGCTATTTTTTCCCTCCCGATTCAGAACAAGAATTTTACAAATGTAGAGAAGTAAACTATTTTCTTCTTCTAAAAAAAATAATAATATATGGCCTCGCCATGGAGAGGAGAGGAAGCGAAGTCCGAAGCTCCTGCTCCCCACGCCAGGAAAAGTCTCAATACACGCCGCAACAGTGACCGCACCGACTTCTATGCCGGCTAAAAGGAGAGCCACCAAAACCCAGCACACCTTGAACCCTCCCCCATCCCATTCCCAAGGGGATCCGCATGCAGGGGCAACGGACGGCTCTGTTGGAGAAGGTGCCTCGGCATCTGGAAGCTCACACCACACTGCTTCTGGTTTAACACCCTGGTCATCTCAAACCGACACAATGCTGGGCGAAGTAAGAGATCTGCAGACCCGAATGGCGACTATTCCTACCAAAGAGGACATGGAGGGCTACATTTCTCGTCTAGAGTCCCTCTGTAGAGCCGAGATTCAGAGCTTGCGAACTTTGGTCTCCCAGGTCACAGAGAGAGTAAACACCGTAGAAACCTCCATAGCCTCTCAATCTGACCGTCTGACAGACCACCAAAGACTCTTGGACTTGCACTCCGAGCAGATTGCATTTATCTTTAATCATCTAGAAGACTCGGAGAATCGCGACCGACGCAACAACATCTGGGTACGGGGGCTCCCCGAAGCTACGGGAGCAGTAGAGCTCACCCCCACCCTTCAAGCCATATTTAACACTATCCTTGAAAGACCGGCTGATTCTGCAATTGCCTTCGATAGAGTGCATAGAGCTCTATGTCCACGGTCGGCTGACCCCAACAACCCAAGGGATGTCATCTGTCGTCTCCACCTGTACAGCCTCAAAGATGACATTATGAGACGCGCACGAACCCAAGGCCCCATAGACTTTGATGGAGCGGAAATCCAACTATTAGCCGATCTGTCTAGGGTCACCTTGACGAAGCGGAGAGCTCTGCGACCGGTCTTGGATGCACTTCGCGATAAAGGCCTCACCTACTCCTGGGGCTACCCCTTCCAACTCCAAGTCAGACACCAGAACGGTTTAGTTGTCTTCAGAGATCCCCGAGACCTTCCATCATTCACGGAGAGACTGGACCTGCCGGAAGTTGACATACTGGACTGGCCGTCCAACCCGCTGGTGTATTCTCGAGGGGGAGAAGAGAGAGGCCGCCGACCGTTGCCCCGGAGGCCCAGCCGCCGTGGATCCCTTCGTCCTTATCCAGCTGAGTCATAAGCAAAGACTTTTCATCCTAGTCTGTACGTGCCTTTTCCTTTCCCCTCCCTCTCCCCCTTCCCCCTTTCTCTTTCCCTACTCCCCTTTTCCCTTCTCGTACTTCCCCCCCCCCCCCCCCCTCCCTCTGCTTAATTGGGCCACATGATGCACAACGCATTTTTAGTAATACACAGCAACCAGACAAATACATAAAACTGTAACATGACAACCTACTTCTAACTTGTAGAAACTGATGTGTTCCCTCTATTTCACTATAACGTGAAATATGTTGTACCAAATGATTTAACCCAGCACTTGTCTTCTCTCCGGTGGCCATTAATTCCTTAACCCCCCTCCTCTACACCCCCCCCCTCTTCCTCTCCCCCCCCCAATTCTATCCCTCTTCCATAGGCCAACTTTCTCCTCTCTACCCCACCTCTCCTACGCAACTTTTCCTTCTGAAATTAGGTACGCCCCGGATTGTGTGCCTTGGATTACAACGACTAAATATGCTCTGTCGCAACTGGCGCAGCTAACAACACGTAGCATATTGTTCTTGTACTTTACTTAACCTTTGGTTAGTATAAGATTGTTTAAAGTCTATATACCGTATTTTTCGCTTTAGAAGACGTACCTGATTATAAGACGCACCCCCAAATTTCGTGAAGGAAAAGAGGAAAAATTAATTTTTAATGTTAAATGGGGTCCATCTTATAATGTCAATGTCCGTCTTACAAATTATATAGGGTATATGTCTCTCATAGCCCCCTCATCCTGGCACATGTGAAAACAGAAAAGAAATAGGGGGCGCGATGGTGCGGTATCTTTAGGTGAGATTGCAAAGTCTTAAGCTGCCAATTCACTAACCTCTGCGAGTTGCGCCGTCCATGCACAACTATGGTTTAAGCCAGACCAGTTAAGCGATCCTCCTCCTGACCCCAGGTGTTGTGAGTAGAAGCGAGAATCGCAGCTCCTGGCGCTCGCGGGATCCTCGCTAGACTCTTAGTAAACGAGCTCCGCCTCCTCGCGTCCCATGTGACCGGACGCAATGATGCGGACAGGTCCTATGTGTGTGAGCGTTGCCTAGGTAATCAAGGTCCTTTAGCCACTACGAGCAGCGCCTGCCATGTCCTCCAAAGAAGATAGATAATGATAGAACAATCATCCTGGTACATGGTCCCTCATCCTTGGATATAGCCCCACATCCTAGATATGGCCCCCTTATTCTGGTTACAGCTGGCACACGTCCCCAAGTGATGGTACACCCCCCCCAGAATTGGCACACGCCCCCCAGGGTTGGCACACACCCCCCAGGGCTGGCACACATCCCCCAGGGCTGCCACATGCCTCCCAGGGCTGGCACACGTCCCCCAGGGCTGGCACACGTCCCTCAGGGCTGGCACACGTCCCTCAGGGCTGGCACAAGTCCCCCAGGGCTGGCACACATGCCCCAGGGCTGGCACACATCCCTCAGGGCTGCCACATGCTTCCCGGTGCTGGCTCACATTCCCCAGGGCTAGCACACATTCCCCTGGGCCATCACACATGTCCAGGTCCATCACACGTCCCCAAGGGCTGGCACACGTCCCCAAGGGCTGGCACACGTCCCCAAGGCCTGGCACATGCCCCCCAGGGCTGGCACATGCCCCCCAGGGCTGGCACATGCCCCCCAGGGCTGGCACATGCCCCCCAGGGCTGGCACACATCCCTCAGGGCTGGCACATGTCCCCCAGGTCTGGTACATGCCTACCAATGCTGGTACACGTCCCCCAGGTCTGGTACACATTCCCCAGGGCGGGAACCCGTCCCCCAGGGCTGGCACATGCCACCCAGGGCTGGCACAAATCCCCCAGGGCTGGCACACGTTCCCCAGGGCTGCCACATGCCACCCAGGGCTGGCACAAATCCCCCAGGGCTGGCACACGTTCCCCAGGTCTGGTACACGTCCCCCAGGGCAGGGACCCATCCCCCAGGGCTGGCACATGCCACCCAGGGCTGGCACACGTCCCCCAGGGCTGGCACATGCCCTCCAGCGCTGGCACATGCCATCCAGCGCTGGCACATGCCATCCAGCGCTGGCACATGCCCCCCAGCGCTGGCACATGCCCCCCAGCGCTGGCACATGCCCCCCAGCGCTGGCACATGCCCCCCAGCGCTGGCACATGTTCCCCAGGGCTGGCACACGTTCCCCAGGGCTGGCACAAATCCCCCAGGGCTGGCATACGTCCCCCAGGGCTGGTACACGTCCTCCAGGGTGGGGACCCGTCCCCCAGGGCTGGCACACGTCCCCCAGGGCTGGCACATGCCCCCCAGGGCTGGCACAAATCCCCCAGGGCTGGCACAAATCCCCCAGGGCTGGCACAAGTTCCCCAGGGCTGGCACATGTTCCCCAGGGCTGGCAAATGCCACCCAGGGCTGGCACAAATTCCCCAGGGCTGGCACACGTTCCCCAGGGCTGGCACACATTCCCCAGGGCTGGCACACATTCCCAGAGCCATTACATGTCCCCAAGGGCTGGCACACGCCCCCCACAGCTGGCACAAGTCCCCCAGGGCTGACACAAGCCCCCCAGGGCTGGCACACATGCCTCAGGGCTGGGACAAGTCCCCCAGGGCTGGCACATGCCCCCCCATGTTAAATATGGCCCCCCATGCTGCTGCCTATAATAAAATAACAATCACATTACTCACCTTTTCCAGCGATGTCCTGGCTTCCTCCATGCAGCTGCACTCCTCCACTTCTCTGTAATGCCAGTAATATGATCGGGTGCAGAGAGATGATGAGACTGCTGAGCCGATCACATGACCGGCTTCACAGAGAGAAGTACCAGGAAGTGGAGGAGTGCAGCTGCATGGAGGGAGCAAGGACATCGCTGGAAAAGGTGAGTAATGTGGTTGTTATTTTATTATTGGCAGCAGCATGGGGGGCCATATTTAACATGGGGGGGAGCATGTGTCATCACAGGGGGGGCGCAGACAGTTTAATATGTGCTGCTCCCCCAGTCCATCACCATGGTGCAGTTTCAGCACCACAGTGATGGACAGCGGCAGTGCATATTAAATGAGCGGGAGCAGGAGATCTCCCGCTCTGTCTGCAGTCCGCTCCAGCCCCCCCCCCCCCCGGCACCACTCCAGAGCTGCCCCCACCTCCCCTGCCCCCACACTCCATACATTCGGCCTATAAGACACACCCCCCACTTTCCCCCACAGTTTGGGGGAACAAAACTGCTTCTTATAGTCCGAAAAATACGGTAACTCTGCCAGTTATTTCTTAACCCTACTTTTTCACGGGATGAGGTTGTTTATTGTATCATTTTTGTTGACATTAGCATAAAATAGTGTTGGGGTCGGGACGACCCCCGGGATACTGTTATATCCCGTCATCGTTTGGTTTTCTTTCCCATAAGGACACCTGTATAACAGGTTTTGACTAGACCGTTTCTTAATTAATAGACTGTTCTAGTCTTACTCGTCCCCGACCTAGGTTCGTGGACTCAGTCCTCCCTATCAGAGGGCTTTTCTTATTTTTTCTCTTCTTCTTCTTCTTCTCTTCTTTTTCTCATTACTTATCTCTCTCCAAAATGCTCTCTGTTTGTGTTGAGAAATATCTACTTTATCTTCTCTCCCTCGCCTGACACTCCCTCTACAATCTGCCTCCCTCTGGTCTGAATACCTACAGACTTTTGGGGATCCCCCCTCTCCCTGTGGGTTTGGGAACCATGCCACCTCTTAAGATAGCCTCCATAAATGTTCGGGCATTCAATGTACCGCTGAAAAGGACACAGCTCCTTCATCACAGATTTCATAAAATGGGTGTACATCTCTTGCTATTGCAAGAAACTCATTTTAAAACAGGAAATTTTCCAGATGTGACGAATCGATACTACACCTCATGGTACCACTCTCCGAACCCTGAAGCACGGTCTAAGGGGGTAAGCATAGCCATACACAAATCGTTGGCGCATACGGTTTTAGGGACGGAGACTGACCCTAGGGGTAGATTTCAGACATTGACACTACATATTTCTGAGCACACTTATACCATTGTTAACCTTTATCTGCCAAACAAGGGGCAAGCTGAGACCGGTATAAAATACCTGAAGAGAGTGGAGAAAGTTGCACAGGGCTCCATAATCGTGGGCGGGGACTTCAATCTCATTATGGATAAACATCTTGATTCCTCATCTGGTAAATCCGTAATTTCCGCCACTCAGATTCGGGCACTGCAAGGAAATATGTATGGTGTCAGACTGGTCGACTGCTGGCGTTTGCTGCATCCAGGAGAAAGGGACTATACATACTACTCGACAGTTCACTCGACATACAGTCGAATTGATTACCTCCTTGTGAGCCATAGATTGCTGAGTTATGACCCTGTCGCCTCAATCGGGCCCATGTTGTGGTCCGACCACGCTCCAATTTTTTTGACACTTAATCTCCCTGACATTCCTTCTCGCTCTTGGCAATGGACTCTAAATCCTGATCTCACAGACAATGAGACTATACGATCGGTGACTTCTACGATCTCTGAGTTTCTCAACAACCATGCAGATGATCCCACGCCACTTCCTTTGCAGTGGGAGGCCTTAAAATGCGTGATAAGGGGAGTTCTTATCCGTGAGGGGACTAGATTGAAGAAACTCAAAACAAAAAATATTGAAAATCTAATTTCTCAAATCCATCTCCTAGAACAAACCCATAAGGCGTCCCCTACACAGGATATTCTGCTCCGTTTGAACAAACTCAGAGACGACCTTCGGAACTCCCCAGATCGGGCTTTCTCGAGGTTCAGGGAACGGGCACATCATTTTTTTTATGAGTTCGCAGATAAATGTGGGAGCCCGTTAGCCAGACACTATACTACTATGGCTTATATAATATCCGCGACACTCAGACACCCACTCCTTCTGGTGGCCCTGATGTTTCACTGGCGGAATACATGACAGACACCGCCGTGCCGAGGCTGCAGGAGGGGATAGCTGATAAACTAGACGAGCCATTTACAGAGGAGGAGATATCTTACATTATTAAATCCACCCCAATCAATCAGAGCTCCGGACCGGACGGCTTCACGGCCAAATTCTACCAGAAATTTCTGACTCCTCTGGTGCCCTTTATGACTAAGGTCTTCAACAAAATCTCAACCGACAGCCCGTTTCCTAGACAATCTCTTTTTTTTTTTTTTTTGTTCCAATAATTTTTATTGAGGTTATGCAAAGCAAATACAATAACATAAACATAGACAAGAATACATAAACAAGAAAACAAAACAGCCAAGGGAAGTAGAGGGGAGGGGGGGAGATTTGGATGAGACAAGGACCACCAGGGACCTAAACGCAGCAACCACATACATTGTGAACAAAGGCAGAAATAGCAACATGAATAACTCCGTGAACGGTCAGCATCAAAAGTCTAAGTCTCACACAATCGGAACTGCAGACGGGTGGGCCGCCCATCGTGCCCAGTTGTCTATCACCCTGTTTCTGGTGGCATTATCTAAAGCTACCGTGTTTCCCCGAAAGTAGGGCGCCCCCGAAAGTAAGGCATGCTTTGGGGGGCGCCCTACTTTCTAATATAAGCCACCCCCCCGAATGTAAGGCGTACCTGTCCGGATCACATCACCGGATCTGTGGCACTGCGGCACCGCTCCCCGTACCCCCGCTGTCCCCACTGTCAGTCCCCGCCAATACGCTGTGCCCTGGAGCTCCGGCGCTCTCTCCTCTCTACTCCGCCCACGAGCCCTGCGCCAATCACAGCGCAGGAATCGGCCAGCTGACGTCAGTCCTGGGCTGTGATTGGCCCAGGGCTCCGGCGCTGTGATTGGCCCTGGGCTCCGGCGCTGTGATTGGCCCTGGGCTCCGGGGCTGTGATTGGCCCAGGGCAGGAGCCAATCACAGCCCAGGACTGACGTCAGCTGGCCCGTGTGCACCACCAAAGCAGCAGAGGAAAGAAAAGAAAGAGGTAAGGTAAGAAAGTGAAAGTGTGTGTGGATGTGTGTGTGTGTGTGTGTGAGAGATGTGTGTGTGTGTGTGTGAGAGATGTGTGTGTGTGTGTGTGAGATGTGTGTGTGTGTGTGTGTGTGTGTGGATGTGTGTGTGTGTGAGATGTGTGTGTTTGTGTGTGTGTGATGTGTTTGTGTGTGTGTGGTGTGTGTTTGTGTGTGCGAGATGTGTGTGTGTGTGAGATGTGTGTGTGTGTGAGATGTGTGTGTGTGTGTGTGTGAGATGTGTGTGTGTGTGAGATGTGTGTGTGTGTGAGATGTGGCAGGCTGTCATTTTGTCTTTTTTTTTTTGGCTAATATAAGACACCCCCCGAAAGTAAGACATGTCGGTCTTTTTGGACCCAAAAAAAATATAAGACGGTGTCTTACTTTCGGGGAAACACGGTAGGTGGTATTTATTGTGGAATATCACATTCAGACGATCAGTGACCTCTGTAATAGAAGGGGGGGCGTCCGCCCTCCATTTAGCTGCGATGCTCAACCTTGCAGCAGTTAAAACATTAGAAATCAGCGTTCTGGAGTCCCTGGGAAAGAGATCGATCCCTACATGTAAGATTGCCAGCTGCGGCGACACCTGGACACGCATGCCCGTTACCAACCCCATCAAGCCAGAGATGACTGCCCAAAAGGGGCCAGTCTGGGGCAGGACCACCACATGTGGGCCAGTGTACCTCTTTCTCCACAGCCCCTCCAGCATAGAGGGGATCGATCCTGGGAGAAGCGCGCCAGGGTCACCGGAGGACAATACCACCTCATATGAATTTTCTTCAGGATTTCCAGGTGATTAACACACCTGGAAGCTGCCTGTAAGACCCTCAGTCCCCTATACCAGTCTTCATCCGGGGCCGTGAACCCCAGGTCTTCCTCCCATCGCCTCATGTAGCTTGGTTTATTGGGGAACAAGGCCGCAGTCAAATGTCTATACACTCCCAACAAAGCTTTTTGTTTAGTGGGGGAAAAAAGGAACTTTTGAAAATGGGAGACCTCAGGGGGAGGGCAGGCCCCCCACGTCCCCCCAAGAGAGCTAAAGAAATGTGAGATCTGCGCATATTGGTAGAAAGTCTTCTCTATACCCGGAAATCTCGCACAAAGGCTCGAAAAGGGGCTGAGACAACCCGACTCAAGGAGGTCTGCACAGTTGCGGATCCCCGCCCTCGTCCAAGGACCAATGTGCAGGAAGGGGATATGAAAAGGCAAAGCCCTAATGTCTATATCCTTAGGGGATAATGAGATCTGCTTCCCCACCTCTTCCCTCCAGGTTCGCAAGAGTGAGACCATCGTGGGGAGCTGCAGGGACACTCTCGTAGGGGCCAAGCACTCCGCCTCCAAAAGATGGCGCAGAGAACCAGTCCCAAGGAGAGCAGACTCGAGACCCACCCAGCCCCCAGTGCCCCTCGCCATCCACCAAAGCTTGGCCTCTTGAAGCAGTGTAGCTCTGTAGTACGCCGACAAATTAGGAACTCCCATTCCCCCTTGACTGTAAGGCAAATACATGATATTCCCCGATACTCTGGCTCTTTGGCCTGCCCAAATGTATGCATGCACGGCTCGTTGCAAGCGCTTTAGTAGGTTGGAGGGAATAGACAGAGGCAGATTGCGAAAGAGATATAGCACTTTCGGGAGGAGGAACATTTTAAAAGCATGAATGCGCGCCACCCACGACAGGGTTGGCAGGGGGTGAGTGTTTGTTTCTCTGCGCAGGGAGGCCAGGAGAGCATCCACATTAACTGACACTATCCGGTGAGTGTTTGTTAGGGTGATCCCGAGGTACGGAACACCCTCCTCCCTCCAAACGAAGGGAAACTTCTGACACAGTCTGGCAGCAAGCGGGCCCGGGACACCGATGGGGAAAATCAACGATTTAGTCGCGTTCAATTTATAATATGATAATTTGGTGAACAGGGCCAGGGCGTCCATCACCGCCGACAGGGAGGCCTCTAAGTCAGTGCAAGCTATAATAATATCATCGGCGTAGAGCCCAATTTTATGGGATATCTCATCGACGGAAAACCCAGTTATAGCCGGGTTTGATCTAATAGATTCTGTCAGCGGTTCGATTATCAAGGAAAAGATAATAGGAGACAGGGGACAACCCTGGCGGGTACCGTTGGTCAGAGAAAATCTGGAGGAGAGCACTCTGGCGTTCGGGTTGGAGTACAAGGCCAAAATGGCCGAGAGAACAGGGCCCCGAAACCCAAATTTCTCTAGGACAGAGGCCAGGTAACCCCAGTGCACCCTATCAAACGCCTTTTCAGCGTCAAGTGACAGGAGGGCACTGGGGATCCCAGCCCTTTCAGCCACACTAATCAAATCAATAAAGCGCCACGTGCCGTCCTTCGTCTGCCTCCCGCTCACAAAGCCCACCTGATCCACATGCAGCAGCGACGGGGTGACTCTCTGGAGTCGGCATGCCAGGAGTTTTGAGAACACCTTCACGTCACAGTTAAGCAGTGAAATCGGACGGTAGCTACCAGGGTCATCCGGGGGTTTCCCCTGCTTTGGAATAGTGACAATAGTCGCCGCGAGGGCACAGGGGGAGATGGTACCCGCTCCCTGCCAAAATTTGCACGCCCTCGTGAGGAAGGGAGCCAACAAGTGGGCGAATGTACAGTAATAATCGTTGGGGAGACCGTCCGGGCCCGGGGCGGAGTGGCGTTTAGTAGAAGAGATAACCCGTAAGATTTCAGCGTCCGTTATAGGGGAGTTCAGGTCGTCCAGTTGCTCCGGCGACAAGCGGGGACGCCGCAAGTCGTCCAGGAACCTCTGGAAGTCCTCCGGGGTCGGGGACGGTGCCGAAGGGTCATCTTTAATGTTATAGAGTTGAGAGTAGTAGTGAGCGAAAGCATTTGCGATCTCGATGGGGTTGGAGCGAAGCACACCGGAGTGGTCTTTCAAGGCCGAGATAGAAGATATAAGCTCCCTTTTCTTAATACGCTTGGCCAGAAGGGCCCCGGCCCGATCTCCTGCGGAGTAGAAGGACAGCTTGGACCTGCGGAGGCATTTCTCATGCTGCGACAGCAGAAATGCCCGCAACTGTGTCCTAACAGCATACAACTGCTGACTCACTCCGGGAGAGGGGGTCGTTTTGTGGATCTCCTCCAGGTCTTGGAGGCGGGCCAAGAGTTCCTCTCTGCACCTTTCTCTTTCCCTTTTGAGACGGGAGGCCTGTTGGATAAACAGTCCTCTAACATACGCCTTATGGGCTAGCCACATCGTCTCGTCAGAGACCTCCCCGTTATCATTATGGAGAAAATAGTCAGAGAGCGCACGTTCTATATCTGTAACCATCTGCTGACATAAGAGGTCTGGGTTGAGCCTCCAGGAGTAGGGTGCCTGAGGTCTGCCCGCAAGGGAGAGGGACAGGGAGGTAGGAGCATGGTCAGACCACGTAATGAGTCCCACATCCGCTTTGGTACAGACAGGTAGGGTCCCACTATCCACCAAGAAAAAAATCGATGCGCGAGTAGGACCTATGCCTGTTAGAGTAGAACGTATAGTCCCGCTCCCCGGCGTGCAGGTACCTCCAGATGTCATGCAGGTGTAGAGACCTGCATAGGCGACCCAATTCCCCCCTGGCAACAGCCCGACCCGCCGAGGAATCTGAGTGGCGGGACATTACAGCATTAAAATCCCCAGCCATTACCAGCATACCCCTAGAATGTTTCTCTACCAGTTTCATAAGAGAGCTGAAAAACTTGATCTGAAAAGCATTTGGCGCGTATAGGGTCACTAGAGTAAACAGCATGTCATACATTTTACATACGAGGATTAGAAACCTTCCAGCAGGATCTGCCACAGACTCCAGAAGCTGAAAAGGAATGGATGATCTAATAAAGATCCCCACCCCCGCCTTCTTCCCATCGCTGTTAGCAAAGTAGGATTTGCCGTAGAGGCGGTGGTGGACTCTAAAGTTATCTGCCTGTAGCAGGTGAGTTTCTTGAACACACATAACGTCTGCTCCGCTCCTGCGGGCTTCAGACCAGAAGAGAGAACGTTTCACAGGAGAGTTCAGACCGTTCACGTTCATTGAAAATAGTTTAAGGCTCATGGTGGATTGTAGGGGGAGCCTAGATAATCTCGAATCTCACCAGGGAAAAGTCCAGGACAGGAAGAGGGAGACCCAAGGGGTCGAGACAGGGGGTAATAACAACAAAACATCCATGTAAATTGTAGGGGCAGACCGGAGTCTGCTGTGGGGGAGGCAGAGGCCCCACGGATGAGCACCCGGGGGCCCCCATCTTGCCAGGGCAACCAACAGGATAACATTACTCACGAAACCCAACAGGGCGGGGTGCGACATCCCAGTCACGTATACGACTCAAGTGTCACATCATGTGTCAGCGAGCAGTATCCCACTCCGGATCCATCCTTTGCCTGGGAATCAGTGGAACCAGCAAGACCCCAGGCTTTCAGAGCTTTATCCAGCAGCTTGTGGGAAGTGAAGATATGGCGATCCCCCTTGTACGCAAATCGGACTCGCACTGGAGTGCCCTAGCTGTACGGGATCCCAGCAGCCCGCAGGGTCCTGCACATAGGACCGAATTCCTTCTGTTTCGCCAGAGTGCCCACAGAGAGGTCAGGGTAGGCTGAGACGTTGGTTAAGGCGCCGGGCAGCTCTGGATTCCCTCGCAGGGCAAGCATGAGATCTTCTCTGAGTCTGACCGAGGGCAGGCACGCCAGGACATCTCTCGGCAGTGCAGGGTTCACATTGGGGATCCTGTGTATGCGAACCGGTTTCACCAGAGCAGGAGCAGTGCCAGAGAGGACATGCAGAATGAGCCTGGAGAGGAGATCAGGCAATGCTGAATCAGCCACATTCCCCAGGAATCCCCCTCAGCTTAACGTTAGCCTTCCTGCTCCTGTCCTCCATCTCCCAGAGTTTAGCCTGCTGAGCCTCAAACTTCCTCTCCATAGAATTGAAGCTGTCAGCCAGGGAATTGTGGGCTGAGGCAAACTGAGCCATCTTCTTCTCCAGATGGCCCGTACGCTCCCCGAGGTCTGCTACCTCCTTCTTAATATCTCCTAGTATATTTTGGAGATCTTCATGCATTGTCACCCTAAATGAGGATAGAAGTCTCTGCATAGTTCGCTCTGTAAGTGGTGCATCTATGCCTGCTGCATGCTCCTGCTTCCCCCTCCCCCCTCCATTAGAACATGAGGAGGGAGAGCAGGGCCTCTGCTCTGGTGCCATCTTAGCCTTAGAGGGAAGGGAGCCCCTGTGGAAATAGTCCGTGACCCTGGGGGTACCTGGCTGTGATTTCGAGCTCCGAGGCATCCTGGGGTTCCAGGGGTGTTGCACCGTTCTCTGGGATCGATTGCAGGCCGGGTGAGAAGTGCTGGGAGCTGCTGAGAGTCTGTGACCAGGGAGCCCTGAAGTTATGCAGCTGCTTCCATGAAGGTCGAAGCCACGCCCCCTCCCTAGACAATCTCTTGAGGCCATAATCACCGTTATCCCGAAACCTGGTAAAAACCCGGAGTTATGGACCAGCTATCGCCCCATCTCACTTATCAACGTGGATGTGAAATTTTTTGCTAAGTTACTGGCTGTCAGAGTTGGTCCCTTCCTGCCTCGGCTGATAGATGATGATCAAGTGGGCTTTGTCCCGGGTAGAGAGGCAAGAGATAATACCATCAAATTCTTGCTTCTGATTTCCCATGCAAAGAGTTCCATGAAGCCGTCTTGTATCCTATCAGTCGACGCAGAGAAGGCATTTGATAGAGTTGATTGGAAATTCCTGGAGAAGGTCTTAGAGGGTATTGGGACGGGGCCTCTGTTTCGTGGTAGAGTAATGTCACTATACTCAGAGCCCACGGCTAAGGTCAGATGTAATGGGATTCTGTCGGAATCTTTTCACATAAGGAATGGCACAAGACAGGGATGTCCCCTCTCTCCCCTCCTGTATGCCTTGGTAATGGAGCACCTAGCAAATGCATTGCGCCTCAATCCTGACATTCATGGGATTGTGGTTCAAGAGCATACATACAAGTTTGCCCTGTATGCAGACAATCTCTTAGTGTACATTACAGATCCAGAGATCTCAATTCCTAACATACTTAAAGAATTTGCAGTCTACGGCAAGTTTAGTAATTTTCGTGTCAACCTTACAAAATCTGAACTAGTGAACATCAGCCTACCAGAGAGTAAGGTACAATAACTGAAAGATAATTTTCCTTTTAGGTGGTGTGCCCCTTCCTTGTCCTACCTGGGTATACAGTTTACGGGGGACGCCTCCCTCTTGTACGATCTGAACTATAAGCCCATACTGCTGACTTGAACTCATTTGACTGCCGCTCACTATCCTGGTTTGGACAGATTAATGTCTTGAAAATGGACGTACTTCCAAAGCTTCTGTATTTATTTCAAACAGTTCCAATAGCCCTTCCCCGCCTCTTTTTCTCTCACTTGAGACGTACAAGATTCATCTGGAGATGTACTAGACCGAGACTGTCATACAAAATTCTGACCAGACCCAAAGTGGAGGGGGGGGGTGATGGGGCTCCCTGACTTTCGGCTCTACCACGCTGCGGCACTACTTACGAGATTGATGGATTGGTTTCACGGACATGAGGTGAAACAGTGGGTCCGCCTAGAGCGTGCCATGGTGGGATGGACCCTCACCTCCCTTCCGTGGGTGAGGCGTTCTGATCGTCCACAATCCCTCCTGTCTTTTCCTTTGACTGAGGATTTGCTCCGGACATATGGGATACTTTGAACCGCCAGCTCTCCATTTCACCTTCATGGGGACCCATGACGCCAATCTTCGACAACCCAGCCTTCCCGCCAATGGTTCGGACGGATCATTTTTTCATCTGGAAGGCCGAAGACAGACCACGACTATCCTACACTTTAATGGGCTCTGACACGATACCTCCACTTGCTTCTTTTGTTTTGGTAGACACGGGAAGACCCGTACATTGGTTTGAGTATTTCCAGGTCAGGTCCTTTGTCTTTTCCTTTGGGGGTCCATCCGCTCTTGCAGCTGAATGCTCCCCTTACGAATCACTGCTTCTCTTGGAGTCAGCTCCTTCCCACGTAATTTCTAAGGTATATGCATATCTTACTACGACTGAGACGATTAGATCTCTGTGGTACATTGTGGAATGGGAGCGGGATCTGGGACTTGGGGCGGAGGACCTGGACTGGAACAAATCTCTCCTTTGTACACACAAACTTTCTTTGGCATGTAAGGCTCAGGAGACTAATTTTAAGCTGATGACCAGATGGTACAGGTGCCCTCGAGAGATCAAGAAAATACTCCCAGACACCCCAGAGGAATGCTGGAGATGTGGGAGAGAGGTTGGGTCCATTTTACACATCTGGTGGTCCTGCCCACCCATTCTAGCCCTATGGCACAAAGTATTTGACCTATATAATCTCATCACTAATGAGGGGCTCCCCTGCCTGCCACAGGTTGGACTGTTGTCTATGATCCAGGTTCCTTCAAGGGAATTAAAACGGGCTTATTGCGTCACTGCCTCACCGCAATCAGATCTATAATTCCAAGAAAATGGCGTTCACCAGTCTGCCCCTCCATTTTGGACTGGGTCAAAGAAATGGATTTCATTTGTAGAATGGAGAAACTCTCCGCCCACTCTGATTCTCAGACGGATAGGTACTTTCAGATCTGGCAGATCTGGCTGTTATTTCGGGAATCCCCTGATTTCGAGGGGATCCTGGGATCATGAGCCTAATAAGACTCGATTTACTCCCCCCTGAGCTAAAATGATAACCCAGAGGCGGTCTGGGCCCTCCCCTTCCTCCCTATTCTGTCGCTTTCCCTACTTTCTTCCTCCTTCTGTTTCTGTTCTTTCTCTTGTTCTACCCTTTGTATCATATTTTGAAAACAATTGATATTGGATAACCTTACTCAGTATCTCTTAGGACTACTTATATAGATTTGTTTGTTCTTTATTCTAACTGTTTCGCTACCAATCTACGATATACCCAAGCCCCATGGGAGAACAGTTTTATTTAACAACTAAGATATGCTGGATTATATATACAATCCTTTTTTTTTTTTTTTTTTTTCCCTTCAACGGGTTTTGCGCCTTGGAGAAGCATCTGGTGTATAGTATTCTTAATACTTTGTAGACCCTGCTTGTATTACTACTTGATTGAAACTGACATTGTTTTACTCCTATGTTGTAACTTTCTTATAAGATGTTAATAAAGATATTTGAAAAAAAAATAAATAAATGATTTTCAAAGTTCGGAAAAAGTGTGAATTTCGGTTTTGCCTACCTTTACATTTCTCCGCATAACTCAAGCTAGAAATAAGATAGAGAGACAAAATAAACATCATTCTGCTCAGAACTGTACAGGCTTTCACCAAGTATGTCACAAGAGTATGTTTATTAATATTTTGCCCATGCAAATGCAAACGCAAAATTTTAAAATGCATTTTTGAAAAATTGGTATAATTTAAAAAGTTCCAAAACTGCCTATGTGTCTGCTATGCTCCTAGCCACATCTGTACCAAAATTCAAGTTGGGATCGCGATGGGATCATATTTTAAAATATTTCACTATTAATAATGTCAATGGGTCATTCCATATAAAGTGATATAAATATGATGATTTTTTTTTTTTTTACCTGATGTCTTTAGATGTTTGTTTTTTTTTTCTATATGAAGTACAACATTAATTACAGATTAAATGTTTTGAATTTTTTTCTTAATCAGTTAATTATTTTACAGATTTTTTAAGTTTTAAAAAAGTGCAAATTTTGGCCTGGTATGGCTTTACATTTTTTATCACGGGCTAGAATTAAGATAATGAGGTGGGAGAGACATAATTTTTCTCAGAACGGTAGCGGCTTTCATTTGATATATCACAAGACTATGTTTTTATATTTATATTTTGTTTGGGAAAAATCTAATTCAAAATTTTGATGCACAATTGTGAAAAAATGCATGTGTGTTACTTTTGTTCTTGGTTATATTTGTACAGAGATTCAACTTTGGACCTATCAAATTTATATATTTTTTATTTTATGGTTGTGTGAGTTATTACAACTTATTGAATAAAACATTTATATGCAACAAAAAAGAAACACAAAAAACAAATAACGCAAGTGCCAGGATAAATACATCTTAATCATTGTAACACAACTTGCTCAGCATTTTCAACCTGAATGCATTGAACAAACCAAAAGAAAAAAGGTGATCATATCCTCAAGTTTGATTAAACAAGATTAAAAGAACAAAGAATTGTAACACCTATTTATACATGTAAATTTGTTTTCTATTATATCACTAAACATGTCTTTTATGAAGTGTTTAATAAAAATAGTACAGTAGTTAAATCCTAGTTCTATAAAATTTGAACTAATCAAACAATTAATAGTACGTTTTTAAAGTGGCCTTTTATTATCAATTTGTCCCCTCTAGTGTGTGAAATGTTATCTTGTCTATAAGAGCTTACTAGCAATGGCCATTTTCTTTTGTGTCAAAGAGTATGTACGGCCTGTCACGGTGTTTGGCTCCACCTGAGTTAATATCTTATTTTTGTTTACATTTAAAATGTCTGGCTTCCTTGGATACATAAAGGATGGCGCTGGATCAGAAGGATACAATAAAGTCAATCCTACTTCTTTATTTTCACAATCTTTGGAGAGTACAGTAGCCAGCCACCAGCGCTTTTTCAAAACATTTTTCAAAAGGATTGTAACAGCATATATGAACCATAGTAACATAGTATTTAAGGTTGAAGAAAGACCATCTAGTTCAACCCATAACCTAACATTATGTTGATCCAGAGGCAAAAACACCCCATGTGGCAACACTAAGCTCCACATTGGAGAAAAAAATTCCTTCCTGACTCCACATACGGCAATCAGACTAGTGTCCTGGATCAACGCCCTATCAAAGAATCTAGTATATATAATCTGTAATATTATATTTTTCTAGAAAGGCATCCAGGCCACTCTTAAATGTTAGTAGTGACTCACTCATTACAACATTATGTGGCAGAGAGTTCCACAGTCTCACTGCTGTTACAGTAAAGAATCCACGTCTGTGATTATGATTAAACCTTCTTTCCTCCAGACGTAGAGGATGCCCCCTTGTCCCCGTCTCAGGCCTGAGAGTAAAAAGATCATTAAAAAGGTCTCTGTACTGTCGCCTTATATATTTATACATTATTATAATATCACCCCTAAGCCTTCATTTTTCCAAACTAAATAAACCCAAGTTTAATAACCTGTCTTGGTATTGCATACCCCTCAGTCCTCTAATAACCCTGGTCGCTCTTCTCTGCACCCGCTCTAGTTCAGCTATGTCTTTCTTATACACCGGAGACCAGAATTGTACACAGTATTCTAAGTGTGGTCGCACTAGTGACTTGTATAGAGGTAAAATGATGTTCTCCTCATGAGCATCTATGCCTCTTTTAATGCATCCCATTATTTTATTTGCCTTTGCAGCAGCTGCCTGACACTGGCCACTAAATGTGAGTTTGTCATCTACCCATACACCCAGGTCTTTTTGAGTGATAGTTTTGCCCAGTGTTTTACAATTAAGCACATAATTATACCTTTTGTTTCCTCTGCCCAAGTGCATGACCTTACTTTTATCCCCATTAAAGCTCATTTTCCATTTATCAGCCCAAGCTTCTAGTTTACATAAATCCTCCTGTAATATAAAATTGTCCTCCTCAGTATTGATTGCCCTGCAGAGTTTAGTGTCATCTGCAAATATTGAGTTTCTACTCTGTATGCCCTCTACAAGGTCATTAATAAATATATTACAAAGAAGTGGGCCCAACACTGACCCCTGTGGTACCCCACTGTTAACTGTGACCCATTCTGAGTGTGTTCCATTAATGACCACCCTTTGTTTCCTATCTCTAAGCCAGTTCTTTGAACGAAAAGAATGCGCAATAGGGTCTTATCTCAATGATACACTGTCGCTTATCGATGTGGAATTGCTCACCTTTGTCAGTTGTGAAACCCACAACTGGTAGAATAGCGTACAGGCAGCTGCTGCAGGGTCCATGTTCCCTGAGGAAGGAGCTCGGGAGGAGGCTCCGAAACGCGTCGGAAAATAAAGGCTATCGCTGATCCAGACATTCCTGTGTCTGTGTGTCTTTGGTCTCGGAGCAGCAGCGCGGACACTGAGGCACTTTGTCCAGGATTCTGTATTAAGCCAGTTCTTAACCCACTTACAAATATTTTCCCCTATCCCCATTGCTCTCATTTTATGTCTCAACCTTTTGTGTGGCACCGTATCAAAAGCTTTTGAAAAGTCCATATGCACCACGTCCACTGCATTTCTTTGGTCCAGTACAGAACTTACTTCTTCATAGAAGCTTATCAGATTAGTTTGACAGGAACGGTCCCTCGTAAACCCATGTTGATATTGGGTCATGAGGTTATTTTTCTTCAGATACTCTAGTATTGGACTCTCAGACCCAGCTTTGCCACTTTCCACTGGAGAAGCAGTCCAAGATTCTCACACTGGTCTCTGCAGCAGTGCACAGTCCCCACTTGACTTTACGGGGGGCTATGTCTCTCCTGGGTACCCTTATGTCCTGCATCCCCATGGTTTCCTGGGCAAAATTGCATGTGAGGTATCTTCTGTGGGAACAAGTTTGCCTAGGTTCCTCCTTGGGAGGAAGGGTGATCCTGTCATCAAACACCATAGACTCCCTGGGGTGGTGACTTCACTAGGAACACTTATCAGTGGGAGTTCCTTGGGTTCTCCCTGTAACACACCTCATTACTATTGACGCAAGCTCCTGGGGGTGGGATTCTCACCTTTGGGATCACTCGATTCAGGGGTCATGAGATTCACACCAATCTCAAATGTACTCAAATTTTTGGGAATTCCAAGCAGTAAAAGAAAGAGGGGAGGGGGACAAGAGGCGCAATAGTGCCCTTATCACTAGACACTAATTTACAACGGTGAGAAATGTGATTCACTCACCTACTCCAGTTGTGCGACCCACAACTGGCTTATGTGCATGTAGGATAATATCCTGATGGCTGCCGCTGGACCTCCACCGACTCCACGCACGTGGGGTTAGACCAGGAATTTCAGGAAAAAAAGGTGTACTCTGGTCCGCGCTGCCAGAAACATCAAGGAAGACCCAAAAGTTTTGGGTCTTCCTTGATGTTTCTGGCAGCGCGGACCGGAATACACCTTTTTTTCCTGAAATTCCAAGCAGTAAAAGAAGCTATATAAGGGTTCCTTCGATACCTCCGTGGTCACCATCTTGACAATACAATCTAAACAACAGAGTGTCTATAACATCACCAAGGGGACACATGGTCTCTAGCCCTGATGAACCTCACTTGGGAAATTTGTCATCTGTTACAGGAGCATCAGATATCTTTCAGCTTTACACTTACGGGGGGAGTCGGCTTCAGTTGAGACAAGGGGAGTGGGCCCTGGATCTTGTAGTTTTCTCTCAGATCACAGACAGATGGGGGTTCTGGAGTTAGATCTTTTTCCACTCGGGAGAACAGGCAGGTGCAAAGGTTTTGTTCTCTGGATACCAGAGACAGGTTCTTTGCTGTAGATTCCCTCCAGATCACATGGTCCTTGGGCCTCCTCTACGCATTCCCTCCTCTCGTTTTAATTCCAGCCATCCTGAGGAAGATTCCGGAAGACAGAGTCAGGGTCATCATTATAGCTCCCTTCTGGTCCAGGAGGGCTTAGCTCTTTTGCCTGCACCACATGTCCATAACAGATCCTTGGACTCTACCAGTATCACAGACTTTTCTATCCCAGGGGTCAGTTCATCATTCAAAAGTCTCGGGTTTTCGGCTAATGGCATGGAACTTAAGAGGAGGCTCCTGAGGCGCAGAGGTTTTTTCATCGGATTGGTTGATACATTTTTGAGAAGTAGGAAGCCAGTCACTACCAACATTTATGATAAGGTGTGGAAAAAATTCTTGTCCTGCTCTGGGTCAAGCCCTGAGGGAGAAGCTCCTGTTACAGCTGTTCTGGGAGTTTCTCAAGAAAGGTTGGGATATGGGTCTATCTGTCAATACCTTAAAAGTTCAAGTCTCGGCTCTGGGAGCCATGTACAACTGCGACCTAGCCTATTCCCCCTGGGTATCATACTTTATTCAGTCATGTAAGAGGGCTACTCCGGTTCCCTGTCCAAACATTCCCCCGTGGGATCTCAATCTAGCTTTAGATACCCTGACCAAGGCCCCATTTGAACCCCTTTCTGATGCCTCTCTTAAGATCCTTATACTGAAGGTAGTCTTATTAGTAGCATTGACTCTGTTAAATGATTGAGTGACTTGCAGGCAGTATCAGCGGTAATACCTTATACACAGATTTTGGATGATAGGGTCATACTTAGGTTAGACCCCTCTTTTCTTACCAATGTTGTGAAACGCTTTAACAGAATTAAGAAAATTGTGTTACCCTCCTTTTGTGCTCATCCAACTAACCCTAAGGAAGAGGTCCTACACACATTAAATGTCAGAAGAGCTCTGATTACACACTTAGAGGTGTCCAACCAATGGAGGAGTTCTCAGAATCTGTTTCCTTTCAGGGGGCTTTTAAGGGGAATGGTGTCTCAAAGGGTACCTTGGCTAGATGGTTCAGAGAAGCTATAGCCTTAGTTTATTCCTCTAGTGGTGTCCCTGTTCCGGTAGGCATCTGTGCTCATTCTACCAGGGCTATTGCCACTTATTGGGCAGAGAAAGCTGACTTGCCTCTAAAATTAATTTGTAGGGCAGCCACTTGGTCTTCTCCTACTATTTTTTTCAAACATTTCAGACTTGACTAATCTTCTACTGAGGAGGTCACCTTTGGTAGACTGGTTCTTCAAACGGCGGATCCTGCCTAAGTTTTCTGTTTTCTCTCTGAAATCTCTCAGGTGGTGCTGTTGTGGCAATGATGGAAAAATCTAAATTACTTACCAGTAATGGGTTTTTCCGGAGCCACGACAGCTCCATCGCTTCCCTCCCTTCTTATATGGTTGTGGGTCACATTTGAGGTGGTATTATATAGTGCTATATGTTATTGGTGGTGATATGTGTACTAACTTTTTCGGGTACTCCTCTCCGAGCTCTGTAAACCATCTGAAGTATAGGAGAGGTACCACCTTTTTACTTCAAGGGTTTCCTGTCTTGGATGGACAGGAGCTCTCAGGTGGTGGCTCTGGAAAAGCGCATTACCAGTAAGTAATTCAGATTTTGTATGTTATGTTCCCCCCACTGTGGAGACCCGGGTGTCAGTGGGTGCCGCTTTTACAAAGACAACGTGGAGCAGGGCTCATCCCCAACTGAACGCCTGAGCTCCTTAACCGGGGGCGGAACACTACTCAGACAACACAGGGTGAGGGAATCACAATATTAAGTCTTTACTGATTCCCCAAACCAGGGCTGTGGAGTCTGAGTCGGAGTTAGTTTTGGTTGGAGTCGGAGTCGGTAGAAATGTACCGACTCCAGCTTTAAAAAAATGTATTAATATTTCATAATTGAACTTTCATATGAATTTTATAAATATTACTCAAATATATATGTTCTATCAAACTATGAACAACAGTGATAAGCAGTTCTGCTGGAGATAGAGACATTTCTTACTTCTTGTGTGTCACTGTTCTCCACTGCCCTTCTAATCTTATACTTGGTTAACCTCATGCTGCCCCAACCCCCCTACTTACAATGTATGAAACTGAAAGTGAAAATGTGTTGCAAATTCTTAGTAGTAAAGCTCCTCCTCGTCTAGACTAGATCATGCTAGGTCTTCATCTCCCAAGCATCTCACAGCTGCCTGCTACTCAGAAGAGGAAGACTGTAAGAAGTATTGTCCTTTCAACAAACTTTGCATCAGTTAACTGTGAGTACATGAGTATTACTGACCACTATATCAGTTGTACGACCTGGCAATAATTTTGTACAATTGTTTTTAGGAAAAACAATTGTCATTTGGATTGTGAATGCAGAATTAAAAACCTGAGAATGTCAAAGAGGCATCACATTAAATCAGCTGTATTTGAACATTTCACCATCACTCAAGATGGAAAAAATTGTCTGTCAGTGTATGACAAATGATCCAGACGAAAACAGATGCTGTCAAGCCAAGATCAGTGCATATTCAGGCAAAGATAAAAATGCTCCCAGCAGAGCTTCTAATCTAAAGGGACATTTACAGCGCTTTCATCCAGAAGTACTGAAAGCAGTGGAAGAGAAAGACTGCATCCAAACCAAGGAACCAGTGCCCAGCTCTTCCAGCCAAAGGAGCAGAGAACTTTGCAGCCATCAGTTGCAAGATATTTTGTCAGTGACAAAGTTACTGTGACAATGACAGTAGATACATTTAAAAAACAGATCATAGAGCTTGTTGTAAAGGATAGTGTGCCTATTTCATTATTTTCACGACCAGCTTTTATGTGTCTGAATGGCGAAATGGCCCGCAAGCTTGGTGTTTCTCTGGAAAGAGAGAGTACCGTATATACTCGTGTATAAGCCGAGTTTTTCAGCCCAAAATTTGGGCTGAAAAGTCTCCCCCTCGGCTTATACACGGGTCAATACGGTAGTCGGGGCCGCTCATTATATATGCACTGCTTCCCACTGTCAATCAGCGGCAGGGGGAAGCAGTGCATATATGCCCCCAAATGCTGGCACTTTCCCCCCCTTGTAAGGGCCCCCCCCCCCGCTGCGTATCTTACCATCCCGGTCTTCTGCACAGCGCCGTTCTTTCTGTCGTAACTGACAATGCTTCAAATATGATAAGTACTATTCAGCTAATGAATGAGTGTAATGATGGTGACCAGCAGCTAGAAGAACATTCTGGGTCCACAGACACAGAAATGTTTGAAATAGAGGAACACAGTATTGTAACTGAGGAGCAAACTGAAGTTGCTTCAGATGATCGGCAACATGATAGTTTAGATGATCTTGTTGAAACTGTGTCAATACGTTCTTTCATTCATCACATGCGCTGTGTTGTGCATACGCTACAGCTGGCTATAAGATACAGTCTGCAAGAAAAGGGGGGGGAAAGGACAAGGGAGAAGGGAAAAGGGAAAGGGTGCAACGTGAGCCCATCACACTTTTATACAAGGTATAAGAAATACCAACTCACATTGTAAGGCAGTATAGTCAATATAGCCATTAAAAAGGTACCGGAACTGCACTTGGATGATTCAACCAATTCAGCCAGTTGTCTCTGACCCGGGTCTTGGTCGGGCCAACTAAAGCTAATTGGAATTCGTGGTGGAAAATATTATTTAGTCTGTCAGTAACCTCAACAATTGAAGGGGGTGAGTCATCCTTCCACTTAGCCGCGACCACCAGTCTGGCGGCTGTTAGCACATTTGACACTAGTGACCTCTGGTCACACGGGTACTCATGAACACCCAGGTGTAGCACCGCCATTTGGGGAGTCAGTGCGATCTCGAGACCCGTGAGCGCCCTCACCAGAGCCGCGACTACCGCCCAAAAGGGGGCAATTTTGGGACAATACCACCACATGTGTGATAGTGATCCATGTCCCCCACAGCCACGCCAACATAGAGGAGAGCGGTCATGGAGAAGAGGGCTAATTTAACTGGGATGTAGTACCACCTCATATGGATCTTCTTCAAAATCTCTAGATGGTTCACACACCTGGGCGCCCTTTGTAAAACTCTGAGGCCCTCCCACCAGTCCTCCTCTGGAGCTATAAATCCAAGGTCCACCTCCCAGCGCCTCATGTAACTCAATTTAGCCAGACACAAGTCCGCGTTCAGTTGCTGATAGATACCAGAGAGTCCCTTGGGCTTCCCCAATGAAAGCATATATTTTTGGTAATGATAAATCTCCTGCGGGGGCCTGACAGGCCAGAGTGTGGCAACACCAC
Source organism: Allobates femoralis (assembly GCA_033576535.1). Lineage (NCBI taxonomy): Eukaryota > Metazoa > Chordata > Amphibia > Anura > Aromobatidae > Allobates > Allobates femoralis. Next base: position 405,713,961 of record JARQOC010000001.1, on the reverse strand, counting down.
GTATGAAATGGGCAATTTGGCTGTATTGGTAGTGTGTAGACACTAGATCAGGAAATTTTAACACAAGATCTGAGAAGGGAAGGACTGGATACCTGCTTTGCGCCACGGAGTAAGGTTCAAGAATTCAATGTGGAAAGACAACGCGTCTATGCTAATTTGGTCAGGGGGCAACCGGATACACCTCCCAATCGCCTTCCTCCAGCATGCCAACGCAGCGGCCATCGCAGGAAAAGGCACAGGAGTTAATGTGGGAGCTAGGCACTCCGCCTCCAACAGGAGGCGCAAGGGCCGCTGTCCCAGAACCTCCTCCTCCATTGCCAGCCATCTCGGGGGGTCTTCTAGAGCCCACCACACTCTGGCCTCTTGAAGGATTATGGCCCTGTGATACGCCGCTACATTTGGAACCCCCATGCCCCCTCTATTGAATGGGAGGTACATTGTATTCCCCGATACTCGAGCTTTCCTACCCGCCCAGACATATCGGTTAACCTGTTGTTGTATTCGGGTCAGATAACGTGCAGGAATCAACACTGGAAGATTCCTGAACAGATATAGGATTTTGGGGAGTAGGAACATTTTAAAAGTCTGTATCCTAGCCACCCAAGAGAGATTCCCCAGTGAGTGGCGCGACCTTTCAGCAGACAGAGAGGCAAGCAAGCATTCCACGTTAACCTCAGTTTGGCGGAAGAGGTGAGGGTGACACCTAGATAAGGAACCCCCTCCTCCCTCCATACAAAAGGAAAGCGAGCCTTTAACCTCTCTCTCATGTCCGCCGGAACTCCAATCGGAAAGATTAGGGATTTCCCTGCATTTAATTTATAAAGGGAGAGGGAAGAAAACCTCCTCAAAATCTTCAACACCGCCTCAAGGGAAGGTGCCACCTTGGTGCAGGCAATAATAATGTCATCGGCATACAAACCGATTTTGTGCACCGAGCTCCCCACCGTATAACCAGAGACATCCGGGCACACCCTGATGGACTCAGCCAGGGGTTCAATGACCAAGGAGAATATGATGGGCGAAAGCGGGCATCCCTGCCTCGTTCTATTCGAGAGACTAAAGTTAGAGGAGAGAAAGCTCGACGACAGCACTCTAGCGTTGGGCTGAGAATAGAGGGCCAGAACGGCCGAAAGAATAGGGCCACAGAAGCCAAATTTCTCAAGTACGGCGGCCAGGTAACCCCAGTGCACCCTGTCAAATGCCTTTTCCGCATCTAGGGACAAGAGTACACCGGGGGTCCCAGCCTGTTCCGCAGCTTTGATCAGATTAATAATTCGCCTTGTGCCATCTTTGGTCTGTCTCCCCCCCACAAAGCTTACCTGGTCTCCATGAATCAGAAAGGGGGTAACCTTGCCGAGTCGGAAGGCCAACAATTTAGAGTATATTTTTATATCGCAATTTAGCAATGAAATTGGACGGTAGCTCCCAGGGTCCTCCGGAGGCTTCCCGGGCTTCGGAATGGTCACAATGGTGGCCTCTAGGAGCCGAGGGGGAACCGCACCCGTCGACTGCCAGAAGGCACCTGCTCTGGCTAAATATGGAGCCAGGACTTGGGAGAAAGAGTGGTAGTAGTCATTCGGAAGCCCGTCCGGTCCAGGTGCCGAGTGTCGCTTAGTTGTTAGAATAACCTTCCGGACCTCTGCAGAGGTGATGGGGGCATTAAGTTCCTCAATTTGTTCCTGGGTCAGCACAGGCAAGCTAAGGCCATCTAGAAAACCACGGATGTCTGAGGCACACGGGGGGGGGGGTATCTCTTTCGTCTTTCAAGTTGTAGAGACGAGAGTAGTAATCAGCAAAGGCCTCTGCAATAACGGGTGGGCTGACCTGTATTTTACCACCGCCATCCCTCAAGGCAGTGATTTGGGAAGTAATTTCTTTTTTCTTTATCCGTCTTGCTAAGATCGGCCCAGCACGATCCCCCATGGCATACTAGGTAAGTTTGGACTTCCTGAGGTACCTCTCATGCTGGGAGAGGAGGAAGGAGCGGAGTTGTGTTCTTACAGAGAAAAGCTCAGCCGCCGCCGCTGTGGACGACGCGACTTTGTTCCCACTCTCCAAGACATGTAAACGAGATAAAAGCTCTTTCCCCCACCTTAGCTCTCTCTTTTTTACGTCTGGCTGCCAGTTGAATAAAAAGTCCTCTAATGTAGGACTTATGGGCCTCCCACAGTGTAGAGTCCGAGACCTCTCGGTTATCATTCAGCTTAAAAAACTCAGTTAGCTCTGAATAGAGATTACAAGACTGTCCGAGAGGAGGCTCAGATTCACCCTCCAAACGCCCGTGGGGCGCAGATCCCCCGCCAGGGAGACGACCAACGTAATTGGGGCGTGGTCAGACCACGATATTAAGCCCACTTCCGCAGCACTACAGGATGTGAGAGTCCCACTGTCCACCAAGAAGTAGTCTAGGCGGGAATAGGACCTATGCCTGTTGGAATAAAACGTGTAATCTCTCTCCCCGGCGTGGAGGCAGCGCCACACATCGTGGAGATGCAAGGACCGACAAAGCGGCCCCAACTCACCCCTGGCAGGCGAGGGCCCTTTAGTGCAATCTATCTGGCGTGACATCACCACATTAAAATCTCCCCCCAGCACCAGATGGCCACGGGAGATTTTGTTAACAATTTTCATGAGCCCACGTGCAAACTTAAGCTGAGAAGTATTCGGGCCGTATACATTTACAAACATGAAAACAGAATCAAAAAGTTTACAAGTAATTAGAAGGTATCTACCAGCCGGGTCAGCCAATTCAGTAATAAGTTGGAAAGGCAAGGTAGACTTGACAAATATGCCAACTCCGGCTTTTTTCATGGGGCTGTTAGCATAAAAGGCTCTAGAGTACATCCGGTGTGCAACTCTATAATTATCTCCCTTGAGGAGGTGCGTCTCCTGTGCGAAAACCACATCCGCCTTACTCCTGCTAGCCTCCGACCAAAAGAGTGAGCGCTTGATCGGAGAATTTAATCCGTTAACGTTTAACGAAAATATTTTGACACTCATGATGGAAATATTACCTCTGCATGACATGGGCTAGACTCACAACAGATAGGAGGGTCAGGCAAGGAAAGGGAACGGGAGGAACAAGGGAAAACAAGACAAGCAGAGAGAAGAAGAAAAAAATAACACCAATGTAAACATAACAGGCAAGCCGAAACTTGCGGGGGGGTGGGGGGGGCAGGGTGACCCGGAGATGGTGTACCAGGTACCCTCTGTCGGCAAGACCTGACAGACTCGCATGGTCAGACACTCAAGGTCTCGCCGTCCCGGGCTATCGACTAAAGACCATCACCGCCACAGATCCATCCTAAAACAAAGAAAGATAACACATGGACTGCTGTTTAATGCGCTGTGTCCCTTTCAGGGTCGGTCTTCCTCTTTGGGGAGGAATGGGGGTTTGGTGATGCCCTCCCGATTGCGTCTTGGAGAACCAGGAAAATCCTAGCCACGGGCCGGGAGACCCCACGCTTGCAACGCTCTCTCTAACAGCTTTGGAGACTGGAACACGTGTCAATCGCCTTTGTAGCTAAAGCGAACTTTAACCGGCGTTCCCCAAGCATACGGGATACCCGCGTCTCGGAGGACCTTGCACATAGGTGCGAATTCTTTGCGCTTCGCCAAAGTTCCAATGGATAGGTCCGGGTAGACTTCCAATGAGGAAAACCCACTCGGGCCTCCGGTCTCTGTCTGAGGGTGCTCAGAAGTTTGTCTTTGAGACCAGGATGCTGCATAGAGACCAGCACATCTCTCGGGACTGCTGGATTAAGGCGAGGGGGACGAGGAAGGCGGTGGATCCTCTCAAAATGCAGGAGCTCAGGGGGGCAGTCTGGGATGATGGCCTGCACAAAGGTTGTAACAAAGTCAGAGAGCCCTGAGTCCTGAACCTCCTCAGATATTCCCCTTATCTTTAGGTTTCCCCTCCTGCCTTTGTCCTCTAACTCCCACATCTTGCTTTGCTGTGCCTCCACCTGCCTTTCCACAGCGTCCAGATTATCAGCCAGCTTGTTATGTGCTGAGGCAAATTCAGCCATCTTCCTCTCCAGCCGGTCTGTCTGGTCTCCCAGGCTGGACACATCCCTCCTTATCTCTGCAATCATACCTTGAATGTCCAAGTGTATTGCCTTCTGAAGGGAGGACATCATCCTCTTCATCGCTCGCTCTGTCAGTGGTGTGTCCTCAGCCTCCAGGTGCTGCTGGCCCTCTCTGTAATCAGCAGAGGCATGAGAAGAGGGAGAGCAGGACGCTGCAGCCGGCGCCATCTTGGAGCGGGTGGGGGCTGCTTCTCTATGGAAGAAATCTGACACTTTAGTGAGCCCCGGCTGAGATTTAGAGTGTCCTCTCGGCATCTCCGGTCTTCAGGCAAGAAGATGAGCCGGTTCAAGCACTGTGTGCAAAGCAACAGCGATCGCTGGAAGCCGCTGAAGATCTGTGGCTGTGGAGCCCCGGGATTATGCGACCGACGGCATCAGCTCTCAGGTCACGCCCCCGATTCTTCTGCATCCTGACATTGTCAGAGATGTTGCCCAAGTGGTTACTGCTTTGCCACCAACCCAAGTTAGTGTAGAGAGGTTGTTCTCTGCTCTCAAAATAATTAGATCAGATTTGAGGGCATCCATGAAGGAGGATCTGACAGAGGCAATACTTTTTCTGAGGACAAATTTATAGATTTCTTCTTATTAACTGCATAACAGTGTTTATTGCATATTTACTTACAGTTTGGAAAAGTTTATAAAAGTTATTTGCTATATTCTAATTGTATTCTAATAAATATAGTTTTTGCTCTAAGTGGTCTGATTACTTATATGATGGTGAGAAACTGAATAAGCACGATGGTAACATTTTACAACAGTAAATTTATTGTTACGAAGTGGCCATTTATGAAGGAGTCGGAGTCGCAACTGTGGCTTACCGACTCCACAGCCCTGCTCCAAACAGTTAACAGCATATAACGCATAATAGTCTCATCCTTCCGCTTGCTCACCAGGGTTTAGAATCTTTGTGCCTCAGATCTTCCAGGGCTATTTACTCCAAACCAGTGGCACCCTGCTTTTGGCAGGCACCCACTGAGAAAGAAATAATGCCAGATTTAGGAAGCTGAGTCAGCACAGCAAAGTCTGTAGACAAGTGACTGGATTGTCGCAACCTGCGTGGCTTCCTTCTTTGTCATCACAGCCGAATCCGATAGTTCGATGCTGAAGTCCTTGTGGTTTTATGGTCCAAGTTCTGATCCCCTTGGTCGGCACCGAAATGCCTAGGCCCGGGGTTATGGCTCGCCAACCGGACCCGAAGATCCTAGATTAGCTGCCTGTATCCAATCTTCAATCTGCTGGTCAAAGTGAACAGTCCTCCTTATATACCCTCAGCCCTAATTGCAGGATATTGGGGACGTCACGATTGGTGCAATAACACTGTCTTTTAATTGGCTGAACCTCAAGCCTCATTGAACATTTTTAGTAGTATTGCAATCCTGGCAAGGTAGAGCGACATACTGATTGATCTAGTCCTTACAATGGAATGTTAGTAGGAGACATTCAGTCTGCAAACCATGACATTAAAACAATAGTGGCTGGGGCAATTTACATAAAGTCAACATTCACAGGGTAACATACTATGGACGATTAGCATAATTAAGTTCTCTGGCCTTCTATGACAAACAAGTTAGATAATTACATTACCATGCTAACTAAAACCACTGTCCTCTACGAAATACTGTAGTAAATTCTCCTTGGCCATTACAAGTTTGCAAACCAAAATATAATATGGTCTGGATGAATAAGAAATCCTCCTGCATTATATGTTAAAGGGATCCATTTAGTCACACCCCCCACTCCCTATATGGCCGAATTCAGTGTGTGGATCTGAAGACTGATTTCCCTGATGACATGCGTATGTCAGGTTTAGAAACAGCCTAGTGGGAACATCTTCTGGAAGGTTTTTTAAAGGTTTTCTTCCAGATTTCACTTCTAATGTATATTTAAAAGTTTATTATAATCACTTGCTCTACAATATTATTAAATCAAAATTTATACAGTGGTTACACTTTAGATCTGTAGGTTTATTAGAATACACTCTTAATCTGGCTCATATATAATAGAGCTCACTGAAACGGCATTACACCAAGTGCAACAGAAAATTGAATTGGTCATTCCAGATTATATTGCTAGACAATAACAGATCACATGTGTTTTACTGCAACTGCAGCTTTGTCAGGAGGCCCAAACATTGTTCTTGAAGATTTTTAGTGTGACAGGCTGCTTTCACATTTGTGGTAAGGTGTAATTCCCGGCAGATTTGTCAGATGTCGCTGCATCTGCTGCTTAATGGCCAACTTGCGGCACCAATCAGGCAAGCCCCATATTGAATTAATAATAATTCAATATGAGGCTTGCGATCGGGTGTGGTATTGCCGAATCCGGCAGATCCGGCACTTGCGCCTGTGCAAAAAAATAGCTCCTAGCAGCATTTTTTTTTTGCAGTGCTGCATGTCATGGATTTGGCAATACCGCACTTTTCGCACCTGCCGCAAGCCTCATTGAGAATGAATGGGGCTTGCCGGATTGATGCCCCATGTCGGCAGTTACGTGGAAGCAGGGCCGGGACGACAGCTAGGCGAACCTAGGCGATCGCCTAGGGCGCCATCTTCTGCAGGGCGCATTCTCGCCTGACCGGAGTCCGGTCACCGCCGCCCGGCCCTGGAGTTGCGGGGAGAAGCTGCGGCAGGGAGCGGTGGGCGCCGCCATGTTCTTTGTGGCTGGCGCCCACTAACTGTACAGCCGGTCAATAGAGGTTGAGACCTTTACACAATGGCCGCGGTCTCCAATTAGCCGCGGCCATTTTGTTGAAGTCTCAGATTCCACCGACCGGCTGTACTGTTAGTGGGCGCCGGCCTCAAAGAACATGGCGGCGCCCACCGCTAGCTGCCGCAGGCCCGCAGCTACTCCTCGCAGGCAGCATCCTGCAGATGTGCCCTCCGGGCTCCGGCACCCCTGCTCCGCATCCACAGCTCCCCACAATGGTAAGTTATGCTGGAGGCTGTGGGGGAGACGGGGGGGCTGTGGGGAGACAGGGGGGCTGTGGGGGAGACAGGGGGGCTGTGGGGGAGACAGGGGGGCTGTGGGGGAGACAGGGGGGCTGTGGGGGAGACAGGGAGACTGTGGGGGAGACGGGGGCTGAGGGGGAGACTGTAGGGAGACTGGGAGGCTGTGGGGGAGACTGTAGGGAGGCTGAGGGGGAGACTGTGGGGAGACAGGGAGGCTGTGGGGGAGACAGGGAGGCTGTGGGGGAGACAGGGAGACTGTGGGGGAGACAGGGAGGCTGTGGGGGAGACAGGGAGGCTGTGGGGAGACAGGGAGGCTGAGGGGGAGACTGTGGGAGACTGTGGGGAGACTGGGAGGCTGTGGGGGAGACAGGGAGGCTGTGGGGGAGACAGGGAGGCTGAGGGGGAGACTGTGGGGAGACTGGGAGGCTGTGGGGGAGACCGGGAGGCTGAGGGGGAGACTGTGGGGAGACAGGGAGACTGTGGGGAGCCAGGGAGACTGTGGGGAGCCAGGGAGACTGTGGGGGAGACAGGGAGACTGTGGGGGAGACTGTGGGGAGACTGTGGGGAGACTGGGAGGCTGTGGGGGAGACAGGGAGGCTGTGGGGGAGACAGGGTGGCTGAGGGGGAGACTGTGGGGAGCCAGGGAGACTGTGGGGGAGACAGGGAGACTGTGGGGGAGACAGGGAGGCTGAGGGGGAGACTGTGGGGAGACTGTGGGGAGACTGGGAGGCTGTGGGGGAGACAGGGAGGCTGTGGGGGAGACAGGGTGGCTGAGGGGGAGACTGTGGGGAGACAGGGAGGCTGAGGGGGAGACTGTGGGGAGACAGGGAGGCTGAGGGGGAGACTGTGGGGAGGCTGTGGGGGAGACCGGGAGGCTGAGGGGGAGACTGTGGGGAGACAGGGAGACTGTGGGGAGCCAGGGAGACTGTGGGGGAGACAGGGAGACTGTGGGGGAGACAGGGAGACTGTGGGGGAGACAGGGAGGCTGTGGGGGAGACAGGGAGGCTGTGGGGGAGACAGGGAGGCTGTGGGGGAGACAGGGAGGCTGTGGGGGAGACAGGGAGGCTGTGGGGGAGACAGGGAGGCTGTGGGGGAGACAGGGAGGCTGTGGGGGAGACAGGGAGGCTGTGGGGGAGACAGGGAGGCTGTGGGGGAGACAGGGAGGCTGTGGGGGAGACAGGGAGGCTGTGGGGGAGGCTGTGGGCGAGACCGGGAGGCTGTGGGGGAGACCGGGAGACTGTGGGGGAGACAGGGAGGCTGTGGGGAGACAGGGAGGCTGTGGGGGAGACAGGGAGGCTGTGGGGGAGACAGGGAGGCTGTGGGGGAGACAGGGAGGCTGTGGGGGAGACAGGGAGGCTGTGGGGGAGACTGTGGGGAGACAGGGAGGCTGTGGGGGAGACTGTGGGGAGATAGGGAGGCTGTGGGGAGACTGTGGGGAGACAGGGAGGCTGTGGGGGAGACCGGGAGGACTGTGGGGGAGACAGGGAGGCTGTGGGGGACAGGGAGGCTGTGGGGGAGACAGGGTGGCTGAGGGGGAGACTGTGGGAGACAGGGAGGCTGTGGGGCAGACTGTGGGGAGACAGGGAGGCTGTGGGGGAGACCGGGAGACTGTGGGGGAGACAGGGAGGCTGTGGGGGGACAGGGAGGCTGTGGGGGAGACAGGGTGGCTGAGGGGGAGACTGTGGGGAGACAGGGAGGCTGTGGGGCAGACTGTGGGGAGACAGGGAGGCTGTGGGGGAGACAGGGAGGCTGTGGGGGAGACAGGGAGGCTGTGGGGGGAGACAGGGAGGCTGTGGGGGGAGACAGGGAGGCTGTGGGGGGAGACAGGGAGGCTGAGGGGGAGACAGGGAGGCTGAGGGGGAGACAGGGAGGCTGTGGGGGGAGACAGGGAGGCTGAGGGGGAGACAGGGAGGCTGAGGGGGAGACAGGGAGGCTGTCAGGATGGAGGGATGCAGTCAGGATGGAGGGAGGCTGTTGGTATTGAGGAAGGATGGAGAGAGGCTGTCAGGATGGAATAGGCTATGGGATAGAGGGAGGCTGTCAGGATGGAGGATCGCTGTTGGGATGGTGGAAGTATGGAGGGAGGCTGTCGGGATGGAGGAAGGATGGAAGGAGGCTGTCAGGATGGAGGAAAGAAGGAGGGAGGCCGTCAGGATGGAGGGAGGCTGTCGGAATGGAGGGAAGCTGTTGGGATGTTGTCTATATGGCTGGCAGCCATCTCTATTGCGTACGGCCAGCAGTAGTCTCTATTGTGTATTCTCTATTGTGTATGGCCAGCAGCAGTTTCTATTGTGTATTCTCTATTGTATGTATAGCCAGCAGCAGTCTCCATTGTGTATACGGTCCGCAGCCATCTCTATTGTGTATACAGGTAGCAGCTGTCTCTATTCTGTATTCTCTATTGTATATACAGCTATTGTGTTTAGCGTTATAGAAAAGAAGTTGCAACACACAATCAGCGGTGTTTATTCACTCTTTGTGGGGTGTCGCTTCAACAGGCATATAGTCAACAGGCATATGGTGGACTATATGCCTGTTGAAGCGCCACTTGCGGTGTGAAACAGCCATCGCCTTTGAGAACCCCCCCGTCCTCCCACCCGCACCATGTAAGACCACACGAAGAGGGAATAAACACCGTTGATCCTACGATGTTGCAACTTCATTTCTATAACGCTAACCGGAAGTGATGAACCGCTAACTGGAAGTGTGGACTGGGTTGTTTGAGTGCTCAGCAGGCTGAATGCCGGAGCGCTGGTGATCAGGAAGGGGGCACCCATAAGCAATCTGCAAGCTGCAGCTCTCCAGAAACACCGTGGACAGATTGGTGCTGGCACCAAGAATCGTCAGAACCGTGACTGATACAGCTATTGTGTATTCAACCCACAGCAGTCTCAAGTGTGTGTGTAATATATAATAGAGAGAGTGTAAAAAAAGGAAAAACAGCACAAAAAATTGAAAAAAGTGGACTTTATTGCCCAATGCGTGGCCACGGGGGGGCGCCGTTTGCCTTACCTGCCTAGGGCACCAAAATGCCTTGTCCCGGCACTGCGTGGAAGATCCAGCAGATGCGGCAACATGCATACTATGGTAAAATAGAAAAAAGAGGTTATAAGCAAGGAAACGTGTTCTTATACTATTGTTGCGTCAACTTATAAAGAGCCAATCATATAGCTATATCTATACAATAATAGGTAATGAGCAGCTTTTGTGCAAAAGTCTGTTGCCCTGATTGCTTGTAATTTGATGATTTTAGACCATTGTTTTATTTTCTTTTTTTTCCTCCCCTAGTTTCTTAGCATTTATAATTGCTATTCAATCAAAAACACTAACTACTTGAAACCATAAATTGAAAAGCAATCATCTAAATAAAAAATAAAAATGTGCTCACATGTAAGCATACTTGATGCTGGAATTATTTTCCTTTGTGTTTAATTATAGGTGGCTGGCTGAGCTTGGAATTTCTAAACATGACCCTGAAATATCTGCCGTTCTTTGTTGTTGTTAAGTACTGGCATTAAGAGAACTTAGCTGCATTATGTGTTTCAGTGATAATGGTTTGTGCCATAATAGCTGTTAATTAGCTACTTTTGTTTGATGTAGAAAAAATGGATCTGTTCTCTTCTCTCCACCAGTTTCCAGATTTAGTTAAAAGGTGTATTGTCAAGTGATACTACTTCCTCACCCTAGTACTTATTCGGAAGTATGTCCTGGTAATGTTAATGCATGGAAGATGCTTGTCTACAAGACATTTAAAAGTTAAAAGGGATGTATTATTTTCATTATTAAACTTTAATTTATTTTTTTTTTTGATCATGGCTTGAACTTTTTTTAGGACAGATTTTTTTACACCGATTTCGCACAAAAAGTCGTCAGTCACTGTGTGACTGCAAAATACGATAACCTAGTATTGCCACTGCAAGCAAGTTGACTAGTGTCACTTTGCTTCTCTCAATTTTCTTCTAAAGGAAGAAAACAAATAAATTTAGTTAACATGTGACCACAACTATGCAAATCATTGTAATGGAGTCATGTGACTGCGAGCTGGCATGGGCAATATTGGTGAAGCGTGAAAGCTTGCGTAACACACAGTGTCAAGATTCAGCAGTCGACTGTCACTATGTCAGGGGACACATCAGCTTATCGGGCTGCCACCTCGCCCGGTCAGCTGATTAAGGTTTTGCAGCGGTCGGATGTGGGCGCCTCACATCCTGGGACACTTGGCGGAGAGGTAAGTTGCTTTTTTTTTTTTAAATACCCATTGCTTACCTTTAGCTTGCTTTCGCAGCGTAGGTACATACACTGCGAAAGTGAAGGTACACAAACGTAGCCTTTGATACATGTGAAAATAGCCTTCTCTGGAAAGTTCAAACTTTCAGGATGTCTTTTTGATTACCGCAGCTTCGAAAACCTTTATTTTAGGAAACTGCATTTATTTTTAAGTTAGGTTGCTTTCACACAGCGTTATTTTGCTGCCCGAGGGGATCCGACTTTTTTATAGGACCCCTCGGACAGCAACGGACCCAAACTGATGCCTGCAATCAGATGCCAGATAGGCATCCGATTCCGATATTTTGCAGGATCAGTTTTGATCCTCTCCTTGCTCCTCCTGTCACCTAGCTCCCCCTTCTGTCACCTCGTCTTCCTCCTCTCTCCTCTCTGCCTCCTGTTAACTCTTTATCCCCTCCTCTCTCTGCTCCCTCTTTCTCCCCTCTTTTCCCCTCTTTCTCCCCCTCTTCCTCCCCCTCTTTTCCAGACCTTACAAAAAAAAAAAAATCTTTATTATCACCCATCCACGAGTCCCCCGGCGCTTCCAACTATCTTCTTACAGGAACTGGCATGATGTCACAGTCACATAACCGGTTACCGCAGTTGTCGGTCATGTGACTGTGACATCACGCCAGGTCCTATAAGCATTGAACGCTGGAGGCATCGGTGGATCACAGGACAGGTGAGAATACATTTTTTTTATTTTTAACCCTTTTCACTAAATTTCCCTTCTGCAATGTATGAATATACATTGCAGAAGTGATATTAGATGGCACAGAGCGATTTTAGTGTACTGAGCGCATGCATTGTACTGAGCGCATTCAGTACACTAAAATCGGGTCCGAGCAACGATCAGCTGTTTCCTTGGACCCGCGCTCAATAGGCCCCATGTTATTTGGCGCGGATCAGGTCGGATCCAATTCGGTACTAGTCTGCGATTTTGGGCACAGAAAAAATCGGACAGAATCGGATCCGACAAAAACCGGATGGCAATAAGGCCAAATCCGATCCGATCCGTGTGCATAGCATAACATGGGGGCCAAATCGGATCCGTGGCTGTCCGTTTTTCAACGGACAGCCACGGATTGTACAAAAACGCAGTGTGAAAGCACCCTTAGCGATTTCTCTAGTACACCAGTACAAGCAGGGAAGTGACTTTTACGTATTGTAATTAATATACGTATTAATATACATTGAATTGTTTTAAAGCTTTAAGCCCCCATCACACATAGCTAGATTGCTAGTGAGATCGCTGATACGTCACAGGTTTTGTAACGTAACAGCGACCTCTCCAGCGATGTCAGTGTGTGACACGTAGCAGTGATCATGCCCCTGCTGTGAGGTTGCTGATCGCTGCACATTGTTCAGGACCATTTTTTGGTCCTAGGTCTCCCGCTGATCAGCACGCATCGCTGCGTGTGACTGCGAGAGACCAGCGATTAGCGACCTCAAAGGCTGGTAACCATAATAAATAGAGGGTAACTAAGCAGCGCACGCTGCCTAGATACCCGCTGTTTATCATGGTTACCAGCGTCCTCCCTCTTACCCAGCGATGTGGAGGGTGGGCTCCCTGGTCTCTGGTCGCTGAGGAGATCTGCCTGTTTGATAGCTCCCCAGCAACCACACAGCGATGTTCCAGCGATCCTGGTCATTGTCGTGATCGCTGGAACTTCATTGTGTTTTTGTGTGATGTAAATGATATAACTGTTTAAACACAAAACTAGGAAAGAATTACAAAAGTAAACAGAAGTAAAACTTGCCAATTGTGTTTTCAGTTTGCATCTCTTTCTGCAGTTTTAGCAGGTAAAAACAAGTTGGTGAAGATTGAGGCAGTGACCCTTCCATTCATTGTTTAGCAGAGACAGTTCTGTACTTTTAGCATTACTAAAATTGTAATACCAGGCTCATCCACCTTGTACACATGCCATACTGTGATTGTAAAAAATGGACCACTGGACCACCACTGTCTCTTCCAAGAGCTGTCTGTGGGGGTATGGAGAGTTACAGCCACATAAATCTAATGTTCAAGGAGTTTTCCAGTGCTTAAACAATCCCTTCTCAATCGTTGTAACATAATAACATGCTTGCATTCGGAGCTGGCAGCATTTTAGTGTTGTCAGGACAGAATATTTCAGGGCTCATATGACATAGTCACACAATCTCTGCGGTCATTCAGTGGCTGCTTTACAGTTCCCTCCTTTGGACGTAACTGACATCCGTAGAAAGTCAAATCTGTGACTGCTCTATCACCTCCTCTGATTATGTCCAAAGGGGGTCACAGTGAAGTGGCCACTGATTGGCTTCAGGGATTGTGTGGTAATGTCACAAGAGCCCTGGGAGAGCCAATTCCGATACCAATGGAATGGTGTCGGCATAGGAGAAAAGAATGTGTTATTATTTTGCAAGGGAGAAACATACTGTTTGAGAAGGGGTTATCATTTATTTGGACGTAATGGCCTATTAAAGGGAACCTGTCACCTGATTTTAAGTCTCTACACTATCTCTAGCTGTCCCTACACCTTCCTAGCAGCTCCCTATCTATCCCTTTCTTCTCTAAAGTGTCCCTATTAAACATGTGTAAATGAAGTATAAAGTTACTGTAGTCCCCGTGGTTGGGGGACTGGGTAGGCGTGGCCACGATGCCTTCATCACTCCTCCATGTTGTAATGCACGCCCCGCTGGGCGGCATTATTCTGGGTCCTCTCTGCCCCCATTCTTTGGAATCTCCCGCCCTCTGTGTAGTTCTATGCACCGGCCGGACGTTACATCCAGCGCGGTGCATTATGGGGCCGGTCACGTGATCGGCCCTAGTGCATTATGGGGCCGATCACGTGATCGACCTGGCTTCAATAGGCGCACTGTGCATGCGCGGAGCCGGGCCGGTCACGTGATCAAGCCCATAATGCACTGGGGGCCGATCACGTGACCGGCCCCATAATGCACCGCGCCGGATGTGACGTCCGGCCGGTGCATAGAACTACACAGAGGGCGGGAGAGTCCAAATACATGGGGCAGAGAGGACACATAATAATGCCGCCCAGCGGGGCGTGCATTACAACACCAAGGAGTGATGAAGGCAGCGTGACCACGCCTACCCGGTCCCCCAACGACTGCAGTAAGTTTATACTTCATTTACACATGTTTAATAGGGACACATTAGATAAGAAAGGGATAGATAGGGAACTGCTAGGAAGGTGTAGGGACAGCTAGAGATAGTGTAGGGACTTAAAATCAGGTGACAGGTTCCCTTTAAAGATAACCGCCTAAATAAAAAGAGATGGTCAGTCTCTGATCATATTTTTCCAAACTTGGATAATTATTTAATATGTACCATATTTTTTGCTTTATAAGACACACCTGATTATAAGACGCACCTAGGTTTTAGACGAGGAAAAAAAAATATTTTGAGCCAAATAGTATGCAAAAACCTGTGGTGTCACTCTGTTATGGGGTATCTGTGGTGGCGCTCTGTTATGGGGGATCTGTGTTGACGCTTTGTTATGGGGATCAGTGGTGGCGCTCGTGTTATGGGGGATCTGCAGGTTACACATTTATGAGGAGATCTGCAGATGATGCTACTATGGGGGATCTGTGAATTACAGTATAGTGCCTGGATTACCATATATTGTGACTGCCACTTCCCTCATCATTAGGAATACATTCATGTACTGGGTATATTCTGAAAGATGAGGGAGGTGGTAGTCACAGTTGCAATAAACACTTAGACCACATTACAATCCCTCCCTAATTACACCAAATATGGCTACAACCCCTATTATCAGAACACACCCATTGTACTTTATATCCTGAAGGATGATGGGGGTTGTGTTTCCCTTTAATGTGTGCTCACCTCTCCCAAGGATCTCGGACTAGTGTGTAAACAACTGTTTCACTATACATTGTGCAGGGATAGAGATCTGATCAGAGACAGCTCAGCAACAGTTCCCTCCGCCAATCAATATTCATCCCTGCAGAGGAGGAGGAGAATGATTCTTCTTTCCCTCCTCTGCTTTAGAGCAACGTGTGCAAGCGGAGCCTGCAAATCCTATTGCCACCGGCTATTTCCGCTTAATAACTCAGTGCATGCGCAGATCGAGAGCTCAGTGACCGCAAGCTCTATCTGCGCATGCGCTGGTTCAGCGGCCATTTTATTGGAGTCCTGTGTGGCAGACATAGGCGCGCAATACCTCTGCAAACCGGAAACTCGTATAGCAAACCAGAAACTCGTCGCCAGTGCCCTGATTTTGCAATGGCGTTGCCCTGTGCAGTAGCGCCACCGCCGCATCGGACTTCCACGATGCCGCCCGCATACCTCCGATCACCGCACCGCTCCAGGCCCAGCTGCATTGCCCCACCGACGACGCTGCCTGCTACCAGACTCATACCCACCAAGCCGCTGGGTAAGAGAGGTTTTTTTTTTATTTAGCTTTTCACCCTATTTTTTCACCATTCGCCTTGTAAGACACACCCCCATTCCCCCCCAAAGTGCATCTTAAAAAGCAAAAAATTCGGTAGTTAGTATTTAAAGGGCTCCTTACTTGCCTTTGTTTTTGTGGTTTGCGGTTTAAGGCTGGAATCACTGTCCGTGTGATATGCCACTAAGTCGGACGTGTCACGGTTGATTAAGTTGTAATGGCCTCTCCCATTTCAGGACGGGAGTGTCGTGGAGCTGCTTAGAAACACAAGCAGCTGACGCTCCTGTCCAGAGAGGGGAAGCCATTCCAAGTTAATCATCCGTGACATGTCTGACTTAGTCGAATATTACACGGACAGTGTGATTCCATCCTAATGGGATACTCCCAGGAGATGAAAGATTCTTCCCTTCTGGAATGTTACATCAAACACCAGAGCAGTGGCTTGCTCCCTGATGCCTAATAATAACCAGTCCCCTGGTAATATCTGCTACTCAGCAATCCAAAAACAGGGGCATGGCCATGCCTTGCCCTGCCTCATACTCTGACAGAACAGAACAGCTATTATCAGGAGGCTGGCTGTTAGTCAACAGGGAACATGCCATACCCCCTGTGCTCGGAGAGAACAGAAGCAGATCTAATACGGGGGCTGGCTGTTACTAGGCAGCAGTGAGCAGGCCACGCCCCTACATGTGTTCTGTAACTTCTCAGAGCGAGGGGGGGGGGGCACCAAGGAGCAGCTCCAGCATCTTGCTGAATTACAGGTAGTGTGAGGATAGAGAACAGCATTGTGATCTCATCTTTAAAGTTTGAGGACATAATCAGTTGAAAAATGTATTATTTCTGCGCTGAGTACCCCTTTAATTTGTGCTCTTTTCCTGTCCATGCAATTACATGCCTGCATCGGATGTAACCTTAGGAAATTTGTTAGCGTATATTGGGCATACAATAGATGCAGTCATGCAAGTGGAAAATCCGAAGAACACCAGCAATTGATGTTGAGATATGACAAAGGTGGTGTTACCACCGAAACATTGTGCCACTAAGGGCTTATTAAAGAGTTACTTTTCACCACAATTTTTTTTGTGAGCTGCTTGATTTTTCACTTTATATACTTTACAGCTGGACACTTATTCGGGATTTTTTGCACCATATATTGGTTTATAAAATTGTGCTGCTCTACTTTATATATGTGTATATATATAATAAAATATGGTACACGGCGGCGGCTCTCCTCACAGGCACCCGCGCTCTCCTACCTCCCTCCGCTTCTCGCGACACCCCTCCCTCTGTCCCCCTCACGGCCACCTGCTCCTTCTGTACCCCCCGTTCCTCATGCCCCCCCGCACCTCCTGCTCCCTGCAGCCCCTCCGCTCCTCCTGTTCTCCCCGTTCCGCATGCCCCCCCGCTCCTCCTGTTCCTCCCATTCCCCGCGGTTCCCCCCGCTCCTCCTGTTCTCCCCGGCCCCCATGCTCCTCCTGTTCCCCCCGTTCCTCATGCCCCCCCCACTCTCCACGTCCCCCCGCTCCTCCACGTTGATAATAAAAATAAAAAAATCCTCAGTGAGGATACTCACCCGTCCGCCGACTCGCTGCTTCACGTCTGTCTTCTAGATCCTAAAGGGCTTGAGGACCTGTCGTTGCCTGGGAAACTGATCAGCTGATCAGTTTCCCAGGCAACAACAGGTCCTGCCATAGGAGCTACAAGACGAAGAGGAAGCGAGCCGGCGGACGGGTGAGTATCCTCACATCTTGCCCCTCCCCCCCCCCTCCGGCTCCACCATGCCCCCCCCACTCAAGCCGGCTCCAACATGCCCTCCCCTTCTCCCCTCCGGCACCATCCTGTCCCCCGCCGGCTCCATCCTGCCACCCCAACCCCCCCCACCCACTGGCACCATCCTACTCCCGCCGACACCATCCTGCCCCCTCCCGCCGGCACCATCCTGCCCCCCCGCCGGCTCTCTCCTGCCCCCCCGCCGGCTCCATCCTGCCCCCCGCCGGCTCCATCCTGCCCCCCCGCCGGCTCGCTCCATCCTGCCCCGCTCGCTCCATCCTGCCCCCCGCCACCATCCTGCCCCGCTCCCTCCATCCTGCCCCGCTCCCTCCATCCTGCCCCGCTCCCTCCATCCTGCCCCGCTCCCTCCATCCTGCCCCGCTCCCTCCATCCTGCCCCGCTGCCTCCATCCTGCCCCGCTGCCTCCATCCTGCCCCGCTGCCTCCATCCTGCCCCGCTGCCTCCATCCTGCCCCGCTCCCTCCATCCTGCCCCGCTCCCTCCATCCTGCCCCGCTCCCTCCATCCTGACCCGCTCCCTCCATCCTGCCCCGCTCCCTCCATCCTGCCCCGCTCTGAGGGTTTTTTTACTTTTACTGTGGAGGAGTGGGGGGCCGCAGGGAGCGGAGTATCGCCATATACCATAGTGCTGCTATACATGTACTGTAATGTACCACCATATACTATAGCGCTGCTATGCATGTACTGTAATGTACCGCCATATACCATAGCGCTGCTATACATAAAATGTAATGTACCGCCATAAACCATAGCGCTGCTATACATGTAATGTAATGTACCGCCATATACTATAGTGCTGCTATACATGTGCTGTAATGTACCACCATATCCATAGTGCTGCAATATATATATATACTAGTAAAAAGGCCCGATGCAATTGCATCGGGAGCGCGGTGAAATGAATTGTGTGTATAGAGGCGGGTCAGTGGGTAGCAGAGTTTACAGGGGGCTCTGTGGGTAGCAGAGTATACAGGCGGGTCTGTGGGTAGCAGATTATACAGGCGGCTCAGTGGGTAGCAAAGTATACAGGCGGCTCTGTGGGTAGTAGATTATACAGGCGGCTCTGTGGGTAGCAGAGTATACAGGCGGCTCTGTGGGTAGCAGAGTATACAGGCGGCTCTGTGGGTAGCAGATTATACAGGCGGCTCTGTGGGTAGCAGAGTATACAGGCGGCTCTGTGGGTAGCAGATTATACAGGCGGCTCTGTGGGTAGCAGATTATACAGGCGGCTCTGTGGGTAGCAGAGTATACAGGCGGCTCTGTATGTAGCAGCGTATACAGGCGGCTCTGTGGGTAGCAGAGTATACAGGCGGCTCTGTGGGTAGCAGAGTATACAGGCGGCTCTGTGGGTAGCAGAGTATACAGGCGGCTCTGTGGGTAGCAGAGTATACAGGCGGCTCTGTGGGTAGCAGAGTATACAGGCGGCTCTGTGGGTAGCAGAGTATACAGGCGGCTCTGTGGGTAGCAGAGTATACAGGCGGCTCTGTGGGTAGCAGAGTATACAGGCGGCTCTGTGGGTAGCAGAGTATACAGGCGGCTCTGTGGGTAGCAGAGTATACAGGCGGCTCTGTGGGTAGCAGAGTATACAGGCGGCTCTGTGGGTAGCAGAGTATACAGGCGGCTCTGTGGGTAGCAGAGTATACAGGCGGCTCTGTGGGTAGCAGAGTATACAGGCGGCTCTGTGGGTAGCAGAGTATACAGGCGGCTCTGTGGGTAGCAGAGTATACAGGCGGCTCTGTGGGTAGCAGAGTATACAGGCGGCTCTGTGGGTAGCAGAGTATACAGGCGGCTCTGTAGATAGCAGAGTATGATGTGGCGGGAGGCTGGAGGGATGAGGAGAGATGCGGCTGGAGCGGCGACATCACCGCTCGGCGGCAGGACGTGGCTGCGTGCTGGGGCTGATCGCTGCCCCAGTCACACGCCATTGTCGTCTGCAGCGGGGTGGGGGCTGCAGAGAGGGATCAGTCCCTCCCATCAGGTCACACATGTGACCTGAGGGAAAGGAGCGGATTGGGCGCTCTGTGGTAAACACAGGACGGCCATCCGATTGGTTCAGGACGGCGAGTGCGAAATAGGCACGATGCTATTGCATTAGGAGCGTGGTGAAATGAACAGGTGCTGTAGAAATAGCCGCTGAATAGTACAGTCCTCTCTCCAGAAAGTACACTGTTGTTGCGGGATTTATATGGTGTATATGGTGGCAGAGTGGTTAGCACTGTATAGTGGCTCAGTGGTTAGCACTGTATGGTGGTTCAGTGTTTAGCACTTTATACAGTGGCTCTGTGGTTAGTACTGTATACGGTGGCTCAGTGGTTAGCACAGTTATATGGTGGCTTAGTGGTTAGAACTGTATACGGTGGCTTAGTGGTTAGCACTGTATATGGTGGCTCAGTGGTTGGCACTGTATACGGTGGCTCAGTGGTTAGCATTGTATATGGTGGCTCAGTGGTTAGCATTGTATGGTGGCTCAGTGGTTAGCACTGTATATGGTGGCTCAGTGGTTAGCACTGTATATGGTGGCTCAGTGGTTAGCATTGTATACGGTGGCTCAGTGGTTAGCACTGTATACGGTGGCTCAGTGGTTAGCACTGTATATGGTGGCTCAATTGTTAGCAGTGTATATGGTGGCTCAGTGGTTAGCAGTGTATACGGTGGCTCAGTAGTTAGCAGTATACACAGTGGCTCAGTGGTTAGCAGTGTATACAGTGGCTCAGTGCTTAGCACTGTATACTGTGGCTCAGTGCTTAGCACTGAATATAGTTGCTCAGTGGTTAGCAGTGTATGGTGGTTCAGTGGTTAGAACAGTATATGGTGGGTCACTGGTTAGCACAGCATATGTTGGGTCAGTGGTTAGCACAGCATATGGTGGGTCAGTGGTTAGCACAGCATATGGTGGGGCAGTGGTTAGCAGAGTATATGGTGGGGCAGTGGTTAGCACAGTATATGGTGGGGCAGTGGTTAGCACAGTATATGGTGGGGCAGTGGTTAGCACAGTATATGCTGGCTCAGTGGTTAGCACAGTATATGGTGGGTCAGTGGTTAGCACAGTATATGGTGGGTCAGTGATTAGCAGAGTATATGGTGGGTCAGTGGTTAGCACAGTATACGCTGGCTCAGTGGTTAGCACTATACAGTGGGTCAGTGGTTAGCACAGCATATGGTGGGTGAGTGGTTAGCACAGTATATGATGGGTCAGTGGTTAGCACAGTATATGTGGAGTGGGGGTAGAGTGGAATGGGGCAGAGCGGAGGCAGAATGGAGTGGGGCAGAGTGGAGTGAGGAAGATGAAGGGTAGAATGTAGTGGAGCAGAGCAGGGGCAGAGTGGAGTGGGGGCAGAGTGGAGTGGGGCAGATCAGGGGCAGAGTTGAGTGGGGCAGATCAGGGGCAGAGTGGAGTGGGGCATATCAGGGGCAGAGTGGAGTGGGGCAGAGTGGAGGCAGAATGGAGTGGGGCAGAGTGGAGTAAGGCAGATCAGGGGTAGAATGTAGTAGAGCAGAGCAGGGGCAGAATGGAGTGGGGGCAGAGTGGTGTGGGGCAGAGCGGAGGCAGAATGGAGTGGGGCAGAGTGGAGTGAGGCAGATCAGGGGTAGAATGTAGTGGAGCAGAGCAGGGGCAGAGTGGAGTGGGGGCAGAGTGGATTGGGGTAGATCAGGGGCAGAGTGGAGTGGGGCAGAGTGGAGGCAAAATGGAGTGGGGCAGAGTGGAGTGGTGCAGATTAGGGGTAGAATGTAGTGGAGCAGAGCAGGGGCAGAATGGAGTGGGGGCAGAGTGGAATGGGACAGAGCAGGGGCAGAGCGGAGGCAGAATGGAGTGGGGCAGAGTGGAGTGAGGCAGATCAGGGGTAGAATGTAGTGGAACAGAGCAGGGGTAGAATGTAGTGGGGCAGAGGAGTGAGGCAGATCAGGGGTAGAATGTCGTGGAGCAGAGCAGGGGTAGAATGTAGTGGGGCAGAGTGGAGTGCGGCAGAGTGGAGTGAGGCAGAGCAGGGGTAAAATGTAGTGGGGGCAGAGTGGAGTGGGGCAGAGTGGAGTGAGGCAGATCAGGGGTAGAATGTAGTGGTGGCAGATTAGGGGCAGAATGTACTAGGGGAAGAGCAGGGGTAGAATGTAGCGGGGGCAGAGTGGAGTGAGGCAGATCAGGGGTAGAATGTAGTGGGGACAGAGCAGAGGCAGAAATGGAGTGGGGGCAGAGTGGAGTGAGGCAGAATAGACTGAATCAGAGCAGGGGTAGAATGTAGAGGGGCAGAATGGGCTCCCCCCCTGTTTCCCCTGGCCTCTATTTGCCCCTGCACTGTCTTTACTCGCCCTGCCCCCTCTGTGGCTTCTTACCCTTCTTCCCAGCTCTGATCGATTAATAGAGGGCCTGCAGTGATGTCTGAGTCATGTGAATGATCAGTGGTTAGCACAGTATATGGTGGGGCAGTGGTTAGCACAGTATACGCTGGCTCAGTGGTTAGGACAGTATACGGTTGGTTAGTAGTTAGCAGAGTATATGCTGGCTCAGTGGTTAGCACTGTATATGCTGGCTCAGTGGTTAGCACAGTATATGGTGGGTCAGTGGTTAGACAGTATATGGTGGGTCAGTGATTAGCAGAGTATATGGTGGGTCAGTGGTTAGCACAGTATACTCTGGCTCAGTGGTTAGCACTATTCGGTGGGTCAGTGGTTAGCACAGCATATGGTGGGTGAGTGGTTAACACAGTATATGGTGGGTCAGTGGTTAGCACAGTATATGTGGAGTGGGGGTAGAGTGGAATGGGGCAGAGCGGAGGCAGAATGGAGTGGGGCAGAGTGGAGTGAGGAAGATGAAGGGTAGAATGTAGTGGAGCAGAGCAGGGGCAGAATGGAGTGGGGGCAGAGCGGAGGCAGAATGGAGTGGGGCAGAGTGGAGTGAGGCAGATCAGGGGTAGAATGTAGTGGAGCAGAGCAGGGGCAGAGTGGAGTGGGGGCGCAGAGTGGAGTGGGGCAGATCAGGGGCAGAGTGGAGGCAGAATGGAGTGGGGCAGAGTGGAGTGGGGCAGATTAGGGGTAGAATGTAGTGGAGCAGAGCAGGGGCAGAATGGAGTGGGGGCAGGGTGGAATGGGGCAGAGCGGAGGCAGAATGGAGTGGGGCAGAGTGTAGTGAGGCATATCAGGGGTAGAATGTCGTGGAGAAGAGCAGGGGTAGAATGTAGTGGAGTGTGGCAGAGTGGAGTGAGGCAGATCAGGGGTAGAATGTAGTGGAGCAGAGCATGGGTAAAATGTAGTGGAGGCAGAGTGGAGTGGGGCAGAGTGGAGTGAGGCAGATCAGGGGTAGAATGTAGTGGTGGCAGATTAGGGGCAGAATGTACTGGGGGCAGAGCAGGGGGGTAGATGTAGCGGGGGCAGAGTGGAGTGAGGCAGATCAGGGGTAGAATGTAGTGGGGGCAGAGCAGAGGCAGAAATGGAGTGGGGGCAGAGTGGAGTGAGGCAGAATAGACTGAATCGGAGCAGGGGTAGAATGTAGAGGGGCAGAATGGGCTCCCCCCCCCCCCTGTTTCCCCTGGCCTCTATTTGCCCCTGCACTGTCTTTACTCGCCCTACCCCCTCTGTGGCTTCTTACCCTTCTTCCCAGCTCTGATCGATTAATAGAGGGCCTGCAGTGATGTCTGAGTCATGTGAATGATCAATGACTCTGACATCACCAAAGGTCCTTTTGCCATGTAGTGAAGATGATCGGAGCAGAGAGGAGTGTGCCGGAGCAGCAGGAGAAGATGGGGGTGGTAATCTAGTGGTTGGGCGGGGGTGTGCAGGCGGCATTTCCGGGGGTTCTACGGGCTGGCGGGGGGGTGTATGGCTGGCGGGGGGTGTGCAGGCGGCATTGTTCGGGGGTTATGGCTGGCGGGGGTGTGCAGGCGGCATTGTGCGGGGGGGTCTAACGGCTGGGGGGATGTGCAGGCGGCATTGTGCGGGGGTCATATGGTGGCGGGGGTGTGCAGGTGGCATTAGGAAAGCGGCTGCTCGCGATCACGCTATGCGTCATCGTCGCAGTGCGCAAAGGAGTATGGATTCGGCTACAACGCCCGAATTCCAAACTCCGATTATATAAGCAGATATTTTTATTATATATATATATATATATATAACTAAGTAAAAGTCATGCAGCACACAGCTATCACCAATGATGCACAGTGCTAACAAGCCATATGTGTTTGAGGAAAAAATTCAAAACTTACGTTTTTCAAAAAATCAATAATCTTTCTTTTAATCTGAAGTTCTTGGTACATACATTGGCCAATGTCTGCTTGCTCATCAACTACGACAATAGTGACTCCAGTCTGATGAGCCCTATCTGACATCCAAGCCCTCCTGTCCATCCCCCACCTCGCGGTGGGGCGGGCGGACATCTAAACCCTCCATCACCTGTAGGTTTAATGAGGGTGCACTTGCAGCAATGGAGTCTGCAGCTCCATATAATATATATTCAGAAAAGCTGCATAGCACTCGCAGACCAGTGTGAATGGTGCAAAGCATCGGCACAGAGAATTAAACAAACTAAGTAAAAGTCAATGCAGCACACAGCTATCACCAATGATGCACAGTGCTAACAAGCCATATGTGTTTGAGGAAAAAATTCAAAACTTACGTTTTTCAAAAAACTCAATAATCTTTCTTTTAATCTGGAGTTCTTGGTACATACATTGGCCAATGTCTGCTTGCTCATCAACTACGACAAAGTGACTCCAGGTCTGATGAGCCCTATCTGACATCCAAGCCCTCCTTGTCCACCCCCCACCTCGCGGTGGGCGGGCACCATCTAAACCCTCCATCACCTGTAGGTTTAATGAGGGTGCACATTGCAGCAATGGAGTCTGCAGCTCCATATAATATATAATTCAGAAAAGCTGCATAGCACTCAGCAGACCAGTGTGAACTGGTGCAAGCATGGGGCACAGAGATTAAACAAACTAAGTAAAAGTCCATGCAGCACACAGCTATCACCAATGATGCACAGTGCTAACAAGCCATATGTGTTTGAGGAAAAAATTCAAAACTTACGTTTTTCAAAAAACTCAATAATCTTTCTTTTAATCTGGAGTTCTTGGTACATACATTGGCCAATGTCTGCTTGCTCATCAACTACGACAAAGTGACTCCAGGTCTGATGAGCCCTATCTGACATCCAAGCCCTCCTTGTCCACCCCCCACCTCGCGGTGGGCGGGCACCATCTAAACCCTCCATCACCTGTAGGTTTAATGAGGGTGCACATTGCAGCAATGGAGTCTGCAGCTCCATATAATATATAATTCAGAAAAGCTGCATAGCACTCAGCAGACCAGTGTGAACTGGTGCAAGCATGGGGCACAGAGATTAAACAAACTAAGTAAAAGTCCATGCAGCACACAGCTATCACCAATGATGCACAGTGCTAACAAGCCATATGTGTTTGAGGAAAAAATTCAAAACTTACGTTTTTCAAAAAACTCAATAATAGATGGTGCCCGCCCACCGCGAGGTGGGGGGTGGACAAGGAGGGCTTGGATGTCAGATAGGGCTCATCAGACCTGGAGTCACTTTGTCGTAGTTGATGAGCAAGCAGACATTGGCCAATGTATGTACCAAGAACTCCAGATTAAAAGAAAGATTATTGAGTTTTTTGAAAAACGTAAGTTTTGAATTTTTTCCTCAAACACATATGGCTTGTTAGCACTGTGCATCATTGGTGATAGCTGTGTGCTGCATGGACTTTTACTTAGTTTGTTTAATCTCTGTGCCCCATGCTTGCACCAGTCCACACTGGTCTGCTGAGTGCTATGCAGCTTTTCTGAATTATATATATATATATATATATATATATATATATATATATATATATATATATATATATATATATATATATATATATAATATGCAGTTCACTCACGTTGACTGGTCAAAGAATGCCCGATGCGTTAGAATCGGGCCACCATCTAGTGTATGTGTATATATGTATATGATATGTATATATATAATGTGCATATAATGTACTCCTTATGATTCCTTCCTAGTTATATTGTCCCTTGTAACTGTCCAGACATGTAAGGGAAAGCATTCTGCTGTGGCAGTTAATCGCCTGGACTGACCGTAAATAAATGAGAAGGCAACTTCTCTTTTGTTTGAGTGGATGCACTCTGCAGCTCACTAGCTGTTAGTTCACCATTATGTTCAGTAATTAATTTTCTCTTATTGTGGCTTCATAGTGATATCATGTGGAGGTAATTCACTTGCAACAATTCAGAGCTCTGGATTGCTTTATTTCAGCGGGTAGCCTTTCACACACTTCTTTATCTTTTGAAAACCCCTTTTGTACTATCATGTAGGTTAAGTACATCTCTGAGTACATCATCAAGTACATCATCTTCATGTAGCATTTTAACAAAGCTGACGCGCACTTCAAATGTTGTTGTAGTTGATGTAGTCTCATGAGGAGATACGGTCTGCAGTATTATAATAGGCAATGTGATTCCCTGCCATAAAAAATTTGGTCAGTAAAACTGTTTCAATAGACACTAAAATAAAACCTGTGTTTCATGCTCGAGATACTAATGATTAAATGTGAGCAGGTTTTAGGTTTTGTTTTTTTGTTTTGTTTTGTTTTGTTTCTTTCTTCGCAGCTAAGAATATACAAATCAATTTTATTCATTTTTTTTGTGTAAATTTAAAGGGGGCCTGTCACCCACCCCCAGGGCCTAATAAACTAAAAGAACCACTTTTAGCAGCACATATGCTGCATTTTGTGTAACCCCCTACACCCCCCCCCCCTTTGGACACCAAAATAAAGACTTAAAGGGATCCTGTCACCCCCAAAACACCTCAAAAACCTATTAAAAGCTGTCCCTACAGCATAGTAACACTTACCCTACACTCCTTTTAGCTCCTAAATGCAGCAAGTGACATTGAAGAAAAATGTTATTATAGTACCTCATTATGGATGATAATGAGTGACTATGCTATTCATAGTCACCCTGGCAGGCACTCCCTCTTCATGTTATCACGCCTCCATAGGCGTGATCTTGTAATCATATTAAAATGCGCGCCTCCCCGCCGCTCTGTGGTGTCTCTGCCGGCCTGTAGTGGGGCTGGGTGACACGATTCGCGTCATTTCCGGTGCCGGGTGACGTTTACACCCGCGCCGCTCTGTTAGCTTCAAAACGCGCACTGCGCAGTGCGGATCTTGAAGCCAACAGCGGCGCGGGTGTAAATACGTCACCCGGCGCCGGAAATGACGCGAATCGCGTCACCCAGCCCCACTACAGGCCCGCAGAGACACCACAGAGCGGCGGGGAGGCGCGCATTTTAATATGATTACAAGATCACGCCTATGGAGGCGTGATAACATGAAGAGGGAGCGCCTGCCAGGGTGACTATGAATAGCATAGTCACTCATTATCATCCATAAAGAGGTACTATAATAACATTTTTCTTCAATGTCACTTGCTGCATTTAGGAGCTAAAAGGAGTGTAGGGTAAGTGTTACTATGCTGTAGGGACAGCTTTTAATAGGTTTTGAGGTGTTTTGGGGGTGACAGGATCCCTTTAATAAGAAATTACTTTAGGTCCGGGAGGTATGCTCCCGTCCCTGGATCTGAATGGCTTGCTAGTGTTAAGGCCCTGTCACACACAAAGAGATCGCTAACAAGATCGCTATTGGGATCGCTGTTGCGTCACGAAACTCGTGACACAACAGCGATGTCGTTCTGTGTGTCACGCACCAACAATCTGGCCCCTGCTGTGAGATCGTTGATAATTACACACTGCTCTGGGTCATTCTTGCGTCGTTGTGCTCCCGCTGGGAACGCTACATCGTTGTGTTTGACAAAGATAATGAGCAACGATCTCAATGCTACACTATGGAGAGAAAATTCACAACGTCCGGTATAATTCTGGATCGCTAGTGCGTCGTTTTTCACATCGCTGGTAACATGCATATTTGACATCTTACCTGCGATGTGTAAACGACGCACCAGCGATCTCTGCACATCGTTATCGGGATCGCTGATGCGTCGTTATGTGAGACTGGGCCTTTACTCATCTTCCTAAACTATCTGGGACACCAATACTCTTTCTTGAGACTTCTAGGCACCTGCGCACATCCCTCAGTTCTCGGGCATGCTCCGTGAGCTCTGCCCAAGAGCTGAGGTCATATGATGCCAGAACATTGAACCTGCGTATAACGCAGGCACCTGATCCGCCCTGTGTGGTTTTATGCCTTATTCAGACTGCGGGGCTGGGAATCTGGCTAGGAGGGAACAGGTGCAGTCTTGCTGTATGGGTAGGCGTCAGATTCTCAGCTCCACAGTCTGCATATAGCATTAGACAACACAGGACGGGATCTGGTGCCTGCATTATACCATGTGACCTCAGCTTTCGGGTAGTGCTCACGGAGCATGCCCAAGAACTGAGGGATGTGCACAGGTGCCGACACTTTCAAGGAAGAGAGGTGGAGGGTGTGAAGGATCAGCAACCAAACCTGGCAGCTCTATAACGCCTCTTCTAAACTCAGGCTTGTCAGGGATCTACCTGAGGATGAAAGAAGGGACGCAGCTGCCATTTCAGTGCTGGTTTACTAAGGCACCTCTCAGTGAGGGTGATATATGCCTTCTGGTCCGCGACCCGAAGCCCATATAATAACCACCACCCCGTCACTGGTAGAGGCCCTGAATAACCCCAAGCACTAATTGCTGTCACTAGTTCCTCATTTGATATAAGGCCCATCTGTGATCGGGCTTATATTGGATCAGAAACCAACCCAGGTAGCGTTAAATGATCACATGGACGTGGGAGTTTGTGACCAAGACAAAAGAACAACTCAATTAAATGTTTATATTTAGTCGCTCTATTGGCACACTAGGTATTAATAATTATATGTACAGGTATTATAAGATATTACAAATTATACAGTCAGTTATGCAAATAAAAGATAAATGAGATGCACACAGAATTACAGACACATGTGATCAGTTATCTTAATGCTGGTGTCACCACAAGGGCAGCATAGGCCAACCTGGTTCCTGGGTATACTCTGGCTTGATGTATTAATTGCCTCTTCAGAAGCAACCCAAGATAGAGATGAGGTGGGACATTTTTTACTGTAAGAGGCCTTCCCATCTCACACCCTTCACCTGCCTCTGTCTCTTAACTCCTCACCCTCTGAGTTGGGACATGAGATTTCCAAAAACTATTATGGGTCTTACCTTTGCCTTTGAGCGTCATAGGCGAAAGACAATGCTCTCTGATTTTCGGTCATGATTTTAGCTTCACAATGATATGACACATGACTACTCTGCTGGTATACTACTGGCCAATATCAAGTTTAGGGTACTTACAATCATCACACATTTATGTAAAAATAAGTACAATGACCATCTGAATCTCCAGATTCCATATTTATGCTTGACCTGTTTAGAGGAGGGACGGGTCATGAAATATTAAGTTATTCTTTGTCTCCGGCCTGTCTGGGGTATGGGAAAGGGCTTCCTTTTAATCACCATGCTGAGTAAATTAGGTTTGTCACTTTTCTGCAGCATCACAGAGGGGAGTCTTCCTTTGTATAATGACTCTGGGTACAAAAGTGTAATTTCCCTGCATTCATCAAGAAGACTCCATGGTGTGCCCAGTTGGCTAGGAAATTAGCATACTCATGCTAAATAACATACTGCTTTAGGAGAAAAGTTGGGGGCCTCTCCATGGAGGGAATTATGGTTTCCTTAAACAAAATAGCTGCTGGGGGAACATTGCTTTATTCCTTACACCTCTCCCGTTTAGAGGGTGCTAGGGGGCAGCACATTCCAGTGTTTCCCCTTGCGCCCATCCGCTACTTCCACTTGGCGGGATAGTCCATCAGCGTTACTGTGGGCATGGCCCCTCTTGTGGCGAATGGTGATGTTGTATTGCTTCAGTGCAAGGCTTCCACGTAGCAACCTCCCATTTGTTCTGGAGCCCATGTGTAACCGTTGAGGGGGCTTGTGGTCTGTCCCCACAATGGAGGGGCATCCACACAAGTATGGCTGCAGACACTGCAGGGCCCACACAAATGCTGCACACTCTTTTTTTCCATTGTGGAGTAGGCTACCTCCCTCCCTGGATCCCACAGTTTCCTCTCTCCTTTGATTGCAGAGATGGGCATCTCTGTGAAGCGGCTCAACACCCTAGGGTTGGCACTCGTTGGTAGTGCAGTCCCAAACACCTGGATAGGAGTAGCTAGAAGCGGTGCTAAGGCCTCACCTTCAAAGGAACCCCCTGGGACCTGTTCTGGGTCAGAAACAGGTTCAGTCATCCCTCGACAGAATGAGGGCCCAGAAAGCAGTGTGTTGCCTTCATTCTTCCCCCTCAGTCTGTGGGTGACAGCGACTAGGATGACTATCTCCCCGAGGGATGATGTCACCTTCCAATCAGCCCTACTGGCTTGGGACCACTCTTTCCTGTCATACTGACAGGCCGGGGATACAGCTGTATCGTCACCCTGACAGGCCGGAGATACAGCTTCCCAATCACCCTGACAAGTTAGGGGCAGCACCTGCCCCTCATCCTGACAGGTCACAGGAATCATGTCCCCACCACTCTGACAGGTGATGGACGAGGAGGTCCCATCACCCTGACAGACCGGAAGTACCCCTATTGCATCCGGACAGGTTATGGGTACAACTTTCCCATAGTCCTGATTGGTTGTGGGTACCACTGTTCTATCATCCAGACAGCTTATGGGCACAACCTGCCCATCCCCCTGACTGGTTGTAGGAGAACCTGCCCCATAGCCCCGACTAGGCATGGGGGCCGCCTCCTCATCTCCATGGCAGCGAGTGGTTACAATTGCCAGTTGGTCCCTAGGCCACACCTCCGGTGAGACCTGTGGGACCGTTACCTTGCACAGCCATCCTTGATCCCAGACCACCTGCTTGAGGTCCGGGTCCAAGCGAGGCTGTGCCACCTGCTCCTTGAGAGCTTTCAGGCTGTCGTCAGCTTTTGATACCACCTGACAACCCTGATGAGACGTGGTCAGAGTAGACGAAACTGCCACGTCCTCTGTCAGCTCCCCAGGCCTATCTCCTGGCCTCCGTGTAAACCTTTCCCACTGCCCTGACAGGTTATGGGGGCCGCATCCCCATCCCCTGGCAGTCAGTGGGTCCAACTACCAATTGGTCCCTGGGCCACACCTCCGGTGACCGCTGCTGGACCGTTACCTTGTACAGGCGTCCTTGGTCCCAGACCCCACCTGCTTGTGGTCCTAGTCCGAGGGAGGCTGTGCCATCTGCTCCTGGAGAGCTTCCAGGTGTTCGCCAGCTCCTGATGCCACCTGACACCCCTGACCCGACATGGTCAGACTAGAAGAAACTGCCACGTCCTCCATCAGTTCACCGGGCCGGTCTCCTGGCCTGACTTAGCAGCCACTTGGTCTGAAGGGGAAAAGCCGTCGGACCTCTGTGATGTTTCCTGGGCTCCAGAACTTTCACTCCTTGTAACAGCGGCTATGGCTGCTGTAACTGTGGGCAGTGCCTGCTTCCCCTCTGCTCCCGACCAAATCACCGGTTCAGGCAGTCTATCCTGGCCTCCTGACATCATGGTGGAGGGGGGTTCATGCCCTAGGATCTTACCTAGTAGCTTTACCTCTCCTGTGACAGCCCCAATCTCCCCAGCATTTTCCCACACCCTGCAGCTCCTCAGAGCTCAGCATCTGGGCCTTTCCTGGTAGCACCACCTTCCATGTGGATACTCCGACCTCGAGTGCTGGCTCCTTGACTGCAATATCTGGCTGTTTACAGCGGAGAGCAGTGTCACATCCATCTGTGTCTGATTTCCTCACAGCCATTAGCCCCCTTAGTGTCTCATCTGAGAACTGTGCTGGCTGGTTATAACCTAAGGCCAATTCACACCTCCTTGTATCTTCCTACTCCACCCCACCTGTCAGCTTTGTGTGTATGTTTTGTTGTGTGGAGTGTCAGAATTCACATGATCCCTTGCATTACCTGGCTCTGCATGCATTGTAGCAGAGTAATCATCATTAAGAACATCGGCATCATCCACATTGGACAGTAACAAACATTCTGGTGGATCAGAACTTGGGGGATAAGTGGCCACATACTTGCACACTAGTTGCCCCAAGTCTGACTCAAGCAACACATTCGCCAAAATATTAGCTGACACCCCCACCTCCCTCACTCCCCTCCCCGCACCCCAGTCCAGATAAACACTGACAACAGGCAGTGCGGGGTCCATGCCTCCAATTTTGGAGCTGGCGAGGGACTTTTCAGGGATCAAGTCCTGGGGGGATACCATTTCGGGTCGCACCAAAGTCCTTTCAGCGCCAGTGTCCCGTAGTCCCATGACCACTGAGCAGCCTATGATGACGGGTTTGAAATTGTCAAGGGACCTACCACCACCCCCACCCACACAAAACAGTGGCCGGTTGCTGGGTCAAGGACTGGGCCTCTTGGCGCTGGGGACACATGGCCTTGAAGTTTAAAGGTTGATTGCAGAGATGACAGTTAGGGTTTAACATGATCTCTTGGGAAAAAATACTTTAAAAATTCTGTAAGAATACAAAGGTTACTGCATGGATTATAGGTTAGTGCCAGGAGAGGTTTGTGGTTGTTAGAGGGATTGCAGCTCAGATAGACCTGGCCTGGCCTGGCCTGACCTGGAGAGGGGAGTAGGGGGAATAGAGGGGCTACCCCCTGCATCCTGGGGGTCAGGGGAACAGGCGCAGAGTTCGTCTTACCCCCTTCCAGGTGGTGTTGCTGGTTTTCCTGGTCTCAGGTACTCGGTTGTTGGTGTACTCATCTTTGTTCCATCACAAACAACTCCAAGATCTCTTGGCCAGTGCTGAGCTCCAACCCCTTGACCCAGGGGTCAGCTACTCTCAGGAGGGCCCGCATGTCGTCGATCCAGGTATCCTTTAGACCCCACTGCATCCTCCGGAACTTCTTGCAGTAAGACTCCGGGGTGAGCTTCCAGGGGTGAGCCGGGGGCAAAGAGGAAGTCACTGTTGCCAGGCTCCTGAATGTAACCCCTGTAGGTGTGGATGGATGCCCCTTCCCATTGGATCCTATTGGCTACTTGGCAGCTAAATTCATGCATCACTTATGGAGTGGTGGAAGGGGGGAATTGGGCACTGAACTGCATTTTACTTTAGCTGTAGTCAGATGGCTCCCAGTCAGAGACACATTCCTTAGTCAGTACCGTGCAAGGCGTAACAGCAGTGAGGCGTTTAGGTCCAGGAAGGGGAGTATACCTCCCAAACCTAAAGTCATTTCTTATAAAGTGATTATTTTGATGTCTGGGGGGACAGCATAGGCACTGGTGGTGGGGTGACAGGTTCACTTGAAGAATTTTCATCTAAGTTGCACGCGTATTTCGACTCAAACTCGCCAGCCTTTTTAAAGTTGTCAAAAATTGCCTTTTTGGAACAGTTGTAGCAATGGTACACGTCATTGAGTTTCAGAAACGAGGTCTCCCACATGCGCATATACTTATCTTAGATGCGGATTCTAAGTTTCGCACATAGGAAGAAATTGACAACATAGTGTGAGCTGAAATTCCTAACCACGAAAAATATCCTGAACTGTGTGATATTGTCATCTCTAATATGGTTCATGGTCCATACAGTGAAGCAAATCCAAAAAGTCCATGCATGGAAAATGGCAAGTGTACTAAAGGCTTTCCAAAGAAGTTAAAACGGCACACTGTTAGAGACTTGGATGGCTACCCATCCTAACGGCGAGCACACATTGATAACATTGTTCACAAAAAAAATTTCTAAATAACTTATGGATATTCCCATACAACCCTTACTTATCAAAACGCTACAACTGTCACATTAATGTAGAAATCTGCGCTTCAATAAAAAGTGTTAAATATCTTTTCAAGTACATCTACAAGGGCCATGACAAAGCTAATGTTGAAATACAACAGTCAATCACGATGAATTATCAACTTTTCTTGACTCAAGATATGTGAGTGCTCCAGAAGCTTCTTGGAGGATATTTGCATTTCCAATGCATTCACAGTACCATGCCATTATACGTTTAGCTATCCATTTACCTAATCAACAACAGCTTTATTTTTATTACATTTGTCTAGATGTCTCAAAAATTTTAAGCACAACGTCAACATTAATGGAATGTTTTTTGCTGAACCAACATGACGACAACGCAAGGCAGTATTTGTATCACGAGATTCCAGAGCATTATGTTTGGAATAAAACTTGGAAGCCAAGACAACGAGGAGTTAGCATAATAATTGGACGCATGTTTACTAGGGATGAGCGAGTACCTCAATATTCGGACTCGCAATACTCGCAACGAGTAGGTCCCGGTATTCGTTGCGAGTATAGCGAGTCCGATTAGTTTTGCACTGTATCTATAGATACACTGCGAAAGTACCCTAAAAGTGAATAAAAGTTGTTAAAAATAATAAAATTACATACTCACCTGTCCGACGCCTGCACCAGGACCGTCCCAGAAGACCTGCGACCACCGGACAAGGACCTGTGACTACCAGCCAATCAGATGGCGGCACGTCACAACCACGTCATCGCTAGCAGCCACCTGATGAGCCAGATTGCAAGGTCCTAGGTGTACTGCCAGGACCTTGCAATCTGGCCAATCAGGTGGCCGCTAGCGATCACGTGGTTGTGACGTGTCACCATCTGATTGGCCAGATCGCTACCGGTCATCTGATTGGCTGGCAGTCACAGGTCCTTGTCTGGTGATAGCAGGTTTTCTGGGATGGTACCAGTGCAGACGTCGGACAGGTGAATATGTAATTTTATTACTTTCAACAACTTTTATTTGCTTTTAGGGTACTTTTGCAGTGTATCTATAGATACATTGCAAAAGTAATCGGACTACTCGCTACTCCCAAGTACTCGGGAGTACTCGGAGAGTAGCGAGTACCCGAATACCGCTAGTATTCGGCGAGTTCCGAATAGTAGCGAGTATACTCGCTCATCACTAATGTATACTGTTAGTGTCAAGGATCAAGAAAGATACTGCATTCGCTTGTTGCTGCTGCTGCTTGTCAAAGGAGCTACAAGTTATGATTATTTGAAAACAGTTAACAGAGTATTTCACGATACATTTAAAGGACTTTTATTGGATTATACTGTTTGGACACTTACTTTAGAAGACACAGTTACCCTACATATGCCTAAGCAACTTCGCCAATTGTTTGCCTAAATCTGTGTATTTGGACCACCTACAAATCCCGCTCAACTTTGGACAAATTTCAAAGAACATCTAATCGAGGATTACTGCTTAGGTCTTCACAACAAAAGTGGAGATTGTCAAAATTGCCAATCTTATGCCATGCGAGATGTCCAAAATGTCTTACTACTGCATGGAAAAACATTTTCAGACTTTAATTTGCCACAGCCTGCAACTCAAGTTCCACAACTTCCAGAGTATGATGAAGCTTACAAATTGTTGTTGGCAACACAGAAAATAAACTCCTTAAATGAACAACTGCGTATTGCATATGATACTATTGCGAGTGCCATTGAAAACCAAGCAGATGCAAGGACAAAATGTTTCTTTATTGACAGTCCAGGAGGAAGCTGTAAAACATACCTATATGAAGTTTTAATGCATCACGTTAGAGGGTTGGGAAAAGTCGTATTGCCATTGGCTACATCAAGTATTGCAGCAAATCGTTTACGAGGAGGTCGCACTATGCATTCACTCTTTGAGATACCAGTTCATGTCAACGAAATTTCAGTTTCCAGACTAAAACAAGACACGTTTGCTGGAAAACAGTTACACAACGCACATCTTTTGATACTTGATGAGTGCACCATGGCACCAAATATGCTTTGACCTTAATTGACAGACTTCTGCGTTAAGTAATGACTACAAATGTTGCTGAAAAGAATGAAATTCCGTTTGGAGGTAAAGTTTGTCATTGGTGGAGATTTTAGGCAATGCTTTCCAGTCATACCAAATGGAACAAGAACAGATGTTATTGAGTCCAGCTTAAAAATGGCTGATCTTTGGTAACAGTTTACTCAACTCCAACTAATTAACAACATGTGATCTTCAGACCCAGGGTACAGCAATTGACTTCTTAAACTTGGTAACGGTGAACTTAGCAACGAATACAACCTTGGAGAAGATATTATTGAAATACCAGAAGACATGTTATGCACTGACTGCATTGTAACTGATGTTTTTGAACAACGCATTGAAATTGATGTGAACGACCAAACCAGTGTTGAGAGGGCCTCAATTCTCTGTCCCAATAACGATGACGTGGCTCTGCTAAATTCCCGTGTGATGGATAGAATGCCTGGAGAGTATAAGCTGTACAACAGTGATGATTCAGTGGATGTAGACAATTAAGATGAACGAGAGCATTATCCAGTTGAATTTTTAATTTTTTTGTCATCAATAAATTTTTATTGAAAAATGTTTTTCCTGAGAAACATATAAGTAACCAAAAACAGGGACACGGATATAACCAACATGGTGCTCCGGGTTACATGAATTAAGTCCCATTGGTCCAAATCAAACAGGGTGTATACATCAACAAAGGTAATGCAAGGGAGAATGAGGAGAGGGGGAGAGGCGACGGGCACGGAAGGTAGCAGTGAGGAAGAAGAGTAATTAGGGGAGGCCCAGAGGTGGAGAGAGGGGAGAAAAGAGGGGGAGGGAGGGGGAAGCACCCAGGGGAAGGCAGCGTATGTCTCGAATCTCACAGGGACCCCTCACACTATGGAAGAGGAGCCGCTAATGGATGTGCTGCCCATAAAGCCCATGCCTCACGAACATACCGCCTCAGGGAGGAGTCTATTGCCAGGGCGTGTTCATATGTGAAAATCAGATTGAGGCGGGAAGTGAGGTCGCTCATCGTGAAGGGGGGGGGAGACAGCTTTCCACGCCGACGCGTCACATTGACGCGCCGCTATCAGAACATATGTAGCTCGGTGACGCTGCACCGGAGGGAGACCCTCTAAGCTCAGGTGTAGAACTGCCGCCTGTGGGGACAGGGGGATTCTCACCTCCATAATAGAGGACATCAGAGCCTCCACTACTGTCCAAAACTGAGCGATTTTTGGGCAGGACCACCAAGTATGAGCAAGTGTCCCCTTCTGGCCGCAAAGCCTCCAGCACAAAGGCGAGGCCGTGGGGTCATAATGTACTACCACCGACGGTGGCGTATACCATCGTAGATGGATTTTTTTCAGTTTCTCCAGATGATTAATGCACTTGGTGGCCCTGTGAACACAACACACAGCTCCTGCCCAATCTTCTTCATCAGCTGTAAAGCCTAAATCTTCCTGCCACTTAGACCTATATGAAGGGGACGAGCCCAAGCTTTCCTCAAGAAGTGTGTTATAAAGTGCCGAGAGGCCTTTGCGGCATGCGGGAGGGGATAGTAGGAAAGAGCGCAGGGGAGAGGGAGAGAGAGGACCTAAAGACAACCCAACATCACGCGCAGTTAGTTGAAAGTAAGTATGCACTAGGTGTGGGTGCGTCTCCGTTAGGACGCGCGATGACATAATCCCAGAGCCAGAGGCAATATTTTCTAGAGACACCAAACCCCCGTCAGTCCAGTCGGTTATGCGTAAAGACGGGATATGTAGCAAAAGGGCCCTCACGGAGATCTCGCGTGGCGGAAGCCTGGTCCATGCTCGTGGGGCATGTCTCCAGACGTGCAATAGGGCTTTCATTGTCACCAAACTGTGGGAGCCCCGCACCGGAGCTAATTATTCCGCCTCGAGGAGCTCACGGAGAGAGCTGTGTCCCATCATACTGGACTCCAGGTGGAACCATCCCAGGTCCGACGAGCCCAGCCACCACACCTTACTGGTCTCCAAAATAGAAGCTCTGTAATAGGAACTCAGGTCTGGGACCCCCATACCACCCCCACGCAAACCCAGGCACATCACCCTCCTTTGAACCCTTTGTCGCTTGGAGGCCCAGATGAATCTATTGGTCTGAGATTGGAGTTGCCCCAATATTCTAGAAGAGAACAAGGGCGGAACGCAACGAAACAGATACAGAAAACGCGGCAGCCATATCATTCGAAATGTCTGAATCCTCGCCATCCACGATAGTGGGGAGTTCACTTGAGCATCCGACGCCTGTCGAAGGGCAGACAGGATGGGATCAACGTTACGCCGTATCGTCTCCGAGGAGGGACACAGGGTAATTCCCAGATACGGAATGCCGCCGAGAGCTCACTTGAATGGCAAGGAACCCGACAACTCTTGTATCACCCCATCATGGACATGAACCGTGAACACCAGTGATTTCGCAGCGTTAAGCTTGTAGTAAGAGACCTTGGCAAAAGAGAGGAGACGATCTAATACCGCTGGGAGAGACATAGCGGGATGCGTGCATGAGACGATAATATCATCTGCATACAATCCCACCACGTGATTTCTCCCCCCCAACATCTATCCCCTGTATGTCTGAGTCAGCCTGAAGCTTCGCGGCAAGAGGCTCCACCGAGATGGCGTATATCAGAGGAGAGAGGGGACAACCCTGTCTCATTCCGTTGGTTATTTGAAATGGGTCAGAGAGGAACCCCGAAGAGAAAACCCTGGCGGTGGGATGGGTGTATAGTCCCATAACAGAGGAAAGTATAGGACCAGAGAAGCCAAACCTCCTCAGAACCTCCATGAGGTATCCCAGTGCACCCTGTCAAAGGCCTTTTTGGCATCTAGAGACAGGAATACACTGGGGACCCCCCGTTTTTCCGCCAGTTCAATCAGGCTAATAATCCTCCGGGGCCCATCTCTGGCCTGTCTGTGAGCCACAAAACCCACCTGGTCCGAGTGGACCAGCTGGGGGATCACCTCAGCGAGCCGCGTCGCTAGAAGCTTGGAGTAGATTTTTAGATCTGTGTTGAGGAGAGTAATTGGGCGGTAACTCTCAGGGAGTTCCGGGTTTTTCCCCGGTTTGGGTATTGTCGTCACAGTTGCCTCCAGAGCCTTAGCAGGTATAGAGCCCGCCTCCATCCATGAGTTGTATACTCTAAGAAGAAACGGTGCCAAGGTGTCTCCTAATGCCCTGTAATATTCGTTGACAAAGCCGTCGGGTTCCGGGGCTGTACCCGACTTCAACGTGGCAATGACCCGGAGGATCTCCACAGTGGAGAACGGGCGATTTAATTCCGCCAGGACATCTGGCGAGACCCTGGGAAGCTCCACCGATGCCAAGAAATCCCGTATGCCAGAGATCGTCGGCTGAGGGGTTGCCGTGTCACCAGACAAGTTATATAGCCGTCTATAGTAGGAGGCAAACACCTCCACCATCTGTCGAGGGTCTCTAACCTCACTCCCATCCAGTTGAATTTTTAAAGTCTTACACCATCAGGAATGCCATCCCACAGACTACAACTAAAAGTTGGAACAATTGTAATGTTGCTTCGGAATCTAAATACAAAAAATGGTCTATGTAATGGAACTCGCCTTATTGTTACTAGACTCCATTCCCACCTAATTCAAGTAAGCGTCATCAGTGGATCAGCAAAAGGAGACGAAGTGTTTATTCCACACATTGATTTGTGTCCTTCGGACACAGGTCTTCCATTTAGGCTTCGGCATCGACAGTTTCCAGTAAAACAAGCTTTTGCCATGACTATAAACAAGTTATGAGGTCAAACTCTACACCGTGTTGGCATATATCTACTGGAGTTTTTGGTCATAGACAACTGTACTTTGCATTTTCTAGAGTTAAAATGAGATCCAACATCAAGGTGCAAAGTTCTTGATACCCCTTTACAAGGACACTTGCTTACAGATAGTCCTAAGGTTTTCACAAGAAATGTGGTGTACAAAAATATTTTATTTTGATTACATTGAAGGATAATGTATATATTGTACCGGGAAAATACTGTATATTCATTGCATTAGTCTGTTACATAGATATTTACTATATACACATAGATACATAGATAGATAAATACATAGATATAAAAGGCAAAAAAAAAAAAAATAGATGGACAGATGCACAAATAAATAGATCTAAAATACATTGATAATACATAGCTAGATAACAGATAGATATGACATATGTCTGGGACTGGGAGTAGTAATAGAGACTACAACGTATGGAGTTAAGGCAGAAATGGTATATAAGGGGTTAACTTTGTAGTGACAGTACAACTACACACTGTTATAGAAATTACAGATAAAACGGAATGTAAGGAATGTAATGTTGCTACTGTCATGAGTACAATGAGAGAAGCGCCTCACTTCCCATTGAGATACATGGAGGACTTTGAGTTTGAAATTTAGTGGTGTAAGTGAGGCGCGAAGGTCATTGGTCGGTGTGTGCTGGCGCCGACCAATGAGCTTCCCGCATAACTTACAGCGGTAAATGTGAAACTCAAAGTCCTCTATGTATTTGAATAGGAAGGGAGGCGCGAAGCTCATTGGTCGGTGTGTGCTGTCGCCGACCAATGAGCTTGGCGCCTCACTTACAGTAGAGAGAGAGAGATTTAGTAATAGGGGAGTGCGGTGAAATTAATTGTGTGTATAGAGATGGCTGAGTGGTTAGCACTGCGCGGTGGCTCAGTGGTTAGCACTGCGCGGTGGCTCAGTTGTTAGCACTGGGCGGTGGCTTAGTGGTTAGCACTGCGCGGTGGCTCAGTGGTTAGCAGTGAGTGCGGTGGCTCAGTGGTTAGCAGTGAGTGCGGTGGTTCAGTGGTTAGCAGTGAGTGCGGTGGCTCAGTGGTTAGCAGTGAGTGTGGTGGCTCAGTGGTTAGCAGTGAGTGCGGTGAGATTGGTCAGCGCAGCGTCGTGGGCAGAGTGGTCAGCGCAGCGCCGTGGGCAGAGTGGTGAGAGCAGCGCTGTAGGCAGAGTGGTGAGTGCAGCGCCGTGGGCAGAGTGGTGAGTGCAGCGCCGTGGGCAGAGTGGTCAGCGCAGCTCCGTGGGCAGAGTGGTCAGCGCAGCGCCGTGGGCAGAGTGGTCAGCGCACACATACACACACACATACAGACACTTCGGTATACTTAGCAGCGGCCCTGCGTCTTCCCCGCCACGTGGATCCTGAGTCGACATGTCGCCGCCCCCGGACGACTGGATCCAATATTGGGTCTGGGAAGTCTGGCGAGACTTCCCGGACGCCATCTTGGACAAAGTATGTTGGCGGCCCCGGACGACTGGATCCAATATGTCCGGGAAGTTTGGCGAGACTTCTTGGACGCTATATTGGATCCAGTAGTTCGGGGGCGGCGAGATGTCGACTGAGGATGCAGGCGGCGGACGCAGGGCCAGTGGTAAGTATAGCGGAGTGTTTGTGTGTGTGTGTATGTGTATGTGTGTGTACAAAGTGACGGAAGTGCGGACAAAGTGACGGAAGTGCGGACAAAGTGAGGGAAGTGGATACATACACACACATATATACACATACTGTACATTGCATATGGAAGGGTGAGGAGAGCGGAGGCTGGAGGGCAGAGGACAGGGGAGGCTGGAGGGCAGAGGACAGGGGAGGCTGGAGGGGCGACATCACGCCACCTCTCCTCCTCCTACAGGCTGCATACTTCTCTCCCTCAGTGTAGGCTGCACAGCAGCGGTGTCCGTATCCCCGGGGCCACTTGGCCTCTTGCCGTCCGGCAGAGGACTGAGCCCCGGAGGCTGGTGGCAGTGCAGGAGCGGAGGGTGATCCGTGTGGCCGCCATTGCGCAGCCCGGGCGCTGGAAATGAGTGGGAGGAGCCAGGACTTGTGAAAGGAGCCGGAGGTAATGGCGGTGGTCTCCCGAAGTGGTGTGTGGCGGACAGGAGACAACCGGCTAATGCTGGTCGTCTCTCGGCCGTGATCTGTGGGTGTTTTGGGCAGTGTTGGGACGGCCGTAAGCGTGGCGGGGCTGGGTAAGTCCCGCTCTGCTTACGCCCGGCATCTTGGTCCACCCTGAGCGGCTGTAGTGCCCAAGGCACTTGCGTCCGGTGACGTAATTGTTGTCACTTGAAGACGGAAGTGGCTTTGGCTTTTATATATGGCGGGCCGATTGTAAAGAATGGGGTAGTGTAGAATATGTATGTAGTTGACATACTGTGATTTGACAGAACTTGTTAAGTCAACATGAGCGAGGTACATATATATATATATTATATATATATATTTATATATATATATATTATATATATATATATATATATAATATGTTCTAATATATAAAGCTGAATGTGTGTATGTGTGTATGTATGTGTGTATGTATGTGTGTATATCCGGGATTGGCATCTACACCGTCGCAACTATAGCCACAAAATTTTGCACAGTCACACGTCTCGACCCAGGGAGCGTCATAGGCTATGTTGTGAGGCGAAATTTTAACCCTGCGCGTTCCAGTTCACCAAACAATTTTGGCCCTATCTACATAATGGGGAAAAAGTGAATGGAAAAATATTGGAGGAAAATCGACAGCTGTCAGCTTTAGAGACAAAATTTTGCACAGTCACACGTCTGGACCCGGGGAGCGTCACAGGCTATGTTGTGAGGCGACATTTTAACCCCGCGCATTCCAATTCACCAAACAATTTTGCCCCTATATCTACATAATGGGGAAACAGTGACAGTTACCAGTTGAATGTTGTGAATGAGAGGGGCTTAATGATAGCGCCAAAGACTAACAGCACATACCAGCATATAGTCACTAAGGTGCAGCCCCAACATTGGATACTCACTACGCACCCAAACAAACACACACACCACAAAGAGACACACACAACACAGAGACACACCCCCCCAAGGGGACACACACACACTCTACAGCGACACATGCACTCACCCCTCAGGGACACACACACCACAAAGAGACACACGCAACACAGAGACACACACACCCCACACAGACACCCCCCCCACAGGGACACACATATACACACCATATAGGGACACATGCACTCACCCCACAGGGACACACACCACAAAGAGATGCACACAACAGAGACACACAATACACAGACCCCCCCCACAGGGACACACACATAACACCCCAGGGACACACACACCACACAGACAGACACAGATGTGCACAAATCACCTCACACAACTCGCCTCATACGTGTGCTATCTTTATTTTCCAAACATAAACATCTGATTAAAAAGAGCCAATGTGCAACACGTGCCATATAGAGAATTAACACAGATGTCAGTCATATGAGCTGTCTATTATGTGTATGTGTGAGGTAACATATACTGCCCGGCCAGGGGGTGGGTTTACTGTTGGCTGGAGATTTATTAGGCTGCCTATAGCAATCAATCACAGCTCAGCTGATATTTTCCTACAGGTCATTAATATGACATATTCAAATTCACACACACACCACAAAGAGACACACACAACACAGAGACACACACCCCCAAGGGGACACACACACACCCTATAGTGACACATGCACTCACCCCACAGGGACACACACACCACAAAGAGACACACACAACACAGACACACACACCACACAGAACCCCCCCCCACAGGGACACACACAC
Source organism: Allobates femoralis (assembly GCA_033576535.1). Classification (NCBI taxonomy): domain Eukaryota; kingdom Metazoa; phylum Chordata; class Amphibia; order Anura; family Aromobatidae; genus Allobates; species Allobates femoralis. Next base: position 405,671,021 of record JARQOC010000001.1, on the reverse strand, counting down.
ATACACACCCTATAGGGACACATGCACTCACCCCACAGGGACACCCACACACACCACAAAGAGCCACACACAACACAGATACACACACCACACAGACCCCCCCCCCCCCGCAGGGACACACACACATAGGCACCCCACAGGGACACACACCCCCAAGGGGACACACACACACCCTATAGTGACACATGCACTCACCCCACAGGGACACACACACCACAAAGAGACACACACAACACAGACACACACACCACACAGAACCCCCCCCCACAGGGACACACACACATACACACCCTATAGGGACACATGCACTCACCCCACAGGGACACCCACACACACCACAAAGAGCCACACACAACACAGATACACACACCACACAGACCCCCCCCCCCCGCTGGGACACACACACATAGGCACCCCACAGGGACACATACCCCCAAGGGGACACACACACACCATATAGTGACACATGCACTCACCCCACAGGGACACACACACCACAAAGAGACACACACAACACAGACACACACCACACAGACCCCCCCCCCCCACAGGGACACACACACATAGGCACCCTATAGGTACACATGCACTCACCCCACAGGGACACTCACACACACCACAAAGACACACACACACAACACAGATACACATACCACACAGATACCCCCCCCCCCCCCCACAGGGACACACACACATACACACCCCACAGGGACACATGCACTCACCCCACAGGGACACACACACACACACACACCACAAAGAGACACACACCCCCACAGGGACACACACACATACACACCCTATAGGTACACATGCACTCACCCCACAGGGACACACACACACACCACAAAGAGACACACACCACACACACACACACCCACAGGGACACACACACATACACACCCTATAGGGACACATGCACTCACCCCACAGGGACACACAAATACACACACCTCAGGTACACACACACCACACAGACACAGATGTGCACAAATTACCTCACACAACTCGCCTCATACATGTGCTATCTTTAATTTCCAAACATAACCATCTGATTAAAAATAGCCAATGTGCAAACACATGTGCCATATAGGGAATTAAGGCAGATGTCAGTCACATGAGCTGTCTATTATGTGTATGTGTGAGGTAACATATACTGCCTGGCCAGGGGGAGGGTTTACTGTTGGCTGGAGATTTATTAGGCTGCCTATAGCAATCAATCACAGCTCAGCTTCTATTTTCTTACAGGTCATTAATATGATAAATAGCGGGGCAGGATGTAGCGGGAAGGGGGGGCAGGATGGAGCGGGAGGGGGCAGGATGGAGCCGGGGGCAACAGGATGGAGCCGGGGGCAACAGGATGGAGCCGGGGGCAACAGGATGGAGGCAGATGAGCAGAATGGAGCAAGCGGGGCAGGATGAGTAAGCGTGAGGGCAGGATGGAGGCGGGGGAGCAATAACAGCGGGGGTGAGGATGGAGCAAGCAGGGCAGGATGGAGTGAGCGGGGCAGGAAGTAGCGAGCGGGGCAGGAAGGAGCAAGGGGGGCAGGATGGTGGGTGGCGGAGCAGGATGGGGTGGCGGAGCAGGATGGAGGGGGCGGGGCCGGATGGAGGGGGCGGGGCCGGATGGAGGGGGCGGGGCAGGATGGAGGGGGCGGGGCAGGATGGAGGGGGCGGGGCAGGATGGAGCCGGAAGGGCAGGATGGAGCCGGAGGGGCAGGATGGAGCCGGAGGGGCAGGATGGAGCCGGAGGGGCAGGATGGAGCCGGAGGGGCAGGATGGACGGAGCGAGGCAGGATGGAGAAGGCTCCTCCTGACCCCCTCCGCTCCCCACGGCACCGTCCCGTCCTCGTGCCTCCATCTCTGCGGCCCCCCTCCCTCTGGGGCTGCACACCACCCTCCCCCGCTCCTTCATGGTGATAATAAAAATAAAAAAACCTCAGTGAGGATACTTACCCTGCGGCTGCTCGCTCCACCCGTCTTGTATTTGGCAGGACAGGACCTGTCGTTGGCTGGGAAACCGATCTGCTGGGGGTCAGTGGGCAAAGCGGGGGTCAGTGGGCAGACTGGGGGATGAGTGGGAAGAGCAGGGGTTAGTGGGCAGAGTCATTGGGCAGAGCAGGGGTCAGTGGGCATAATCAGTAGTCAGAGCAGGGTCAGTAGGCAGAGCTGGGGTCTGTGGCAGAGCTGGGGTCAGTGGGCATGGTCAGTAGCCAGAGGGGGTGTAAGTGGGCAGAGCAGGGTCAGTGGGCAGAGCGGGGGTGAGTGGGCAGAGTGGGGGGTGAATGGGCAGAGCAGGGTCAGTGAGCAGGATTGGGGGGTCAGTGGTCAGAGCAGGGTCATAGCGGGGGTCAGTGGTCAGAGCAGGGGTTAGTGGGCAGAGTGATTGGGCAGAGCAGGGGTCAGTAGGCACAGCAGGGGTTAGTGGGAAAAATGAGTGGGCAGAGTCAGCGGGCAGAGCGGGGGTGAGTGGGCAGAGCAGGGTTTAGTGGGCATAGCAAGGGTTATTGGGCACAGTCAGTGGGCAGAGCAGGGGTTAGTGGGCAGAGCGGCGGTCAGTAAGCACAGTGAGTGGGCAGAGAAGGGTGAGTGGGCACGGTCAGTTGGCAGAGCAGGGGTCAGTAGGCATGGTGAAAGGGCAGAGCGGGGGGTGAGTGAACAGAGGGTGGTCAGTGGGCAGAGAAGTGTCAGTGGTAAAAGCAGGGGTGAGTGGGCAGAGCGGGGGTGAGTGGGCAGAGCGGGAGTAAATGAGCAGAGCAGGGTCAGTAGGCAGTGTGAGGGGTCAGTGGGCAGAGCATGGTCAGTGGGCAGTGTGAGGGGTAAGTGGGCATAGCATGTTCAGTGGGCAGTGTGAGGGGTGAGTGGTCAGAGCAGGGTCAGTGGGCAGAGCAGGGTCAGTGAGGGGTCAGTGGGCAGAGGATGGTCAGTGGGCAGAGCAGGGTCAGTGTGAGGGGTCAGTGGGCAGTGAGGGGTGAGTGGGCAGAGCATGGTGAGTGGGCAGAGCAGGATGAGTGGCCAGTGTGAGGGGTCAGTGGGCTGAGCAGGGTGAGTGGGCAGAGCATGGTCAGTGGGCATAGTGGGGGTGAGTGGGCAGTAAGGGGGTGAGTGGGCAGTGAGGGGGTGAGTGAGCAGAGAGGGGGTGAGTGAGCAGAGAGGGGGTGAGTGAGCAGAGAGGGGGTGAGTGAGCAGAGAGGGGGTTGAGTGAGCAGAGAGGGGGTGAGTGAGCAGAGAGGGGGTGAGTGGGCAGAGCAGGATGAGTGGGCAGAGTGTGGGTGAGGGGGCAGAGGGGGTGAGGGGGAAGAGTAGGGGGGTGAGTGGGCAGAGTGGGGGTGAGTGGGCAGAGCAGGGTCAGTGGGCAGAGTGGGGGTCAGGGGCAGAGTGGGGGTCAGGGGCAGAGTGGGGGTCAGGGGCAGAGTGGGGGTCAGTGTGCAGAGTGGGGGTCAGTGTGCAGAGTGGGGGTCAGTGTGCAGAGTGGGGGTCAGTGTGCAGAGTGGGGGTCAGTGTGCAGAGTGGGGGTCAGTGTGCAGAGTGGGGGTCAGTGTGCAGAGTGGGGGTCAGTGTGCAGAGTGGGGGTCAGTGTGCAGAGTGGGGGTCAGTGTGCAGAGTGGGGGTCAGTGTGCAGAGTGGGGGTCGTGTGCAGAGTGGGGTCAGTGTGCAGAGTGGGGGTCAGTGTGCAGAGTGGGGGTCAGTGTGCAGAGTGGGGGTCAGTGTGCAGAGTGGGGTGAGTGGTCAGAGTGGGGGTCAGTGGTCAGAGTGGGGGTGAGTGGGCAGAGCAGGGTCAGTGGTCAGAGCGGGGGTGAGTGGGCAGAGTGGGGGTCAGGGGCAGAGTGGGGGTCAGTGTGCAGAGTGGGGGTGAGGGGGCAGAGAGGGTCAGGGGGAAGAGTAGGGGGTGAGTGGGCAGTGTTTGGGGGTCAGGGGCAGAGTGGGAGTCAGTGTGCAGAGAGGGGGTGAGGGGGAAGAGTTGGGGGGTCAGTGGTCAGAGTGGGGGTGAGTGGGCAGAGCAGGGTCAGTGGTCAGAGTGGGGGTCAGTGGTCAGAGTGGGGGTGAGTGGGCAGAGCAGGGTGAGTGGGCAGAGCAGGGTGAGTGGGCAGAGCAGGGTGAGTGGGCAGTGTGGGTGAGGGGGCAGAGAGGGGGTGAGGGGGAAGAGTAGGGGGGTGAGTGGGCAGAGTTGGGGGGTGAGGGAGCAGATCGTGGGTCAGTGTGCCGCACAGGGGGATGAGTAGGCAGAGTAGGTTAGATCGGGACAGGACCTTTGATGATGTCACGGTCATGTGATCTGTTAGTCCACCGATCATCGTGACGTCATCAGAGGTCCTGAAGCAGGATGAAAAGAGATCGCAGCTGGCTGGAGGGAGCTGTGGTAAGAGGCGGGGGGGGGTGACCGGACAGTGGAGGGGGTCTGTGCTGACAGGCGGGGGGGTGACCGGAGAGTGGAGGGGGGCGATCGGGGAGCGGAGGGGCAGTGGTGATAGGCTGGGGGTGACCGGGCAGTGGAGGGGGGCTATGGTGACAGGCAGGGGGCTGATGGGGCAGCGGGGGGAAGTGTTGTGACAAGCGGGGGGTGAGCGGGCAGTGGAGGGGGGCTATGGTGACAGGCAGGGGGCTGATGGGGCAGCGGGGGGAAGTGTGGTGACAGGCGGGGGGTGAGCGGGCAGGGAGCGCGGGCAGGAGGAGCTTCACTATATATGTAATGTAATGTAAAATGACCCTAACGCACTTCCGTAAGTTTGGCAGCCACGGACACGACGACGGAAACAGTGCCGAAACTTACGGAAGTTCGTTAGGGTGATTATATATTAGATATACATAGGCCCCCCCATCGATATACAGAGGCCCGCCTGCTGGCACACGGCCCCCTCATCGGTATACAGAGGCTCCCTGCTGGCACACGGCCCCCTCATCGGTATACAGAGGCTCCCTGCTGGCACACGGCCCCCACTTCGGTATACAGAGGCCCCCTGCCTCTGCATTGATCTCACCCTCCAATGTCCGCAGGCACCCGGAGTCCTCCGTCCACTCTCCTCGCTGTGGGGTAAGGGGAATCTCTAGCCCCGTCACTGAGAGTAGAAGCCGAGAGATTACTGCCCAAAAGGGCCTCAGTTTAGGGCAAAACCACCACCTATGAGAGAGCGTGCCCGTTTCCCCACACTGCCTCCAGCACAAAGCGGAAACATCTGATGTGAAGTGGGCCAAGCGGGAAGGAGAGAAATATCACCTAAGGTGAATCTTTTTTAGGGATTCTTGGTTAGTAATGCATTTGGTAGACGAACCTACGACTTTTAAGCTTGTACTCTACTCCTCCTACGTAGCCCGAATTGTCAGCTCCTCTTCCCATTTAGCCATATAGGAGGGGCGAGATATGAATGCCAGTTTATTAAGTTCTCTGTGAATCAAAGATAATCCTTTATCATTTTGAGGATCAGAAAGAAGACATTTTTGGAATGGGGAAGGGCTTTTAGGGACCACGGACATGCACAATTTATTGATAGAGAGAAGGAAATGTTTTATCTGCATGTATTGAAGAAATTGCTTTTGAAGCTCTGGAAACTCCGCACAAAGTGTGGTGAAGGGGGGAAAAGAACCATCCCACATGAAATCTCCCAAAACATGCCACCCCACATCTAGCCTCGGCCGCAAGCTTAACCCGGAAATATGGAGCAGGGGTGCCCCCAGACTGATAACCCCAGCAGGAAGAGAAACCCAAGTCGATAGCACACTGCGCCACAAGGCCAAAGTAGCCTGTGGAGCTAAGAGTGTCAGTCTGAAGTTCGTACATGACAATGATTCAGCTTCTGAGAGCGTAGAGAAGACCCCCCCCCCCAGCATGGGTCTCAATACTCATCCAGTCAGGGACCTCAGCCGGGGGAGACCACCACTTCTTTGCCGATTCCAGAAGCGCCGCCTTATAATAATTGGTAATATTTGGAACTCCCATACCTCCCTCAGCAGGGGGAAGATACATTATTCTCCCCGCAAACCGTGGCGTCCTACTCGCCCACATATAGGAGTTAGTTAACTATTGCGTCGGGGTTTCTCAGTAAGCTACAATCTATCTGCAAAGCTCTAAAAACATATAATATCTAAACGAGCCAGAAATTCCAAACTTATCCAGGACAGAGGCGAGGTATCCCCAGTGCACCTTATCAAATGCTTTTTCTGCGTCCAAAGACAGGAATACATCGGAGACCCCCGCCTTTTCCATAGCCCCAAGAATATCCAACATACGACGGGTGCCATCTCCCACCTGTCTCCCTGCCACGAATCCTACTTGGTCTAGATGGATCAAGGATGGGGTGACCTGAAGCAGCCCTGCCGCCAGAAGCTTTGAGTATAGTTTCACGTCACAATTTAAAAGAGATATCGGGCGGTAGCTGCCAGGGTCATCCCTTTTTTTAATCGGCTTCAAAATAGTAACTTTCGTCGCCTGTAAACCTGAGGCAGGCAAAGAACCAGAGAGCTGCCAAGAGGAGAAGGCACGAAGCAAGTAGTGGGCCAAAATGTGTGAGAATTTTTTATAATATATATTAGTAAACCCGTTCGGGCCTAGAGCAGAGTGGGTTTTGGTGAGTTTAATAGTTTTGGTTATCTCCGCCAAGGTAAAAGGAGCGTTCAAATGATCTAATTGAGCTTGAGTAACTTGTGGGAGAGAGATCGCTTTGAGAAAGGAGCTGATCAGTTCAGGAGTGGGAGGAGTATTGGAATCATCTTTAAGGTTATAGAGTTTGGAATAATACTTAGCAAAGGTCTCTGCAATTAGGACCGGATTTCGAATCAGAGTGCCGGAGTGGTCACGGATAGCATCTGTACATGCCAGGGCTTCCCGTCACTTGACCCTCCTTGCCAGCAGCGAACCGGCCCTATCACCCCCACCGTAGAATGAGGTCTTTACTCTCCGCATATGCTTTTCATGTTGTTCAAGCAGGAACGACCTCAAACGCATCCAAACTTGGAAAAGCTGACGGGAAACCAAACTAGACGAAGTGTCTTACCACATCAAAGTGACAGGGCGGGATACGCTCACTGATATACGAATTAGGCACACTGAATGCAGTTTTATGGTAAAACAATAATGTAACAATTTCTTTAGATTGCATCAGGATAATGCTCAAGTATGGAATGCCAGATATAATATTAAACAGAGGTATCTAATGAGTGGGGTAGTTTTTATCTCTTCAAATTGCTAAAGACGTGAGGACTACCACTTCAGGATTAGTATTAAAAGAATTATTTTATTAATTCTCTTTAAAAATGACTGGTCTAGTCAACAAAGTATACTTTGTTGACTAGACCAGTCATTTTTAAAGAGAATTAATAACAGATATAATATTACCCTGTTCCTTTGATTTATTTCATGTGAATCATACAATTAATGTGAATCATAGTATACAGAAAAATAAGCATTAATACATTACCAAGTATTGTAACATCACTTCTCCACCGGAGGGACCTCAGTGTCAGCGAGAAGGAAATATTCTGGTCTTGTGATTACAGAAGTCGTGTGTCCAGTATACCTTCTGGAATGTCCCATCACATCACCACTGAGTTATAACACATCATCTTGCCTTGTAACATCAATTGGAGAAGCACCATGAAGACAAGAGCTCAGTGGGAAAACACAACACTGTATTTGGACGTCAAACGAATACAGGTACACAAAATGACTTCACCATTCACTAGACCTGAGACAGGGACAAGGGGGCATCCTCTACGTCTGGAGGAAAGAAGGTTTAATCATAATCACAGACGTGGATTCTTTACTGTAAGAGCAGTGAGACTATGGAACTCTCTGCCACATGATGTTGTAATGAGTGACTCACTACTAACATTTAAGAAGGGCCTGGATGCCTTTCTTGAAAACTATAATATTACCAGTTATATATACTAGATTCTTTGATAGGGCTTTGATCCAGGAAATTAGTCTGATTGCCATATCTGGAGTCAGGAAGGATTTTTTTCCCCAATGTAGAGCTAGTTTCGCCACATGGTTTTTTTTTGCCTTCCTCTGCATCAACATGTTAAGCTATGGGTTGAACTAGATGGACTTAAAGTCTTCTTTCAACCTTAAAAACTATGTTACTATGTTACCATCAAGGAGTTAACATCATCTGTCCAATTGACAGAAAACTCCTGAGAAGTCTCTACAAGAAAGCTTCTGTCTGTATCATTCCTTCGACTTTTGTAAGGCTTAGACATTGGAAGCCTAATACTGGTTAATGTTTATAAGTTTGCCTTGTCGGTAAAATTGGCCAATTTCTGTAATCTCGAGAAGTCTACTTATAAACATTACTCTAGACAATCATCTGTGTATTTCCCATGGAACATAATGCATAAATGTACATACATTATTTGAATCAGGATTTTGGTTACAACACCACTGTTTGTCAAAGCAAATATCACAGTGGTCACTTGTGTACAAATCAGGATAATGAATCCTTGAAACACACAGCTTCAAAGACCATAGAACAATTAACATTGTTTTATGGTATTAAGGCTGCCTTCACACTTGCGGACCCCTTTGCAGCGTCCTGCGGAGGGGATCTGCAAGCTGACCGCAGCCACCGCCAGCCCCTATGTTTATAATGGGAATGCACGGTCATGCGCAGACCCCCACATGGTCGCGTTCCTGGTGCAGACGAGTGTGTGTGATTTGTGCACGGGCATCCGCCTGCGTATAAATCACATATTGCAGTGAATGGGAGCGCACGGACCTGCGAATGACCGTGCGTTCCCATTATAAACATAAGGGCTGCGGTCAGCTTGCGGATTCCCTCCGCAGGACGCTGCGGAGGGGTCCGCAAGTGTGAAGCCAGCCTAACACAGAGCAAACACTTTGTGGATAGCAGACAACCAGGACAGTTCATGTAATTTGAACAAAGTTCAGAATCAATGATATTCCTCTGCAGTATATTGCAATATATAGTGTTTGGATTCAAACAACCATATTTCATATTTGCAATAGTGACCACACTTTATCAAAGCATATAAACAATAAGTTACGATATGTAGGCTATAAGATATCCATATTTCTCCTTCGCATCATTGGGGGACACAGGACCATGGGTCTATGCTTTTCTGCCACTAGGAGGCGACACAAAGTAGAGACTAAAATTGAGCCCTCCTTCCTGTAGTATACACACGTACGTAGGCGTAAATCTTCAGTTTTAGCTTAGTGTCGCAGGAGGCAAATGCGGTCTGTAGTTCAGACCACATCTACCATTTTTTACGTGTAATTTTTATTTTTCATGGCACTATTTCATTCTCTATTTTTACTACCGCTCTCATGAGAGCATGGGGACCCGAAGGCAGCACCTCACGCAGGGACGACGGATCCTCATAAAGGACCCCGCTCTCCCCGCCCAGAGCCAGCAACAGCCACAGGTCAAAACTGCATCCCCCTGCAAGAAAATGGGATGCACAGGCTAGCAGCACCCACAGTGCATAATGCCATCCCCCTGCAGGACAGAGGGACACGTATGACACATGGACAGCTCTCACCTCCTCCAACAAAGGAGCAGGTGATTGAGCCCAGCAGCCAGCACACACTGTTCACCGATCCATCCCTAAGGGATCTGGTGCAGCAGCGGCTGCAGTATCGGCACCCACCTCGGGCTCCACAGCCAGGGCAGCCTCCTCCTCCCAACCACGGCAGCCCCAAGCCGGGACGTGCACTGCCGGTAAGTTCGGGGTGCGCGCCCAGGGCAGGGAGCCGAGCCACCATATCCCTGCACCGCCGCTACCCGACGCCACTGTGGGCACCTGGTGCTGCTCCCGAGAGTCTTAGCTACTTTAGACCCCGGTCTGGGCCTACATCTAGGTGCCACCCATGGCCCCAGCTCATTGGCCGCACGCACGCCACCCGCCCTGCCTCATAGGGGCAGGCGCGATGATGCGGCCAGCCGCACCATCATTGGCTGGGCAGGCCATCACTCAGGGTCAAGCCCCCCACCCCATTGACCGAGCCTTACATCACGGCCCCGCATTATAGGGGCGGGCACAAGGGCAAGACCACAACCCCAGCACCACAATTGGCCGCTGAGCATGTCGCTCAAGGCCAAAACACAGCCCACACATGGGGCCCGGCGACAGACCCCTATATCTCACGCCCACAACTGCTTGAGGCCAGTCACCACACAGCCCACTTAATAGAGGCACAGCCCTCAATCACACTCCCAAAACCGGCGCGAATGTCACAAACAAAGCCGCTACAGCTGCACAAATACACAGCCCTCAGGTAATAAACCTGGAGCTAATACCTGCCTACCCCTCCCCTAGAGTGGAGACCAGCTAAAGTAGGGTGGGCTTAGCCCCATCATAAGGGGGGCTGCACAAAGCCCACATACCACCCAGGGACACATTCGTTTCACAGTCCTTTTGTTCCAGTGCCTCTTCAAGAGAGAGACCTCAGCACCTCACGGACAGCACAACAGGGGACACAGGATCCGGGTAAGCTTCATTAGAAGACCCTCTTTCCTGCAGATTTCCACCCCTGTCCAGTGGCAGCTCCCCTGCCCTCATAACAAACCAGTTAGTACACTGCAGTGCCATCACTGACAGTAATCTGGTACACTGGCAGACCCCAAACCGTCCAAAGAAAAAAGCAAAGGCAATGCAGAGAACAAGGCATCCTGCACCAGTTGCCAGATCCCGCTCCCACGCAAACATGCGTCCCAATGGTGCGAGGACTGTAAACTTACCACTGACGCAGGTCCCAGTACGTCTGATGTCCCTCCATGGAGTAGGACACTGTCGCGACAGCTAGACTCAATAGTCCAAATATTGCAGTCCCGACCCTTACACAGCCTGTGACCACAAACGTCACCACTCTCACTCCAGCAGGGAACATTCCCAGCCTACGGCACCCCTGCCCTTTAGAGGATGAACTAGTACCAGCCCGTCCCAGAGACAATCTCCCAATACGTCAATCCAAAGTAACAGATCCTGCTCCCCTTCACCTCGTCACTCCGAATCACTCTCCGAGGGCGAACTTTCAGAACCAGATGCACCCTACGAGAGTGACACCACGGACACCCAGGAATTGGTTAACAGCTTCATTGAAGCTGTTAACAGTACAATGAACATTAAAGACGAGTGTGTCACCACACCAGAGCGCAGTTTCTCGTTCACAAAGACTAAACGCCCTCGCCGTGTTTTCTCTAACCACGAGGAGTTTAACGACATAGTCCAACGACACTGGGACCGGCTCGACAAGCGCTTCGCAGGCCACAAGGCCATCAAAGCCAAATATCCCTTTGCCCCAGACCAGCACAAAAATGGGCTGAGTCACCAGCCATGGACCCCCCCAGTGTCGCGCCTAGCTAATAAGACCTTGCTTACTCTCTCTGACAGTTCATGTATCAGAGATTCAAATGACCGCCAACTTGACAGTCTAGCGTGCTCAATTTTTGAAGCCTCAGGGGCACCTCTCTCCCCCTTGTTCACTATGGCGTGGGTAGCCAATGCAGCAGGATCCTGGATCCAGGACCTACAAGACACGCTGCAAGGCCCCGACCAGAACCCAGCCGACCTGCTCAAACTGCTCTCAAAAGCACAGCAGTACTTCCTACTAGCGTCTATAGACGCAGCCAACTACTACGCACTGGCAGCATCAAACGCCACTTCCATGCACCAAACCCTCTGGCTCAGGGGCTGGCACGCATATTCAGCATCAAAAAGATCCCTTACAAATCTAGCATACCAAGGAGGTCGCCTATTCGGAGAAAAGCTTGAAGAGCTCACCCTCCAAAACCACAGGAGGAAAAAGCAAGTTTCTTCCTCAACAAAGGTCCAAGTGGCCTTTTCGGCGCCCACAGTCACACGCAAGCTCCCAAGCTTCCCAGGGAACACCGAGGTGGTCCAGCTCTAATATTAACACAAGCACAGGTCGGCCGACCCGCGGGCCCAACAGCTCCCCACTCTCGTTCAAGACCAACCAAACATGGAAGGGCCGCTCTAAACAAACTCTCTCTAAGGGCGGAAAGCCTCAAAGGTTTAACGCATGACTCCCCACCCAACAGCCGTCCAACATAACAGGCGGACGTCTCCAGCTCTTTAGCCACTCATGGCTCAAAGTCGTACACGACAATTGGGTCAGAGAACTGGTGTCGTCAGTCTACAAGATAGAATTCGCATCCCGGCCCCCAAATCATTTTTTCCTATTGCGACCCCCAAAAAGAGACACCCAACCATTCTTTGAGGCCATCAATTCCCTACTTAAAACCGGGGTCATAAAACCAGTACCACAAAACGAACGGTTCAAGGGTTACTACTCAAACCTGTTCGTCGTTCCGAAATAAGACGGAACATTGCGTCCCATCCTGTACTTCAAACTTCTCAACAAGTTTCTAAAAATCCAACAGTTCAGAATGGAATCCCTTCGCTCAGTTATCACGTCTTTAGAAAAAGGAGAGTTCCTGGCAACCATTGACATACAAGACACATATCTCCATATTCCCATCTTCTTCCCCCCACCAAAAGTACCTGTGGTTTGCTATACAAAAATGCCACTTCCAATTCGTCGCCCTGCCCTTCGGCATGGCAACCGCATCCAAAGTCTTCACGAAGGTCATGGCGGCCGTCATGACCATCCTCCACTCACGAGCAGTGGTCGTCTTGCCGTACCTAGACGATCTGCTGATCAAAGGCCCATCCTTCCAATCATGCCTCGACAGCATCCAAATAACAACGGACACTCTCTCTCTAGCCTAGGATGGCTCACAAACCTAGAAAAATCAGCCCCAATCCCGGCCCACTCAATAAACTTCCTCGGAATGACCCTAGACACTGCAAGAGGGCTAGTCATGCTCCCTCAGAACAAGGCCACAGCAATCCAAAAAGGCGTGCACACTTTTTGCAGCCGCTCACCCCAGTCCATCCGCTTCGGCATGAGAGTCCTAGGAAAAATGGTGGCCTCCATGCAAGCAGTTCCCTTGGCCCAACTACACTTCCGAGCTCTACAACTCTCCCTCCTCTCAGCCTGGGATAAAAGTCCTTTCAGCCTCAACCGCAAGCACCGCCTATCTGCCCAAGTCAAAAGAGCGCTCAAATGGTGGACACAGCCATCATCACTTTCAAAGGGAAAATCCTTCCTCCCACTCCAGTGGCTGGTCGTAACCACCGATGCCAGCCTACACGGCTGGGGACCGTCTATCATCAGCACACGGCCCACGGCCGCTGGGCGCCTCAGGAGTCGCTCTTCCCAATCAACATCCTAGAACAGCGAGCAATCAGATTAGCACTCCAACAATTCCATCACTTCCTGGCCAGACACCCCATCCACATCCAACCAGACAACGCCATGGCAGTAGCGTACATCAATCATCAAGGCGGCACTCGCAGCAGATCAGCAATGCACGAAGTGGAACACATCCTACATTGGGCCGAAAAGACCCAGTCAATCATATCAGCAGTCCACACCGGGGGTGGACAACTGGGCAGTGGACTTTCTAAGCCAGCAGGAATTGGCCTCAGGAGAATGGTCCCTACATCCGGACGTTTTCCAGCAAATCTGCCGGTGCTGGGGAACTCCCGACGTGGACCTCATGGCGTCGAGAATGAACGCAAAAGTCCCGGCCATTATAGCCAAATCCCCGGATCCACTGGCCCTAGGAGTGGACTCCCTGGTCCTCCCTTGGCGCCAATTCCAGCTCCTGTGCATCTTCCTTCCACTTCCGCTAATCCCTCTAGTGATCAGAAAGGTCAAGGCGGACAGGGCTCAGGTAATCGTTATCGCCCCAGACTGGCCACAACGGGCATGGTACGCAGAGCTGGTACAGCTCCTCACCGAAGTGCCCTGGCCACTCCCAATCAGGCCAGATCTCCTATCCCAGGGTCCCTTTTACCCTCAGAACTCAGGGGCCCTGTCTTTAACGGCGTGGCGATTGAATCCTGGATCCTGATCCAAGCAGGGTTAACACCAGAAGTCGTAACCACCATGATCAATGCCCGAAAACCAACGTCCTCATGCATCTACCACCGCACCTGGAAAACCTATTTCAAGTGGTGCGAGGACCACAACCATAGCCCACTCCATTTCTCCATCTCCTCATTTATAGAGTTCCTTCAGAATGGCCTTGACGCTGGCCTAGCTCCAAACTCCATCAAAGGCCAAATCTCAGCTTTAAGCGTCCTTCTCCAGGATTGCGTCCAAATCACAGGTCAAAACATTCATCCAGGGAGTCTCCCAAACACGGCCCCCTTACAGGACACCTGTGGCTGTGTGGGACTTAAACCTAGTTCTAGGCACCCTCCAGGAGCCCCCGTTCGAACCTATGAAAGAACTCACTCTAGCCGTTCTCTCATACAAGGTCGTTTTCCTAGTCTCAATCACGTCAATCAGGCACGTGTCCGAGCTGGCCGCCCTATCCTGTCGGCCCCCCTACCTGATCTTCCATAAGGATAAAGTAGTCCTCCAGCCTTCTCTGTCCTTCTTGCCCAAGGTAGTATCCCACTTCCACCTTAATGAAGACATCGTCCTCCCGTCCTTCTGCCCAACTGCAGTACACCGTGTCTAAAAGCAGTTTTTCAGTGTAGCGGGCCTAGAACAATTGGGCCTTGCCCTGCTGAGAATCCCAGCCCCCAGCTAACTTGACTAATGATCAAAAATAGGGCGAAGTCCACATATTGTTTAAAATTATTTATTTAAATAATTAAAAATAATAGTTTTTCCTGTATTTTGATTGCCAGCCAAATTAAAGCCAGGCAGCTGGGGGTAGCTGCCCATATCTGTCCACTTTATCTGCGCTTAGAATAAAAAAATATTGTGTTTTGGATGATGTTCCCTCTCAGGTATGCCGGGTGTCCTATGGGTTATTACCAGGGTATTATAATTTAAATAGATGGAGATTAATGGATCAGATTCCAGTTTTTGATAGTAATCAGTATCTCCCAAAATTCTTTCCCCTTTTTCTGATACCACTCCCTGTCCATAATTACAACCGCCCCCCCTTTATCAGCGCTTTTGATTATAATTGATGTGTTGTTTTTTAGCAAAACCATAGCTTCACTCTCTTTTTTTGTGAGGTTATCCATTTTAGTACAATGCTTAAAGGGAACCAACCACCTCAGATCACCCTAATACACAGTAGTACATGTCCCTGCACCCTAAGGATATCTTTCCAGCACTGTTTTTGTGTAAAATCTTGCATTAGCATAACTGATATAAAGAGTTTATAAACTTACTAGCCTGGAGACATCTGGGCGTATCCCTCCTTCTGTTATACTTCAGGGCTGTGCATTGCATGTCTGCGCTCCCCCTCCCTCTGTGCAGAGGAGATAACGATCACGCCCATCAGGGCAGGGTAGCAGGCACGGAGGGAGGGGGAGCACAGACATGCAATGCACAGCCCTGAAGTATAACAGAAGGAGCGATACGCCCAGATGTCTCCAGGCTAGTAAGTTTATAAACTCTTTATATCAGTTATACTAATGCAAGATTTTACACAAAAACAGTGCTGGAAAGGTATCCTTAGGGTGCAGGGACATGTACCAACTGTGTATTAGGGTGATCTGAGGTGGTTGGTTCCCTTTAATCGTACGTAATTCCTTCAGTACTAATTGTTGAAAAGCCTCTATATGGGCCCCTTTGTGAAGGAGAGGGTAAAAGTTTTTTGATCCTCCATTCACTAAAATGTTTATAGTGATCAGGCTGGATATCTGCACCTTCTCCTTGGTTTGCAATCGGGAGAGTACATGAGAAAGTGACGTCTAATGATCAATTTTCTGAAGAATTCATTTAGATTTGAGTAGAGGTCAAAACAATTTAGAGGGGCATCAGGACAGAAAGATAATCCCTTTTCCAAAAGGAAAGTCTCTCCTTTCTTCAATGTATAACTAGATAGTTTAAATATTCCTCTAAAGCTTTGGGATATTTTCCACATTCTCACTAGTTTGTTTTCGTTCTTTTCTGATTCAGATTTTCCATTATAAGTCCGCTTATGAGTGGGGCCTTCTCCCACCCCTGTGCCCTCTAGTTCTCTTTTTCTTTACGGGTGGTGCACAGGTGCCTCCCGAAAAAACTGAGTAGTTTTGGTATATTTCAAGGTAATATTTGTTTACATTGTGATGTTAGGGGATACTAACTCTACAGCTTTGTTTATCTTCTCTTGTATTAGTAGATTTAATTCTCGTATGGAGGAGTTATTTGACAAAGATGGTAAACTCCCAAGTGCAGAAGAAACCTTTGGCAGGGGTAATGTATCCTTCATCAACAAAGGAGGGGCTGTGCGATGGGAACGAGGTTCGCCCCAATATAGCCTTTACATGGGCCTATTCGAATTCGTTTTCATTGCACAGTCCTCTCTTACCAAAGGTCACATTGTTGTCTACCGACGATTTATTAATGACCTCTTCTTCATCTGGGATTGTCTAGAAAAAGGAGCACTTGATTTTGTGGGTGAATTGAACAAGAACCCATGGGGTCTAAAATTTACATTGTCCATTTCAAAAACTACAATACAGTTTTTGGATCTTACACTAAGATTTGATCATCTGGGTATGGTATCCACTTTGACCTTTTTAAACCAGTTGATCTAAATAGCTATCTTAGGTTTGATAGTGGACAACTGCCCAGATGGATGAGGAACATTCCATATAGCCAATACTGGCGCATTCGAAAAAATTGTACCCAGCATGATGACTTTGTAAGGGAGTCAAGGATCCTGAAGGATAGATTCCTGCTGAAAGGTTTCTCGAAAAAATTGATTAAGGATGCTTACATGACAACTACATCACTCTCACAGGAGTCATGTATTTAAAAAATCTTATCAAATACAAAGCATCTTACGACAGTGGAATATAATGATTGGAGCTTGGTTACGACTTTTAATAAGTCTCGATTGAACATTCAAAGGTTGCTCACTCACCATTGGTTTATACTGGAAGGGGGACCCAATCCTTTCCAAGCATATACCAAAGAAGCCAAATATAATTTATAGGAGAAGCTGCAACCTACGTAGTTGGATTTATCCTAGTAACACCATGTTGAAAACTAAGGATGATAGTCCAGTAGACAATCAGGAACAAAATGGCTGTTTTGCATGTAATACCTCGGGGTGTTTATGTTGTAAAACTCTGATGAATGATACCACCTCTTTGAATTCACAGACGCCGGGGAGGTCTTTAATAAAAGAATGTAAAGTAGACTGTCATTCTAGTTATGTAGTGTATCTACTACAATGCATTTGCGGACCCAAGTACGTGGGCCGTACAATCCCCCAAAAAATGCATGCGAGGCTAAATAAACACCATTCTAATATTCATGACGGCTATCCTCTACATAGTGTTTCTAAGCACTTATGCACAGTGCATTTTAAGGATCCACAATATCTGAGACTAATAATTATTGGTCAGATTCCTGATACTGTGACCGTAATCGGTTTAATAGCTTGGTAAAGAAGAAGAGCTATTGGATCTTTAAACTTAGGACGTTGAGCCCAGAGGGACTTATTCTTAGTATAGACAATGTATGCAAATACTACAATCCACTGTCTCTGACCTCCGACCCCACAATGACTATTTTCGTTTTATTTTACTTGACTTAGTTTTAATATGGGATTTCTTATATATTTAACTCGTCTCATTATATATTTTTATTCAATTCTCTTTGCCTTTACTATTGTTATTTCATACACATTTTATATATATATATATATATATAAAATTATATATATACATAGGCTATGGGTTGAACTAGATGGACTTAAAGTCTTCCTTCAACCTTAAAAACTATGTTACTATGTATGTATATACATATATAACAAGAAAAATCATATGGAGTTGCAGGATCCATGCTGCAATGTGCACCCTCATTACCTACAGGAGATGGAGGGTCTAGATGGTGTCTGCCCACTTAGTAGTGGGGAAGCGGACAAGGAGGATAGGGATATCAGCGTAGGACTCATCAGACCCTGAAGTCACTTTGTCGCAGTTGATGAGCAAACAGACATTGGCCAATGTATGTACCAAGAACTTCAGAATTAAATAAAAAATTGGAGATTTTTGAGTTTTTTGAAAAAAACTTATGTTTTTAAACTTTTTCCTCAAATATATATAGCTAGTAGCTTATGTACATCATTGGTAGTAGCTGTGTGCTGCAAGGATCTTTTTCATATTATATATATTATACTAGATGGTGGCCCGATTCTAAAGAATCGGGTAGTCTAGAATCCATATATAGTTTATTTACTAATAGTTACGGGAGTGCGGTGAAATGAATTGTGTGTATACAGGCGGATCTGTGGGTAGCACAGTATACGGTGGCTCAGTGGTTAGCAGTGAGTGCGGTGGCTCAGTGGTTAGCAGTGAGTGCGGTGGTTCAGTGGTTAGCAGTGAGTGCGGTGGCTCAGTGGTTAGCAGTGAGTGCGGTGGCTAGTGGTTAGCAGTGAGTGCGGTGGCTCAGTGGTTAGCAGTGAGTGCGGTGGCTCAGTGGTTAGCAGTGAGTGCGGTGGCTCAGTGGTTAGCAGTGAGTGCGGTGAGATTGGTCAGCGCAGCGGCGTGGGCAGAGTGGTCAGCGCAGCGGCGTGGGCAGAGTGGTCAGCGCAGCGGCGTGGGCAGAGGACAGGGGGCAGAGGCGGCTGGGCAGAGGACAGGGGCAGAGGCGGCTGGGCAGAAGACAGGGGGCAGAGGCGGCTGGGCAGAGGACAGGGGCAGAGGCGGCTGGGCAGAGGACAGGGGGCAGAGGCGGCTGGGCAGAGGACAGGGGGCAGAGGCGGCTGGGCAGAGGACAGGGGGCAGAGGCGGCTGGGCAGAGGACAGGGGGCAGAGGCGGCTGGGCAGAGGACAGGGGGCAGAGGACAGGGGGCAGAGGACAGGGGGCAGAGGACAGGGGGCAGAGGACAGGGGGCAGAGGACAGGGGGCAGAGGACAGGGGCAGAGGCGGCTGGGCAGAGGACAGGGGGCAGAGGCGGCTGGGCAGAGGACAGGGGGCAGAGGCGGCTGGGCAGAGGACAGGGGGCAGAGGCGGCTGGGCAGGGGACAGGGGGCAGAGGACAGGGGGCAGAGGACAGGGGGCAGAGGACAGGGGGCAGAGGCGGCTGGGCAGAGGACAGGGGCAGAGGACAGGGGGCAGAGGACACAGAGGGGGCAGAGGACACAGAGGGGGCAGAGGACACAGAGGGGGCAGAGGACACAGAGGGGGCAGAGGACACAGAGGGGGCAGAGGACACAGAGGGGGCAGAGGACACAGAGGGGGCAGAGGACAGGGGGCAGAGGACAGAGGGGGCAGAGGACGCAGAGGACAGGGGGCAGAGGACGGGGGGGGGGGGGGGGGGGGGGGGGGGGGGGGGGGGGGGGGGGGGGGGGGGGGGGGGGGGGGGGGGGGGGGGGGGGGGGGGGGGGGGGGGGGGGGGGGGGGGGGGGGGGGGGGGGGGGGGGGGGGGGGGGGGGGGGGGGGGGGGGGGGGGGGGGGGGGGGGGGGGGGGGGGGGGGGGGGGGGAAAAAAAAAAAAAAAAAAAAAAAAAAAAAAAAAAAAAAAAAAAAAAAAAAAAAAAAAAAAAAAAAAAAAAAAAAAAAAAAAAAAAAAAAAAAAAAAAAAAAAAAAAAAAAAAAAAAGGGGAGAGGACAGGGGGCAGAGGACGCAGAGGGGGCAGAGGACACGAGGGGCAGAGGACGCAGAGGACAGGGGCAGAGGGGAGGGGCAGAGGAAGAGGGGGCAGAGGACCAGAGGGGCAGAGGACGAGGGGGCAAGGACACAGAGGGGCAGGCAGAGACACGAGGGGCAGAGGACAGGGGCAGAGGACCAGAGGCAGAGGACGAGGGGCAGAGGACGCAGAGGACAGGGGCAGAGGACACAGAGGGGCAGAGACAGGGGGCAGAGGACGCAGAGGGGGCAGAGGACAGGGCAGAGGCAGGGCAGAGGACACAGAGGGGCAGAGGACGCAGAGGACAGGGGGCAGAGGACAGAGACAGGGGGCAGAGGACCAGAGGACAGGGGGCAGGACACAGAGGGGCAGAGGACGCAGAGGACAGGGCAGAGGACGGGCAGAGGACACAGAGGGGCAGAGGACAGGGGCAAGACAGGGGCAGAGGACCAGGGGCAGAGGACAGGGCAGGGCAGAGGAAGGGCAGAGGACCAGAGGGGGGCAGAGGACCAGAGGGGCAGGGACAGAGGGCAGAGGACACAGAGGGGCAGAGGACACAGAGGGGCAGAGGACACAGAGGGGCAGAGGACCAGAGGCAGGGGCAGAGGACACAGAGGGCAGAGGACCGAGGAAGGGGCAGAGGACACAGAGGGGGCAGAGGACGCAGAGGACAGGGCAGAGGACACAGAGCAGAGGCGCAGAGACAGGGGCAGAGGACACAGAGGGGGCAGAGGACCAGGCAGGGCAGAGACACAGAGGGGGCAGAGGACGCAGAGGACAGGGGCAGAGGAACAGGGGCAGAGGACACAGAGGGGCAGAGGACAGGGGGCAGAGGACAGGGGCAGAGGACCAGAGGGGGCAGAGGACGCAGAGGCAGGGGGCAGAGGACCAGAGGGGCAGAGGACGCAGAGGACAGAGGGGCAGAGGACACAGAGGGGCAGAGGACGGGGCAGAGGACAGGGGCAGAGGACAGAGGAGGGGCAGAGGACGGCAGAGGACAGGGGGCAGAGGACGCAGAGGACAGGGGGCAGAGGACCAGAGGGCAGGGACAGAGGACAGGGGGCAGAGGACCAGGGGCAGAGACGGGCAGAGACAAGGGGGCAGAGCAGGGGCAGAGGCGGCAGAGGAGGCAGAGGACAGGGGGCAAGGACGCAGGACAGGGGCAGCAGAGGACAAGAGGGGCAGGGACAGAGGGGCAGAGGACAAGAGGGGGCGAGGACACAAGGAGGGCAGAGGCAGAGACAGAGGGCAGGGCAGGAGAAGGACAGGGGCAGAGGACAGGGGAGGGCAGGCAGGGAGACGGGGCAGAGGACCAGAGCAGGGGGCAAGGACAGGGCAGAGACGGGCAGGGCAGAGGAGGAGGACACAGAGGGCAAGCCAGGGACGGGGCAGAGGACAGAGGGGCAGAGGGCAAGGCGAGAGGGGCGAGGACACAGGGGCAGAGGACAGGGGGCAGAGGACAGGGGCAGAGGAACAGGGGCAGAGACGCAGAGGCAAGGACAGGGGCAGAGGACCAGGGCAGGGCAGAGGACGCAGAGGACAGAGGGGGCAGAGGACACAGAGGGGCAGAGGAGGGGCAGAGGACAGGGGGAGAGGAGCAGAGGCAGGGCAGACAGGGGGCAGAGGACCAGAGGGGCAGGGACGCAGAGGACAGGGGGCAGAGGACAGGGGGCAGAGGACACGGGGGCAGAGGACAGGGGGCAGAGGACGCAGAGGACAGGGGGCAAGGACAAGAGGGGCAGAGGACAGAGGGGGCAGAGGACCAGAGGGGGCAGAGGACGCAGAGGACAGGGGCAGGAGGGACGACAGGGGCACAGGGGGCAGAGGACACAGAACAGGGGCAGAGGACCAGAGGGGGCAGAGGACGCAGAGGCAGGGGGCAGGACAGGGGCAGAGGACAGGGGCAGAGGACCAGGGGGCAGAGGACGCAGAGGACGGGGGCAGAGGACACAGAGGGGGCAAAGGACACAGAGGGGGCAGAGGACGCAGAGGACAGGGGGCAGAGGACACAGAGGGGGCAGAGGACGCAGAGGACAGGGGGAAGAGGACACAGAGGGGGCAGAGGACAGGGGGCAGAGGACACAGAGGGGGTAGAGGACAGGGGGCAGAGGACACAGAGGACGCAGAGGACAGGGGGCAGAGGACACAGAGGACGCAGAGGACAGGGGCAGAGGACACAGAGGGGGCAGAGGACGCAGAGGACAGGGGGCAGAGGAGGCAGGAGCGGCCGCGGGCAGAGGAGGCAGGAGGGGGCGCGGGCACAGGAGTGTGGAGTGGAGGCGGGCACAGGAGTGTGGAGCGGCGGCGGGCAGAGGAGGCGCCGGTGCATGTAGCCGGGCACCGTCCGGCTACAGTGCACTGGTGACGTCACCAGCCCTGGGCGAAGACCATCACGGAAGTGGGCGTGGTCTTCCCCGGAAGTGGCCTTCGGGTTTTATATAGTAGATATATATATATATATAATGTGTGTATGTATACACACATATACAGGTGTATTGACACCCCTGCAATTCTGTCGGATGATACTCAGTTTCTTCCTGAACATAATTACAATCACAAATTCTTTGGTATTATTATCTTCATTTAATTTGGCTTAAATTACAAAACACAAAAGAGAGTGAAGCAAAAAGCTTGAACATTTCACACAAAACTCCAAAAATGGCCCAGGCAAAAGTATTGGCACCCTCAGCATAATACTTGGTTCCACAACCTTTAGCTAAAATAACTGCGATCAACCGCTTCTGGTAGCCATCAATGAGTTTCTTACAATGCTCTGCTGGAATTTTAGACCATTCTTCTTTTGGGAAACTGCTCCAGGCTCCTGATATTTGAAGGGTGCCTTCTCCAAACTGCCATTTTTAGATCTCTCCTCAGGTGTTCTATGGGATTCAGGTCTGGACTTATTGCTGGCCACCTTAGAAGTCTCCAGTGCTTTCTCTCAACCCATTTTCGAGTGCTTTTTGAAGTGTGTTTTCAGTCATTGTCCTGCTGGAAGACCCATGACCTCTGAGGGAGACTCATCTTTCTCACACTGGGCCCTACATTATGCTGCAAAATTTGTTGGTAGTCTTCAGACTTCATAATGCCATGCACACGGTCAAGCAGTCCAGTGCCAGAGGCAGCAAAGCAACCCCAAAACATCAGGGAACCTCCGCAATGTTTGACTGTAGGGACCGTGTTCTTTTCTTTGAATGCCTCTTTTTTTCTCCTGTAAGCTCTATGTTGATGCCTTTGCACAAAAGCTCTACTTTTGTCTCATCTGACCAGAGAACATTCTTCCAAAACGTTTTAGGCTTTCTCAGGTAAGTTTTGGCAAACTCCAGCCTGGCTTTTTTATGTCTCTGGGTAAGAAGTGGGGTCTTCCTGGATATCCTACCATACAGTCCCTTTTCATTCAGACGCCGACGGATAGTATGGGTTGACACTGTTGTACCCTCAGACTGCAGAGCTTGAACTTGTTTGGATGTTAGTCGAGGTTCTTTATCCACCATCCGCACAATCTTGCGTTGAAATCTTTCATCAATTTTTCTTTTCTGTCCACATCTAGGGAGGTTAGCCACAGTGCCATGAGCGTTAAACTTCTTGATGACACTGCACACTGTAGACACAGAACATTCAGGTCTTTGGAGATGGACTTGTAGCCTTGAGATTGCTTATGCTTCCTCACAATTTGGTTTCTCAAGTTCTCAGACAGTTCTTTGGTCTTCTTTCTTTTCTCCATGCTCAATGTGGTACACACAAGGACACAGGACAGAGGTTGAGTCAACTTTAATCCATGTCAACTGGCTGCAAGTGTGATTTAGTTATTGCCAACACCTGTTAGGTGCCACAGGTAAGTTCAGGTGCTGTTAATTACACAAATTAGTGCATCACATGATTTTTCTAACAGTGCCAATACTTTTGTCCACCCCCTTTTTTATGTTTGGTGTGGATTTATATCCAATTTGGCTTTAGGACAATTCTTTTTGTGTTTTTGCATTGAAGACAAATTAAATGAAGATAATACCAAAGAATTTGTGATTGCAATTATTTTCAGGAAGAAACTGAGTATTAACTGACACAATTGCTGGGGTGTCAATACCTTAGGCCAGAACTGTGTGCATATATATATATATATATATATATATATATATATATATATATATATATATATATATATATATATATATATATTGTGGTAACACGCTCTGGGATCGCCTTTACTGGGACCGAAGGGCCCGTAGCTTTTGGGAATCACTCAGTCCAACATCAGAGATTCAGATGCAAACAGCACTGGGTCCGATTTATTCAGGTGATAGCAACACAGAAAGCAAATAAAACAGCAACAAAATAAATCCTTGCCTGTCCGGCTCTAACTAAACAGGACGAAATCCTAGCTACAGACTGGAGGGCTTCTCCCTTCCAGTCAAACCCATATAAACATTGAGCACATGTCTTCACTCACGTGCGTCTTCATCCACAGAGGGGCTTTCTGTGTTCCCAGGCTGAGTCCCCTGCCCAGCATGGCATGTCCTGCTTCCCTCTGCAGGATATAGGGAGAGACACACCATGTGTCCTCCACCTTTGCAGGCTTGTGCAAAACTGGCCTCCTCACACAGGTGCAATCCAGTGTGTTTTGTAAATTACTCCTTCACACAGAACTCAGCTTTCATCAGCAGCAGTTAACCCCATGTGTGCTGCTACTGAGCCAACCTGCACTTACCCTGTGCATATGTTGCAGGGTTTAGCAATCCCACATTAACGTCGGTCACGTGAGTCATGCCAGCCACGTGCCATAGCGCCGGCATGCCTCACAATATATATAATCATCTAAGGGTTTTTTGAGTGTGACTGTCGCTGAAATCGCGAGCCACACAGAGGCAGCTCATTGGTTGCGCCGAAGACAGCGACCAATGAGCTCAGCCTATGCAAATAGCCACGTGCTGAACATTCGAATTTCGCATTAATTTGCAGCCTGACGAGAGCGTTCATCGCAGACCAATCAGAGGAGCGGTACGGACCATGCCGCACATTGTATTTGAAATATGGCGCCATGGCACGCGCCACTATTCTGATTGGTCGGCGCTGAATGCAGCGACCAATGAGAGAAGCGGCGCGCGGTTTCAATGCCGCTCCTCTGGTCGCCGCGTTCAGCGCCGACCAATCAGAATAGCTGCGCGCGACATGGCACCATATTTCAAATACACTGAGTACAGTGTATTTTAAATATGGCGCGCGCCGCTATTCTGATTGGTCGGCGCTGAACGCGGCGACCAATCAGAATAGCTGCGTGCGACATGGCGCCATATTTCAAATACACTGAGTACAGTGCATTTTAAATATGGCGCGCGCCGCTATTCTGATTGGTCGCAGTGTTCAGCGCCGACCAATCAGAATAGCTGCGCGCGCCATATTTTAAATACAATGAGTACAGTGTATTTGAAATATGGTGCTATGGCGCACGCCGCTATTCTGATTGGTCGCCGCATTCAACGCTGACCAATCAGAATAGCGGCGCGCGCCATATTTCAAATACAATGTGCGGCATGGTGCGTACCTCTTCTCTGCTTGGTCGGCGCTGAATGCGGCGACCAATGAGAGTAGCAGCGCGCAGTTTGAATGCCGCTTCTTTGGTTGGTCGCTGCGTTCAGCGCTGACCAATTAGAGGAGTGGCTCGCGCCATATTTGAAATACAATGTGCGCCATGGCGAGCACCGCTATTCTGATTGGTCAGCGCTGAAAGCGGCGATCAATTAAATAAGCGACGCGCCGTTTGAATGCCGTTCCTCTGATTGGCCGCCGCGGTCAGCGCCGACCAATTAGAGGAGCTGCTTGCGCCATATTTGAAATAAAATGTGCGCCATGGCGAGTGCCGCTATTCTGATTGGTCGCCGCATTCAGCGCAGACCAATCAGAGAAGCTGCATTCAAACCACGATCCGCTTCTCTCATTGGTCGCCGCGTTCAGCGGCGACCAATTAAAATAGCGTCACTCACCAAGCCACCATATTTTAAATACAATGTGCGTCTTGGCGCTCCTCTGATTGGTCGCTGCTGAACGCGGTGACTAATGAGAGAAGCGGTACGTGGTTTGAATGCTGCTTCTCTGAGACGCGGCATTCAAACTGCGCGCCAAGTCTTATTGGTTGCCGACAGCCGCGGCCACCAATGAGCGTCGCGGTATTCAAATTGCGATATTGGCGCACAATTTGAACTGCCGCTCATAGTGTGACACAGTTCACTCCTGTTTACCAGGTCTGTTAGTCACTGTGACGCAGTTTACTCCTGTCTATAAGGCTGTCAGTCAGTGGGACGCAGTTTACTCCTGTGTATAAGGTATGTCAGTCAGTGTGACGCAGTTTACTCCTGTGTATAAGGTCTGTCAGTCAGTGTGACGCAGTTTACTCCTGTGTATAAGGTCTGTCAGTCAGTGTGACGCAGTTTACTCCTGTGTATAAGGTCTGTCAGTCAGTGTGACGCAGTTTACTCCTGTCTATAAGGCTGTCAGTCAGTGTGACGCAGTTTACTCCTGTGTATAAGGTATGTCAGTCAGTGTGACGCAGTTTACTCCTGTGTATAAGGTCTGTCAGTCAGTGTGACGCAGTTTACTCCTGTGTATAAGGTCTGTCAGTCAGTGTGACGCAGTTTACTCCTGTCTATAAGGCTGTCAATCAGTGTGACGCAGTTTACTCCTGTGTATAAGGTCTGTCAGTCAGTGTGACGTAGTTTACTCCTGTGTATAAGGTCTGTCAGTCAGTGTGACGCAGTTTACTCCTGTATACAAGGTCTGTCAGTCAGTTTGACGCAGTTTAGTGCTGTATACAAGGTCTGTCAGTCAGTGTGACGTAGTTTACTCCTGTCTATAAGGCTGTCAATCAGTGTGACGCAGTTTACTGCTGTATACAAGGTCTGTCAGTCAGTGTGACGTAGTTTACTCCTGTGTATAAGGTCTGTCAGTCAGTCAGTGTGATGCAGTTTACTGCTGTCTACAAGGCTGTCAGTCAGTGGGACGTTCTTCACCCTGTTTACAAGGCTGTCAGTCAGTGTGACAAACTTTATTCCCTTCTACAAGGCTCTCAGTCAGTGTGATGTCCTTCACTCCTGTCTACAAGGCTGTCAGTCATAGTGTGACGAACTTTACTCCTGTCTACAAGGTCTGTCAGTCAGTGTGACGAAGTTCACTCCTGTCTATAAGGCTGTCAGTCATATTGTTCTGTTCTTCAGTCATATATACATATTCTAGAATACCCGATGCGTTAGAATCAGGCCACCATCTAGTGTGTTGTGTGTGTATATATATATATATATATAAATATATATATATGTGTGTGTGTGTGTGTGTGTGTGTGTGTATGTATGTATGTGTGTATATAATATGATGATTTATATTACCGTTGCTGTTTTTGTATATAATTATATGAGGAGCGTGGACAATTTAATTTCATTTTCATTTTATCTTAATGTCTAGATCTGATAGATGGGGAATTTATTTTTATGTATGTACTAGTAAAAAGGCCCGATGCAATTGCATCGGGAGCGCGGTGAAATGAATTGTGTGTATAGAGGCGGTAGTGTGGGTAGCAGAGTGTAGAGGCGGCTGTGTGGGTAGCAGAGTGTAGAGGCGGCTGTGTGGGTAGCAGAGTGTAGAGGCGGCTGTGTGGGTAGCAGAGTGTAGAGGCGGCTGTGTGGGTAGCAGAGTGTAGAGGCGGCTGTGTGGGTAGCAGAGTGTAGAGGCGGCTGTGTGGGTAGCAGAGTATAGAGGTGGCTGTGTGGGTAGAAGGGCAGTGTGGGGTGAGTGGAGGGTAAGCAGGGGCAGTGTGGGGTGAGTGGAGGGTAAGCAGGGGCAGTGTGGGGTGAGTGGAGGGTAAGCAGGGGCAGTGTGGGGAGTGAGGGCATAGGGGGTAAGAGGAGTGAGCAGGGGCAGTGTGGGGAGTGAGGGCATAGGGGGTAAGAGGAGTGAGCAGGGGCAGTGTGGGGAGTGAGGGCATAGGGGGGTAAGAGGAGTGAGTAGGGTCAGTGTGGTAGTAGATCTGAGGGCCGGCGGCCCTTTAAGGTTAGTGGGGGGGGGGGTTAGGGTGGAAATACATGTTAGCTTGGGGGAAGCTGGGGTGTCATGAAGGCGGGCGGTGTAGTTAGCGGCGGTCCGTAGTGTAAAGCCGCTCCCCCTGTCTGCTGCCTGAGGGCAGGCACCGTGGAGTGGAGTGTGCGGCCTTGGCGGCGGGGGGAGCGAGGCAGCGTGTGTAATGAAGGCGGGCGGTGGTGGTTGCGGGGGGGGCCGTTGTGTAAATCCGCTCCCCCCGATTGCTGGCTGAGGGCTCGCACTATGGAATTGACTGTGCGGCCCTAGCAGCGGAGGAGCGGGGTGTGGCGGCTGGTGCGTGTAGCAGCCGTTTGCGGGCAGAATTAGCGGCTCGCGATGGCGCATGGGCGCCATCGCTCGCTCGCATCAGCAGGGCAGTGTGAGGAGTGAGGGCATGTGGGCATGTGGGGGGGGGTAAGAGGGGTAAACAGCGGCAGTGTGGGGTGAGTGGGGGCATGAGCAGGGACAGTGTGGGTGAGTGGGGGGGTTGAGTAGGGCCAGTGTGGATGATTGGGGGCAGTTGGGGGGGGGGGAGAGGGGTAAGAAGGGTGTGTGGGTGAGTGGGGGGGGGGTAAGCAGGAGCAGTGTGGGTGAGTGGGGGCATGTGGGGGAGGTGAGAGAGGTAAGCAGGTACAGAGTAGGGGCATGAGCAGGGGCAGTGTGGGGAGTGAGGGCATGTGGAAGGGTGAGAGGGGTGAGCAGGGGCAGTGTGGGTGAGTAAGCAGGGGCAGTGTGGGTGAGTAGGGGGGTAAGCAGGGGCATTGTTGGTGAGTTGGGTGGGCAATGCAGGGGCAGTGTGGGGAGTGAGTGAGGGCATGGGGGGGAAGAGGAGTGAATAGGGGCAGGTGTGGGTGAGTGGGGGTAAGCAGGGGCAGTGTGGGTGAGTGGGGGGGCTATGTAGGGGCAATGTGGGTAAGTGGGGGCAGTGAGGGTGAGTATGGGGTAAGCAGGGGCAGTATGGGTAAGTGGGGGCAGTGTGGGTAAGTGGGGGGAAAGGAGGGGCGGTGTGGGTGATTGGGGGCAGTTGGGGTGGGTGAGAGGGTGTACGGGTGATGGGGGGGTAAGCAGGGGCAGTGCGGGTGAGTGGGGAGGGAGTAAGCAGGGGCAGTGTGGGTGAGTAGGGGGTAAGCAGGGGCAGTGAGGGGAGTGAGGGCATAGGGGGGTAAGAGGAGTGAGCAGGGACAGTGTGTGTGAGTGGGGGGCTATGCAGGGACAGTGTGGGTGAGTAGGGGGTAAGCAGGGGCAGTGTGGTTAAGTGGGGGCAGTGTGGGTGAGTAGGGGGTAAGCAGGGGCAGTGTGGGGAGTGAGGAAATGGGGGGTAAGAAGAGTGAAGAGGGGCATTGTGGGTGAGTGGGGGTTAAGGAGGGGCAGTGTGGGGGGTAAGAAGGGGAAGTGTGGGTAATTGGGGGGTAAGCAGGGGCAGTGTGGGGATTGAGTGAGGAAATGGGGGGGTAAGAGGAGTGAAGAGGGGCATTGTGGGTGAGTGGTGGTTAAGGAGGGGCAGTGTGGGTGAGTAGGGGGTAAGCAGGGGCAGTGTGGGTAAGCAGAAGGAGTGTGGGTGATTGGGGGGTAGCAGGGGCAGTGTGGGTGAGTGGGGGTTAAATGGTGGCAGTGTGGGTGATAGGGGTGGTAGGCATGGGCAGTGTGGGGAGTGAGGAGATGGGGGGGGGGGGTAAGAGGAGTGAGGAGGGGGAGTGTGTGTGAGTGAGGAGATGGGGGGGTAAGAGTAGTGAGGAGGGGCATTGTGGTTGAGTGGGAGTTAAGCAGGGGCAGTGGGGGTGGAGATGTGGGGGGCGGCGGCCCTGTAACCATGACTTGAGGACCGGGGGGAGCGGGTGATTGAGTGTGCAGAGCCGGCGGGGCTGGAGGCAAGAATGGTAGTGCTTGAGGACCGGGGGGGAGTGGGTGATTGAGTGTGCAGGGGCGGCGGGGCTGGAGGCTACAATGGTGTTGCGGCGTGGGCGCCATGTTAGTGTGGTCCGCTGCGGCGGCGGCGCGGTCGCCATCTTACCGTGGTCCGCTGCTGCGGGTCGCGTCATAGAGGCAGGCGTCGGGCGGCGGTGGCTTTTGTCCTGGCGCTCCCCCTGGCTGCTGGTGATGGGGCCTGAGGGCTCGCACTGTCCAATGGACGGTGCGGCCCTGGCGGCGGAGGAGCGGGAGCATGGGTTGAGGGAGCGGAAGAGCGGCGGGCGGGGTGTGTAGCATTGGTGGATGTGTGTGTAGTGCGGCGGCAGGATGATTGGGTTTGCGGGCAGAATCTGCGGCTCGCAATGGCGCATGCGCGCCATTGCTCGCTCGCAGTACCGCAAAGCATTCTGGGATTCGGCGACAACGCCCGAAATCTCAAACTGCGGATTATATAAATAGATATACACTGTGCAGGGTGTATGAGGAGGAGAGCCTGTATACTGGTCACTATATACTATATATACACTGTACAGTTGGAGGAGGAGGAGAAGAGCCTGTATACTGGTCACTATATATATATACACTGTGCAGGGTGTATGAGGAGGAGGAGGAGAGCCTGTATACTGGTCACTATATCTATATACACTGTGCAGGGTGTATGAGGAGGAGGAGGAGAGCCTGTATACTGATCACTATATACTATATATACACTGTACAGGTGTATGAGGAGGAGGAGAGCCTGTATACTGATCACTATATACTATATATACACTGTACAGGTGTATGAGGAGGAGAGCCTGTATACTGATCACTATATACTATATATATACACTGTACAGGTGTATGAGGAGGAGGAGAGCCTGTATACTGGTCACTATATATATATATACACTGTGCAGGGTGTATGAGGAGGAGAGCCTGTATATTGGTCACTATATACTATATATATACACTGTACAGGTGTAGGAGGAGGAGGACAGCCTGTATACTGGTCACTATATATATATATACACTGTGCAGGGTGTATGAGGAGGAGAGCCTGTATACTGGTCACTATATTATATATATACACTGTACAGTTGGAGGAGGAGGAGAAGAGCCTGTATACTGGTCACTATATATATATACACTGTGCAGGGTGTATGAGGAGGAGGAGGAGAGCCTGTATACTGGTCACTATATCTATATACACTGTGCAGGGTGTATGAGGAGGAGGAGGAGAGCCTGTATACTGGTCACTATATATATATATACACTGTGCAGGGTGTATGAGGAGGAGAGCCTGTATACTGGTCACTATATATCTATATACACTGTGCAGGGTGTATGAGGAGGAGGAGGAGAGCCTGTATACTGGTCACTATATATCTATATACACTGTGCAGGGTGTATGAGGAGGAGGAGGAGGAGAGCCTGTATACTGGTCACTATATATATATATATATATATACACTGTACAGGTGTATGAGGAGGAGAGCCTGTATACTGATCACTATATGTTATATATACACTGTACAGGTGCAGGAGGAGGAGAGCCTGTATACTGGTGACGTGCAAGTCAGGGGTTAAAAAAAAATAAAAAAAGATTATGCTCACCTCACCCCGAGCCCCCGCCGTCTTCTGCCGTGTTCCGCCGTCTTCTGGCGTGTTCCGCTAGGCTCCCGGTGGCTGTGCAGGCTCCCGGTGCCTGGAGTGATCTTCTATCTACTGAGACTGAAGGACCTGTGGTGATGTCAGAGTCACGTGACCCGCGATTTGCCTGGAGTAAGCTGGTGTCACGTGACTCTGACATCACCACAGGTCCTTCAGTCTCAGTAGATAGAAGATCACTGGAGGCACCGGGAGCCTGCACAGCCACCGGGAGCCTAGCGGAAGACGGCAGAAGACGGCGGGAGAGGGCGGGAGACAGCGCGGGCTCGGGTAGAGGTGAGGATTTTTTTTTTTTTTAGAGTAGTGCGGGTCTGCGGCTCGTGATGACGCTGCGCGTCATCACTCGCAGTCCCGCGCAAAGCATGTTGGGATTGGGCTACAGTGCCCAACTCCCGATTATATAAGTAGATGTGTATAGGTATAACTGTTGGGATATATGTACAGATATATTTATCATATATAGTTTATTATATTTTTACTATATCTAGTGTATATAATCTTGTTTACCATGTAACGTAATAATAAATTTTATTTATATAGTGCCAACATATTCCGCAGCACTTCACAATTCAGAGGTTCATATTCAAACAATCTTAAGAAACAGTTATCAGAAAATACAATACAATACAAAAAAACAATACAATACAAAATGCAATACAAAGCATAATACTATAATTAAAGCAAAATAATGACAGCCCTGCTCATAAGAGCTTACAATCTAACAATGAGGTGGGGGTGACACAAAGTACAGGTGCTTATTTACAATGATGGTATGGTCAACTTGAGGAGATGAGGAAGAGATAAAAGCAGCATAAGTGGCCACCAACCATTATTTGTGATGCATTTGAGACTGGTGGGGCGGATAGGCTACACTGTGTGCAGAATTATTAGGCAAGTTGTATTTTAGAGGATTATTTTTATTATTGATCCACAACTATGTTCTCAATCAACCCAAAAGACTCATAAATATCAAAGCTTAATATTTTTGGAAGTTGGAGTGTTTTTTTTTTAGATTTGGCTATCTTAGGAGAATACCTGTTTGTTTAGGTAACTATTACTGTGCAGAATTATTAGACAACTTAATAAAAAACAACTATATTCCCATCTCACTTGTTTATTTTCACCAGGTAAACTAATATAACTGCACAAAATTTAGAAAAAAACATTTCTGACATGCAAAAACAAAACGCAAAAAAAATTAGTGACCATATTAGGCACCTTTCTTTATGGTGACACTCAACAGCCTTCCATCCATAGATTCTGTCAGTTGCTTGATCAGTTTACGATCAACATTGCGTGCAGCAGCCACCACAGCCTCCCAGACACTGTTCCGAGAGGTGTACTGTTTCCCCTCCCTGTAGATCTCACATTTTAGAAGGGACCACAGGTTCTCTATGGGATTCAGATCAGGTGAACAAGGGGGCCATGTCATTTATTTTTTCTTCTTTTAGACCTTTACTAGCCAGCCACGGTGTAGAGTAGTTGGATGCATGTGATGGAGCGTTGTCCTGCATGAAAATCATGTTTTTCTTGAGCGATACCAACTTCTTCCTGTACCACTGCTTGAGGAAGTTGTCTTCCAGACACTGGCATTAGGTCCGGGAGTTGAGCTTCACTCCATCCTCAACCTGAAAAGGTCCCACAAGTTTATCTTTGATGATACCAGCCCATACCAGTACCCCACCTCCTCCTTGCTGGCGTGTGAGTCGGAGTGGAGCTCTCTGCCCTTTACTGATCCAGCCTCTGGCCCATCCATCTGACCCATCAATAGTCACTCTCATTTCATCAGTCCATAAAACCTTTGAAAAAATCAGTCTTAAGACATTTCTTGGCCCAGTCTTGACATTTTATCTTATGATTCTTGTTCAAAGGTGGTCATTTTTCAGCCTTCCTTACCTTGGCGTGTCCCTGAGTATAGCACATCATGTGCTTGTTGATACTCCAGTTACGTTGCAGCTCTGAAATATGGCAAAACTGGTGGCAAATGGCATCTTGGCAGCTTCACCCTTGATTTTCCTCAATTGATGGGCAGTTATTTTGCGCCTTTTTTGCCCAACACGTTTCTTGCGACCCTGTTGGCTATTTGCCATGAAACGCTTGATTGTTCGGTGATCACGCTTCAAAAGTTTGGCAATTTCAAGACTGATGCATCCCTCTGCAAGACATCTCACAATTTTGGACTTTTCAGAACCCGTCAAATCTCTCTTCTGACCCATTTTGCCTAAGGAAAGGCAATTAAGCACACCTTATATAAGGGGTGTTGATGACATTGCACCACACCTCTCCTCATTACAGAGATGCACATCACCTGATTTACTTAATTGGTAGTTGGCTCTCAAGCCTATACAGCTTGGAGTTGGACAAACATTTATAAAAAGTATCATGTGATCAAAATACTTATTTACCTAATGATTCTGCACACAGTGTATATCTATGTGACTTTGACTAGGGATCATGATGCACAAAAACTTGTCACAGCACCAAGGCTTTACCGGGTACAGGTGTTACCCA
Organism: Allobates femoralis; assembly: GCA_033576535.1. Classification (NCBI taxonomy): domain Eukaryota; kingdom Metazoa; phylum Chordata; class Amphibia; order Anura; family Aromobatidae; genus Allobates; species Allobates femoralis. Next base: position 405,637,320 of record JARQOC010000001.1, on the reverse strand, counting down.
TAACAAGGCACACGTACATTTCCAGGGAGTCCAACCTGGACCATATAAACATATAAATAAATAAGACCGTGCCTCACCGGTTGGTATTGTTCAAAATGTCCCCTTTATTTCTGCCCCCAAACAAGCTCATTTGGGGGCAGAAATAAAGAGGACACTTTGAACAATACCAACCGGTGAGGCGCTGTCTTATTCATTTATAGGGATCATGATGGGCCGCTCTAAAAAGATGTGTTTTTAGGGATCGCCTGAAACTAAGTAAGTTGTGGATAGACGTAATTTCTTGGGGTAGAGCATTCCAGAGAATTGGTGCAGCTCGGGAGAAGTCTTGGAGCCAGGAGTGGGAGGTTCATATTAATGCAGAAGTGACTCTAAAGTCACTTTCAGAGCGAAGAGAACGAGTAGGGTGATAGACAGAGATGAGGGTAGAGAGGTAAGGTGGTTCTGCACTGTGAAGAGCTTTGTGGATGAGAACTAGCAGTTTGAATTGGATCCTATAGTGCATAGGCAGCCAGTGCAATGACTGGCATAGAGCAGAAGTGTCTGCGTAACGGTTAGCTAGATAGGTGATCCTGGCTGCTTCATTAAGAATAAACGAGAGGGGAGAGTCTAGTGCAGGGGAGGCATTCAACTACTGGTGATTACAGGGTTAATTGACATCATTGATTGATAGATTTTAACTGGTGCTCCATGTGTCCAAATCACCATGGATCTGGTGAAGAAAACAAAAAGTACTTTTTCATTTTTACGGATCAATGTGTGAAGCACCTGGAGGTTCAAAGTGCTCACTATGCATCTAGATAAGTTCCTTCGGGGGTCCAGTTTCCAAAATAGGGTAACTTGTGGGGGAGTTCCCATGTTTAGGCATACAGGGGCTCTCCATACGTGACATGATGTCTGCTAATGATTGCAGCTAATTTTCCATTCAAAAAGTCAAATGGCACTTCTTCCCTTCTGAGCCCTGCCGTGCGCCCAAACAGTGATTTTCCACATATATGGGGGTATCGGCGTATTCAGCAGAAATTGCACAACAAATTTTAGGGTCCATTTTTTGCTTTTACCTTTGTGAAAATGCAATAATTGAGACTAAAATAACATTTTTGTTGGAAAAATTAAAATGTTAATTTTTTTCCTTCCACGTTGCTTTACTTCCTGTGAAGCACTTGAAGGGTTAATAGTCTTCTTGAATGTAGTTTTGAGTAGCTTGAGGGGTGCAGTTTTTGGAATGGTGTGTTTTATTATGTTTGCCCCTCAAAGGGACTTCAAATGTGATGTGGTCACTAAAAAAATGGTTTTGTAAATTTTGCTTAAAAAAATGAGAAATTGTTGAAGAACTTTGAATCCGTCTAACTTCTTAACAAAAAAATATTTGTTCCAAAATTGGGCTGATGTAAAGTAGGCATGTGAGAAATGTTATTTATTAACTATTTTGTGTCACATAAATCTGGTTTAACAAAAAAAAAAATTCAAAATTGCAAACTTTTCAACATTTTCGCCACATTTCTGATTTTTTTCACAAATAAATGTAAAAATTATTGACCTAAATTTACGACTAACATGAATCCCAATATATCACAAAAAAACAGTCTCAGAATTGCTAGGATCTGTTGAAGCGTTCCAGAGATATTACTGCATAAAGGGACACTAGTGAAAATTGCAAAAAATGGCCAGGTCAGTAAGGTCAAAATAGGCTGGGTGGTGAAGGGGGTTAATATATGGTTGCAGTCCTATTTCTGTTCTCCACTTTTTAGGTTTAAATATTATTGTAAACATATGGTATAACAAGTGTATATCACATATTTAAGTTTTATTTTATATTTACTACTTTTGCTCATAGGAAGAACAGAATAGAGGAAAACCCAACTGGGAGCATCTGAATGAAGACTTGCATGTACTGATCACAGTGGAAGATGCCCAAAACCGAGCAGAAATTAAATTAAGAAGAGCAGTTGAAGAAGTGAAAAAATTGCTAATTCCAGCAGTAAGTGAATTTATTTTATTATTAAAATGCATAGAAAATATGCCTGCAGTGATGCAATAGTGTACATTGGGCCATTCAGCTTCTATTAATGCAATTATTGCACAGCCTATTCAAGCATGAACTTGGCCAGTGACACGATCTGGATATTTTCAACCTTCATTTTTTATTTTGATTCTTACAAATATCTGGTGGATTTGAGAATATTTCTGCTTGAAGCATCTATCTAAGACCCCTTTCATATCAGCGGTATTGCAATTTTGCGGTCGATCTGGCAGATGTTGCCGCACCTGCCGGATCTACCGCTTAATGGCCGACTTGGCGCACTGATCTGGCAAGCCCTATTCATTCTCTATGGGGCTTGCTGTTGGGTGCGGCAAGTGCGGTATTGCCCAATCCGGCAGATTCGGCACTTGAGGCAGTACAAAAAAAAACGCTACTAGTGTCGTATTCGGCAATAATGAACTTGCCGCACCTGACCAAAATCCACAGAGAATGAATGCTGCTTGCTGGATCGGTGCCACAAGTCTGCCATTACACGGTAAATCCGGCAGTTGTGGGGACATCTGCCGGATCTAACACGAAATTGCAATACTGCTGATGTGAAAGCACCCTAAGGCTGGTTTTATATTACTATTTTTTTTAAATCCGTGGCTTGAAACGGATCCGTTTTCTCCCCCATTTACTATCAATGGGGACCGATGAACGTGTGCTTGCATCCGGTATCCATTTTTGCACGGATCTGTTTCATACCATTTTTTTGGGTGAAATTCAAACCACAAAATGTTGTGAGTTGGGTGCTCATTCAAAAAATGGAATCAAACGGATCCATGCCTATCTGGCTGGAATTAACATGGAGTCCTATGGAAACAGATCCATGAGAAAACGGATCCGTGTGCATTCAGCTGCACGGATCTGTGTTCCCGGACTGAGCATGCCAGAAGCCAGTTTCATATGAAACACCCACTAGGGATGTGTAATTTGTCACCGGAGTTGTAAAAGAAATCGGACAGAACCTGATGCAACTGAATATTACTGCATTAGTATTATTACTGCTCTGTCAGCCGGATCAGTGAAAGAAACAATGCGGGTGCATCCGGTTGCATTAGGTTTCACAATCCGTGGGACTCCAGGGGCATGCAGGTTTTATATTCATACCGACGGATTAAAATAAACGGTAGTGTGAAACTAGCCCATTTCACTGACTTTGGTATTGCTTTAAATCACAGTACTAATTCCAACCACTGGGACTCTCAGCAATCCTGAGATTGAACTCTGGAACCCAAAGAACGGGTCATTGTAACCTCATTCTAAATGGACAGGAGGTGCGCATGCTCTGGTATTGCACCATTTCTTTCCAATGAGATCTCAGTTGTCCCTAATTAATTATTTTTTTTTAATAACTTTTTAAACACTATTTTAATCAGAACCTGTTATCAGGATTTTATATCCTAAATATATTGTCTTTATGTAAATTCACTTTCAAGCTGAGTAAATCCTTACCTTTCTTGTAGAAATCCGTTGTGCTGTTTTAGAGAAATTCATAGTTAAATGTGTATGATAATGAGTGGTGAGTGAGTGGGCTGACACTGTACTTTTGGACAAAGTACCTCAAAGTCCGCGCTACTGCCAGATGGATACAGAAACATCAGAGACAACAGGATGTCTGGGTAAAAGTGATGACTGGTTTATTTTCCGACGCGTTACAGAGCCACATACCGAGCTCCTTCCTCAGGGAACATCAGGGATGTTTGAGGTACTTTGAGGTACTTTGTCCAGAAGATAGATTGATTGAAAACCGCAGTGGCCTGTGGAAGTACAATCCCAGCAGCAGCTGCATTTTCTGAGCGATCAAGCTTGTTGTGTGTCACACAACCCTACCAGGTGAGAAATTCTGATACTATATCTTTGATTCTGTCTAAGAGATAAGACCCTATTGTGCATTCTCAACCCTCTAGATATAACTCCACTTTTGGCTCTCCCTGTTCCTTACCTGCCTCCTCTCTGATAGTTTCAGTGATACATCAGTCAGACAGAAGGTAGGCAGCAGGTGGGGGAAAAAGGCATAGGAGTAGGATAGCTGTAAAGTCAAATCCCACACACTTTGCTTTCAACTCGTTAGCTACAATTCAATTATTGATTCCTCTAAAACCTCAAAACGGATTTCTGCAATTTAGGGATTTAGTAATAATGTGGTGGATTGTTTTCCTTTACAATTGAATCTGAGGGAAATTCTGTCAACAAGGGAATTATATCATTTGAATAAGAATGTGGAGGTGGAGGATTGTAGAAGGGTTAAAAATAAAATTGAGGCATCTAAATTTACAGTGTCTAACCCCATGTACTATCCTATCGCATCACGAGCGTCTGCCATGGAGATTTTCCAGGTCACTATGGAAAGAGACCTGAATAGTCTCCTGGAGAATAAAACTTCTACAAGGAGCAATTTATCTAGAGATGAACAGCAAGCCCTTTTCTCCCTCAAATCTAATGACAATATTGTAGTGAGGCCATCTGATAAGGGGGGTACGGTGGTAGTAATGGATTCTGGCTTATATAAAAAACAGATAGAAAAAATCCTTTTTGACAAAACCACCTACCGGCCCCTTTTGTCAGATCCTACTAAGGATTTATCAATGGATTTGGATAGATTGTTGGGGGAGGGGGTGGCACTTGGTGCAATAGATCAGAAAACTAGGGATTTCTTATATGTGGACAAACCAGTTGTTCCAGTCTTCCATGCCCTCCCCAAGACCCACAAGGCTGTGTTCCCCCCACCTTTGAGGCCGATCGTGGCAGGGATTGGATCCCTTCATGAGAGACTTTCGGGGTGGGTGGACTCAAAATTGAGGGTCTTGGTGGAGGGCACTCCAGGCTTAATAAAGGATACCAAACACTTGATGCAGGCTGTAGATGGAATGACATGGCAGGAGGATTTTAACTGGTTAACTTGCGATGTAGTGCAGCTGTACTCTACTATCCCCCATGGAAAAGCTATATGGGTATTACAAGAAACCCTGAAAGAGACGGATGTATTTACTGACAACCAAAAGGAGTTCCTTCTCATGTCTGTAGAATTTCTCCTGAGAAGTAACTATTTTACGTTTAATGAAAGCTTTTATCTACAGCTGTGTGGTTGCCCTATGGGCTCAAAATTTTCCCCTTCACTAGCAATATTATATATGCGAAAATGGGAGGAGAGCTTTATCTATTCTGAGGACTGTCCCTTTAAGGATTGCATACGATGGTGTGGAAGGTACCTGGACGACCTGATCTTTATTTGAGGGGTACCGTCCTGGATATCTCCCTCACCATCGCCCGCCCAAATGTTGGAATATTTTCATACAAATGATTTCAATCTACGATTTACAATGGAGGTGCACGGAACTGAAACTCCGTTTCTGGATGTGTATTTAGTGGGTAATGTAAGAACAGGAAAAATTACATCTAGATTGTATCGCAAACCCATTAGTGGGAACTCGGTCCTTAGAGCAGAAAGTAACCACCCTAAGCATGTGATTAAGAATCTGCCGGTAGGGGAATTAATAAGAGCAAGACGCAACTGCACCACATATGTGGATTTCATGAATGAAGCTGATGTTATGACTAAAAGGTTACGATCAAGAGGATACAAAAAATGGATGTTAGATAGAGCAGTGAATATTGCCGAATCAAGGAGTAGGGAATCCCTCCTGGCACAGAAAGAACGAGAAGCCCCTCCGGGACCAATAATACCGACCTTCTCAACACCCTTTAGCAACCAGTACTACGACATCAAACGCATCTTTTTAAAGAATCTCCCCATATTATATCAGGATAGTAAATTATCAGCTATTTTAGATTCAGGATGTAGGGTGGTCCCTAGGAAAGGGAAAGATTTGGGGAATTACTTGTCTCCTAGTATTTATCTGGAAAAAAGAACCCAAAGGAAGACTTGGTTGAACTATAGGGGGATGTTTAAATGTGGTGAAAATAGGTGCACCATGTGTAAATACGTGGATATGGGTGAAACCTTTTGCAATAATCGAACTGGGAAGCAATATAGAATATCTACCTATATCAATTGTAACACGTCCCACGTAGTATATATGGCTACGTGTAGTAGCTGTAACAAATATTACATAGGTTGCACTATCAGATCCCTTAAGGTAAGGATGTCGGAGCACATTACAGGGGCAAATCCCAATTCAAAGGCCAATAGAACGGGCTTGTCAGGTTTATCACGCCATTTTAGGGATTTCCATGCGGGGGACCTTAAAACTTTAAAGATCAGAGGCATAGAGAGGATACCCCGTCCATATAGGGGGGGTAATTGGGAGAAAGCACTACATAACCAGGAAAAATTATGGATCCTGCGGCTTGATGCACGGATTCCACAGGGTCTGAACTATAGATCAGATTTGTTATACTTTTATTGATCCTGCACCCTATGTCTCTTTTATGGTATTTGCTCCTTTGTATAATACATATTGAGTGCACTTGCAATACGATGGCTATACATAATGTATGAATAATCCATTGGGAAAGGAGGTATATGTTTATGTATTCTGTGAATGAAATCTTAGTGGGATCCCCCTACTGTTATGTGGTTGGAGGATTATACCCTTTCTCTTGGAATATACTATTTCTAAAATGTAATAGCCTTGTAGTTGGTGACTTACAATAAGAAAGAAAGATCTTTGTTGTGGTTATCTTTAGATTTCTACACCTGTAATGTTTACCATGTAATTGCATTATTAATATATCAGTTCTTTGCTCTGTTCTTCTCCCCCCCCCCCCCCCCCCTCTCTCTCTTTTTTTTTTTTTTTTTCTTTTACTTTCTGTTATCAGCTCTTTTCCTCTTTCCCTCCCCTTCATTCCTTCTCTATTATATTTTTATTTATTTTTTTTCTCTTTTACTTTCTGTTATCAGCTCTTTTCCTCTTTCCCTCCCCTTCATTCCTTCTCTATTATATTTTTTTTTTTTTTTTCTCTTTTACTTTCTGTTATCAGCTCTTTTCCTCTCTTTCCCTCCCCTTCATTCCTTCTCTATTATATATATATTTTTTTTTTTCTCTTTTACTTTCTGTTATCAGCTCTTTTCCTCTCTTTCCCTCCCCTTCATTCCTTCTCTATTATATTTTTTTTTTTTTTTTTTTTTCTCTTTTACCTTCTGTTATCAGCTCTTTTCCTCTTTCCCTCCCCTTCATTCCTTCTCTATTATAATTTTTTTTTTTTTTTCTCTTTTACTTTCTGTTATCAGCTCTTTTTCCTCTCTTTCTCTTTTCCTCCCCTCCCCCTCTTTTTCCCCACATATTTTTCCCTTTAACTCTTTTAGAACCTGCAGGTATGTGATTGGTTAGAAATAATTGATGTATATTTGTCACACATGCGAGAGGGGGCTGTTTTTTGCTTTTAAATTGTATATATTCTTTTTGTCTGTATTGCCATTGTACTGACGATTAAGTGGGCTAGACCCACGAAACGCGTCCAGGAGCTCCTCTGGAGCATGTGTGATTTTTAAAACTTTTGAAAATAAAAAGGAATTTTGTGGCACCGGATTCTACACCTTTTTCTATAGGAGTAGGATAGCTGTAAAGTCAAATCCCACACACTTTGCTTTCAACTCGTTAGCTACAATTCAATTATTGATTCCTCTAAAACCTCAAAACGGATTTCTGCAATTTAGGGATTTAATCAGCATTAAAGCAACTTTACATGCATGCCATTAGTTTGGGGTATAAAAACCGGATGACCAGTGCTTTTTAAAAAGAATCTGTCACTTAAAAATCTTTGCCATTTACTGATGGTATCAAGTTCATTAACCACTCGAAGGCCAACTCTGTCTTAGGCGGCCGTCACACGCTAAGGCGGCCGTCACACGCAAAGATTTCTTGCCCGATATCGTTTAAGCGATCTCCTTTTTGATCGCTTAAGCGATATCGGGCTTAAAATCGTTGCATGTAATCAAGCGATTTACGATGTGAAATCGCTTGATCGTGACATCGCAGATCTGAGGTCCGGACCTCACATCTAGCGATTTACGATTTAGCGATCTGCTTCATCGTGGTGTGTGACACCACGATGAACGATCTCCCAGCGGCAGAGCCTATGCTGGGAGATGGTAACTATGGTACACGTCGGGTAACTAAGCGACGCGCGGCGCCTAGTTACCCGATGTGTACCATAGTTACCAGCGAGATCGCGGATCCACATCGCTGGTGAGTCTGTCTGTGTGACATCTCACCAGCGATGTGAGCGATATTGTAAGCGATCGCGCGTGCACGTGATCGCTTACAATATCGCATGAGATATCTTAGCGTGTGACGGCCGCCTAAGATATCTCATGCGATATTGTAAGCTTTATGTAAGCAGTTTTGTTAGTTTGGTTAGTGTAATTCAAAATTTATGAATTATAATTCAAAAATGTTAAATAATATTTTTGTTGGACTATAAAATGCACTCTTTTCCTCCAAATTTTTGGGTGAAAATAGGGGATGGGTCTTATAGTCCAGATGTACCTGGCTGTAACTGCGGGGGCAGCGGCAGGGGTTAACACGTATGCACACTGTTTAAGCAAATGCATATTCACTTCTTTCCATGGCCATAATCTCCTGCCCATCTCTCTGCACTGAAGCTGGCCCTGAGAGGTGGGCGGGATTAGGGATGCGGGGAGCAGTGAATTATGCATTATGCTGCTTCTTAAAGCTGCCTGTAAGCAGGGAGGATGCTGGTAACTATGATAAACACTGGGTATCTAGTCGGTAGCTCCTTCGTCCCTGGTCGCTGGGGAGATCTGCCTGTTTGACAGCTCCCCAGCGACCAGGTAACGACGCACCAACGATCCCTACAGTATCATTGTCGGGATCGCTGGTGCGTCTTTTTGTGTGACGGGAGCATAAGAACAAGAAAAATGGTGTGTGTAGAAACAGCACAAGGAACCATCGATATCACAAGATTATAGAGCTAACCACTGAGTCCTCAAATGATGTGTGAAAAATATTAGACGTTAATTAGACACATGCATTACACAAAAATACCCATAAAAACGTTAGAAACATATACAATAAAATCTCCACATGAGGTGTGTGGATCTACAGCCCTTGTCACAGTGTCCCTAAACCACAGAATGAGTTTTTGTATACAAAAGGCTAGTTATGTCTAAAACAATATAGCATATCACAAAGGTCACATGAAAGATTCCTATGTTACTTATATTATCAATGGAAGCCCAAATTACCATATACAGATAGGCACAAGGTTAGCTTATACATGTGGACACATATTTCTGTATATCTAGTTAAAGGCCACTTCACACACACAGATATCTGAGTCCAATATCTGAACAGATCTCTGGTTGCAGTGAAATCATGGATACATTGCTCCATGTTGTACACAGCCACAAAATGGAACAATGTATCCATGATTTCACTGCAACCAGAGATCTGTTCAGACATTGGACTCCGATATCTGTGTGTGTGAAGTGGCCTTAATAGATATAAAAAGACAAAGCACACTTACAATACTGATGGACACAAACTCATAATATCTGGAGCTTTTGGCATGCTCCTAGGACCAAGCAGTGGTCATGGACCGGACACAGGGGAGTGGAACACGACCCACGCGTTGCGGCAGATGGCTTCCTCAGGGGTACAGATGCCATCCCATAATGGTGTATATATACATGTGATTCATTAATTAGTCCAACTAGTGTCATATCAAACAATCAATATTGTCACAATATTGTCACATATGTTCTGAATCAGCGTTGATGGGTTCTATACTACTCACAGTTCCTGTTAAACCTGGGTGGCACTTGTTCCTTGACCAGAATCTATAATATAAAAGCCGAAGGCCACTTCCGGAGAACCCGAAGGTTACTTCCGTGATGGCCTCCGGACCATGGTGGTGACGTCATCCAGTGCAGGGTAGCCGGCCGGCGCCCGGCTACAGGGACCGGCAGAGGAACGTTCCGCTCTCGGACATTCCGTCTGCCCTCCAGCCTCTCCCCTCCAGCCAGTAGCGTAGCCAGCGGAGGGGCCAGGGGGGGGCCCATTGCCTACCACCTGGGGGGGCCCCGCACCCCCTGGGGGGCCCCGTGCTGACAGCAGCCGGCCGCCGCGCGCCCGGAGAGAAGGGAGGACGGGACTTCCTGTCCTGCACCTCTGCCCGCCCCTCCTCTCCTCCTACAGCACACGCACGGCTGCCGCGGTCAGTGTGCACCCCCACCCAGCTACACCTCTGCTCTCCAGCCTCTCCAGCTTCCGCTCTCCCCACCCCTCCTCTCCCCTCCAGGCTCTCCAGCTTCCCCTCTGCCCCTCCAGCCTCTGCCCCTCCAGCCTCTCCAGCTTCCCCTCTGCCCCTCCAGTCTCTGCCCCTCCAGCCTCTCCAGCTTTACCTCTGCCCCTCCAGCCTCTGCCCTTCCAGCCTCTCCAGCTTCCCCTTGCCCCTCCAGCCTCTGCCCCTCCAGCCTCTCAAGCTTCCCCCTCTGCCCCTCCAGCCTCTCAAGCTTCCCCCTCTGCCCCTCCAGCCTCTCCAGCTTTCCCTCTGCCCCTCCAGCCTCTCCAGCTTCCCCTCTGCCCTTCCAGCCTTTCCAGCTTCCCCTCTGCCCCTCCAGCCTCTCCAGCTTCCCCTCTGCCCCTCCAGCCTCTGCCCCTCCAGCCTCTGCCCCTCCAGCCTCTGCCCCTCCAGCCTCTCCAGCTTCCCCTCTGCCCCTCCAGCCTCTGCCCCTCCAGCCTCTGCCCCTCCAGCCTCTGCCCCTCCGCAGCCTCTGCCCCTCCACCTCTGCCCCTCAGCCTCTGCCCCAGCCTCTGACCCTCCAGCCTCTGCCCTCCAGCCTCTGCCCCTCCAGCCCTCTGCCTCAGCTTCCAGCCTCTCCCTCACTTCCCCTCTGCCCTCCGCTTCCCCTCTGCCCCTCCAGCTTCACCCTCTGCCCTCCAGCTTCCCTCTGCCCCTCCAGCCTTCCCCTAGCCCCTCCAGCTTCCAGCCTCTGCCCCTCCAGCTCGTCTCCCTCATGCCTCTCCAGCTTCTCCTCTGCCCCTCCAGCCTCTCCAGCTTCCCCTCTGCCCTCCAGCCTCTCCAGCTTCCCTCTGCCCTCCAGCCTCCCTGCCCCCCAGCCTCTGCCCCTCCAGCCTCTACAGCTTCCCCTCTGCCCCTCCAGCTCTCCCTCTGCCCCTCCAGCTTCCCCTCTGCCTCCAGCTTCCCCTCTGCCCCTCCAGCTTCCCCTCTGCCCCTCCAGCTTCCCCTCTGCCTTCCAGCTTCCCCTCTGCCCCTCCAGCTTCTCCCTCTGCCCCTCCAGCTTCCCTCTGCCCTCCAGCTTCCCTCTGCCCCTCCAGCTTCCCCTCTGCCCCTCCAGCTTCCCTCTGCCCCTCCAGCTTCCCCTCTGCCCCTCCAGCTTCCCCTCTGCCCCTCCAGCTTTCCCTCTGCCCCTCCAGCCTTCTCCTCAGCCCTCCAGCTTCCCCTCTGCCCTCCAGCTTCCTGCCTCTCCAGCTTCCCTCTGCCCCTCCAGCTTCCTGCTCCCTCCAGCCTCTCCGAGCTTCCCCTCTGCCTCTCCAGCTTCCCTCTGCCCCTCCCCTCAGCTTCCCCTCTGCCCCTCCAGCCTCTCCCTCATGCCTCTCGACTTCCCTCTGCCTCTCCAGCTCTCCTCAGCCTCCCCTCCCCTCTGCTCAGCCTCCCCTCTGCCTCTCCAGCCTCCCCTCTGCCCCTCCAGCCTCTCCCTCTGCCGCCTCCCTCTCCCCAGCCTCCCCTCTGCCCTCACTCCTCCGCCCTCCCCTCCCTCTGCCTCTCCAGCCTCCCCTCTGCCTCTCCAGCCTCCCCTCTGCCCCTCCAGCCTCCCTCTGCCCTCCAGCCTCCCCCCCTCCAGCCTCCCCCCCTCCAGCCTCCCCCCTCTCCAGCCTCCCCCCCTCCAGCCTCCCGCCCTCCAGCCTCCCGCCCTCCAGCCTCCCGCCCTCCAGCCTCCCCCCTCCAGCCTCCGCCCTCCAGCCTCCCCCTCCAGCCTCTCCCTAGCCTCTCCAGCTTCCGCTCTCCTCACCCCTCCAGCCTTTGTCCTCCAGCCTTTGTCCTCCAGCCTCTGTCCTCCAGCCTCTGCCCTCCAGCCTCTGCCCTCCAGCCTCTGCCCTCCAGCCTCTGCCCTCCAGCCTCTCCCATCCAGCCTCTCCCATCCAGCCTCTGCCCTCCAGCCTCTCCTGCCTCTCCCCTCCAGCCTCTTTCCTCCAGCCTCTCCCCAGCCTCTCCAGCCTCCGCTCTCCCCACCCCTCCTCACCCTTCCAGCCTCTGCCCTCCAGCCTCTGCCCTCCAGCCTCTGCCCTCCAGCCTCTGCCCCCCAGCCTCTGCCCCCAGCCTCTGCCCTCCAGCCTCTGCCCTCCAGCCTCTGCCTCTGCCCTCCAGCCTCCCCTGTCCTCTGCCCTCCAGCCTCCCCTGTCCTCTGCCCTCCAGCCTCCCCTGTCCTCTGCCCTCCAGCCTCCCCTGTCCTCTGCCCTCCAGCCTCCCCTGTCCTCTGCCCTCCAGCCTCCCCTGTCCTCTGCCCTCCAGCCTCCCCTGTCCTCTGCCCTCCAGCCTCCCCTGTCCTCTGCCCTCCAGCCTCCCCTGTCCTCTGCCCTCCAGCCTCCCCTGTCCTCTGCCCTCCAGCCTCCCCTGTCCTCTGCCCTCCAGCCTCCCCTGTCCTCTGCCCTCCAGCCTCCCCTGTCCTCTGCCCTCCAGCCTCCCCTGTCCTCTGCCCTCCAGCCTCCCCTGTCCTCTGTCCTCCAGCCTCCCCTGTCCTCTGCCCTCCAGCCTCCCCTGTCCTCTGCCCTCCAGCCTCCCCTGTCCTCTGCCCTCCAGCCTCCCCTGTCCTCTGGCCTCCAGCCTCCCTGTCCTCTGGCCTCCAGCCTCCCCTGTCCTCTGCCCTCCAGCCTCCCTTGTCCTCTGCCCTCCAGCCTCCCTTGTCCTCTGCCCTCCAGCCTCCCTTGTCCTCTGCCCTCCAGCCTCCCTTGTCCTCTGCCCTTCAGCCTCCCTTGTCCTCTGCCCTCCAGCCTCCCTTGTCCTCTGCCCTCCAGCCTCCCTTGTCCTCTGCCCTCCAGCCTCCCTTGTCCTCTGCCCTCCTCACCCCTCCAGCCTCTGCTCTCCCACCCCTCCTCACCCCTCCAGCCTCCGCTTTCCTCACCCCTCCAGCCTCCGCTCTCCTCACCCCTCCAGCCTCCGCTCTCCTCACCCCTCCAGCCTCCGCTCTCCTCACCCCTCCAGCCTCCGCTCTCCTCACCCCTCCAGCCTCCGCTTTCCTCACCCCTCCAGCCTCCGCTCTCCTCACCCCTCCAGCCTCCGCTCTCCTCACCCCTCCAGCCTCCGCTCTCCTCACCCCTCCAGCCTCCGCTCTCCTCACCCCTCTATATACAATGTACAGTTTGTGTATATATGTGTGTATGTAGTCACTTCCCTCACTTTGTCCACACTTCCCTCACTTTGTCCGCACTTCCCTCACTTTGTCCGCACTTCCCTCACTTTGTACACACACATACACACACACACACACTCCGCTATACTTACCACCAGCCCTGCGTCCGCCGCCTGGATCCTCAGTCGACATGTCGCCGCCCCCAAGCTACTGTATCCAATATAGCATCCAAGAAGTCTCTCCAAACTTCCCGGACGCCATATTGGATCCAGTCGTCCGGGGCGGCGACATGTTGACTCAGGATCCAGCCGGCGGGGAAGACGCAGGGTCGGTGGCAACTATAGCGGAATGTGTGTGTGTGTGTGTATGTATGTATGTGTGTGCTGACCACTCTGCCCACGGCGCTGCGCTGACCACTCTGCCCACGGCGCTGCGCTGACCACTCTGCCCACGGCGCTGCACTGACCACTCTGCCCACGGCGCTGCGCTGACCACTCTGCCCACGGCGCTGCGCTGACCAATCTGCCCACGGCGCTGCGCTGACCACTCTGGCCACGGCGCTGCGCTGACCACTTTGGCCACAGCGCTGCGCTGACCACTTTGGCCACGGCACTGCGCTGACCAATTTGGCCACGGCGCTGCGCTGACCAATCTCGCCGCCCTCGCTGCTAACCACTGAGCCACCGCACTCACTGCTAGCCACTGAGCCACCGCACTCACTGCTAACCACTGAGCCACCGCACTCACTGCTAACCACTGAGCCAGCGCACTCACTGCTCACCACTGAGCCACCGCACTCAATGCTAACCACTGAGCCACCGCACTGACTGCTAACCACTGAGCCACCGCACTCACTGCCAACCACTGAGCCACCGCACTCACTGCCAACCACTGAGCCACCGCACTCACTGCTAACCACTGAGCCACCGCACTCACTGCTAACCACTTAGCTACCTGTATACACACAATTCATTTCACTGCACTCCCCTATTAGTAAATAAACTATATATGGATTCTAGACTACCCGATTCTTTAGAATCGGGCCGCCATCTAGTATGAAGATAAATGGCATAAACCAAGATCGCCATCTTGGCAAACAAATTGTGTCGCAAGTTAGAACGCACATCCCTCAGAATGAGCCACAAACAAGGAGACCGCCCACATCCGCGCAATGCGGGAAAACCGCGCATGCGCAATGTGATGCGCTCCAAGCTGGAACACACAAAGTGTGCGTGACCATACTCGGGCGCCACGGTGGCTCAAGTGGTTAGCACTGCAGCCTTTGCAGCGCTGAGGTCCTGAGGACCTGGATTCAATTCCCACCAAGGACAACATATGCAAGGAGTTTGTATGTTCTCCCCGTGTTTGCATGGGTTTCCTCCGGGCACTCTGGTTTCCTCCCATATTGTGAAGACATACTAATAGGATATTTAGATTGTGAGCTACAAAAGAGACAGTATTACTGATGCTATGGAATTAATAGCGCTATATAAATGAATACATATTATATACTCGCGCGAACAAAAGTCAGCTAAATAAAGCCGAGCCTACTGTTGTGGCATCACCGGAGGCCGGGGCATGCACAGTAGAGCGCTGTAAATACAATATCTGTCAGACTTTGCAAAATCTTAACTTAGACTAGTTAAAGGTATACCTACATAGTGCCAACCTGGTTATATATACAGAATATTTTGTACAGTTGGAAAGTTTACAAGAGCGAATAAAGAAAGAAATAACAAACGTGAACCAATACTATTTATATAGTTACAAAATATCACATCAAACATCACATCATGGAGACCATGGTGTTATATATTCCTATAGGTCTGCTACCCAGACTATGTCAATTTATATGTAGAACAAACAGCTGTGGCACTAAGGCCAGGCAAACGAGATAATGCAAACAAAGAGAGAAATGGGTGTATATAAGCATAGAAGAAAGCTCATAAGTACACCTGGAATACGAACTATGTTATGGCCATAACAATATCGATGAATATAGATGTTTAATGAAGTAAAAAGGATGTAGCAAGACCCAATATTAAGAGAGAGAGATGCCTTAACATATCTTATTTATAGAAAGCAGTAGATAGAAGGTTCTCAATAATTCCCATAGGAGAGAGACAATTTAAGTTATATATCCATCTTGGTTTGGCACACAATAAGGAAAGTGTGACGTTATTCCCACGGATGTTTGCCTTAATACACCTTGTTCCAAATTACTATGCAAATTGGTTTTAAGTGTCGTAGGGTTTGTTTTTTTTGTCAATGAAACCTATTGATGGTATTGTGTCTTAGGGTTCTTTGGATAGCTGAAATCAATCTCAGACACCTGTGATAATTAGTTTGGCAGGTGAGTCCAATAAAAGGAAAACTCTGTGTTCCACAATATTAAGCAGGCCACAGTTTTCAAGTAACATGGGAAAGGAAAAGGATCCCTCTGCTGCTGAGAAGCAATGCCTTGGATAAGGGATGAAAACATTGGATATTGCATGAAAACGTAACCGTGATCATCGTACTGTGAAGAGATTTGTGTATGATTCTGAGCACAGACGTGTTTGTGCAGATAAAGGCCGAATGAGGAAGGTTTCTATCAAGCAAGTTCATCGGATTAAGAGAGCAGCTGCTAAAAAGGCCTTGCAAACCAGCAAACAGATATTTGAAGCTGCTGGTGCCTCTGGAGTCCCTCGAACCTCAAGGTGTAGGATCCTTCAAAGGCTACTATTCGGCCACCCCTAAACAGTGCTCACAAGCAGAAACGGTTGCAATGGGCCCAGACATACATGAAAACTAATTTTCAAACAGTCTTGTTTACTGATGAGTACCGAGCAACCCTGAATGGTCCAGATGGAAGGAGTAGTGGATGGTTGGTTGGCCACCATTTCCCAGCAAGGCTGCGACGTCAGCAAGGAGGTGGAGAAGTCATGTTTTTGGCTGGAATCATTGGGAAACAGCTGGTGGGCCTCGTTAAGGTTTCCCAAGGTGTGAAAATGACTTCTGCAAAGTATATAGAGTTTCTGACTGAGAACTTTCTTCCATGGTACAAAAAGCAAAAACGTGCCTTCAGGAGCAAAATCATATTCATGCATGACAACGCACCATCTCATGTTGCAAAGAATACCTCTGTGTCATTGGCTGTTATGGGCATAAAAGGAGATATACTCATGGTGTGGCCACCATCTTCCCCTGACCTCAACCCTATAGAGAACCTTTGGAGTATAATCAAGCAAAATATCTATGAGGGTGGGAGGTAGTTAAGATCAAAACAGCAGCTCTGGGAGGCTATTCTGACATGCAAAGAAATATAAGCAGAAACTCACAAGTTCAATGGATGCAAGAATTGTGAAGGTGATATCAAAGAAGGATTCCTATGTTAACATGTAACTTGGCCTGTTAGGATGTTTTAGAGTTAAACAGCTTTTTATTTCAGTGAATGTGACCTCCTAATGCTGCAAATTCAACAAATGAGCATAACAAATGTTTAGAAACTCTATTGTGCCTAATAATTTGAAACAGTGCATTTAGAGTTTTTTTAATTTTGAAGAATATACTGTTATCATTGGGAGGTTTCTTCAATAAAATTCGATGTATACTCTAACAGGTGATGACTTTTATTACACTGACTGTCATTTGCACCGACTATTTGGGAAAATCAGAGAAAAAGAACATTTGCATAATAATTTGGAACATAGTGTATGTTGTAGTCCAACCACTTGTGTGCCATGGATCCTGCTATTGTGTTTCTCCAAATAATTTGTCGCCATCACGGAGATCGTTTTGCCTTTTTTCTGATGTTCAGATGCAAGTGTAATATTGGAGAAATTCTGTTGAATCTTCTTTTACAACTCCTGTGTTGTCTGGCCCACATAATGGAATTTGCAGAGACAGGCAAGTGCATATATGACATTCTTTGTTCGACAATTGATATATTGATTTAGGTCATATCTTTTTCCATTGGCCTGGTTAACAAATACAGATATTACTTGCATAAATTGGAACACCGTACAATTTCCACAAGGATAAGATTCCTTTAAATTTATACCTGTTCCTATTCTGGATGTAGGACGGTTAAAGTGACTTCTTGTCAGGGCATCTCGAAGATTTCTTACTCTCCTTACAGTCAGAAGGGATCTGTCCGAGACACAATTTAGCAATTTAACATCAGAGGTCAGAATACTCCAATTTTTTCTTCAGTAGATGCCATATATCCCGCCATTGATTGTTGTATGTTGTTATTAGGTGCAGCTGTAAACTATGGTTTCCAATCCTAGATCTCGGATTGAAAAGATCTTGCCTATTCTGGATGTGAGCATTGTTAAATGCACAACCTATTGTGCTTTTTGGATACCCTCGACTGGTCTCCCTGAGAGTGATGTTGGTCTAGCAGGCATTGCTCCCACCTAGCCAGAATCCTACTCCACACTGATGAGGGGCAATACCCTGAAACAGCTGTCTGTGGATGGATACCTGGCTCTGGTAATTCCCTTGTCATTTCCTTAAGCTCGTAACTGAGCGGGATAGTGACTAAACGGGCCACTTTAATATGGTGGTCTCTGCAAGGAGTACACCTCAGGGCTAGGTCCTTCCCTGGAGGGATATCTGGCTAGTCCCGTGTTTGAGACTCTTAAACGAGGCTCCATGGCCTCGATTTGCATATTCAAATTCCATGGGGGCAATGCACCATGGATTTCACTGTGTTTGAGCACTTTAGCCAGCTACCAGCAGTGTTTGCTTCGACTGGTCTCAGTGAGATCAGTGAGAGGTTTGTGATTTTGGATTCCCTCTGAAACAAAGTCTAGTGCTAAGGTCGGCTGCTTGTAAGGCAAAGTCGGTTTCTGGGCTGTAGTTTTACTTTATACTAAGGAATTGGCTGGTGGGGATACTGCATTTTAAATGTAGTGGATGGAAACTATCAAAGTGGAGCAGGTTGTTTGTTGCTGTTACCTTTCTGTGTAAGCAGGTGCAAATTTTTCCTTCATCCAGTTTTGGGGGCACATCCAAGAAGTTCAATGTGGTAGCCAAGATATTCCAAGTTAAACGGATGTTCAGATAGTTAAGATTAAGAGCTGTAATGAAATCCAAACAAGACTCCCCTGTCCTCGTCCACAGAAAAAACACGTTGTAAATGGGCCGTACAAGCCACAGACAGAGTCCTTAAACACAGCAAATAAGGACACGTGCACGTCCTCCCACCAACCTAAAAATAGGCTGATGAAAAAGGCGCACAACATGCACCCATCAGGTGCCTGGCACCTGTCTGTAGAAGGTGCCATCAAAGACGAAGTAATTCTGTTTCTGGGTAAAGCCAAGGAGTCTGAGTAGAAAAAAGTTACGCAGAGTTTCACTTACTAGATTCTTCTCCAGGAACACAGAGACCGCTTGAAGACCAATATCGTGACCAATGCTTGTGTAGAGTGATTTCACATCTATGGATATGAGTAAAGGTACCGTTACACGGTAAGATATCGTGAACGATATCACTCAAACGTCACAGGTTTGGAGTCGCAAACGACATCGTTACTACGTCGTTGCGTGTTACACCGAGATATGACTACGATAAATCGTTGGATTGTTGATCGCAGATTTGACAACATGTTCTCAAAACAGACGATCCTCGATCACCCAACCTGCTGCATTGTTGTGTGTGACACCGCGATAGCTATGTCGTTAACAACTTACCCTATTCACAACCGTGAATAAGTATCGTTCGCTGGGTTGTGTGAACGATAGCTGCTTGCCAAATCGTTGGTGCGTCGTTCACGATATCTAGACGTGTGACATCTCATCAACAATCCCAAAAAGATGTCCTAATGTCCGTGCTCCCGTGAGATAGTTGGTGAGATCTTAACGATATTGAAGCGTGTAACGGTACCTTAAGGAGTTATTCGGAATTTGTAGATCTTCTAGAAGTTCCAACAGATGCAACATATCTCTGATAACCGCTCAAGTTGGTAACTAAAGGTTGGAGAAAAGTCGACATACTCACAAGCGTGTTCATTTATGCTCCCAATTCCTGACATGAATGGCCTCCCAGGTAGGTTGTTCAATGTTTTGTGTACCTTTGGGAGCAGATATAGTGTAGGTACTGTTGGACATAAAGGCATAATTAAATTCCTCTCCTGCTTGTTAATCACGCCATTGAAGTATGCTTCAGAGACCAAATTCGAGAGCTTCTTTCTGGAAAATGACAGTAGGGTCAGATGGTAGTTTGATATACAGCTCAACATTGTGTAGCTGTTTATGTGCCTTTTGCACATACTGTTCTGTTGGACATAACACAATATACCTCCCTTATCCACCTCTTTTATTACGAAGGCGCCATTTTCCTTAAGGGAGGTAATCAGGGCCGTCTCCAGGTTTTTGTGGGCCCCTTTAACACAAACCATGATACATTAATGTAATATAGGAGCTGCAGGCTGTGTACATATAATATAGAGGCTCCTGGTTGGGCTCTATATATAATATAGAGGCTGTTCAGGGCTGCATATATAATTCGGAGACTGCCGGGCTGTATATGTAATATAGAGGCTGTGGGTTGTATATATTATTTGGAGGCTGTGCTGGCCTGTATATATTATTTGGAGGCTGTGCCAGGCTGTATACATTATTTGGAAGCTGTGACAGCCCAGCAGAAGCCTCCAAATAATATATACAGCCCAGCCTCCAAATAATATATATAGTCCGGCACAGCTTCCAAATACTATATACAGCACAGCCTCCAAATAACATATTTAGCACAGCACAGCCTCCATAATATATATAGCCCAGCACAGCCTCCATATTATATATACAGCACAGCCTCCAAATATATATATATATATATATATATATATATATATATATATAGCCCAGTACAGCCTCCATGCTATATATACAGCACAGCAGTAGCCTCCATATACCTCATCGCAGTCTCCATATACATCAACAAATCCTCCATATACCTCAGCAGCAGCCTCCATATGCCGTGATATACAGCCAGCACAGCCTCCATTTACAGCCTGCACAGCCTCTATATACACCAGCACAGCCTCCATACACACCCAGCACAGCCTCTGTATACCCCAGCACAGCCTCTATTTACCCCAGCGCAGCCTCTATTTACAGTCAGCACAGCCTTCATTTACATCCTCCATATACACCCAGCACAGCCTCTATATACCCCCACGCAGCCTCTATATACCCCAGTACAGCCTCATTACAGCAGCACAGCCTCCATTTACAGCCAGCACAGCCTCCATTTACAGCCAGCACAGCCTCCATTTACAGCCAGCACAGCCTCTATATACCCAGCACAGCCTCTATAAACCCAGCACAGCCTCCATATAAACCCAGTCAGCCTCCATATACACCCAGCATAGCCTCCAATATACACCAGCACAGCCTCTATATACACCAGCACAGCCTCTATATACCCCAGCACAGCCTCTATATACCCCAAGCCATCACAGCCTCTATATACCCCAGCACAGCCTCTATATACCCCCAGCACAGCCTCTATATACCCCAGCACAGCCTCCATATACCCCCAGCACAGCCTCCATATACCCCCAGCACAGCCTCCATATACCCCCAGCACAGCCTCCGTATACACCTAGAACAACCTACACCAGCACAGCCTCCGTATACACCTAGAACAACCTACACCAGCACAGCCTCCGTATACACCTAGAACAACCTACACCAGCACAGCCTCCGTATACACCCAGCACAGCCTCCGTATACACCCAGCACAGCCTCCGTATACACCCAGCACAGCCTCCGTATACATCCAGCACAGCCTCCGTATACACCCAGCACAGCCTCCGTATACACCCAGCACAGCCTCCGTATACACCCAGCACAGCCTCCGTATACACCCAGCACAGCCTCCGTATACACCCAGCACAGCCTCCGTATACACCCAGCACAGCCTCCGTATACACCCAGCACAGCCTCCGTATACACCCAGCACAGCCTCCGTATACACCCAGCACAGCCTCCGTATACACCCAGCACAGCCTCCGTATACACCCAGCACAGCCTCCGTATACACCCAGCACAGCCTCCGTATACACCCAGCACAGCCTCCGTATACACCCAGCACAGCCTCTGTATACACCCATACACCCAGCACAGCCTCCGTATACACCCAGCACAGCCTCCGTATACAGCCAGCACAGCCTCCATATACAGCCTGTTCTACTTGATGATCACCCTCATTGCGAAAAAGTTTTTTCTAATATCTAATTTGTGTCTCCTCCTATTCAATTTCATCCCATTGCTTCTATTATTTACAGGGCCCCCGGGACCTCCGCTTTTAGTGTGTTAACTAAGAGACCCATCTAACATAGTAACACCGTTTTTAAGGTTGAAGGAAGATTTTAAGTCCATCTAGTTCAACCCATAACCTAACATGTTGATCCAAAAGAAGGCAAAAAAAAACCCATGTGGCAACTATAAGCTCCTCATTGGAGGAAAAAATTCCTTCCTGACTCCAGATACGGCAATCAGACTAATTCACTGGATCAACGCTCTATCAAAGAATTTAGTATATATAACTGGTAATATTATAGTTTTCAAGAAAGGCATTCAGGCCCTTGGCTGCAGCCCCTAGCCACCGCCTTAGTGGCTGTAGCATGTAAGTTTTCTAACTGTATTATCTCAGGGTACAGGGCTGCTCAAGTGCTTATGGACCCCTTGTCTGCATGCTGCAGACATGCTGTATCCAGTGCTGTAATTAGATCACCATGCCTGCTTTGGTGACAGGTCCTCTTTAAATGTTAGTTGTGAGTCACTCATTACAACATCATGTGGCAGAGAGTTCCATAGTCTCACTGCTCTTACAGTAAAGAATCCACGTCTGTGATTATGATTAAACCTTGTTTCCTCCAGATGTAGAGGATGCCCCCTTGTCCTCGTCTCAGGCCTAAGAGTAAAGAGATCATTATGTATACATTATTATGTATACATTATTATAAGATCACCCCTAAGCCTTCGTTTTTCCAAGCTAAATAACCCCAAGTTTAATAACCTGTCTTGGTATTGCAGACCCCTCAGTCCTCTAATGACTTTGGTCGCCCTTCTCTGGACCTGCTCTAGTTCAGCTATGTCTTTCTTATACACCGGAGACCAGAATTGTACACAGTATTTTAAGTGTGGTCGCACTAGTGACTTGTATAGAGGTAAAATGATGTTCTCCCCATGAGCATCTATTTATTGCATCCCATTATTTTATTTGCCTTTGCAGCAGCTGCCTGACACTGGCCACTAAATGTGAGTTTGTCATCTACCCATACACCCAGGTCTTTTTCACTGATAGTTTTGCCCAGTGTTTTACCATTAAGTACATAATTATACCTTTTGTTTCCTCTGCCCAAGTGCATGACCTTACATTTATCCCCATTAAAGCTCATTTGACATTTATCAGCCCAAGCTTCTAGTTTACATAAATCCTTCTGTAATATAATATTGTCCTCCTCTGTATTGATTACCCTGCAGAGTTTAGTGTCATCTGCAAATATTGAGATTCTATTCTGTATGCCCCCTACAAGGTCATTAATAAATATATTACAAAGAAGCGGGCCCAACACTGACCCCTGTGGTACCCCACTCTTAACTGTGACTCATTCTGAGTGTGTTCCACTAATGACCACCCTTTGTTTCCTATTACTAAGCCAGTTCTTAACCAACTTCCAGATATTTTCCCCTATCCCCACTGCTCTCATTTTATGTATCAACCTTTTGTGTGGCACTGCATTTCTTTGGTCCAGTCCAGAACTTACTTCTTCATAGAAGCTTATCAGATTAGTTTGACAGGAACGGTCCCTCGTAAACCCATGTTGAGATTGGATCATGAGGTTATTTTTCTTCAGATACTCCAGTATAGCATCTCTTAGAAAACCCTCTAGGATTTTAGCCACAGTAGAGGTTAAGCTTACTGGCCTATAATTTCCAAGTTCAGTTTTTGACCCCTTTTTGAATATTGGCACCACATTTGCTATACGCCAGTCCTGTGGTACAGACCCTGTTATTATGGAATCTTTAAATATTAAAAATAATGGTCTATCTATGAACAGTACTTAATTCCTGCAGCGCTC
This sequence comes from Allobates femoralis, assembly GCA_033576535.1. Taxonomy (NCBI): domain Eukaryota; kingdom Metazoa; phylum Chordata; class Amphibia; order Anura; family Aromobatidae; genus Allobates; species Allobates femoralis. Next base: position 405,613,922 of record JARQOC010000001.1, on the reverse strand, counting down.
TGGGGTGTATTCCATCTGGGCCCGGGGATTTGTCAATTTTAGTGATTTTTAGACGATGCCGTACTTCCTGCTGGGTTAAGCAGGTGACATTTAATTGAGAGTTTTTGTTATCACTGATCATATTGTCTGTCAACAAAGGGGCCAACACAATCATTTTTTAGTTTCTTACCATTTATGTAGTTAAAAAATATTTTGAGATTATTTTTACTTTCTCTGGCAATGAGTCTCTCTGTCTCAATCTTTGCTGCCTTGATTTGCTTTTTACAGATGTTATTTAATTTTCTGTATTTATTTAATGCCTCATCCCTACCTACTTGCCTTAATTCCCTAAATGATTTCTTTTTGTCACGTATTGCGCCTCTTACCGCTTTATTTAACCATAGTGGTTTCTTCCTATTTCTAGCATGCTTATTCCCATAGGGTATATATTGTGCACCGGTCCTATTCAGGATGCTAATAAACGTATCCTTTTTGCTCTGTGTACTTTTATGTCTCAGGACATTGTCCCAGTTTATTGCACAAAGATCATCTCTCAACCATTGGAAATTTGCCTTCCTGAAGTTTAGTGTCCTTGTAGCCTCTCTACTACACATCTTATTAAAGGATACTTGAAAACTTATTATTTTATGATCACTATTACCCAAGTGATCTCCAACCCGTAAATGTGATATGCGGTCCGGCCTGTTGGTTAATATTAGGTCCAGCAGTGCCCCCCTTCTTGTTGGGTCCTGAGCCAGTTGTGAAAGATAATTGTCACTGATAGTTGTCAAAAACCTATTACCTTTGCTGTAACTACAGGTTTCTGTTCCCCAATGTATTTCAGGGTAGTTGAAGTCCCCCATAATAATAACTTCTCCGAGTCGCTGCTTCATCTATTTGCTTTATAAGGATATTCTCCTCCACTTCCATTATTGTTGGAGACTTATAACAAACCCCTATCAGTAATTTATTATTTTTCCCCCTCCCCTTATCTCCACCCACAGGGACTCTACATTTTTATTGGATTCACCTATATTCTCACACAGGATAGGTTTTAAGGATAATTTTATGTATAAACAGACACCTCCCCCTCGCTTATTTGTAAAGTCATTTCTGAACAGACTATAGTCCTGTAAATTAACAGCCCAGTCATGGCTCTTGTCCAGCCATGTGTTGGATATCCCCACTATGTCATAATTATTTTCCAACAAAATCAATTCTAATTCCTCCATTTTGTTGGTGAGGCTTCTGGCATTAGTGTGCATGCACTTTATGCATCTCTCCTTACCTCTATTCCTTCCTACTATATTGACTGTTCTAACCCCACACCCCATGCCACCCCCAATTTTATTACTTGTGCCCAGGTTACTATTTACACTATCTTCCCCCTCCTGTACAATGAATACCCTCCCCCCCACTCCCAATTCCTAGTTTAAACACTCCTCCAACCTTCTAGCCATTTTTTCCCCCAGCACAGCTGCACCCTCCCCATTGAGGTGCAGCCCGTCCCTAGCATAGAACTTGTAGCAAACAGAGAAGTCGGCCCAGTTCTCCAGGAACCCAAACCCCTCCTTCCTACACCAATTCCTGAGCCACTTATTTATCTCCCTAATCTCCCGTTGCCTCTCTGGTGTGGCACGTGGTACAGGCAGTATTTCAGAGAAATACTACCTTGGAGGTCCTTGCCTTAAGCTTGCAGCCTAATTCCCTGAAATAATCTTTAAGGACCTTCCACCTACCTCTAACTTTGTCATTTGTGCCAATGTGCACCATGACTGGTGGGTCCTCACCAGCCCCTCCCAGTAATCTGTCAACCCGATCAGCAATGTGCCGGACTCGAGCGCGAGGTAGGCATCACACTGTTCGACGATTCCGGTCTTTGTGACAGATTGCCCTATCTGTTCCCCTAATAATTGAGTCCCCCACTACCAGCACCTGCCTGGCCTGCCCTGCTCTCCTGTTTTCCCCCTTACTGGAGCTGACACTCCTCCGGCTTTCAGAGGACATGCCCTGCTGTAGCAGTGCTATACCTGAACTTCCCCCCCTCCCCCCCTCATCTGCCAACTTAGCAAATTTATCGGGGTGTGCCAGATCTGGGCTAGCCTCCATGGAACTCTTTTCTGTACCCCGCCTTCTAACTGTCACCATGCTAGCTACCTCACTGTCCTGCAGCTCCATGCTACCATCCTCCCCCGCATCTATCCTATTGAGCAGCTGTTCAGTGAGCAGCAGACTCCTTTCCATATTGTCTATGGTTCTCAGTGTTGCCAGTTGTTCATTTAGATCCAGTATCTGGGCTTCCAAATGCACAACATACATCTCACACAGCAGTATGCACCCTCGACCGACTGTTCAAGGATTGCATACATGTGGCAAGATGTACACTGGATGGCATTGTCAATTATGGAGCTCATTTCCTAATGGGGATTGCACCAGACAGAAATGATAAGCAAAAAGAATGCAAGTATTATTAAAATACAACCAGCAATTCAGTAAGTCCTCCCTTCCAAACTCCCTGAATCCAAAGTCACTGAATCACAAGTCACACACTTACTTCCGTCTGCACTTGCGCTCCCGATCACACTCAACTCATCACACTCGCTAAGAAAGAGGATTTAAAGTTTTGTTGTTTTTTTTCCCCTAGCAGAAAATCAGCCTACAGCTCAGTGTACTTCCTATGTTAATGTTTTGTAGTTGATTTGTGTTAAGTGCTATGTGTATATAAATTAACTGTTTGTTTTGCCGAATTGTAAGAACATTGATGAGAACCTGATACCAATGGCACACCTTTCGGATTTTCAAAAAGGCCGAATTGTTGGTGCTCGTATGGCAGGCGCAAGTGTAACAAAAAGTGCCCGAATGCTTGGCGTGTCAAGAGGTACTGTCTCCAAAGTAATGACTGCGTTTGAAAGAGAAGGAAAAACGTCCGTAGCAAAGCACAGGACCGGCCGAAAGTCGAAGTTGACTGAGAATAACCGTCGAACTCTAAAGTGAATTGTTAGAGAGGATCGCAAGACTACGGCTCCGAAAATCACTGCTGAGCTCAAGGAACACCTACAGAACCCAGTTTCCATGAAAAATGTTCGTCGGGAGCTGCACAAATCTGGATTCCACGGAAGAGCTACAGTTAGAAAACCGCTGCTCTCAATGACAAATGTTTCTAAGCGTTTAGAGTGGTGTAGAAACCTCCAGAATTGGTCCGTCGAGAAGTGGAAACGTGATATTCTCAGACGAATCATCGTTTACCCCATTTTCTGACCTCCGGCCGAGTGTACATTTGGAGACCGCTGAAAGAAGCATTCCATCCAGACTGCCTTCTCCCAACCGTAAAACATGGCGGATGTTCTGTGATGGTCTGGGGTGCTATTTCATGGTGATCCGCCAGGCCAATGATATCACCTTGTATGATTCCATACCTCAGAGAATTGAGGCTGTAATCGCCGCAAAACGTACACCATATTAAACTAACTTTTGTTGATTTTTCCAGGTATTTCCATTATTTTGTCTAACCCCTGCATATACATTGTGGGAGTGAAAGTGCCCGGCTTGCCTGCACTTTGCAGCCTCAAACTTTGTGTCCGGACTCGTGAAATAGCATCTGGAAATCGCCTCCGATGCTGTCCTTTCCTGTCCGTGGGGTCCTGCAAAAAATAAGGATCCCACGGACAGGAAAAAGAACGCGATGTGAAAGCACCCTATGCTGTCATATGATAACACAATTTAATCCCACTTCCTGTGATATTGATCAATACATAGGTTGTGAATTAACATCAAAACCCTCTCTAATTAAACAAGCACATTGTACCATTATCCACATATACCATAAATATGTGTGTGTGTATATATATATATATATATGTATATGTATATATACACACTAGATGGTGGCCCGATTCTAATGCATCGGGTATTCTAGAGTATGTATGTAGTTTATTTATGAAGATTTAAGAATAATGCAAAGCGAAGCTGGGTTTAAATCCTGCGCCAATATCACTGATTGGTTGCGCCCAGTCAGTTGCCAGCAATCAGCGAAGCGTGATTGTGATTGCGCGCCCATTTGCGGGCGGACTGTCCCTGTTGCTGATTGGTCGTGGGTGGCTGGCATGACCAATCAGCAACACAGGATTTGAGTTACAGACAAACCGGCAGAAGTAGACAATTATATAGTAGATACCTACAGCAGTACCGGTGTGCGGCGGTGGTGGAGTCCAGGAGGGAGCGGGGGACAGTGGCCAGGTGCGGGCAGAAGGGTGTCGGAAAAGAGTGGCCGGGTGCGGGCAGTAGGGGAACGGAGAAGAGTGGGCGGGTGCGTGCAGGAGGGAGCCAGGGAAGAGCGGGTGGGTGCGGGCAGGAGGGGGCCAGGGGGACAGCGACCAAGTGCGGGCAGGAGGCATCCGGGTGTGGGTAGGAGGGGGGGTGGGGGTGCCCCTCCTGCCCACACCTGGCCGCTGTTCCCTGGCCCCCCTCCTGCCCGTAGCAGAGTGCTTAGCAGAGTATACGGCGGCTCAGTGCCTAACAGAGTGTACGGCGGCTCAGTGCCTAACGGAGTATATGGGGGCTCAGTGGTTAGCAGACTTTACGGCGGCTCAGTGGTTAGCAGAGTATATGGCGGCTCAGTGGTTAGCAGAGTATACAGGGGCTCAGTGGTTAGCACAGTGTACGCTGGCTCAGTGGTTAGCACTGTATACAGAGCCTCAGTGGTTAGCACTCTATAGTGGCTCAGTGGTTAGCACTGTATGGTGGCTCAATGGTTAGCACTGTATGGTGGCTCAGTGGTTGGCACTGTATATGGTGGCTCAGTGGTTAGCAGTGTATATGGTGGCTCAGTGGTTAGCAATGTATATGGTGGCTCAGTGGTTAGCAGTGTATATGGTGGCTCAGTGGTTAGCAGTGTATATGGTGGCTCAGAGGTTAGCACAGTATAGTGGCTCAGTGGTTAGCAGTGTGTACAGTGGCTCAGTGGTTAGCAGTGTGCGCGGTGGCTCAGTGGTTTGCACAGAGCGGTGGCTCAGTGGTTAGCACAGTATGGTGACTCAGTGGTTAGCAGTGTATATGGTGGCTCAGTGGTTAACAGTGTATATGGTGGCTCAGTGGTTAGCAATGTATATGGTGGCTCAGTGGTTAGCAGTGTATATGGTGGCTCAGTGGTTAGCAGTGTATATGGTGGCTCAGTGGTTAGCAGTGTAAAAGGTGGCTCAGTGGTTAGCACAGTATAGTGGCTCAGTGGTTAGCAGTGTGTGCGGTGGCTCAGTGGTTTGCACAGAGCGGTGGCTCAGTGGTTTGCACAGAGTGGTGGCTCAGTGGTTTGCATAGTGCGGTGGCTCAGTGGTTTGCGCAGTGCCGGTGGCTCAGTGGTGTTTGCGCAGTGCGGTGGCTCAGTGGTTTGCGCAGTGCGGTGGCTCAGTGGTTTGCGCAGTGCGGTGGCTCAGTGGTTTGCGCAGTGCGGTGGCTCAGTGGTTTGCGCAGTGCGGTGGCTCAGTGGTTTGCGCAGTGCGGTGGCTCAGTGGTTTGCGCAGTGCGGTGGCTCAGTGGTTTGTGCAGTGCGGTGGCCCAGTGGTTTGCGCAGTGCGGTGGCTCAGTGGTTTGCGCAGTGCGGTGGCTCACTGGTTTGCGCAGTGCTGTGGCTCAGTGGTTTGCGCAGTGTGGTGGCTCAGTGGTTTGCGCAGTGCAGTGGCTCAGTGGTTAGCACTTTATGGTGGCTCAGTGGTCAGCACAGGATGGAGGCTCAGTGGTCCACACAGGATGGAGGCAGAGTGGTCAGTGCAGGATGGAGGCAGAGTAGTCAGCGTAGGATGGAGGCAGAGTGGTCAACGCAGGATAGAGGGCCAGTGGTCAGCGCAGGATGGAGGGCTAGTGGTCAGTGCACATCCATCCCCCCCTCCCATCCGCTCCTGTCTCACCCGCACCTGGTGGTGTTTACATCACCGCTACAGCAGGTAATGAGCGGTCATGTGATAGGCGGGCTGAAGTGACGTGCACAGAGCCTGTCACATGACTGCTCATTACCTGCTATAGCGGCGATGTAAACAAAACATCGGGTGCGGGTGAGACGGAGCGGCGGGGATTGAGGGGGAATGGAGCTGGGGGGCGGGAGAGGAGTGGAGCGAGCTGGGGAGGAAATGGAGTGAGGGGGGGAGGGAATGAAGCAGTGGGTGGCGGGAATGGAGCGGTGGTCAAGAGGGGGCCGGAGGTGGGGGCACCGTGCGAGCTGGAGGAGGCTGACAGCACGATGTCTGTGTCTGTGAGGGAAATCGCGCGTCGCTGCCTGCATCACGGCCGCGGCGTGTGGCTGTTTTGCATACTCCTCGCTCATTGGTGGCCGTCGCTGGCAGCCACCAATGAGCGCCCTGGAGTTGGCACGCAATCTTGGTGTCAGATAGACACGATTAGGAGATTATATAGTAGATACACAAAAACATACGAATAAATGCACAAAATTGTGGCAATCAGTATCTAATCATGATAGTCCATATCAGTGAAGATGCATTGATCCAGTAGATGGGAAAAGGTGAATGACATGAAATCTAGTATTAAAAACATAGAGAGACAAAAAATGAAAATCATGAAATCTTACAGTTATTAAGTGCTTTAAAGGAAGGAGGAGTAGCTGATGGTCTCATTTAGGCCATCAGGAACAAGTGTTCCTAGAGTAATGATCCACTGTGCCTCTTGCTGGGCTACAATTTTAGAATGTAGAATAGGCTACATTTTCTTAGAAAATGTAGTCTAGAGGCACAGAGGAAGAGTTGTCAGAAAGTCCTGTCTGTAAACAATAACAAACTGCAAGTATAGCTACTGGTGGCTACAGAGAGACAAGAATACTAAAATAAAGCTTAACCCAGGAACCGACAGCCAACTGACTTTAGCTGTCGGGAATTGAGGGTACTTCTTTCTTTGGAGAAAAGTTTGAAATTTAAAATGGCCCTAAAACCTTATCTGTTCATTTGGGGTCAAAATGCTTGCCGGAAGACGAGCTGGCTGGGCACAACACCTAGTCAAAGGTTAGGAGTGTCCCCAACCATCGGGTCTACCAGCTTGTGCTAAGCTGTAGAATTTTGGAGAATTTTTGGGGAATTTGTCAAGCTTCCTGGAGTTTGCAGGTGTTTTGACACCTGAAGGGTCTGAATTTTGGAAACGGTGCCAGATGTGGCAGCCGCTGGGAAGTCCAGGAAGCTTACAATGTCCTTAAAGCATCAGTTTAAGAGAGCTTAATATTATTAAGGGAATTATTTGTCATTTTTATTTATTATTATTATTATTATTGTAATTGGGGAACAAATCTTTATTATTGCAGAGGGTCACCAGCATGCAAAGCCATCTGTTCTACACTTATATAAAAGCAATACATAAAAAAATAGTATATGGCCATTATATGCTTTACATCCATGATCTTATGGATCTGTTCACACTGATGAAACCCCCTAGTATGGCTATTGCTTCTTAAAAATATGCAATCAGTACTGAATGTCATAATAATCATAATACTAATAATATGTATTCATTTATATAGTGCTGTTAAATCCATAGCACTTTACAAACACTTGCAACACATAATTATTATAACACTGTCCCCATTGAGGCTCACATTTCATGTGTAACGACAGGAACACCAGTCGTATGAGGGATACAGCGCTGCTATGAATGACTCCAGCCACAATATAACAGAGAATAACAGGATTACACTTTTTCACGAAATATGGGCCACAACAGCCACAAACCACAGAATACAAATTATGCAGCCCAAGAGATTCCAAGTGCCAGTTTCACGGAAATGAGAAGGGCTACCCCAAGGCTATGACACCTCCACCCTTATCCGGTACAGTACCTACCCGGGGTTCTACTCCGACCGTGACACATGGTTCTCTCAGGAATATAGTCTTACACCCCCCTCCCACACTAATTACAATAGATTCGGGTACGCTTTTTTCCCCTTAATATGGACTTATATATTTACATCATTAATCATTTGAACCAACATGTTTGTACAGTGCACTGTCTCTCTTTGTGCAAGAGCAAAAAGCGGTCTCTTACTTGGTACCCGCAAACATATAACAAACTGAACCTTTTATTTTACTCTGATCTCTGGCCACTAGGTTTGATCAGTTTAGTCTGTCACCAAGTTCTATGATGTATCCCGGTGCAAGGGTAGATTTGGATCAGTCTCAGTCTCACTGCATAGTCCACAACGAAGCTCCCCTATAATATCCACATTCACAGAGTCTCAATGTACAGGAGCTCCCACAATCTCTTGATCAGTCCATAAGTAATCCAATCCACAGAAACGTTCTCAGCGCTGCTGTAGCTTCTACCTAGCTCTCTTTAACTGACTACACAGTCGGTCACACATTCAAGTTACTCACAAAACTGCTTCCTTTTAATCACACAGTCCAGTACATCTAGCAAGGATCCAAGCATTTCTGGATCTCAGACAAGTCTTTTCTCCTCAGACTTAACTCACAGAGTATCTCAGTCTGCTACTTCCTGTTTCCAGTAATTTCTTCTCTTGTCCAATGGTGACCTCTAGTGGCCGAACTAAGTTAATGCAGCATTATCTACTATATAATTGCCTAATCATGTCTGTCTGTCTGTCTATAAAATCGCCGCGGTTGGCATTCAAAGCCCTTGCCAAGCCGTGCTCCGCCATCCTGATTGGTCGCCGCAGCTGGCGGTGACCAATCAGCACACTTGGCGTGTGTTTTTAAAAGACGCTTCGCTGATTGGTCGCCACGGCCGGCGGCGACTAATCAGCGAAGTGTCGCGGCTTGGCGAGAAATATGAATCCCGCGCCGCTGATTGGTCGCCGCTGAGCGTGGCAACCAATCAGCGGCGCAGGATTCAAAACCCCTGCCAGGCCATGCTCCGCTTCGCTGATTGGTCGCCACCAGCCACGGCGACCAATCAGCGAACCGTGTTTTAAAACACGCGCCAAATGCGCTGATTGGTCGCCGCTGCTGGCGGCGACCAATCAGCTAAGTGGAGCATGGCTTGGCAGGGGTTTTGAATCCCACGCAGCTGATTGGTCACCACCAGCCACGGCGACCAATCAGCGAAGCGGAGCACGGTTTGGTATATTGGCGTGCAATTTGAACTGCCGCTCAGTGTGACACACTTCACTCCTGTTTACAAGGCTTTCAGTCATAGTGTGACGCACTTCACTCCTTTTTACAAGGTGTGCCGCTCATAGTGTGATGCACTTCCCTCCTGTTTACAAGGTCTGTTAGTCATAGTGTGCTGTTCTTCAGTCTCATTTACTTCACACGTTGTGTCAGTGACAGTCTGAACTACTTCAGTCACGTTTATTCAATGGGTTTAATTGGTCGTAAGCGCAAATATGCCAGTGACGATGACAGAAAAGCTGCAGGAGCAGCAAGGCGACAACATCGTCGACACCAAGAGACACCACAACAAACTGCCGTGAGACAAGCCCAGGATGCGGCATCTCACAGATGTCGTCAGCAACAGGAGACACCACAACAAACTGCTGCGAGACAAGCCGAATCTCATAGATCGTGTCGGCTGAATGAATCTCCAGAAGACAGGGCAAACAGACAACAACATGTTCGCGCCATTCATACAACACGAATGCTCTACCAACGAAGTCAAGGAGAATAGTCAACAACTTGCATGTTACGTCACAAATGATGAAACGACAATTATTCAACGCAACTGTGGGAATATGAATGTACTTTGCTCTACATGCAACGCTCTAAATTTTATTGATGAAAAACCATCTTACAATAATTTACTCAATGCTGCCAAAAAGGGAAAGTTATGCTACCGAGACTTCACTATTCAGATTTGTTTGAGCAATTGATGAAAGGAACACATTAACACAGTAGAAATTTTATGGACAATATCAGAAGCATCAACAGTTCTCATGCTTTTGCTTCATCTGGTGCCAACATTGGACTGCCCCCTGGATTTGGACCGTATTGTTTTAAAATTCATGGCCAGATCAACCACTGCACTGGAACACTTTACCCATAAATAGGACAACCACCAAAATTTGCACAATTATACATCCTTGATGCAAATGAGGCTACAGAACAAAGGAGGATTCTGAAAGAAAACGAAAAGTGCAATGCTGAACTGATGAATCTCTTTGCTATACATTTACAACAAATCAGCCCATTTGCTGCCACATATCGCATGCTAAAAGACATGGAAGCTGAGGAGCAACAGAGGGCTATACAAAGTGGGACTGAAATGCCTTATATTTACATGGCAATTAAACAAGAACGTACACAAGATCCCGTTATAACAAACCACGTGTAAATGAGGTTGCAGTTTTTCAAAAAGATGATGGAGAGCCTCCTTTTCAAAGGGATATATTAGTCCATCTTAAGCCAGACCTTAACAAACCTTTCTTTCCTAAGACATAGCGAATTAGCATTTTGCACAGCAAACTTGATGCTCTTCTGTATCCGCTATTTTTTCGAAGAGGTGATCAAGGGTGGCATGAAAACCTACACCAGCAAGGCACTTTAAGACGAATTACACAACTGCAGTACTACAGTTTTCTTTTTTCTGTACGAAATTACTTCAATCTTATTTTAAACGGTGGCAAACTGACACAACAGTACTTAGTCGACGCATACGTTAAAATTGAAGCTAATCGCCTAAATTTTATACGAATGAACCAAAAACAACTTCAAAGTTGAAGACTACTGCGTTCTTCAAGAACATTTGCAAAACCAATCAATTCAAAAAGTAATTCCCGTTGGAAAAAACAGTAATTTTCCCGTCGTTGTTTGAAGGTAGCCCCCGCAACATGCAACAGCGTTATCAAGATGCAATGGCAATAGTCACAAAGTATGGAAGACCTGGCATTTTTGTGACAATGACCTGTAATCCTAAATGGCCGTAAATTACTGAAAATCTAGAACCCTGGCAACAAGTGGAACACAGGCTAGACTTGGTTACACGCGTATTTCAATTCAAACTCATCAGCCTTTTTGAAAGATATCAAAAATGGCCTTTTTGAAACAGTTGTAGCAATGGTACACATCATTGAGTCTCACACATGCGGATATACTCATTATCTTAGATGCGGATTCTAAGTTTCGCAGAGGAAGAAATTGACAACATAGTGTGGGCTGAAATTCCTAACCAAGAAAATATCCTGAACTGTATGATATTGTCATCTCTCATATGGTTCATGGTCCATGCGGTGAAGCAAATCCAAAGGCTTTCCAAAGGAGTTAAAACAGCACACTATTAGAGATTTGGATGGCTACCCATCCTACCGGCGAGCACACATTGATAACATTGTTCGCGAAAAAAAAAATTATAATTAACTCATGGATAGTCCCATGCAACCCGTACTTATCAAAACACTACAACTGTCACATCAACGTAGAAATCTGCGCTTCAATAAAAAGTGTCAAATGACTCTTCTGGGAAGGTGCCATCTAATTAAAATGGTTAGTTTCGCCAGACTTATGTATCCGCTGCAAACTATACCACTGTTGCTTAAGAAAGCGGACGTTCATAAACTCAACGCAGCGTTCTCCAACTTTCTCTGGAGGGGAAAAAGGGCTAGGATAGCCAGTCGTACCCTGATGCTCCCGAAACGAGAGGGGGGACTGAACTTCCCGGATGTCAGGGGCTATAACTTAGCTTGCCTACTGCGCCATGTTATTGACTGGCTCAGGGGGACTAGCAGATACTCTAATTATACAGCCGAGGCTGCGAGGTGTAGACCCTGGGAACCGGCTAGTTTACTACATTCATCATGGTCCAAGGTGCCCAAGACCTTAAAGAACACAATCATCTATAGGGACACGGCCATGTGCTGGAAAGCGGTTAGAAAGAAGTTGACGATGGCGTGGAAAACGTCTAAATATCTTAACCCTTGGAGACACGTAGGGTTTAGCTTGGGCAGAGAAAATGCTTTATTTGCAGCCTGGTCAGAGAAGGGGGTTCGAACACTGGGAGACCTCATCCACAAACAAGATGGGCGGTGGATGACGGAATTAGAGGTCCTGGAGAAATTCCAGTTAGGTCATTTCCACATCATACAATACAGGCAGTTGCATCACCATGTTTTACGCCATCTTCATAATGTTTCCCAGGAATGCAGACCCTCGGTATGGGATGACTGGTTGGGATCAGACCCTTTGACCATTAATGTGTCGTACATCTACAACAGCTTGAGGGAAACGACCTTAACTATGAGGGAAGACACCACATTTAGCGGGTGGTCCAAGTATATACCTAGATCAGATATTGGAGATGTGATTAGAAGAGGATGGGAGGTTATGAGGAAGAATATAATCAACGAAAGATGGAGAGATGTGCAATATAGAATCATTCATAGGGCGATATATGGTTTTACTTTACCTCCAACTGCAGGATTTCCAGACAGGCAACAAAATTGCCCGAAATGTGGCCAGTCAAAAACAGATATGGTGCATGGTCTATGGTTGTGTGGGGAAGTACAGAATTTGTGGAAGCGGGTTGAAACCCTGGCGAGGGAGATTATAAATACACATGTCACAATGGACATATTGGCCTGGCTTCTCCATTTCCCGGCGTCTGGGGTATGGAATGGCAAATCTGCCCGAATACTTCATATACTGGCAATGGTCACCAAGCGATTGCTTCTCCGCAACTGGCTCTCGGAGCACGTCCCAAGTATGTCAGGCATACTCAAGGATTTGAAGGCTGTAATGCATATAGAAAGTCTAGAAGCTGCGAGAGATAAAAACACACTGACAGGGAAGTTCTTCGAAACATGGAGAGGGTTTATACTATCCAAGCTCTCTCCTACTGAGCTTCGAGCGATGGTTCTCCCATTCGTGCAATCACCATGGTATCTGTTGGGAGAGTTGCAGGGGTCATTGGGTGGGCTTCAGATATCTACAACCCCCGGATGGAGCAGACCAGGAGTGACAACCTACCTTCTTGGGGCTCTATGTCTACTGAGGTCCAAGGTCAATACTCAGTACTGTTCATGAACATGGTTTATCGCCGTATGTTTTGAACTGAACTCTAGTACTTTCGGCTGAACTCAAGGGTGGCTGAGGTTGGGGGGAGGGGGGATGGATTGTTTAATTGTTTATTTGTTTATTGGTCTATTTATTTGTTACCATACTGAAAACTCAATAAAAATATGTTACCAAAAAAAAAAAAAAAAAAAAAAGTGTCAAATATCTTTTCAAGTACATCTACAAGGGCCATAACAAAGCTGATGTTGAAATACAACAGACAACAGTCAATCACGATGAATCATCAATTTTTCTTGACTCAAGATATGTGAGTGCTCCCGAAGCTGCTTGGAGGATATTTACATTTCCAATGCATTCGCAGTCCCATGCCATTATACGTTTAGCTATCCATTTACCTAATCAACAACAGTTTTATTGCTATGAAAATTGTCAAGTCGAAGATGTCTCAAAAACTTTAAGCACGATGTCAACATTAATGGAATGGTTTTTGTTGAACCAATGTAACGACAACACAAGGCAGTATTTGTATGTGGAGATTCCAGAGCATTACATTTGGAATAAAACTTGGAAGCCAAGACAACGAGGAGTTTGCAAAATAATTGGAAACATGTATACTGTTAGTGTCAAGGATCAAGAAAAATATTGCCTTCGGCTGTTACTGCTGCATGTCAAAGGAGCTACAGTTATTATTTTAAAACACTTAACGGAGTATTGCACGATGCATTTAAAGCTGCAGCTTTGGCTTTAGGACTTTTATTGGATGATACTGTTTGGGCACTTACTATAGAAGACGCAGTTACCCTTCATATGCCTAAGCAATTTCAGCCATTGTTTACCTACATCTGTGTATTTGGACCACCAACAAATCCCGCTCAACTTTGGACAAATTTCAAAGAACATCTAATCGAGGATTACTGCTTAAGTCTTCACAACAAAAGTGGAGATTTGTCAAAATTGCCAATCTTATGCCATGTGAGATGTCCAAAATATTTTACTACTGCACGAAAAAACATTTTCAGACTTTAATTTGCCACAGCCTGCAACTCCAGTTCCACAATTTCCAGAGTATGATGAAGCTTACGAATTATTGTTGGCAACACAGAAAATAAACTCCTTAAATGAACAACAATGTATTGCATAACAAAATGTTTCTTTATTGACGGTCCAGGAGGCAGCAGTAAAACATACCTATATGAAGTTTTATTGCATCATGTTAAAGGGTTGGGGAAAGTTGTATTGCCTTTGGCTACAACAGGTATTGCAGCAAATCTTTTACGAGGAGGTCGCACTATGCATTCACTCTTTGGGATACCAGATCCTGTCAACGAAATTTCAGTTTCCAGAATAAAACCATACACATTTGCTGGAAAACAGTTAAACGCACATCTTTTGATACTTGATGAGTGCACCATGGCACCCAAATATGCTTTGACCTTAATTGACAGACTTCTGGGTGAAGTAATGACTACAAATGTTGCTGAAAAGAATGAAATTCCTTTGGAGGTAACGTTTTTGTCATTGGTGGAGATTTTAGGCAGTGCCTTCCAGTCATACCAAATGGAACAAGAACAGATGTTATTGAGTCCAGCTTAAAAATGGCTGATCTTTGGAAACAATTTATTCAACTCCAACTAATACATAAATACATAGGTGTGATAAATTTATAGATATTTTATATAGCAAGGTGATCACATGTTAAATATAAGAGGGGAGATGTGTATCATCCAAATTGTTACATTTGGTCATATTAACCCAGATGTAATGTTCCAGAATCAGATGCTGAGAAACTTAATTTATCTTTAACAGGGCTGGGTTTTTGTGAACAGCTAAAGAGATGGGCGGGACGGCTGTTCACCACATCTCCATCTCAAGGTGTGGTCTATACACATAGATAGATGCATATATAAACATGCATAGAGAGATGATAAATATAGCTTACATAGACGATAGACACATAGGTAGATGATAGATATTGTGTATTCATTGCATTATTCTTAAATCTTCATAAATAAACTACATACATATTCTAGAATACTCGAAGCATTAGAATCGGGCCACCATCTAGTACCTTATAACAGAAAACATGAACATGCTACACATATATAATGCATATTTTTGTTGTCCTCCTAGCATTCCTGCAGTGCCCATTGCTCACTAGCCTTATTCAGCATTCCAGATGAATTAGTGGTGAAGGGTGACCTGAATAAACTCATTAATTTTCATCATTATGTTTCATACTATCACACTTCAATAATGACTGCAACTAAGTATCAGCAACCCTTTTCTTCTCTACATGTCCTTTTGTTCAAAGAAGTTTTTTACATTCTTTTGAGGAACTCTGTGCATTATGCTGGGTCTCCCGACACCCTTGGACTTAGGAATCCAGCAGAGGCTAAATATAAACGTACATTATTATATGCATTTATCTCTTGGGTGCCACAGGATATAATATGCAGAGTTAACCTTCTATAACAGGATACCTTTTGAGCCTTGAGGGGCCTCTCCTGCTCATATGGGGATGCAATGGTAGCATATCCGCCCACTCTCTCGGTGAGAGATAAAGCTAAAAGTTAATGCTATTTTTTTGTTTTGTTTATTTTGTTGGGAGTTCTGAAGAGATTGGTAGGGGTGGGAGGAGGAGCGAGGGATTTGGGGAGGGGGTTTGTTGGGGGTATATATTCCACCTCCTAATTCTAGAACAGTACTGAAGAAAATACTTTATGTATATTCTAACCAAATAACTATGGGGGCAGATGGGGAATATGATCACAAATATTAACGTGGTGTAGGGTCTTCTAGATTAATCCTATATAACAAACATAAAAAAGTCCTGGTTGTCCACACCTATATTTATCAATTGCTTTAAAAAAAAAAAAAAACATCATTGCTGAGATTCTGATAGACATTTTCATTATTTTGAATCTCATTTCTGAAAGGGAACTCACTATTGCCTAATGACATATTGCATAAGATCTAATGCTAATCAGTGATAACGATGTTATTAATGTAATATACTGAAATCATCTTACTGTGTGTGATGTGGCATGTTCAGAGGTCATCTTTGGTTCAGAAGTGTTTATGACCCATGATGCCCAGGAACTCTTGTTTATTTGTCTTGCATTTATTGCCTCCTGCTGTCCTGAGTTTCTTTGATTGATTAACAAGTTTAATAGACCCAGATCTAAGTAGAAACTCACTATATATGTAGAGCCAGCTAAGGGGTGCAATCATGCGGGGTCTTGCAATCATGCCAGCTGTATAAATGCCGACTGTAGAAGTGCAGTTACACCGGGCAGTTAAACGGGACAGGAAACGGGTAAGTCTCATGCAAGACAAACAAACAGATATGTAATTTGTTCACTTGTGCTGCAATTATGTATTCACTATGTAAACCCCAGACTACTCATCACTACTGACCTCTCACCCACCACTACAGCTCTCCTTTCTGCTGCATCTGACCCACGCTTCTCCCATCCCCCGCTCACCATCCACAATGTATCCCCTCCTTTGCACTCTCATTCCCATCCTTCTCCACTTCCTGCTACCCCCCCTCATCCCTCCACTCAGCAACAAAGTACTTCTCTCACCCTCCATCCTACCTAACCACCTCACCCACTCCTCTGTACTATTCCTTCACTTTCAATCCTCCATCTCCAATCAGGCACGGCCACCACATAAACTCTCATGCTCCCACCTGCTAACCCTCTCCCTGCTCCTCCTACTCGCTGGCGATATTTCTCCTAATCCCGCCCCCCCGCCACATCCCCACTGTCACCTACACCCCACCCCCACGTCCCATCACCAACTCTCATAACCCCACCATCACCCACCCTCGCAACCTGACCAACCTTACACCCATCCCCCTAGCCCCTGCTCCTCTAATCTCCCTGCCAGGCGCACTCCGGAACGCCCGCTCAGTCTGTAATAAACTCCCAGACATCCATGAACTCTTATATTTCTAATAAACTCTCATTCCTTGGCATCACAGAGACCTGGCTCACCCTCTCCAACACGGCCTCCCCTGCTGCACTATCCTACGGCGGATTCAATATTTCCCATTATGGGCGATTTCAATATCCCCATTGACACTGCCCACCAAACTGCCTCTCAACTTCTTTCCCTGACCTCCTGCTTCGGGCTCTCCCAATGGTCCTCCTCTGCCACCCACAAAGATGGCCACACGCTGGATCTCATCTTTACCCGTCTTTGCTCCCTTACTAACTTCACAAACTCAATCCTCCCCCTTTTTGACCACAATCTGCTGACCTTCTCCTCTCTCACCTCCCCTACTACATCACCTCCTCTCCGCAAACTTGATCATCCCCGCAGAAACCTAAAACACATTGATCTACACTCACTCTCAGAATCCCTTCTCCCTCTCGCCTCTATACGTGACAGACACTGCCACCACCCTCTACAACACCACATTAACCAAGGCCCTCGACCTAGCAGCCCCCCTCACATACCACGCTCCACGCACTAATAGGCAATCCTGGCACACCACCCTCACTAAAGACCTGAGACTGGCATCCAGGGTCGCTGAGAGGCGATGGAAAAAATCACGTTCCACTGAGCACTTTGCGCTGTTCAAACAGTCCCTCATCGCCTTCAAGACTGCACTTGCTACCGCCAAGCAAACCACCTTCTTATCCCTAATAACCTCCCTGTCCCACAATCCTAAGCAACTTTTCCAAACCTTCAATTCCTTACTCCGCCCTCGCTCTCCCCTGATCTCTGCAAAAGACTCCTTCTTCAAAGAAAAGATTGACAGAATCAGAGACAGCTTTGATCCACTGTCCCCACAGCCTCCCCTCTCACCTATACTGCCCTCTCCTTCCATCAACTGCTTCCCCCCCCCCATTACTGAAGACCAGCTCTCCTCCCTCCTGTCAAAATCACACCTCACCACCAGCGCCCACGACTTGCTCCCATCCCACCTCATTCCAAACCTCACCTCCGTTATCATCCCAGCCCTAACTCATCTTTTCAACCTATCACTTACCACTGGCACCTTCCCCTCAGCCATCAAACACGCCTTGATCACACTCATCCTCAAAAAACCCTCCCTCGACCCCACAACTGTCTCCAACTACTGCCCTATATCTCTCCTCCCTTTCGCCTCTAAACTTGAACAGCATGTCCACTCTGAGCTGTCCTCTCACCTCTCCTCCTGCTCCCTCTTTGACCGCCTGCAATCTGGCTTCCGACCCCTCCACTCCACTGAAACAGTCCTGACCAAAGTCACCAACGACCTACTGACTGCCAAAAACAAGCGCCACTACTCTGATCTCCTCCTCCTCGACTTGTCCGCCGCCTTCGACACTGTTGACCCCTCCCTTCTACTACAGATCCAGGAATCTCTTGGCATCACAGACCTTGCCCTGTCTTGGATCTCCTCATACTTAACAGACTGCACCTTCAGTGTCACCCACTCCCACACATCCTCCTCACCCTACCCCCTATCTGTCGGGGTCCCCCAGGGCTCGGTTCTTGGACCATTACTGTTCTCAATCTACACTCTCGGCCTAGGGCAACTCATTGAATCCCATGGCCTCCAATACCACCTCTACGCCGACGACATCCAAATCTACCTGTCTGGTCCTGACATTGCCTCCCTTCTATCCAAAATTCCACACTGCCTGTCCGCCATCTCATCCTTCTTCTCTTAAGCTGAACATGGACAAAACCGAGTTCATAGTCTTCCTCCCAAGACGCTCCCCCTCACTACCTGACCTATCCATTGTCATCAATGACTGCTCTCTCTCCCCAGTCCCCCATGCCAAGTGCCTCGGGGTTATCCTTGACTCTTCCCTCTCCTTCAAGTCCCACATCCAGGCCCTTGCCACCTCCTGCTGACTCCAGCTCAAAAACATCTATAGGATTTGCACTTTCCTTGACCACGACACTGCTAAAACCCTTATTCATGCTCTCATCATCTCCCTCCTCGACTACTGCAACCTCCTGCTCACCGGCCTCCCGAATACCTCCCTTGCACCTCTCCAATCTATCCTGAACTCCGCTGCCCGCCTAATCCATCTGTCTCCCCGCTACTCCCCTGTCTCCCCCTCTGCCAAGCCCTTCACTGGCTCCCTACTTCCCAAAGATCCCAGTTGAAAACATTAACCATGACATACAAAGCCATTCACAACCTCTCCCCTCCATACAACTCTGACATGGTCTCCCGATACCTACGCTCACGCAACCTGCGATCCTCCCAAGAGCTTCTCCTCTACTCCCTCCTCATCTCCTCTTCGCACAACCGCATACAGGATTTCTCCCGTGCTTCACCCATACTCTGGAACTCACTGCCCCAACACATCAGACATTCTCCTACCCTGGGAACCTTCAAGAGAAGCCTGAAGACCCACCTCTTCCGCCAAGCCTACCATCTGCAATAAGACCCGGTCCACCACACCGCCTCACGACTGGAATTTCCCCCTCATACTATATCCCCACCTGCCCCTCGTGGACAGGATTTCTCCCCTCTTGTATCTGCACAACCGAATTGTCAACATTTATTGTTACTTGTATTGTTACTATGTTACTTGTCCTAGTCTGCCCTTTTAGCATGTAAAGTGCCATGGAATATAATGGCGCTATATAAATAAATAATAATAATTATAAATGTTGCTGCAATTCACTTATATAGAACTTGCTGCCAAAATGTATTTTTCACTTGTGGCGATCAATCCTAAAGAAACAAATCATGGTGATGATTGCCAAGTATATAAAAAGACCATAGAAAATGTGAATTCTACTTGATATGTCAACTTTTGTCTCCCGATTAATTAATTTCCTGTGGCTAGAAAAAGTCGACGGACACTAGGCATTTGCGAAGATTACTTAAACTTTAATATTAGAAGGTTAATTGTGATCAATTCTGTTCTAGAAAATTATTAAATGACTTATGAATGTGTCAAATGTTTCCTCTCTGTACACAGCAGTTTCTTGTCTGTAACTGTACGGTTGATGCTGGAGTAGGTTATTTGCTGAGTTTAGGTAGCCAGTCACATGTTCTGTAGTCTCTTTCACAGAAGTCTTAGGCTGGCTTCACACTTGCAGATGGATCTGCAGCGTTTTGCAGATGCATCTGCAAGTGTGAGCATGCTGACCGCGGCCCCTATGTTTATAATAGGGCGCACGCGGTGTGAAAGCTCTCATTCACTCCTATATGTGTACTGTCAGCAGGCGTATGCCTGCTGACAGATCACACACTCCCGTCCGCACTGTGAACGCGAGATGTAGCGTCCATGCTGCGGGCGGGAGAGTGTGATCTGTAAGCAGGCATACGCCTGCTGACAGTACACATATAGGAGTGAATGAGAGCTTTCACACCGCGTGCGCCCTATTATAAACATAGGGGCCGCGGTCAGCATGCTCACACTTGCAGATGCATCTGCAAAACGCTGCAGATCCATCTGCAAGTGTGAAGGCAGCCTAAGGCTTATTGTTTGCTGTCTCAGACGAGCAGCTCTATGCTCCATACTAAAGTACTATTCAGTGCTATGAAAAATAAACTACTAACTAGAGAGAAGGGGCCCTGTAAACAGTCAAGCTTTCTCCCTGGCAACGTGGTGGCCTCGGCTTCTAAATAGGTCATGTGATTGACACATTTGTCCCCGTAGAGGGCTCTTTCAATTCGTTCCAGTATTTCAAGAATGAATGTAGGGCTGAATTGGCTGTGAAACAAGCTGTGACTAGGTAGCCCAAACATTTCTATTTCTAAGGCTAAGTGCCCACTGTGCATATTTGGGCTGCTTTTATCCAGCCTGAAAAATGCAGCTGTTTAAAAAAAAAAAAAAGCATGCATGCTTTTTTTTAATGTGCCCACTGTGCTTTTCTGCTGCATTTTTGTAAGAGCTGCATTTTTTCAGCTTATTATAATAGCTGGCAACTGGAAAACATAGCCCAAAAAAAGCATGAGATAATTGACAGGGACTTTTATAAACACATATTTCTTTGGCACCTCTGAAAAATGCACATAGTGGGCACAGCTTTTTAAAAGTCACATTGACTTTCATTACAAAACTGTGGGTCAGGCGTTTTTGTGCTGAAAATGCAGCAGAAAAGCACAGAGGGCACATAGCCTTACTGTCCACATCCGATAATATAATCGTCATATCTTGTCTGTCTCTTTGTAATGGAAATCCCACGTCGCTTGTCGCGCCCGGACGCGTGCAACCAATCAATCAGTGACGCAGGATTTCCGTTACAGAGAGACAGTGACAGGCGCAGTTCATGGCCGGGCTCCACCTGCCTGTGCCGCTTCGTCCTCCCCCACCCCGCCGCTTCGTCCTTTGTCCTGCTCCCTCCTCCGCCCTCCTCTCCCCGCTGCTCCAGCCTCCCCCCTCCTACCCCCGCTGCTCCGTCCCCTGTCCTCCCCCAACGCCACTACGTCCTCCTTCCCCCCACGCTACTCCGTCCTACCCCCCCACTCCGTCCTTCCCGCTTCGTCCTCCTCACCGCTGTCTTCTCACCTGCACCTGGTGGTCCCATTGCGGATGAAAGCTCCAGGAACAGAATCAGCGGGTCTTGTGACAGACTCTATGTGACGTCACATCAGCCCGCCCAGTCACATGACCTGCTGATTGCCGGTGAAAACTCCAGGAAGACAATGGGACCACCGGGTGCAGGTGAGAAGACAGCGGCGAGGAGGGCGGCACCCGACAAGTGTGTGTGTGTGTATGTATGTATGTATATGTTTGTGTGTCTATATGTATGAGTGTGCATGTGTGTGCCTCCAGATGTGTGTATACATGTGTGTTTGTGTGTATACATGTATATGTTTGTATACATGTGTGGTTTTGTTTGTATATATGTATGTGTATGTCTGTGTCTACATACGTGTGTGTCTGTATGTGTGTGCGTATACCTGTGTGTACATGTCTGTGTCTGTATATGTATGTGTCTGTATACGTGTGTACGTGTGTGTCTATAAGTGTGTGTACGTGTATATGTTTGTCTGTATGTGTATACGTGTGTGTGTGTATACATGTGTGCATAGACCTGTGTATATGTGTCTGTATATATGTGTGCCGATACCTGTGTGTACATGTGTGTGTTTGTATACATGTGTGCATGTACGTGTGTATACATGTGTCTGTGGGTTTGTTTGTTATGTTTGTGTGTGTCTGTACACTTGTATACATGTGTTTGTATGGGTGTACGTATATGTGTGTGTCTGAAAAATGCCTGGATCTCTGTATACATGTGTGTATACATGTCTACATGTGTGTACATGTGTATGTCTGATGTGACCCGTAATGTCATGTCATATACATATATATATATATGTGTATATATATGTGGCGAGTCACGTTATACACATATACATACACACGCGCCTCCTCACGTCATACACATACACATGTGCCTAGTCACCTCACACACAAATACATATATACACACGCAACAGGACACGTGACGCGCCTGGACATACACATATACAAACATACAGACACGCACGGCCGGTCACATGATGTTCTACCTTCACACATCCACACGGCTTTTCACATGCAATGGGGACACACACACATAAACATGACGTGCATGGGATCACAGACATATACACACACATACTGTGGGTCACTTGATGCAGCAGGTCCACATATACACACACAGGCGGCAGGTCAAATGACGCAGTGGGGACACACACACGATAAACACATGCCGGCTCACGTGACGTGACAGGGACCAACATACAGACTAGTTTGGTCCGTAGAAGCAGCGAGTCGCGCTGCGAAACGGGGAACCGTCACCGAGTCTCAGCACCCCCTTCCCTCCCTGCGTTCTCGTCTGTGCCTAATCGCATGGAATAAAAGTCTTGAAGATTCTACCTTGGTGAGTTGCCGTGTTTCTCTTCTGAATCGCTATACAAGACAGTCTGCTTAAACGCACACGTGCACCGCCGTGCATAGGAGTCGCACACTTTGTGGGTTAAACTAGCGAGTTACACATGATTGTGCCCGACTTTCTCTACATTTGAGTGGACCCACATACACACATGCATACTTACATAGCCGCCATCTTTGGTATACAAAGGTGGCGGCTGCGTGACACATCACACTGCTCCACTGCAAGATTACAGGATTATGTATGAGTGTCTGTATATATGTGTATGTAAACCTGTGTGTACATGTCTGTCTGTGTATGTGTTTGTACATGTGTCTTCATACATGTGTATGTGTGTAAATGTGTATATATGTGTCTGTGTATGTGTGTATACATGCATGTGTGTGTAACCCTGTATGTACATATCTGTATGTACGTGTCTGTATACATATGTGTATACCTGTATGTGTACATGTGCTTGTCAGTATACCTGTGTGTATGTGTTTGTGTATATGTGTCTCTGTATACATGTGTACATGTGTGTGTACATGTGTGTGTGTCTGTATACATATCTGCGTGTACATGTGTGTCTGTATACTTGTGCGGTG
Source organism: Allobates femoralis (assembly GCA_033576535.1). NCBI lineage: Eukaryota > Metazoa > Chordata > Amphibia > Anura > Aromobatidae > Allobates > Allobates femoralis. The sequence continues at coordinate 405,590,554 of JARQOC010000001.1, read as the reverse complement.
AGTGCACAGTGGGGGGAGAGATGGCCACAGAGTCCATCCCTATTGTGCCCTATCTATCTAGTTTGTTCATATGGAGCCAGTGGGAAGATGGGGTTCTAGAATTGTAAAATGTACGTTTAATATAAGAAACCTAGAATATATGTGTACACAATAAAAACTTGTTTTGAATATGTAGTGTGGTTTTGAGTCAACAAAATGTTTGGCAACTAAGAAAAACAGTTGCTAGAAAATAAAAGCAAATTATCTACTCATATTCAAACAGACATAATCACAATTAGTTTTTTTCTCCTCCCTCATACCGTATTTTCCGGCGTATAAGACGACTTTTTAACCCCTAAAAATCTTCTTCCAAGTCGGGGGTCGTCTTATACGCCGGGTACCTAGTGGAGAAAAAAATTGCCAGCATCTGCAGGGGGCCCACGCTGCTTAATATAAGCCCCCCCCCCCCCCCCCGAAAATGAGCTTTGCAGTGCAGGCACAAAAAATACTCACCTGCCTCTGCCGTCCATGTCCCCCGGAGCTTTCCGCTGCCACCGCCGCCGTGTACTTAGCCGCCGGGCTCCATAGATGTACGGTAATAAGCCATCAGCCAATCAGGCGGCTGCTGGTGTCTGATTGGCCGCAGCATTACCGTACATCTCCTGTAAGGAGGTAATCTGCGCCGCTCTGTGTGGATGTACGGTAATGCCAGGGCCAATCAGACGCCAGCAGCCGCCTGATTCTACGGTGCCCGGCTACATGCAGCGGTGGTGGCAGCGGTAAGCTCCGGCAGGGTCTGGTGACAGTGTGTATGTCTGGCTGTGTGTATGTCTGACTGTGTGTGTGTGTGTCTGACTGATTTTGTGTGTGTGTGTCTTACTGTGTGTATGTCTGACTGTGTGTGTGTCTTACTGTGTGTCTGTGTCTGACTGTGTGTATGTCTGTGTGTGTGTGTGGCTGCAGAGTAATATTGGGGGTTGATGGGGGCTGTACTCCCCCACCACTACTGGCACAACCCTCTCCATGTCACCTACCCCCTCCCCTTGACATTGGCACATCCCCATCTCTGTCTCTCTTAAACTGCCCCATCTGGAGCTGGTATGTCCCCCATTCTGTGTCACTCACCCTTCCCACCCACCCCAGCGCTGTCACATTACACTCTTTATAGTACATGGAGTACATGTTTATAGTACATGGAGGACTATGGGGGTGCATTACACTATATGGAGAACTATGGGGTGCATTATATTATCTAGAGGACTATGGCATGCATTGCACTATATGGAGGACTACGGGGTGCATTATAATATATGGAGGACTTTGATGATGCATTATAATTTATGAAGACAATTATACTATATGGAAGCCATTATAATACTTAGAGGGCTCTGTGGGAGCATGATAATACTTGAAGGGGTATGAGGGAGTCTCTATACTTTATGCAGGGCTATTTTAGGGCTGTGTGGGGGCCATAATACAGTGTGAAGAGATGTAGGGGCCATTATTCTATATGTGGGTCCATTATACTGTGTGGGGGTCATAGTGGGAATCATACCGTAGAAGAGGGGGTAGTCTTATACGGCGAGTGTATCCCAAACTCCATATTTTAAGTGGAAAAGTTGGGGGTCGTCTTATACGCCGGAAAATACGGTGTCCTGGTTCTCTTCCTATCTTTCTGACCGCTCTTTCAGTGTATCTTTTGCTGGCTCCACTTCTTCCCCTCTTCCCCTCACTATTGGGGTCCCTCAGGGTTCAGTCCTTGGCCCTCTCCTCTTCTCTCTCTACACAGCCCCGATCGGACAGACCATCAGCAGATTTGGCTTCCAGTACCATCTTTATGCTGATGACACACAACTATACACTTCAGCCCCTGACCTTACCCCTGCGGTATTAAAGAACACCAATGACTGTCTAGCTGCAGTTTCCAATATCATGTCCACTCTCTATTTGAAACTAAACCCTTCCAAAACTGAACTTCTTCTGCTCCCCCCATCCACTAACCTCCCTAAATCGGACATCTCTCTCTCAGTTTGTGGCACCACGATAACGCCTAGGCAACAGGCTCGCTGTCTGGGTGTTATGTTTGACACCGATCTCTCCTTCTCCTCCCACACACAATGTCTCGTCCGCTCCTGTCGCTTACACCTGAAGAATATCTCTAGAGTCCGCCCCTTTCTCACCCTGGAAACAACAAAAACCCTCACCGTGGCCCTCATCCATTCCCGCCTTGACTATTGCAATTCTCTATTAAGCGGCCTTCCCCTCACCAGACTTTCTCCTATCCAGTCCATCCTTAATGCAGCAGCCAGGATCACCCATCTGGCCAATCGTTACTCAGATGCCTCTGCTCTGTGCCAGTCATTGCACTGGCTGCCCGTATACTACAGGATCAAATTCAAATTGCTTATTCTCACCCACAAAGCTCTTCACAATGCAGCACCCCCCCTACCTCTCCTCTCTCATCTCTGTCTATCACCCCACCCGTTCTCTACGTTCCTCAAATGACCTTCGACTGACATCTGTACTAATCCGATCCTCCCACTCCCGGCTCCAAGACTTCTCTAGAGCTGCACCAAAACTCTGGAATGCTTTACCCAAGAAATCAGGACTATCCACAACTTGCATGGCTTCAGACGATCCCTAAAAACGTATCTTTTTAAGGCGGCCTATCATACTCCCTAATAGAAGTCCTTTGTACTGTAGACAGTGAATGGGCTATCCCTCTGGATATTACTCTTCTATAAACTCAACCAAACCAAAAAAAGTCTACACAGATTGTACAATGACCATCCATGTAAGCTTATCTCTATGCCCCATTTCCTCAAGATGCCTGGACCATCAGTGCAATAAGCCCCTGTACCTTGTGCAACCCCTATCCCGTCGTAGATTGTAAGCTCTTTTGAGCAGGGTCACCTTCATTTCTTGCTTTATTTATTGTATTTTCTTTTTACATTGATTCTATGCCTATTGTTTTGTATCCAATTGTACTGTTTTTGTTCTCTACTGTAATTACTTACTGTATTATATTTTCTGTACTCTAACCCTACATTGTAAAGCGCTGCGGAATATGTTGGCGCTATATAAATAAAGCTTTATTATTATATTATTATTATTTGTAAAAAAAAAAATCCATTTTGCAGTGCTTCCAAGTGGGTAGGGAGAAAAAGATGATTGCTATATAAAAACGTGTTTATGAATGGTATTAAAATAAGCATACAATGCGTTTCAGCTTTATAGTGGTTAGACTACGGGTGGGGAACATCCGGCCCGCCAAGACCTTCTCTCCGGCCCCCGGCCACATTGCCGGAGACCTCAGTGCTCCGGCTGGCAGCAGCATATTGCTGCTACCGGCCCTTTAAGCCAATGCGTTCACTACTGAACACTGCCTGCACATGAGGGATCACATCTTCACACACAGGCAAGTGCACAGCCAGTGCGAGGATGTAGTGTGTGGGCGGGACTACATGTAATGTGCTCCGTCCCTCCCACAGATGAAGAGGTCGGAGCTGCAGCCCCAGCAGTTATGTATGTGTGCCCCCCAGTGTGTGTGTGTGTGTGTGTGCACCCCCTCAGTAGCAACATGTTTGCTCCCCCCAGCAGCATCATGTCTGCCCCCCCCCCTCTGTAGCAGCATCATGTGTGCCCTCCCCAAACCCCCCCCACAGTAGCACCATGTGCCCCCCCTCAGTAGTAGCATGTTTGCCTCCCAGGTGCATCATGTGTGCCCCCCTCAGCATCATCATGTGTGCCCCCCTCAGCATCATGTGTGCCCCCCCCAGCAGCATCATGTTTGCCCCCCACAACATCATGTGTGCCCCCCCCAGTAGCAGCATATTTGCCCCCCAGCAGTATCATGTCTGTTCCCCCCCTCAGCAGCAGTGTGTGTGTGTGTGTGTGTCCACAGCAGCAGCATGTGTGCCCCCGTGTGTAGATGTCCTCAGCTTCTGCAGTGATTATATAGGCTGCCATCATCCCCAGTGATGTATATGTCCCCACTCCTGAATAGGCCCCCTCCCCAGAGCTGTATACTCCCCCAGCCTCCCCAGGGCTGTATATGCCCTCACGCCCAACCCACCAGTGCTGTATACTTCTCCAGTTTCCCCAGTGCTGTGTATTCCCCCACCCCCCCCAGTGCTGTGTATGCACCCAGCCCCCCCAGTGCTGTGTATGCCCCGATCCCACCCAGTGCTGTGTATGACCCCAGCCCTACCCAATGATGTATATGTCTCCAGGCCTCCCCAGTGATGTATATGTCTCCATGCCTCCCCAGTGATGTATATGTCTCCAAGCCTCCCAGTGATGTATATGTCTCCAAGGCTGCCAGTGATGTATATGCCCCTAGGCCTCCCCAGTGATGTATATGTCTCCAGGCCTCCCCAGTGATGTATATGCCCCTGCCTCCCAATATATATCTACCATATAATTGTCTAAGGGTTTTTTGAGTGTGTCTGTTGCCGAAATAGCGCGCCAGACAGAGACCGCTCATTGGTGCCCGCCGAAGACTATGCAAATAGGCGCGAGAATTCAAAGTTCGAATTTCGCGCCTATTTGCAGCCTGGCGCCGCTGTCGCCGGGATACACGGTGGCCGCAGTGGCGGCTCTCCTCGCAGCCCCCCCCGCTCCTCCTGCTCCCCTCGGCACCCCCGCTATTCCTGCCCCTGCTCCCCTCGGCACCCCCGCTATTCCTGCCCCCTTCTGCTCCTCCTACTCCTCTCCGCTCCTCCTGCCCCCCTCCGCTCCTCGCGGCACCCCTCCCTCTGCCCCCCCTGCGGCCCCTCGCTCCTCCTGTACCCCCCACTCCTCATGTTCCCCCCACTCCCCGCGGCCCCTCCGCTCCTCCTGTTCCCCCCATTCCTCATGCCCCCCCACTCCTCCTGTTCCTCCCATTCCCCGTGGCCCCCCTGCTCCTACTGTTCCCCTGCTCCTCATGCCCCCCCGCTCCTCCACGTTGATAATAAAAATTAAAAAATACTCAGTGAAGATACTCACGCGTCCGCCGGTTCGCTGCTCCATGTCCGTCGTCTAGGTCCTAAAGGGCTTGAGGACCTGTCGTTGCCTGGGAAACTGATCAGCTGATTGGTTTCCCAGGCAACGACAGGTCCTGCCATATGAGCTACAAGACGGAGGTGAAGCGAGCCGGCGGATGGGTTAGTATCCTCACATCCTGCCCCCCCCATCCTTCCCGCCAGCACCATCCTGCTCCTCCGGCTCCATCCTGTCCCGCCGCCACCATCCTGTCCCGCCGCCACCATCCTGCCCCGCCGCCACCATCCTGCCCCGCCGCCACCATACTGCCACTCCCCCAGCCACCATACTGCCACTCCCCCAGCCACCATCCTGCCCTCCCCAGCCACCACCCTGCCCCCCCCAGCCACCATCCTGTCCCCCCCCTTCATCATCCTGACCCCCCAGCCACCATCCTGCTCCTCCGGCTCCATCCTTCCCCGCTCGCTCCATCCTGCCTCCCCGCCACCATCCTGCCCCCTGCCACCATCCTGCCCCACTCGCTACATCCTGCCCCGCTCGCTACCATCCTGCCCTCCCCCATCCTGCCCCCCGCCACCATCCTGTTCTGTCAGTCACAGCATGTCAACTACATACATATTCTAGAATACCCGATGCGTTAGAAACTGGCCACCATCTATTAATATATAAAGCTGAGTGTGTGTGTGTGTGTGTGTGTGTGTGTATGTGTTGGCATCTACACCATCACAACTACAGCCACAAAATTTTGCACAGTCACACATCTGGACCCCGAGAGCGTCATAGGCTATGTTGTGAGGTGAAATTTTAACCCTGCGCATTCTAGTTCACCAAACAATTTTGCCCCTATCTACATAATGGGAAAAAAGGAGGCGTGGCCTGCAGCAGCATGTGAGGACGTGGATCCCTGAGCTCCTGTGCCCACAGACAAGCTACTGGGAATTTTTGCCTTTTTAAAGGCAAATTGTCTCATCAAAGCGACAAGACCTGTAAGATCTAATCTTTGGGCTTCATTTGAACCCATTTGAGATCAATTCTGAGAGGAATTCAGCTCAGGACACCTTGAAATCTGGCCCCTCAGAGGAGTGATGGAGGCTCCATTTTAAGACTACTGGTCACCTCATAATAATATCCTCCTGTTGTCTGTTAAAAGTCAGGAATTGACATTTCAGGTCGTAATTCTGAAATTATACTGGCTTTTACTTTTATTTGGCTGAATTTGTAATGATTTTTACCTCAAGACACTGCCTGAAGTCTATTTTTTTTTTTTTTTTTCCTCACATGAGAGTGAAGGTGGCGCCATTTTGTGATCACTGAATGCTTCATAATAATACTCCTGGTGTGGCCTGCTGCAGCTCCATGTAGGTTACCATTTCTGGAGCTCCTGTGCTTGTACCAAAGCGACTGGGTTTATTGAGCCTTTAAGGTTCTGACCCTAACTGAAGCTACTGAACCAAATCTTGTAAACCACCCCCGGTAAGGTTATGACCAGACCTGGTGGTGGATTACAGCTCCCATCATCTGCATACACTACGGTATGAGAAGAAGCTGAGGAGAACCTCTGCGGGCGCCATCTTGTATCGCATAATACCCTGTAACTGCCATCATCTACAGTGAAGGGTCTGCCCTATCTGAGGCTCTCCTGTTTGTGTGCCAGAGATCTCCCTCTCATTTACATGGGTGCCTTCCTGTATCTACTGCCGGTGCTCTCCCTCCCATCTGCACGGGTGCCCTCCCGCTTGTCTTGCCGGAGCTTTACCTCTTATCTGTGAGGAGTTGAGTCCTGCTTCCCGCTGGGTACTGTCGCTGCCTGAGCTGCTCCCGCTCCCTGCCGGTGACGTCGCTCTCCTAGACCTGCCGCCTCTGCTCCGGATGCTGTGTCCACACTGAAGCCGGTCTCCCTCAGGCTCTGCGGCTGCTGCAGGTCTGCTCCTAGGGCTTATCACAGGCCGCTGAGGAGAGGTTCTGCTGGGGTCTTGGAGCTGGTGGGGGTGGTGTCTGTGGGCTCTCCTGTAACTAGTTAGGAGAAGTTCCCTTGGGGCTTGTCGCCTCTGGGTCGTTTTGGGTGGTAGGTGGCGGAAGGTTACGTCTGTTTCAAGCCGCAGCACACTGTGCTGATCTACTGTCTATTAATTATAAGGTCCAGACCTCTCTCATTGAAAGCTAGCGGCTGCTGCCCCCTGTGGTTGAAAAAGCAAATTACAGCTCGCTTACCTCCAGGTCTGTGCTACAGTCATCTGCTGCCGCCTTCTGGCGTTACCTGTTACTACAGAATTTAACCATACCCATCCAGTTCATTATATGTGATAATTAATTACATAGTGCAGAGAAGTATTTACAAGTATATTGATACCTTCTATGGATTGCGAATTCCTCAAGCACAATTATTAATACACTCACTCCTAATAGTAAAATAGTACTGTTGAGTTCACAGCCACTTTCCTATTGGTTTCCACGGTTTGAGCTCTCCGTGTTGTGAGAACTATATGAGCCCCCCAGTAACAGAACTTTATTACCACACTAACGCATTGCATTGTGAACTATAACCTGATAACTACTTTCTCTTGGCGGAAGTACGCTTTCAAGCCCCCTTGACATAAGGACTTGTTAAGGTTTTTTTTTTTTTCCTCTGAAAACCTACAAGCAAGTTAGGTCGGCGGGCCTACGACGCTCCCTAGCTCCGCAGAACAAGAGGAGAAGTGAGAAGAAGTAGATCAAGGATCCACCACTTGTATAGCGGAGTATCTCTGTCTTTTCCCCTATCCTTCAGTCTCTTATGTATTAAGCATTTTAATGATTTTTTGATACTGATTTACCCTACACGGTTCTGCGAGTTGCAGTAGTGACTTATGTAGCTGGTTCTGTGAGTACCATCAGATAGGCTGTAGTCGGAGTTTACCAGCAGCTCACTATCCTAAAACAGTTGGATTGCTTTCTAGTTGGAGTGCTGTTATACTGAGACCTCCTACCTGGCTTTCGAGACTGGCCAATAACTCAACCCAAACCGCTTGGGTGCCTAAGTAATAGTTATCTTGATTACCAGTCTTATAAGAAAGCATATCTTTCTTCAAATACTTGGGGAAATACCCTTATAGCTTTGCGTATAAGGGATTTACTATTACATATCTATAACTATAATGGCTCCTAAACTAAAACCTAGCAGTGCCACCAAACCTAACAATCCTGACTTATCTATGGAAAATAAAAATAAAAATGATGATATGGGTTCCTTATCCGTGCGGGGAAAGGACGACCAGTGGGCGGTGGAGTGACCTGAAGAAGGGGCTGTACCACCTTCGGAGGGGTCCAAAAATTCCTCTGAAGGAGAGATGACCTGCGAGCCCTAACAACATGTAAATAAACGTAAGCTAATGGAAAATTGTACAACTAGCTGTACTAACGAACAGATAGAGGGAGTGGACTCCGAGGGAGACTCCCCTCTCCAAAGCCCACTCCGGCAAAAACAAAAGAAAAGCTCCGGGGAGGGAGATTCTCGGATCTTTTCTTGAAACACTTTACAGCATTCCAACAATCTGTAACTGATGAGATCTCTAGGCAATTTCAGGATTTCAGAGTTTCTCTCTCCTCTGTTTTAACCAGGACAGAGGTAACTGAAAAAGAAGTTCAGATTCTTAAGGGGGACAATGAAGATATTAAACAGGAACAAGTTAAAATTAAAAAAGAGTTGCAGTTTTTAAAGGATAAATTAGCGGACAGAGAAGACAGGGACAGAAGAAGCAATCTTAAATTCAGGGGGATCCCGGAAAAAATTAAGAACCAGGAACTCCTAGGTTACATGAAAAATATAATTAAAAAAACGGTACCATCTCTTCCAAGATTGAATATTCAATTGAAAGAGCACATAGATTGCCCAAACCAACACGTCTCTCGGAAGAAATTCCTAGGGATGTCAGAGTCAAATTTACGTTTTACCAAACGAGAGATCAGATAACCAACTTTTTGAGACTTCACAAATCCCTACCACAACCATATGATAGGATCAGAGTTTTCACAGACATTTCTAAAGAAACTATGATCAAAAGACGTACCCTGAAACCAATTACTGATATTTTACGAACAAAAGACATCTCTTACAGATGGGGGCGCCCGTCTACCTCAGTTATTTTCACGTATAAACAAAAAACAATAGTTATTGAGGATACTGAAAAAGGACTCAGAATTCTTAGGGACCTCACTTTAATGGATGGCGCTTCTTAAATTATCTGGGTTCCCTCTTCCTGACTCTCTGTTCCTGTTATATAGTATACTACTCTATATATAATTTGGTCTATATGAGCACATAAGGCTAAAACGTGAGCCTCAAGGAAGTTACCACCGGTTCACAAGAACCCTTCCATTTGAACACTAAGATATTTTAGTTGTTAATTGTTTAAATCTTTGAAATGTTTGGCAGTTCCTTCATGTCACGCGCTGTTTCTATACTTAACATAATTACCAATAACCTTTTTGTCATACTGCCAGTTCAAGATCTGAGTCTCAAGACCGACCCATCTCTGCTTAATTATGGCTAATAAATTTGGATCTTTAAATGTCCATGGTCTCAACTCACCTCAAAAGAGACATTTAGTTTGGAAGGAACTTATACATTTACATGTGGATATTGCAGCCCTGCAAGAAACTAAATTCTCAACTGATAACCCTCCGAAGTTTGATAATAAGAAGTTTCCCCATATTTATTTTTCTTCTGGTGAAAAGAAGAAAGCTGGTGTTGCAATTATAGTTAGACACGGTTAAATTTGAAGAGATAGAGGTAATCAAAGACAAAGATGGTAGGTTTTTTATATTGATTTGTAAGATTGATGATGTGATTTTTACTCTGGCAAACATCTACGCTCTTAATAGGAGCCAAATTGGCTTCCTGAACAAATTAATTAAGATTATTCAGCAACAAAAGAAAGGTCAACTGATAGTAGGGGATTTCAATGCAGTACCCAACCCGGAAATTGACTCCTCAAACAAGTCAAGAAACTCCAATACATCTTTGAATCCATGGATAGATAAAGAGGAACTATATGATGTGTTCCGTTGCTTAAATTCTTCATCAATAGAATTTACACACTATTCAGAAGCCCATAAGTCTTTCGCCCGAATAGATTTGGTCTTGACAGACATACACACGTTACATAAATTTAAAAAAATTAGTATTCTTCCCAGATCTTGGTCAGATCATTCACCAGTAGTATTCGAATTGACCCCACTCACTGCCCATATACCCCAGGGAAATTGGAGAGCTAATTCTTACCTGTTCCACCACCCACAATATAAAGAATTAATACAAAATTCTATTGGCCTATACTTCAAAGAGAACGATACTGCGGATGTCTCGATATCCACACTGTGGACTGCCCATAAGGCCGTACTAAGAGGGCGACTTATGCAACTCAATTCTAGATTGAAACGCATGAACACTAAAGATACTGAAATAATTGTTAAAAGAATTAGAGAGTTGGAAGTGTCCCTACTCCAATCTAACAAAGAGGAAATCCATAAAGAAATCCTAAGACTTCCGGTTCCTGCGCTGCCCCGGATGGCCGCGTGCTGAAGACGCTCCTGAGACCCGGCCGCCTATCCGTCTCAATCTAACCGATCGCCGGGCCATCCGCCTCCCAAACACGCTGGCGGCGAATCCCCGTGGCACCAGGACCCTGGACCGCTATCTGCTCCGGAGCTCCGGGCAGGAGGACCGCAGGATAGGGCAGACCGGACAGGTGGTGGGTGCACCAAACATGGCGGAGGATGACGGGACACACAGAGACCCTGAGGCGGAGGACTCGCATCCCGGCGGGGACAGACAGACCCGCAGCAATAACAGCTCCAAGCATCGGAGCCACACTCAGGGCACACAGGCAGTGGATGTCCCCGCTATGACGGAGGTATGTGCCAGCGGGGAGGAAATCACAGATGGAGATACAGGGGAGATGACGAGATCACCAATGGCGGGAAGCCCATCTGTTCAGGCCGTCATGGATGTGAAAGCCCTGGCCAGAGAGGTTGCCCCATATATTACTGCAGATTTGAAGAGTATTATAAAGGAGGCTATAGGGGAGGCGATCCTGGGCCTACAGCATGTTACATCTCAACAGGGGGAGAGGCTGCTGGAGACAGAAAAGAGGCTGATGGAAGCTGAAGACAGGATTTTAGCGTTAGAGAGACATGTGGCCACCTTACAGAAACAAACTGCATATAATGATGAGAAAGTAGATGATCTTGAGAACCGTTCAAGACGCAATAATTTACGTATGGTCGGTCTCCCTGAAACTTTCACATCGGAACAATTAGATACTGTGTGGGAAGAGACGCTCCCAAAGACACTGGGATTCCGCAATCCCTGCAGAGTTGAACGGGCACACAGAGTGGGACCCCCCAGGGAGCCGTCTGCCAGTCCCCGACAAGTCATTGCACGCTTTCTTGACTATAAGGATAAGGTGATGCTACTGAGAGAATACAGGATGAAACGTCAACCGCTCACCATACAGGGCCACAAGGTGCGCATTTATGAGGACTATTCCGCAGTAGTGGCGCGAAAGCGTAAACTATTTAGCCCGGTGTGCTCCTTGCTGTTCAAGCAGAACATAAGATTCCAACTGGCTTTCCCTGCCACCTTGCGGTTCCGGGACTCTAAAGGCAACATGCAATCTTTTATCAATAGCAAGGAAGCACTTCGGTTCCTACAACCGGGCTCTGACTTTATGGAACGTATACGAGAGACATCACCGGCCGGGGGCTCTCCGTCCCCATCCCCATGCTCTTCAAGACCTGCGGGGACACGACCAACCTATGCTGATAAAGTGGCGGTCTTGATGGATGGTCAAGTAGAAGAAGAATCGAGTGGAGCAGGGTCCAGCTCCGGCTGGTCGCTTGCTCAGCGTAACAGGAAAAACCGAGCGGACAAATATGGTACGACTGGGAGGTCCAATTCAAACTATACTGCAACCAGAGGGAAGAGACGCTGAGAGACTAAACTGTTTTTTTTTTTACTTTTTACTTTTTGATTTTTTATCCAGAGTCTGGATTCTAACTCCAATTCTGGTGATAGATGGCGCTTTGTCTTGTTCTTTTACTCTCCTTTTCTTTTTCTGCTATCTCTCCCCCCACGCTTCAACACTTTTCTTTCTCTTTTACCTTTCTCCCCTTTGTTTTCCTTCTCCCTCCTTTTTGCCCGCTGTAGGTAAACCAGGAAGCGAACTGCGGCTGAAGATATCCGAACAGCTCTAAGGTTTTTCGCTGAAGACTTAAGACTGTTGATGCTTACTGAACTCTGCCTGAAAGACTGAAAGGTGGCACGCCTGACTGGGACCGCAGTTAACATAGCCCTCAGGTGGGAGAGGGAGGGGGAGAGGAGAGGGCCTCTGGGTTTTAGTCATGGTTCAACACACATTTATGATGTTCTCAATTCATCAGTATTGACGGCATACGATGTGGGGGATGGGCTCTAGATTTTGGCCTATGGTTCATAATTGAGAGAGGGCCATGCTAGCCTGGCTCGGGATCTATTTTGATATACTTATACATCTTACATAGGCCGGGGTAAGTAGATTTAAATTTGGGAGCAGAAAAAAGGAAGTGTCCATACTTGGTTGGGGAAGATGGAGACGGAGGAGGATGTGATAATCACCCTCAAAAGAAGGAATGGGGGGAAGAAGTTTATGATGTTTTTGGGGTTTACAATGTTTTTTATTGTATCATATGTTTATGCCACTGCCACATCTTTCCTGCACTGCCCGCGTCTGTCTAGTCCAAGTATACTGCCAACAGGGATGGTAGTACCCTTTGAAAAAAAATTACTTCAACAAAGAGTCGATCTGGGTCAGATGGTTATAAATACCGGGGGGCATAAGTTACTGGGGAGGATGATGCCCATCACGTCTTTTACACATATACCTGGGTTCCAATGGTGCAAATTGTGACATGGAATACCAAGGGTTTACGATCACCGCATAAGAGATCTATGATTCTTCGACACTTGAAAGGACTGAAAACTGATATTGCCCTCCTACAGGAGACGCATTTGAGAGATGACGAAGTGATGTGTATGCAGAAGCTGTGGGTGGGGGAGGCTTGGGCTTCGGGCTCGCGAGCAGGGAAGGCGGGAGTGATGATTCTCCTCAACAAACACCTTGCACATACCCTGGTGTCCATAACTAGAGATCAGGATGGAAGGCAAATACAGGTAGTGCTCCAATTAGGAGATCGGCAAATCAGTATATATAATGTTTATGCTCCCAACACTACACGTACAGCCTTCTTTCATGACCTGCGTGACGCCATCCTACAGGACAGGGAACGGCTAATCATGGTGGGGGGAGACTTCAATGAAGTAGTCTCAGATGACATCGATAGACAGAGATTGACAGATGAGGTAACTGCACAAGGGTCGATACACCGGAGACAGGGACCGCTATCAGATATGTTGACTCATGCACATGTGATAGATGTGTGGAGGATTTTACACCCCCAGGACACCGAATTCACTCATTTTTCACACCCTCATTCCTCCTGGTCGCGGATTGACTTGTTTCTAGCGAGCAGTGATCTATTGCGCCTAATCGAGGAAGTCGAAATTGGTGATTTGGTGATCTCGGATCATAGTCCTGTTCGTGTGGACATCCTAGATGCTTTCCCACGAGGCACGGACACAATATGGAGGTTCCCCTCACATCTGTCATCTATGGGGGGATTTAAGACACAACTGAAGGAATGGTGGCAGGGTTATGCCCTTGACAACGAGATACATAAAAATGACCATTGTTTGTTCTGGGAAGCCGGGAAATCGGTTATCAGAGGACGTTTGATAGCATACACTCGGACACAGTCGAGACAGCTCAAGGAGAACTATACGAAGGCAAGCACACTTGTATCCGAGACTTATCACACATTTAAACGCTCGCGGACACTGGTAGACAAGACAGCGTGGCTTGCAGCGAAAAGAGATTTTGACTCGTGGGCTGACCTGAGGGAAAAACTAATCCGGGGACAACTGGACGTCGACCTTCACAGACATGGTGACAAAACGGGGCGACTGCTTGCTAATCTCGCTAGGGGCAGACGAAAACCCACGACATTTGCGGCACTCAACACGAGAGAGGGTCTCCGTACCACCGATCCCAAAGCTATTAACGATATACTGGGGGATTTTTATAGACAGTTGTACCATTCAAATGACGTCCCGTCCCAGGAGGGAATGACATGGTTAGATGAGGTACCTCTCACTCCTATCTCGGAGGCCGACTTAGAGCTCCTCAACGCTAAGATCTCTGAGAAGGAGGTAGACGCGGTCATCGGACATTTAGGGAACGGGAAATCTCCAGGCCCGGATGGGTTCACAGGGGAGTTCTATAAGATACTCCGGTCAGAGGTGACTCCGATACTGACGAGATTGTTTAATGATATAATAGACCAACGGAAGCTACCTGAAACTATGGATCTGGCCTACATTAAACTGTTGCCCAAGGGTACCACGGGAGGAGAAGATCCTACAAATTATAGGCCGATCTCCCTAATCAATGTGGACCTCAAAATTCTGTCAAAAATTATGGCAGACCGGCTGGCAGAGATTCTCCCGACGCTCATAGACAATCATCAGACGGGTTTCATTAAAGGCCGGTCAGCAGTCACCAATGTCCGCAGGGCCCTTCTGGTCCTGGACGCAGTAAAGGATATGCTGCTTGGTGAGGGAAGAAACCCAGCCATGGTCACTCTGGACGCTGAAAAAGCTTTTGACAATGTCAGGTGGCCATGGCTGGGCCAGGTGTTAGACAGGATAGGGCTTCAGGGGGGTTTCAGAAATTACCTACAGGCACTGTATGCCACACCTAAAGCGAGGGTACACACCCCCGGTTTTCTCTCTCCGGTATTCCCTCTTTTGAAAGGGACTAGGCAGGGGTGTCCCTTATCCCCGTTATTATTTAATCTGGCCGTGGAACCGCTGTCCAGGTATATTAACAGGCACAGTTCCTTTGAGGGGGTGAGCATCGGACGAGCGGAAACGAAATCAGCACTATTTGCTGATGACATTATACTGTTTATGGGGGACCCTACGAGGGACCTACCTCCTCTGCTGAGAGATATAGAGCGATTTGGAGACTTTGCGGGATTCCGACTAAATCGGAAAAAATGTGAGATCCTGTATCTTAAGCCCGGGAACGCGTCGGGGGAGTCTCTGCTATCATTGGGTATCCCGAGGGCGGCAACACATATCAAATATCTAGGCCTAATGTTGGGACGGTCATCGAGTCAAGTTTATTCACTAAATTATGCTCCCCTTATTGACAGAATGGAAAAGGAGTTAAAACGTTGGGCGGGATTGCCTCTAACACTTCTAGGTCGCTGTCATCTTATAAAGATGGTCAGCTTCGCACGCCTCTTATATCCATTACAGACACTGCCCTTACTCTTGAAACATGCAGACATTAGCAGATTAAACATGGCGTTTTCGGACTTTATCTGGAAAGGCAGGAGACCTCGGTTAAGACTGGGAACGCTGATGCTCCCGAAAGACGAAGGGGGCATTAATCTGCCCGACATTAGAGGGTACAATTTAGCGTGCATGATGAGACATGCGATAGAATGGATTAAGGGGACTAATAAATTCTCGGATGGAATATTGGAGGCAGCGTTCTGCGAGCCTTGGGATCGATGCTCTCTCCTGCATACGGGGTGGGCGTCGCTACCGACGCAAGTCCGTTCGTCCATAATATTCAAAGATACGATAGGAGCATGGAAAGCGGTGAGGAAAAAATGTGGTCTCCCTTGGAGAGTGTCGAAACTTCTGAACCCATGGGCATACCCGGAGTTTCCGATGGGCCAAACTAATATACTGTTTAAAGAATGGGCCCGAAAAGGCATTAAAACCATGTTAGACCTCATGATGATATCTGAACGCCGCTGGATGCTGGGACAGGAGATAATGGACAAGTTTGGTCTCGGGGGAGCCCAGAGCCTCCAGTACCTACAGCTGAAACATCATGTCATGGATAATCTACTAGATGCGGCAAAAGAAACCCTTACAAATGTGACGCTTCTCAATTAGGGATCTCTAGCATTTATAGAGAACTTAGGATGTGGCTACTTCCTGGCGGCGCCCCGAAGCTTTTTTCAAAATGGTGCACTTATATAGAAGAGGAGAGGGTGTCTGATGATATACTGGAAGGTTGGGGTAAGATAAGGCGATACATTTTAGACGAGAGATGGAGGGACTCGCACTTTCGGGTCATCCATGGTACCATATATGGCTTCAATATACCAACCTCGGCATCTAACCCGGATAGGTTGTTACACTGTCCAAAATGCAATCTTAACAAAACAGATATGGTGCATGGATTATGGGGTTGCCCGAAGGTGCAGTCCTTCTGGGGCATGATATCAGACCTGGTGCAGAAACTATGCGGTCATACGTTTGAGCTTGACCCGATGGTATGGATTTTTCAGAATGTGACTCTACCCAAGGGAGGGGTAGCTAGCATTCGTTTCCTACATGTCCTGATACTACTGGCAAAACGTCTACTGCTAACATTCTGGTTACGATCGGAACTACCCACTGAGATGGACGTACTAGCAGGTCTAAGGTTGGCAATGGATCTAGACAGACGCGGAGCTCTGAGAGACAAAGACGTCTTGATTGTCTCTTTCATGAAAAAATGGAGACGTTTTATAGAATCACAACTGTCTGAAGACGACATTACCAATGTAATGACACCTTTTCACGGTACTCCCTGGTACTTGTTGCAGTCCTTGAGTCATTCCTTAGGGCGCCTGGCGCCGAATACACCCTTACAAGGATAAGCCAGGTAACAGCAGAGGTCATAGGGGAGTAACTGGATGACTGTTCAGCAGTACATGGGTATTTTTAAGTGTCTTTACTGCGAAAATACTGGAGTCCTCACTTCGCTTAGGGCGGGGAGAGGTGCATATAATGGACGGAAGGAGATGATTGAGAGGGGGTGGGGGGGAAGTTATGTGGCAGTTGCAAAAAATTCTTTCAGGGATATGCGACATTAGCTTATCCCATTGTGTTTTTTCTTTTGTTTTTGTTCTGGTTTTTGTACGCTTACGAAATGATGGGAACAGGCGTCAATGTACTAAGCCTATATACACCGTCTTATCGCACAATTATATGTTCTTTATTGTTATATGTTCTTTACTGTTATACTGAAAATGGTGAATAAAAATGATTTTTTCAAAAAAAGAAATCCTAAAATTAAGACTGCAGCTTAAAACATTGCTGACCTCTGACTATGATAAAATTATAAGAGTTTCCAAAGCTAACTTCTACTACTGCATGAATAAGCAAACCAAACTCTTCGCCAAACGGATAAAAACACATAGACTTAAAACAAGGATAATACAAATGAAAGATAACTATGATACTATCCAAAAAAATCCTAAAAACATCTCGGAAATTTTCGCAAACTTCTATAGAAAACTCTATAACCTCAAACTAGAAAAACAGGAACCCCTCCCTGAAATGCAAGACATAAACAAATTTCTAGACGCCATCCAGCTTCCTTCTATCTCAGAAGAAGAACTAAAATTTCTAAACTCTCCCTTTACAGATTCTGAAATTTTAGAAACCATCAAAACATTAAAAAAAGGTAAATGAATATTATTTAGCGTTCCAATCCTCTCTCGCACCCTACCTCACAAAATTGACGAACTCTCTCACTACCAATAAAGGTGCCCTCCCGGCAGAAATGCAGGAAGCTCTGATCTCGGTTATTTACAAAAATAAAGGAGATAGGGATAATGTTACTAACTACCGGCCAATATCTCTCCTCAACTCAGATTTTAAAATTATTACCAAAACAATTAATAACCGAATACAGAAAGTCACCCCCAAACTATTACAGGGAGATCAGGTGGGGTTCGTACCGGGCAGAAATACTACTGATGCCACGAGGCGAGCTCTTAATTTGATTTCTTGTGTGGAGGAAACAAAGACACCAGCACTAGTAGTAGCTGTCGATGCCGAAAAGGCATTCGATAGAGTGCATTGGAATTACCTTTTCCAAACAATACACAAATTCGGCCTTCAGGGCGGAATCCTGAATGCAATTGAATCACTATACTCCCAACCTACGGCCAAAATATTAACTAATAACACTTTATCTGATAAATTTATCCTTACTAATGGAACTAGGCAGGGCTGCCCTCTTTCTCCTACCCTTTTTGACTTATTCATAGAGCCATTGGCTGAAATGATACGTATGAATGCTTATATAAAAGGAATCCCCATCCAACATAGGCAATTTAAAATCTCGCTGTTTGCTGACGATATCCTCCTGACACTAACTGACTCTTTGGTTTCAATGCGACATCTCCTAGACACCATATGAAATTTTTCCAGAGTGTCTCACTATAAAATCAACCTTGCAAAAACACAAATCTTACCTCTTAACATTGACCAACCAACACTAGAGATTCTTAAGTTGGAGTTTCCCTTATCCTGGGAACACAACACTCTCAACTACTTAGGGATTAAGATCTCCAAACCACTCTCAAATATCATAG
Source organism: Allobates femoralis (assembly GCA_033576535.1). NCBI lineage: Eukaryota > Metazoa > Chordata > Amphibia > Anura > Aromobatidae > Allobates > Allobates femoralis. Next base: position 405,572,065 of record JARQOC010000001.1, on the reverse strand, counting down.
ACATTAATTATGCAGAAATATATAAAACCATACAAACAGACCTTCTCCACATGAAAAAAATTGAAATGTCTTGGTTAGGGAAAATCAACGCATATAAGATGTGTATTCTTCCAAAACTTCTCTACTTATTTAGATCTATTCCCCTCAAAATTCCTTGTAAATGGCTGCAAAAACTTCAGATGCAGATCTCCAAGTTTGTTTGGAATGACGGTAAGCCTAGAGTTGCCAAGACTACACTTATGAAAGGGAGGACTAGAGGTGGACTTGCTCTTCCAAACTTATATGCTTACGATCATGCTATCTTGATCAAAAATAGTCGTGACTGGTGGAGGGAACATGATCGACCTAATTGGTTAGAACTAGAAGAACCCAAAAACATGAGGAGCAAAATGGGCCTAGTGGTTATAGCTCATCTCTGCGATAAAAAAAGACCACTTCCTAAAAATCCAATCACTAAAACTATAATCCAATCCTGGAAGTTACTACTCAACTATTCAAGCAAAACGCATAAATATTTCCCCCCCGTCCTGGATACCCATTGAAGTATTTGAAGTGATTGCCCCCAAAATTGAACTGGGGTCATGGAAATTAAAGGGAATTACTTATATATCTGATATTGTTGACGGTAATAATTTACTCCTCCCATTTCACACAATCAGAAACAAGTTTGATTTGGATACCTCAGAAGTTAGCAAGTGGACTAAATTAGAAAAACTGGTTCAGACTCATGATCTTATATTCTCTCTGCCTTGAAACCTAGTCCAAATGGTTAAATACTTCCAAAGTAACGTGTTCTGGAAAACCAGTACTATTTACCAATCCTTTAACTTAGATATTATTACTCAAAAAACATCAAACTTGGTGGCATGGGAGAAAGAACTTGCCCTAGATATTAGTCTGGACCAAATCCAACACATTTTTGACAACATATATTCTGCCGTTCCCTGTTACTCGTTAATTAAAACCCATTACAAAATCTTAACCAGATGGTATTTAACCCCCTCTAGACTACACCTTATTCATGACCAAAACTCCCCATTGTGTTGGAGAAATTGTGCGGAGGTTGGTTCTTTATCACATATATTTTGGCACTGCAAATCCCTCAGATCATATTGGGACAAAATAAACCTTCTAATAAATGATGTTACAGGACTACAGGTTCAACTTACGGAGGAATTGGTGCTTCTACTTATTGGAATCGACCTAATTCCCAAACTTCATAGACCAATTGTGTCCCATATTATATTAACTGCAAAAAATAACATAGCTGCTAAGTGGAGAGACCCTCTTCCTCCGAGCTTTGAGGATACTATTGATAAAATAGGATCCCATAATGTTTATGAATATGCTTACTCACTTAGACATAACCTTTTAAGAAAATATAAAAAGAAATGGCGTTATTGGAATGCCTCTATGCCCTCTCCACATATTCCCAGAGACATGGACAACGTATACTAACTGCTCAGATACATTAGACCATCCTGCTTGAGACTCGCTTGGATCCTAGGTCACTTAAGTTTATGGCTGTATTGACTACCCCACCTAATGATAGCGCGTGAAATGATATGTACATAGTTCATTTGTTAATGTATATTGACGGAGTAATTCTGTTATGAACAATCCGTCTTATCTGTAATTGCTAATATTATCTTTTTATTTTCCTACATTGTAATTAATGTTTCTAATTGTACATGTTATTGTATTACTATTATCGAGTTGTATACTCTATTCTTTAATTAATACGCTCAGTAATGTATTCGTGAGCTATCTGTTTTGCATAGTAAATTCAATAAAAATAATTTGAAAACATAATGTCGAAAAAGTGACAGTTACCAGTTGACAGTTGTGAATGAGAGGGTCTTAATGACAGCGCCAAAGACTAACAGCATATAGTCACTAAGGTGGGGCCCCAACATGGGATATTCACTACGCACGGGGACATGTATACACACCACACGCACACAAATAGTAACAGCAAGTGTATAGTCACTAAGGTGCAGCCCCAATATTGGATACTCACCACGCACCCACCACAGAGACAGAGACACAAACACAAACACACGGGGACACATACACACCCTATATCGACACATTCACTCACCCCACAGGGACACACACTACAAAGAGACACACACACCACACAGACCCCCTCACAGGGATACACACCCTATAGGGACACATGCACGCACCCCACAGGGACACGCGCACACACACAAACACACACACACCTCAGGGACACACACACCACACAGACACAGATGTGCATAAATCGCCTCACACAACTTGCCTCATACGTGTGCTATCTTTAATTTCCAAAAATAAACATCTGATTAAAAACAGCCAATGTGCAACACGTGCAATATAGGGAATTAATCATCTGGACGAAGTACCTCAGATCCGCGCTGCTGCAAGATAGATGTAAAAGACACCAGAGACACCGGGATGCCTGGTTGAAAGTGATGAAGCTATTCATCACTTTCAACCACGCATCCCGGTGTCTCTGGTGTCTTTAACATCTATCTTGCAGCAGCGCTGATCTGAAGTACTTCGTCCGGATGATTGATTGTTTACCGCAGTAACTTGTGGAAGTACGGTCCCTGCAGCAGCTGCGTTTCTGAGCGATCAAGCTGCTTGTGTGTGACACAACCTTATCAGGTGAGCGATTCTGATTTAGACCTTTTTTAACTGATTGTAAAAAGATAAGACCCTATTGCGCATTCTCAACCTTTATATATAGGGAATTAAGGCAGATGTCAGTCACATGAGCTGTCTATTATGTGTATGTGTGAGGTAACATATACTGCCCGGCCGGGGGCAGGGTTTACTGTTGGCTTGAGATTTATCAGGCTGCCTATAGCAACCAATCACAGCTCAGCTTCTATTTTCCTACAGGTCATTACATATTCAAATTCTATTTTGTTATAGCTAACATCAGTTATTTATTAACCTGGGCGTAGCCGTGTAGTACAGCTAGTGATGTATATGCCCCTAGGCTTCCTCAGTGATGTTTATTTCCCAGCCTCCCAGTGATGTATATAATGCCGCCCTTTCCAGTGCTGTATATGCCCTCAGGCCTCCCAGTGATGCATATGTCCCCAGGCCTACCCAGTGATGTACATGCCCCAGTCTCTCAGTGATGTATATGCCCCAGGCCTCCCCAGTGCTGTACATGGACCCAGCTTCCTCAGCACTAAATATTTCCCCAACGTCCCTAGTGATGTGTAGACCCCTATCCTTCCTATTGCTATACATGCCACAGCAATGTATATGCACTCAGTGTCTCGTATGTGATATATATATATATATATATATATCAGTCTTAGTGTCTCCTGTGTGATGTATATACAGCAGTCCCCATGTCTCCAATGTGATCCATATACAGCTGTCCCCTATGTGATGTATATGACTTACAAAACTTCTTATCACAAAGAATTGACTAGGCAACACAAACAGCTGTGAAAAGCAACAAGAAGAATATCCCAGTAGGGTAAGTTAATTATTTGTTTGACCAAAATAGCTGGTAATTTTCAAGGAGGTAACTTTGTGCGGCCCCCTAAGGATGGTAGAAATTTCCAAATGGCCCTTGGCATGAAAAAGGTTCCCCACCTCTGGGTTAGACTATTTAAGAGAGATTTCCATCAGAGGTCATACATTTTACATTATACCTGAGGAAAACTTGTTTTTGAGAGCCGAAACGCGTTGTATGCTTGTATTTTTTTTTCCTCAATAATTTTTTATTGAAAATTATATCACATAAACAAAACCAGAAACAGGATGTCAAGGCAGTGAATACATCCACAAATTTTTGAACACATCGACTTTTGGGACAAGGCAAGGCAATGGCAGGGAGGGGGAAGAAAAAGGGGGGGGGATAGGAAATAATGAACATCATCACTTTTAAGTACTTACATCAAAACACACTATAGTTAATGTGGAAAGATGACGAATGTCGCTTAACAAGCAGTCAAGCAGGCATTATTATCCACTAAACACGCACCTGAACTAAAGTAAACTAAATCATGGGTTAATAAGACGGTATAGGGATTGCAAGGGGGTGAGAAGCCAGATGTGCCAGGCACCCAGAGTAAGCTTCTTAGGTGAGTGATGAAGGGCCAAATGATACTCATAGCAAAAATTTGAGTTGATCCTATCAAGACACTTCAGAAAGGGAAGGGGGGACAGGGGACTTCCATTTTGCTGCAATACATAACCTGGCTGCCGTTAGGACATATGTCAAAGTCTTGCAGAAGGTTGTTGGAAAGGCCTCAATCCCAATATGCAAGATCGCTAGCTGTGGAGCAAGGGATCAAAATTCCTGTTATGGACCTAATTAAACATGACGTCAGATGCCAATAAGAAATAATTTTTGGGCAAGACCACCACTTATGTGTGCGAGGTCTCCCTGTCCACCACACTGACTCCAACACAGCAGCGATAGTTGCTCATTAAACTTAGACTGGTGGACGGGAGAGAGGTACCACCTCAAATTTATCTTCTTCAAGTTCTCTGAGTTATACACCTAGTGGAACGGTAGAATGAGGTGAGGGCCCCCTCCAAGTCCTCCGGGCCAGAGGAAAATCCCAAGTCACTCTCCCTTTTTCAACACGTAGTATAATTTCTGGCACTTTGATACACTCAATAAACCCGTATAAATCTTAGACAAACCCTTCGAATTGTTGGGATCCGACAAAAGAAACGTCTGAAAAGGAGAGGGAGGGGGGGCTAAAGCCATGTCGGCAGGAGTCAGAAAGTTAAAAATGTCTAATTTGTAGGTACTGGAGGAAAGTCTGATGAAGCGTGGGAAATCTAAGAATCAGGGAGTCGAAAGAGATCAACCCATCATTGGTCATTAGGTCTCCCACTACTGCCACACCTGCTCTGCTCCAAGTATCTAAATCCAGTGAGGGTATGTGTATTTGCAAAGCTGAAAGTGGGACCACCGAGATGGGAAGGTTAGTCCAACCACTCGGAGCTTGTCTCAAGCATTTAAGAAGAGACTGCACAGTATTCTAAAAGAAATCTTTCCTAATCCGACTCAAGTACTCCGCAGCCAAAATTTGATGCAACGTCTCTCCACCCGAGAAATGATTCTCAATCTGGATTTAACCCAAGTGCTCAGGGGAGTTCCACCACGTCTTAGCCTCCTCAAGGATTACCGCCTTATGATATCATTTTAAGTCAGGAACTCCCATGCCACCTTTTTTTAAATGAAGATACATAATAATAATAATAATTTTTATTTATATAGCACCAACATATTCCGCAGCGCTTCACAATACAAAGTTCACATTTAAACAATCATAAGAAACCATTCACATTCCTAGATAATCTAGGCTGCCTCCTCGCCCATATGTAGTCATTAACCAGAATTTGGTGTTTCAATAGCAATTTGTTGGGGATAGCAAAAGGTATACACCTAAAACACTATAAAATTTTGGGAAACAAGAGCATCTTAAAGGCTTGGGACCTAGCCATCCACGACAAAGCATGAACGGGGTGGGTCTCCAAGCTATGTAGCAGGGCCTTCCTAAGAGATTCCAAGTTTGTAGCCACAATCAAGGAGGAGGAGCAAAGGGTAATCCCCAAGTAGGGGATCCCGTCAGGGCACCATTGAAAGGGGAAGGGTGCTGCGAGCTGAGCCGAAAGCAAGGGAGGGACTCGTATAAGGAAAACTACGGATTTGTTTGCATTTAGTTTATAATAAGAGATTTGGGCAAAGTAGGTAAGAATGGACATAATGGCGGGGAAAGATGAGGACAAATTGGTGCAAGAGATAATAATGTCATCTGCGTATAAGCCAATTTTGTGTTCCTTCTCCCCAATCAAAATGCCAGAGATTAACGGATCAGCACGGACCGAGGCGGCTAGGGGCTCCACGACCAAGGCAAACACAACCCGAGAGAGCGGGCAGCCCTGGCGTGTGCCATTGGTTATGAAAATGGCCGAGATAGGAAGCCGGAGGAGAGGACCCTAGCATTGGGATTGGAGTACAGGCTAAGAACTGCTGACAAGATCGGGCCAAACCTTTCCAACACCACTCGGAGGTATCCCCAGTGCACCCTGTTGAACGCCTTCTCAGCATCCAAAGACAAGAGTGCACTGGGAGCCCCCCTCCCCTCCGCTACACCAATGAAGTCCAACATCCTCCGAGTGCCATCCTTCGCTTGCCTGCCTGCCACAAAGCCCACCTGATCCGGGTCTACCAGTAAGGGAAGAACCCGAGATAACCTCTTAGCCAGAAGCTTAGAAGCCTGGAGAGTCGGGTGATTTCCCCGGGTTGGGGATCGTGGTAATAGTAGCCTCTAGGGAGAGTGGGGAAATGGAGCCAGCCGATTGCCAGTAGTGAAAAGTGCGCAGAAGATAAGGTATTAACTGGGCTGAGAAGGTTTTGTAGTACACACTTGGAAAACTATCTAGTCCTGGCGCCGAGAAGGTTTTAGCAGAATTTATGACTTTAGAAATCTCTGAAGTGGTAAATGGCAGGTTCAGCTCACGAGCTGCTCCTCTGACAAGGACGGGAGGTGTAAGGTGCTCAACAATTTTTCTATAGACGTCGTATCTGGCTGAGGTGTGTCCCCGTTGTCTTTCAGATTGTAAAGGTCAGCATAATACTGTGCAAACACCTCTACTATTTTGGCGGGGTTTCTCACAAGAGTCTCATCCGCTGTTTTCATGGAGTCCATCATAGTGCAGGCGGAACATTTTTTAATTCTCTTAGCCAACATAGCCCCGGCCCTGTCCCCTGCAGCGTAATGAAAGATTTTAAGGCGTCTCAAGATTTTCTCGTATTGCTGTAACATCAAGGCTCTCAGCTGATGTCGGACCTGAAAAATCTGGGGCAGAGAAGGTGCAGGGTCTGATTTATTAAGAGACTCTAGATGTTGGAGCCTGTAGATCAAGTCTGACCTAAGCCTGTCCCGGGCTTTTTTCAATTGAGAGGACTTCTGCAAAAGAAGGCCTCTCAGCACCTCCTTATGAGACGCCCAGAGCGTGTCATCAGAAACCTCTCCATTGTCATTCAGAGTAAAGTATTTCGTCAGGCATTGTGCTATCAAAGTCGAGACGTGCTGGTCAGACAAGAGACCCACATTTAACCTCCAGGAACGCATTGGGTTCCACCGTCCTCCAAGCCTAACCTCCAAAGATGTCTGTGCATGATCCGACCATGTTATTAGATCCACCTCGGCACAGGCCGCAAGGGTGTCATCATCCAAGGAGGTGTTCTTCCACTATATGGGATTTTTTTAATGATAGACCAGTACTTCAGAGTAGAATGCCAACCTGAGCACCAGCAGCATGCTCAAGCACATGGCAGCCAAGCACCCTAGTAGGTGGGCGAAACACCTGTGTACAAAATATTTTTCCTGGTGAAACCACTGTCATTATGCCTGTGCTACGTCCTGCCCAATCTGCTGTTCAGTACCTACTACCCACAACCTGCTGTAGACAGACATGGCAATTATCAGCAACCACTTCCACTTCATTGTCCAAGCGAAGCATTGAGTTGTCCCTGCCCCAGAGGTTGGAAAGGAAATGTAAATACCCATGCACGCACCCAAAGTCACAAACACAAACAATAATCAATATCAACAATAAACCATATTAAACTAAATGATTACATATAAAATTAAACTATCAACCATCCTCTGACCAATGCTGTAACTGTGGAGCTTCACCTAACAGATGCCACGTGGACATGTTGGTGTGGTCAGGGATGATACATTTCTCTGCAAACTGGGTGAAACTGCTAGAGGGTGGGACAGAGTCACAGCTTGGGAAATCACATATCATACCCACGCCAAGAATAGCTGGCCCAACTTCCATTATGGTTTCCATCTCCTCATATGCCAGTTTCTGTCTTCCCTCCTCGTCTTCCTCCATTGACTTGTCTGCGGTGTCTCATCAGAGTGCCTCATACAAGTGTCATGAGAAGGATTTTACTAGACTAGAAATACTAGGAAGCATGTGGTCTTTATCATCTCTCATCACCGTTCCCCGATCATCATGACCTAACCATAATTTCGATTTTGTCTCCTCTCTACAGGTATGTGTGATAGTGTTTCCTTCCACCCTGCTTTTCTGCACTACTGATCTCCTACTGCTTTTACTGCTGCAAAATATTTGTGCTATGTGTGACCATGTTTCCATCCACCCTGCTTTTCTGCGCTACTGATCTCCTACTGCTTTTACTGCTGCAAAATATTTGTGGTAGGTGTGACTGTGTTTCCATCCACCCTGCTTTTCTGCATCACTGATCTCCTGCTATTACTGCTGCAAAATATTTGTGGTAGGTGTGACTGTGTTTCCATCCACCCTGCTTTTCTGCATCACTGATCTCCTGCTATTACTGCTGCAAAATATTTGTGGTAGGTGTGACTGTGTTTCCATCCACCCTGCCTTTCTGCACCACCGATCTCCTCCTGCTTTTACTGCTGCAAAATATCTGTGGTATACACAATATTCCATTCTATTATACATGTGATCTCTCCCTCCTATGTCCTCCATTACATACCTCGATTTATGACCATTTCTTTAAATCTGCCTGTGAAACTCCATTTGGCGCTACCTTGAATGTAGGTGGGCTCAGGAAGTCCAGCCTCCTCCCCCTCTGACTTTCAGCTGTACCCACTTTGATGAGTATTTCTTAGCACCAACATGTCTGTTATGTAGACTTATCTGTTGTGTCTCATACAAGTGTCATGAGAAGAATTTTACTAGAATTTCACTAGAAAGTATTACAATACCGCCTGCGGTGAGGATATTTTCCTGCTAAACACTCAAATTCAACCCCTCTCATGGTATATTATTTGCATTTGTTTTCAGCTCTGCAATATGTTATCTGTTTTCATCACATTTAATAACCACAAATATGCCTGGCTATTTTTCTTATTTGTAAATTTTAAGTGATGGTAAATGTCTCTGTGGAGCTGGCACTAGCATAATCATAGATCTGTGTGGTGTTTCTTTCCGCTCCTTATTCCCTCCTGTGTGGAACAGCTGTTAATTACCTAAATCATCTGACTTTCCAGACTCCCCCTCATCTGATGCTGTAGTATAGTGAGATCTATAAAATTAGAGCTACCATTACTGGTGCAGCGGGTGTCCTCTGACATAAAGTGTCATTGATGCTAAGTGAATCGGCTAGTCCAATGGTAGTCAGGGCAGAAGCCAGGTAACCCACACTCTTACTTTTTTTTTATTTCAATGCCTGTTTTCCTATGTGCTTTTGTCATCCATTTTCACCGCCCCACCCTTCCTCCATCACCCCTCATCCACATCAGCCCCTCTCTACTTCCCTCTACTATGTCAAGCTTCCATACTCTTTTCACTTTACTGAATATTCTCAGTCCATGATATTCCAAGGTTCTGCATCATAAACCATGTCACAAATCCAAAAACTACTTGCTCTTTCTTTCTCCTACTGCTTCTGTCAGGTGATATCTCTCCAAATCCTGGTCCACCCTCTTCCAACTTCAACCCCCCCATTCCCCCACCTCACATGGAAACCCTACTAACCTCATTAACATTATTTGCACACCTTCACCTCCCTTATTTAATTGTGCCCTCTGGAATCCGAGGTCTGTATGCAACAAGCGTCCCTTTATCCACAACTTCTTTCTCACTAACTCTCTTAATCTGCCGGCCCTCACTGAAACCTGGATTCAGGATTCAGACACACCGTTTCCCCTGCCGCTATTTCTCATGGCGGCTTACATTTCTCCCATTCCCCGAGACCTGGGAACAGAGATAGTGGTGGAGTTGGCTTACTCCTGTCCGCAAGATGTACTTTCCAGGTCATCCCCCAGCTCCATCACTATCATTTCCTTCTTTTAAGGTCCACACCGTCAGGCTCTTCCATCCTCTCCCCGCCAGAGTAGCGGTTGTATATCGCCCCCCAGGGTCACCCACCCTCTTCCTTGACCATTTTTCCGCGTGGTTGATGCACTTCATGTCCTCAGAATTACCAACCCTTATTCTGGGAAACTTTAACATCCCTATAAACAGCCCTACCTCCCCATTGCCATCCCAGCTCCTATCTCTAACCACCTCTTGGCCTCTCACAGCTCTCAACCTCTGGGACAAACACAGATGGTAACACCCTTGACTTGGTTTTTGTCTGGTGCTGTTCAACCTTTTCTTTAGATAACTCACCTCTTCCTCTCTCTGACCACAATATTCTCACCTTCACTCTCACAAATTGTCGAACACCCCAGCACACTTCTACCTGAGGCTTAAAGTCTCATCATCTGCCGGCTTGCAGACACCTTTCACTCTCTCCTCAGTCCTAAAGTGCAGGCTCCGATCACTGACCTGACCTCTGCGCTAATGATCTGGCTTCTTATTTCACAGGTAAAATAGAAAACATCCATCAGGAAATCAGCTCCCTGCCACCCACCGCTGTTACTCCCATACCTCCCGACATCCCCTCTGGCTCATTCTCTACATTTGACCCAGTCACAGAAAAAGTCATCTCCAGGCTCCTCTCTTCCTCTCATCTTACTACATGCAACACTGACCCCATTCCCTCACACCTACTCCAGTCTCTCTTTCCAGTCTTCATCACTCACCTAACCAAAATCTTCAATCTCTCGCTTTCTTCTGGCATCTTCCCTTCCTCCTTCAAACACACTATCATTACTCCGTTATTAAAGAAAACTTCTCTTGACCCATCCTGCACAAATAACTACAGACCAGTCTCCAATCTCCCCTTCATTTCTAAACTCTTGGAGCGCATGGTCTACACCCGCCTCACCCGTTATCTCTCCAGTCACTCTCTTCTAGATCCATTACAGTCTGGTTTCTGCCCCCTACATTCAACAGAAACTGCCCCCATCAAAGTGACCAATGACCTTCTGATGGCAAAATGTAATGGTGACCACTCTCTGCTGATTCTTCTTGACTTTCCTGCAGTCAAAGGACACTGTTGACCAGCATCTCCTACTCGCTATACTGCACTCTATCGGTATAAAGGACACCGCTCTCTCTCCTGGGTCTCTTCCAATCTTAATGACCACTCTTTCAGTGTATCGTGTGCTGGTTCCACTTCTCCCCTTCCCTTCCTCTCACTATTGGGGTCCCTCAGGGTTCGGTCCTTGGCCCTCTTCTCTTTCTATACGACCTCTATTGGACAGACCATCAACAGATTTGGCTTTCAGTTCCATATTTACGCGGATGACACACAACTGTGCACTCCGTCCTCTCACCTTACCCCTGCTGTATTACAGAACGCCAATGACTGTCTAACCGCAATTTCCAATATCATGTCCGCGCTCTATCTAAAACTCAACCTTTCCAAAACTGAACTTCTTCTGATCGCGCCCTCTACTAATCCCCCTAAATCTGACATCTCCTTCTTAGTGTGCGGCACCACAATAACGCCTAGGCAGCAGGCTCGGTGTCTGGGTGTTATGTTTGATGCTGATCTCTCCTTCACCTCCTACATACAATCCCTCTCACACTCTTGTCGCTTGCAACTGAAAAACATCTACAGAATTTGCCCCTTCCTCACCATGGAAACAACTAAAACCCTCACCGTGGCCCTGATCAATTCGCTCCTTGATTACTGTAATTCTTTATTAGTTGGCCTCTCCTTTAGTAGGCTTTCCCTTCTCCAATCCTTCCTTAATGCAGCAGCCAGGGTCACCTATCAAACTGGTTGTTCTCATCCACAAAGCTTTTCACAGTGCAGTGCCTCCCTACCTCTACACTCATCTCTGTCTATCACCCCACCCGTCCTCTTGGCTCTGGAAGCGAGTTTAGACTAACATCTGCATTAATCTGAACCTCCCATTTCTGACTTTAAGACTGCTCCTGAGCTGCATCAATCCTCTAGAATGCTTTACCCCAAGAAATTAGGACTATCCACAATTTATACATATTCAGGCGCTCCCTAAAAACACATTTTGTTACGGCAGCCTATCATTCTCCCTAATAGTAATCATTTAGACATAGGGTATTCACTATTGCTCTGAACATAATTCTCTGTCAAACTCTACCAGCTCTACATAGATTGCCTGGTGGCCACTCATGCAGCTCTTATCTACTTCCTATCCCCTCACATTGGCTGGACCATCATTTTAAATGAGCACCTGTACTTTGTCACCCCTACCTCATTGTTAGATTGTAAGCTTTTACAAGCAGGGTCGTCAATATTTTTGTTTTAATTATTTTTCTTCTTTAATAATTGTTTCTCGTAACTTTTTGTAAATGAATCTGTGAATTGTAAAGCGCTGTGGAATATGTTGGCGCTATATACAGATTATTATTATATTATTATTTGTTAAATTACCCTCCCCATGACTCCCAAGCTTTGAGTTCTGCTGGATTGCCTCATTGAAGTGGTAAAACATTCTGCTGAAGGTCATCTGTTTAGGTCAGAAACCACACACTGCAGCAGAGCTGTTGCAAGAGAGAAAAAAAACAAATAAAAAACGATCAGTGGTAATGCCTGCTGAATCTACAACCAGGCCTGGTCATGTGCAATAATGGGCAGAACCTGATAACTGCTTTAAAGCTCGGCAAGCTGGAATACAGTCCATGCAAGGCTTACGTGCTAAACTTAGTTGTATAAAGTTGCAAAGTATGCAGTGTCAGCACTCATTGCAGAAAGTCATCTTCCGCTTTCACCAGTCTTGCAGCGCTTTAGTTTGCCACTGATTTCCGACGTACCTACCTGCTAAAACTTAAGATTACATATGTTGGCAAGGCTTGTTAATGAGTAGCAGAGGCCAGTAGCTGAATTCCAGGTTCAACATGCCCATCAGAGTGACAGTCAGCTGCCACACTTAACTGCCATGTGCGTGTGGATCATTGATATTTTTGAGGTTCTTGAAAACTTTGATTAGTACTCTAAGGTCGTGAGCGGTGAAATTTTTTTTTCATGTATTATTATAGTGCTATTTATTCCATGGCTCTTTACATGTGAAAAAGGCACTTACATAGATAAGTACATTAACTATGAACAATACAAGCTGTTCATAGCACAGATGATGCTATAATTAATGTAACCATCCTGCTGCTCTGTCAACGCTTGCTGCACAGTCTGAAAGAGGAAGCTTTGAATGCCTAGCTGGGAGCTATGGAGCACGATTTTCCAATGAGTGATACTACCCCCAGCCCAGCCTCAGCCAATATTCTAAGCGCACATTGGGTGATGATGAGGATGGGATCAGGACTTGTTTATCTGCATTACAGAGGGAAATGCCAACCCCAGCGTTGTCTGTCCAGCATGGATGGCCTGAAAAGAAGGATCAGGAGGAGGAGGCGAGGTGGTGTGGTGTAGGAGAGCATGGTAACTGTTTCTCCTAGTGGTGACACTGAACCTTTAGCTGTTCTTAGTTTGCCACACATGGCACAGTTCATGTCCAACTGAATTTTCCAATACCCTTGCGCGATACCCATTTTGGTTAACAACATATACTTGTTTGTACACCTTTCTGGACCCACTTTACAAGGAGAACATTTCAATAAACCATCATATCTGCAAGGGCTATCTGTAGGTGTAACTATGACAAGGAGGGAGAAGTAGACCAAGATGGTGAAGGAGTACTTAAGTGACCATTCCAGCATCCTTCCTGATGCTTCAGTGCCCTTTAATTATTTGGTGTCCAAACTGCACACTTGGTCCAACCTCTTGTCTGCCTCGGAAGTGCTGGATTGCCCTGCTGCTAGTGTGTTGTCTTATGGGTTTTTAGTTCCTCCAGGGCAGTCATAATGGATAGCCACACTTGTCTGTCAATGGAAAATGCACTCTCAAAATTTAAAAAGGGATAGATTTCTCCAGACTTTGTTAGCCTTGGACATTGGACGTATATAGTATATACTCCTGGTGGCAAGAAAAATGTGACCCCCAAACATTACAGGGGACAGAGGGATCAGACAGAGCTTTTAAAAGAACACCAGAAAATGCAAGTATTGTATTTGATAGGATTTAAATAGCTCATTAGGACCCTATTCATATTTTTGACTTTTTAGCACAGGCCAAGCAAAATGTGATCCCAAAAATGACGGCGGGCACAAGGACCTATGGTTTTGAATGGACACATGGCTACTGCTATTTGGACTGCATTTTAACATCACAATAGGGCCATTTGTTATATTTTCACGGTACTGGCCAAGCGAACTGTAAACTCAAAAATGATGGGGCACAAAGGCCCATGGTTTTGAACAGACATTACAAAAGGCTACTACTGGATTGCACTGCATTTTAACTACACACTAGGACCATATTTATTTTTTAGATTTTTACGGCATCGGCCAAGGGAAGTGTAACCCCAAAAATGACAGGAGGGAAAAAGGAACAGTGCTTTCTAACGAACAGTACAAAACGCAACTACTCTATTTGATAGTAATGAAAACAGAATGACCAGCTCACTGGCAGTGGCTCATAGAGTGCAACAATTCTCATCGACGGAGCAGGTGACTCCTTGCAGGTAATGCAGAGTTACTCCAAGGCACGTAAAAAGTGAATGTCCAGCTCTACGTCATCATAAAATCTTGAAGTTTATTTCAAAAGTTAAAATTCATCAGTATTGATGTGTTTCAACCCTTTTGGGAGTGTTCCTAATAATAATAATAATAATGGCATTATGATTAAGACCCCCCAAAAGGGTCAAAACGCATCAATACTGATTAATTTTAACCTTTGAAATACACTTCAAGGTTTTATGATGACGTAGAACTGGACATTCACTTTTTATTTGATAGTAGTACACAATGTGTGCTGGAAATGTATCTCTAAAAAGAGCTGTTCTAATATGGAGATACTGGAACTCTACTTTTTAGTTTTTCCCTGCTCCACAAACTCTCCTTCCCTACACTTTTCTGACCTACTATACACTCGATGGAGCTCTTAAAAGAGCTATTATGTTATTTAGATGGCAGAACTGCTCTCCCTAGATGCAGATCGCGCTCTCCCTAGACCCACACTACTCTCTCTCCGGATGCAATGTATGCAAGATGGCGGTGACGGGGCTTTTAAAGACCCTATGATGCTGAGCAGCCAGTCAATCACAGTAATGTCACAAGTAACATGGCTATGGCATTACTATAATTGGCAAGCAAGTCCAGCATGTTTAGTGGCTAAAAATCAGGCACACATGCTGGGCAGAACACTCGAGTCTCGCAAGGTGAGCGCACACGTTCTCGGTAATTGCTGAGTAGCCAAATACTGTGATATCCATGCGAGTACCGAATAGTAACGAGTAGACTTGCTCATCCCTACTAATGATCTTTAAGGATAGACATGCAGGATTCCAAATTTTAAAAAGGTGAGTGCAAACCTATGCACTTTAAGACGCTTGAGTCTACGATACTGCAATTAGATTTGTCGGGTTGTCTCTTTTTTTTCATCTATTCTACTAGGGAATATTTTTGGATCATATTGATTATTGAGAAACTTATATATCTTAATGCCAAGTGGTAAAGACATGTTTGGAACCTAATTCTGCAATCTTTCAGTGTTTGAACAGCAACATAGCCAGAAGCCACAGACTGCACTGCAATAGACGAGCTCAGGCTTGCATCAAATTCCAGCTACTAATTCTCTCCGCAGTCAGATTAATTTTATTGTTTGGTAGACACTTGCATGTTGCTCAGCAAATTCCAAAGAAAGCAATATTTCCTCACTGGAGCTCAGAAAAGAGAGTATCTGTAGTATGAGAATACTCTTTACGTTCTCCAGTAAACTTTACTTTTGGCCAAAGAGGGTTAATCTTCTTAAGTATTGCCTGAAATTTCATGACACATTTATTTATCACTGCCTAATTCAATGCTTTTTCCCTGCCTAGGTTTCTGCCGAATAGATGCAAAGCAAATACCTGCAAGTAAAACGCGCTACTAGAAGAGTATTGTGATTAAATGGAATTATGTCAGATAGGGTGAGGGCAATGTATAAAGATAATGCCAAGATGTTTCCCCACTGTATCTTTAACATTATGACCTACAACTTTGTCAAGTAAAATAGCGGAGTCATCTTTGCATATAATTTGAACCTGTGCCTGTACTTTGAAGAAGATAAGCAGGCTATATTGCTCCAGAGAAATAATGATGCTAATTTATCTTTGCCACTTCACTTAGGAAAGAAAGGCATTCAGAAAATTGAGAAGTAACTTAGCTATGCTCTGCAATTTCTTTATTTATTTTTACTTTGTATTCAAAAGTCTGAAATGGCTGTCAGTTGGGACATTATCCTGCTTTTTAGGCTTTATATTGATAGTTTATTTAGGAATATAAATAATACCTCTATGACTGTTGAATGCATCATATAAATATTTCCTGCTATATTCGTGCTATGTAATCTCAGGACAACATGATCTAGAAGCTTATACACTGATTTCAGAGATGTGTCGCTTATTAGGCTGTGTGCTGTTGTTTCCATACAAGTGTTTTATAAACAGCTTATCACTTCCTTGACTAGGTGTTGCATGTCTCCTAGTCAACCCTGCTACCAGCCCTAATAGGCCGATTACTGTGGTGTGGGCAGGGTTTGCTTTCTGAATTTAGTCACATTTTACACTTCAAAACTGTGACTTCCTGTGCACCCAGTAAATTAAGTGTGAGTCATTGGGATTGAGCTCTCTTTCCTTGCATTATGCTGCTCCAGATGGGGTCACATAATGCAGTGATTAATTTATTAATTTTTTTTTCCCTTTGATAGAGATCATGATTAAAAGTCTTTTGTAGGTTGCAACCTACCGGTCGCCATGTTCTCATAGATTTTTTTTTCAGGTCCGTTCCTGCACCACTTGGCTGCATTTATGACCACCTGAAGCACAGTGTTTGGTGTGTGGAATGTAAATCACTTATTGAATTTTCACAATACAGGTCTGTGAGACTTAGAGCAAGGGTAGAATATCTTGTTTTGAGTCTAATAGACTTGCACAGATCTGACAGGATACAGATACAATCACATAGTACCATAGCACCCCTTAAACTGGGAGAAGACGGCAACTATGTTACTACCTTCATAACACTAACTAAGGAGAACATAAAAATAAATTTACTGAAGTGATACCTTAGCTTTTCACTTCCTCATGACAGCACCATAGGGGAGAGAAACCACCCACCAAGGACACCTACAAGCTTAAAAGTGGTGCCACAGAATATGGAATGATATTTACTGGAGGACATCAAAGATAGTCTAGGACGGTTAAAGCTGTAAAATGTATTGACCATTGAGTGACACAATATACAATGAGAGGGAATAAACTGGGAGTGGATAAAGTTGTGCATAAATAAAAAGATAGGAGATATTCTCCTATATGTATAGGAGAGGGTCGGAAAATGATCCTACAATAAACATAATGTCTTGTGAATTGTTATATAGATTGGTTTGTTAGATAGCAAACAAAGTAGTTGATGGATGGTGTTAGGCTGGTTGATTGTGGAACCCACTGGGATGGGTTACTCTGTGCCGGACCGGGGTGCTGCTGGGGGATGTCACGGCGGTCCTGGTCCGGACCGTGTCCCAGGTTCGCACAATGAAATGGGGGGGGGGGGGTTATTTACAGGGGATTTGGTTTGTCGTGACGCCACCCACGGGGTTATGGTCAGTAATGGGACCACCGCTGCTGCAGAACCTCTGGGGATGATGTTTGGCAGCTTTAGATGGAACTGCTCCCCGCAGATAGAGCCTGGTCCCCGGGGCAGTGTAATTGAAGTCTGTGATGGTTGTTATAGATGTTGCAGGGAAAGGGGATGAGCCCGCCTGGGGGTAGGGATAGCTCCTGACAGGGTAAAATGGAGGATTGACAGTTCTTTATTTTTTTTTTATATTTTTTTTTTTTTAAATCAAATACATTTTTATTGATATATTTTAATCAATCATCATAACAGATATAACATATGTAAATCACGCAGTACAACACAGTACATCCCACTGCACCTACAACAATGTTGAACACCCCCCTACCCTCCCCCTCCCCACCCTCCCTGAGAGCAGTACAGTCCTTTGCATTTTTGCACAGCAAAATGACACAGTTTACTCTCCTCTACACCTCCTCTCCCACCCATCAGAAGTCCACTAGGCAAAGCCATGTGTCCCAAGTGCTAACTAGTCTCTTACAGTCCTTTAAATTGGATCCATGGCCCCCATATCGTCTCATGCATGGACTGCGACCCTCTCTTCTCATAGATACCTCTTTCCAATTGCAGGATATACTCCACCCTATTAGAATATTCAGCAGTAGTCGGAGGATCAACCCCAGTCCAATGTCTCGCAATTAATTTCCTGGCACAGTACAGAAGTCTGGCTATGGCAAGTTTGGCACTGGACGTAGTTGAGATTTCCTCCACATATCCCAATAAGCATGTAATAGCATCCCCAGAGACCTCGCACCCATACGCCCCTTCGATCATGCCTATTACTCCTGACCAGAATGATGATAGCCTGGAGCACTCCCACATCATGTGGAATATACCCGCTTCATCATTTCCACATCTCGGGCACGCAGAAGACACTCGCAGTCCCATTTTATATAATCTTAGCGGCGATCTATACACCCTATGGACCACATAAATGTGTGATAATCTCGCAGGTTCGCTCATGGAAAGTTTCGGGATGTATTCCAGTATGGTCTCCCATACCTCATCCTGTATGGGGCCTATGTCTTCCTCCCATTTTCCCCTGGCCTTCAGTGGGAACTGTAACAGAAATGTATGCATAAGATCCTTATACGTGCCCGAGATTACTCCTCTGGTATTCCCCTCTTGACAGACATAACTGAGAACCAGATCCGTCTCCACTACCATAGGCCGCGAAGCTCTCTGGGTTTTAATCACATGCCTAACCTGTTCATAGTGTAACCATTCCGTGCTCGGCAGTAAAAACTCATTCTGCAACTGCAGGAATGGCTTAACGTCACCATTCTCCAATATGTGTGCCATACAGGTTATTCCTTTGTCTATCCACACTCTTATGGACCCTATTTTTTGTATCTCCGGGAGACTACTATTCCTCCATATGGGTGTGTGCATGGTCATTCCTTTCAATCCTCTCACCTTCTTCAATTTATCCCAAACTCTATGAATCAACTCAAGCGTGGGTCCTGTTTTCCCCATCTTTTTCATATCTCCCCCCTCCAAACCCTGCAGCACTGGTCTATCACTCATGAAGTGTCCCAACAGTCGCGTAATGGAGCCTCCATTCCCAGGGCTTGACCAACCCCTAAAGTGCTGGCTCTGAGCTGCTAAGAAGTACAGTTCCGGGTTTGGCAGTGCCAGCCCTCCCTCATCTTTGGGTCTCTGAAGGCTCTCCAGTCTTATTCTTGCCTGTTTCTTGCCCCATATTAGAGTCCTAATCAAGCCATTCAGAGATTTAAACCATTTTTTAGCAATCCAAACTGGTGCATTATGTAAGATGTAAAGCAATTTGGGCATTATGATAATTTTTAAAAGGTTTATCCTTCCTACCACTGTCAAATGTAATTTAATCCACACGTCTATTTTAGCTCTCAATTTTTTAATTAGTGGCGCGAGGTTAATGGTAAGGTAGTTTGAGATGGGCAAGGACACCTGCACCCCCAGATACTTAAACTCCTCCGTACACTGCAGCTTGTTTGCCTCCAGATCCCGGTCCGTCCACTCCACTTCTCTGTCCACTTTAAATAGTATTGATTTGGACCAATTGATCTTCAACCCCGAAATGGTCCCGAACTTTTCGATGGTCTGCATGGCACAGCTCAACGACCCCTCAGGATGTCCTAGAAACAACAATAGGTCATCCGCATATAAAGCAACTTTCTCCTCTATACTCCCATATCGGAATCCCCGGATCTCCCGTGTTCTCCTGATAGTCGCGGCAAGTGGCTCAATTGCTATGGCAAAAAGGAGCGGCGACAGCGGAAACCCCTGCCTGGTTCCCCTAGCAAGCCGGAACAACGTAGACATCGCCTCGTTCACTCTAATCCTTGCCGTGGGTTGCGAATACAGTAATTGTACCCAGTTTATAAATCGTGGCCCAAATCTCATTGTCTGCATAACCTTCCACAGATATTCCCACTGTATGCTATCAAACGCCTTATGGGCGTCCAATGAGGCTATTACTCTACGTCCCTTGTTGTCAGCCTGCAGTTGGAGATTAAGGAACAATCTACGAATATTTGTAGCCGTAGATCTGTTGGGCATGAACCCGGATTGATCCGGATGAATCAGAGAGGAGATGACCCCAGACAGCCGGTTAGCCAATACTTTTGCTAAGATTTTAACATCAGCTGTTAATAATGATATTGGTCTATAAGACCCGGGTACTCTAGGGTCCTTCCCCTCTTTCGGGATCTTGACAGTTCTTTATACCTGGAATCAGACACAGACACTGAAGCAGGGTTCACCGGGTTTACTTTCCAACTCTTCCAAGTCACAGAGTGCACGGTACAATACAATACAGTTCTTTACAGCTTTACTCAGTGCACTCTGGCACCACTTGAACCCTCTGCAGCCAGGTTGTCACTCTTAGACCCCTCACTCCTTCTATGTGTTTTTTCAGGCTGATTCTTTGTCCGTTCCTTCAGGTGGATTGCGGAGTGGCAGCTCGGTCCCCAATAGTAACTTCCCCCTAAGTCTATGGGAGGTAAGCTGGGTCTTCTTGGTTGCTGCTGTGCCCCCAACCCTGTAGTGGGAACACAGACCTGGAATCTGTGTCCCCCTTCAGTTTGTCTGGGGAGCTGGTCTGAATCGTCTGTCCCCCTCAGAGCTAACACTCTGGTTTAGCCTAATCTTAGGTGTCCCTGTCTTGCAAAGGATCACCGGGTTCTTCTCTACCCGTCTAACTTCCCAGATATATCAGGAGAGGCTCTTCTGTTGGTTATCTACCGGCCCTATTGTCTTCCCCGGACCTGATGGTACTGGTCCGGTCTTGGCTGCTCGGCACCCGCCTACTGGCTAACTGCTTCCTGTTTCTCCGTTTTATTCTCATCTGTTACCATGACTACGCTTCACCCACTCATATCTAGCCCTACTGCCCCTTGCCTGCCGAGAGTCCCAGGCTTCGGGTTAGGTCCCATGTCCGTGAATATGTGATTTGAGGTGTTTGCTTTACAAACTGTCTACCCTCCCGCCTGGCTGCAGTTTCTGCCTGTGGCCACCCTGGTCGCATGGGCGCCACATTCCCCCGGAGTTAAACCGGCGTGTCCTTACGCCGTCCGGCATGGATCCCCCTGAAAAACATTTTAATCTTTGCAACATCAACATTTAACATTTGAATAAGTAACATATATTACTCTTCTAAAAGTTTAAAAAGTCTTTTTAAAAAGGTGCCAAAAGTCTCAAAAAGTGCAAAACGTGGCACAAGTGCTTAAAAAACGCTCCAAAGCACCTTACTAGTTCAAGTTCTCTGCACAGTCTCAAAAGTTCACTCTTTGGTCTTAGAACCAATGGGGAGCATACTGAGTGCTCAACTATGTACAACGAAAGTTTATACCAGCTCACTGTCCGTGGTATCAATGTCCAAATAACATATAAGACAAACAGGGGAAAAGGTTAACATTCATTCAGGAATGGGATGGGGCCAACAAGGATCACATCACATTCACACTCACTGTCCCTGCAACTGGATCCGGGTCTTCACTCCTTCTTCCAGGGCAAGACTTGTGAAACTCACCTAGGGAACAGTTCTAATTCCTGTAGAGCTTGTTCCAACAAATAGCTGGTTGGGGTTTGGGTAGTTGCATCCTTAGTGGCTTCTACTACAACTGTCTCTACAGGAGCTGTTGAATCTGGGTTGGTATCTGGATCCGGGTAAACAACTGGATCCTCCAATCCTGGTGATTCGCTGTATTCTTGCACTCCAAGGGATAGCCTTTTTACTTTTATTCCATATGGGCCTCTCTCTCCTACTACAATGTAGGAGAACCATTCTCCAACCTGCACTTCCCTGTCCGGGTGCTTCTCTGGAAGGTGTGCCTCCACGTCCCTTCTATTAATAAAAAACGTCTCTGCTTGCTCCGTGTTCTCTGACAAAAGCATACCCCAATTCTGGCTTGACTTTAACAATTTTGCCTTCATGGCGCGGGGATTGGTGGATATTCAAATCCCGCCGGGCATCAGCTTTGGCACTAATAGTGCGGGCAATCATTGCTTGTCTTTGGGATAGTCTTTCTGCCTCTTCTTAATCACATTTCCAAGCACATCTCTTTAAATACTCGTTTCTGGTTATAATTTCTACAGGGCTCACTCCTCTATCAGGTTCCTCAGGGAATCCCATTAGATTCTCTTCCGTCTCATCCCTCTCCCACCAGCAGCGGAGCTGTTCCCCTCTCACCTCTGTAGATGCAGGCACGGGAATCAGGGGCTCCGGTAGCTGCAGATCTCTCTGTCAGAGCTCCTAGGGGGTCGGCCACTCTGGTGGTACTCCGGGGACTATTATTGGATGTGCTAACCCAGCTGGGTTGCACAGACACCGACTGCAGATTCTGGCAAATGTCTATTTGAATCCGGGTCCTCTGCTCTTTTTGGGCCCGGGTCATCTGCAGAGGCAGCAGCTGCATTACACCCTTCTGGGTGTCTTGGACTCGTGGACGTTCCTCTCCGCCTTCAGCCATGCTGCTAAAGCCACCAAAATTCTTTCCCTGGCCAGGTTCCTCCACACTCGCGTTCAGTGGGCCTTCCGGGATCAATTGGGGTCTTTCTCTTGCAGCACTTTGCTTAGCGTCCTTCTCTTCCGTCCGGGTATACAGTAATGGCGGCTGTTCCACATCCGGTTTCCAGTCCCACCTCTCCGGGGTGATGACTTCAGGATTGATGGCTGGCTTCCCCGGAGTTAAGGGGAGCCAGGGTGGACCTTTCCTTTCCTTTGGACCGGATCCATCTTAGATTCTGCAGCTCGACAGGGACTCTCCCTTTCCACCCGATGACAACAGAGTGGTAAGCGGTTTTTCTTCCCACGCGTCGCGCGCTCAGTAATGGCGGATTTTGAAATTTACAGTGTCTGTGGCGCAGTTAAAGTTCAGCTTACCGCGCGCCCAGCAATGGCGGCTGATTCAAAACGGTCACTAATCACGGCACACAATGCCTGGTACCGGATACGGTAGATCCTGTTCGTGACACCAGGTTGTGGAGCCCACTGGGATGGGGTACTCGGTGCTGGACCGGGGTGCTGCTGGGGGATGTCACGGCGGTCCTGGTCCGGGCCGTGTCCTGGGTTTGCACAATAAAATGGGGGGTATTTACAGGGGATTTGGTTTGTCGTGACGCCACCCACGGGGTTATGGTCAGTAATGGGACCACCGCTGCTGCAGAACCTCCGGGGATGATGTTTGGCAGCTTTAGATGGAACGGCTCCCCAATAGTAGCTTCCCCCTAAGTCTATAGGCGGTAAGCCGGGTCCTCTTGGTTGCTGTTGTGCCCCCAACCCTGTAGTGGGAACACAGACCTGGAATCTGTGTCCTCCGTCAGTTTGTCTGGGGAGCTGGTCTGAATCCTCAGTCCCCCTCAGAGCTAACACTCTGGTTTAGCCTAACCTTAGGTGTCCCTGTCTTGCAAGGGATCACCGGGTTCTTCTCTACCCGTGTAACTTCCCAGATATATCAGGAGAGGCTCTTCTGTTGGTTATCTGCCGGTCCTATCGTCTTCCTCGGACCTGATGGTTCTGGTCCGGTCTTGGCTTCTCGGCACCCGCCTACTGGCTAACTGCTTCCTGTTTCTCCCTTTTATACTCGTCTGTTACCATGACTACGCTTCACACACTCATATCTAGCCCTACTACCCCTTGCCTGCCTAGAGTCCCAGGCTCCAGGTTAGGTCCCATGTCAGTGGATATGTGATTTGAGGTGTTTGCTTTACAAACTGTCTACCCTCCTGCCTGGCTGCAGTTTCTACCTGTGGTCACCCTGGTCGCATGGGCGCCATATTCACACTGCAGTTTTTTCCCTGATCATGTTTGATCAGGTTTGTGTGCCAAAACCAGGAGAGGAACTTGCAGCGAAAAAGTATAATTGAAAGAATGACACCTGTTCTGAGTTTTGGAGACATTCCTGGTTTTGACACACAAACCTGATCGAACCTGATCAGGAAAAAAACTGCAGTGTGAAACCAGCCTTACATAATTTAATCTTGTAGTGACTTGATATGTTTTTGAATGGAAAGTAAAATTCAATAAAAGGGAATTAAAAAAAAAAAAAGTGGAGCCTCTCCCCACATCTCAGTGGTTTCATTCTCTTTTAAGAGCTACCTACACACCTGGTGCTGACTGGGGAAGGTTCATATGACCCGAAATGAAATTTGAGACCCTGCAGATTATTTATAATGCGGATCTGAAATTTGTGATTTCGCTGTTGAGATCGCTGGTGAGATGTCAAACAGAGATCTCATCAGCGATCCCAACAGCGATGCAACAACGATCCGAAATGATACGGAGGTCGTTGAGACCCTGTTTCTCAGACCTGTAGTATTGAGGTTGTTGGTCGTTGTCCCTGTCAAGCACACCGATGCATGCTGCCGAGCGGGAACCCAACGATCAAAAAAATGGTCCAGGCGACTGACACGACCAGCGATCTCACAGCAGGGGCCTGATCGCTGCGAAGTGTCACACATAGCGAAATTGCTGGCGAGGTCGCTGTTTTGGCACCAAATTTATGACTTAGCAGCGATCTTGCTAGCGATCTCGTTTAGGGTGACTTTTAATTAGATTTTTCATTTGCTTATGATCAACCATTTTCACATACAGTTTAATAGTGAGATAGGTGTTCAAATAAAACACAGCAGCTAAAATCAACATTTTTATAAGTTGGGTCATATTGACCCGAAACCGTACAAGTGTATAGTAAATGCAATCAGAACAGCAGGGTTAATACTGCTGGAAGCATGGCTGAAGCTGCTGCAAAGCTTACCCGCAGGATCGCCATCCATGGGGAAAAGCACTTCTGGTGATTCCACAGTAGATGGAATCTGGAAGGTTTTAAATTCCTAAGGCTGGTTTCACATCACGTTTTTTTTTCCTGTCCGTGGGATCCTACTTTTTGTTCTTTCTTTCGCTTTCTCTTCTGCAATGTATAATACACATTGCGGAAGTGAAACTTAGTAAAAGAAAGAGTTAAAAATAAACAATCTGTGTGCTCACCTGTCCGCGATCCACTGCTGCCTCCAGCAAGGTCAGGGTGCTTATAGGACCTGCAGTGACATCACAACACGATAAGCTGACCTAGTCACATGACCGCAGTTACCACGGTAACTGCGGTCATGTGACCTGATGACGCTGCCGGGCTGTGACATCACAGCAGATCCTATAAGCGCCCAGAGCTTGCTGGAGTGGTCTCTTATGGTCTCTTAAGAATGGCGGTCTCTTAATTTTTGCCTGAGCTGTGTGTGTGAGTGTATGTATGTGTATGTGTATATATATATATATATATATATATACTAGATGGCGGCCCGATTCTAAAGAATCGGGTATTCTAGCCTATGGTTATTAGGGTGTACGGGGGCTCAGTGGTTAGCAGACTATACAGTGGCTGAGTGGTTAGCAGAGTATACGGAGGCTCAGCGGCTAATAGTCTGCTTTAGGGCAGAGTGCAGTGGTCAGGAGCAGAGTGCAGTGGTCAGGGGCCCGATGCAATTGCATCGGGAGCGTGGTGAAATGAATTGTGTGTATAGAGGCGGGTCAGTGGGTAGCAGAGTATACAGGGGGCTCTGAGGGTAGCAGATTATACAGGCAGCTCTGTGGGTAGCAGAGTATACAGGCGGCTCTGTAGATGGCAGAGTATAATGTGGCGGGAGGCTGGAGGGGTGAGGAGAGGTGGCGCTGGAGGGGTGAGGAGAGGTGAGTCAGGAGGGGTGAGGAGAGATGCGGCTGGAGGGGTGAGGAGAGAGGAGGCTGGAGCGGCGACATGAGTGTTCGGCACACCTCTGCTCCTCTAGGCTGCACACATCACGGCGGTCGTCTCCCGCCCGTGATGTGTGTTTAAGGCAGTGTATAGGCGGCCGTAAGCGTGGCGGGGCTGTCTGAGTCCCACTTCGCTTAGGGCCGGCATGTTGGTCCACTGTGGACAGGTGTAGCGCTGTGGTGACGTCACTTTGGCGATGACAAAGTGACGGAAGTGCTGGCTAAAATGACAGAAGTGAACCTTCGGGTTTTATATATTAGATATAGCAGTACTATGGTATATGGCGGTACAGTATAGCAGATGTATAGCAGCACTATAGTATATGGCAATATATTACAGTATATGTACAGGTGGACTATAGTATATGGGGGTATTTTATAGCACATGTATAGCAGCGCTATGGTATATGGCGGTACATTACAGTACATATATAGCAGCGCTATGGTATATGGTGGTACATTACATTACATGTATAGCAGCGCTATAGTATATGGCGATACATTACAATACATGTATAGCAGCACTATAGTATATGACAGTATATTACAGTATATGTAGCGTTTTACTATAGTATATGGTGGAATTTTATAGCACATGTATAGCAGCACTATAGTAAATGGCCATACTCTGCTTCCCCCCCGCTCCTCCCTTCAAAAAATAAAAAAATCCCCAGTGAGGATACTCACGTGTCCGCCGGCTCGCTCCACCTTCGTCTTCTAGGTCCTACAGGGGTTCAGGACCCGTCGTTGCTTGGGAAACTGTTTAGCTGATTGGTCACATGACCGCTAACTGGCAGGGGGGCAGGATGGATTAGGGGGCAGGATGGTGACGGGGGGTGGAGTGGTGGCAGGATGGAGCGAGCGGGGCAGGATGGAGGCGGCGGGGCAGGATGGTAGTGGGGGGGGCAGGATGGAGCCGGCGGGGGGGGGTGCAGGATGGTGGCAGGGGGGCAGGATGAAGCGAGCAGGGCAGGATGTGGAGGGAGCAGGACAGGATGGTGGCGGGGGGGCAGGATGGAGCGAGCGGGGCCGGATGGAGCTGGCGGGGGGGCAGGATGGAGGCGGCGGATGGGGCAGGATGCAGCCGAGGGGGGGGCAGGATGGAGGCGGCGGGGGGCAGGATGAAGGCAATGTGAGGGGGGGGGGCAGGATTGAGCTGGTGTGGGGGGGGGGAAGATGGAGCGGCGGGGGGGGGCAGGATGCAGCCGGGGGGGGCAGCATGCAGCCGAGGGGGGGGGGGGCAGGATGGAGGTGGCGGGGGGGCAGGATGTTGATGGCGGGGGGGCAGGATGGAGGCGGCGTGGGGGCAGGATGAAGCCGGTGGGAAAGCAAGATGGAGCTGGGTGTGGGGGGGGGCAGGATGGAGTGGGTGGGGGGGGCAGGATGGAGCTGGTGTGGGGGGGGCAGGATGGTGATGGCGGGGGGGCAGGATGGAGCTGGTGTGTGGGGGGGCAGGATGAAGTGGGCGGGGGGGCAGGATGGAGCTGGTGTGGGGGGGGCAGGATGCAGCCGGTGGAGGGGGCAGGATGCAGCCGAGGGGGGGTGGGGCAGGATGGAGGCGGTGGGGGAGGGGGCAGGATGGAGCTGGTGGGGGTGCAGGATGGATCAGGCGGGGGGGCAGGATGGAGCCGGCGGGGGGGCAGGATGGAGCTGGTGTGGGGGGGCAGGATGGAGTGGGCGGGGGGGGCAGGATGGAGCTGGTGGGGGGGGGGGGCAGGATGGTGGTGGCAGGGGGGCAGGATGGTGGTGGCGGGAGGGCAGGATGGAGGCGGTAGGGAGGGCAGGATGGAGCTGGTGTGTGTGGGGGGGCAGGATGGAGCTGGTGGGGGGGGGCAGGATGGTGGTGGCGGGGGGGCAGGATGGTGGTGGCGGGAGGGCAGGATGGAGGCGGTAGGGAGGGCAGGATGGAGCTGGTGTGTGTGGGGGGGCAGGATGGAGTTGGTGGGGGGGGGGCAGGATGGAGCCAGCGAGGGGGGCAGGATGGAGCCAGCGGGGGGGGCAGGATGGTGATGGCGGGTGGGCAGGATGGAGGCGGCGTGGGGGCAGGATGGAGCCGGGGTGTGTGGGGGGGAGCAGGATGGAGCTGGTGTGGGGGGGCAGGATGCAGCCGGTGGAGGGGGCAGTATGCAGCCAAGGGGGGTGGGGCAGGATGGAGTCGGTGGGGGGTGCAGGATGGAGCGGGCGGGGGGTGCAGGATGGAGCGGGCGGGGGGTGCAGGATGGAGCCGGCGGGAGGGCAGGATGGAGGCGGTGGGGGGGGCAGGATGGAGCTGGTGTGTGTGGGGGGCAGGATGCAGCTGGGGGGGCAGCATGCAGCCGAGGGGGGGGTGGGGCAGGATGGAGGCGGCGGGAGGGGCAGGATGGAGGCGGGGGGCAGGATGGTGCTGGGGGGGGGCAGGATGGAGCTGGTGTGTGTGGGGGAGCAGGATGGAGCGGGGGGGGGTAGGATGGAGGGGGGGCAGGATGGAGGTGGTGTGGGGGGGACAGGATGGAGTCGGTGGGTGGGCAGGATGGAGCTGGTGTGGGGGGGGGGGGGGCAGGATGGAGCCGGGGGGGTTAGGATGGAGCCGGCGGGGGCAGGATGGGAGCAGTGGGGGGGGGGGGGCAGGATGGAGCTGGCGGGGGGCCAGGATGGAGCTGGTGTGGGGGGGTCAGGATAGAGGCGGTGGGGGGGTATGATGGTGCGGGCGGGCGGTGCAGGATGGAGCCGGTGGGGGGGGGCAGGATGGAGCTGCTGGGGGGGGGCAGGATGGAGTGGGGGGAGGGCTATGGAGGGGAGAGGGGGGGTAGGGGCAGGATGGTGGTGGCAGGGGAAGGGGCAGGATGGATGAGAGGATACACAGGCGTGTGCCGGCTTGCAGGACCTGTTGGTGCCTGGGAAACCAATCAGGTGATCCCAGGCAACCACAGGTCCTCAAGGCATGGAGCTAGAGGCGGTAGATGGAGGGCGCCGGCGGACGGGTGAGTATCCTCTATGAGTTTTGTTTTTTTCTTATTAGAAGCAATCGGGGGGGGGGGGCGCAGGACCCACGGGGGGGCAGGACGACCTGCGAAGGGCGCGGGGGGGGCAGGAGGAGCCGCGGGGGGGGGGGCTGCAGGAGCCGCGGGGAGGCAGGACGATCCGCGGGGGGGCCCGCAGGAGCCGTGGGAGGGCAGAAACAGCGGCGGGGGGCCCGCAGGAGCCTCGGGGGGGGGGGCAGGAGCAGCCGCGGGGGGGCCGCAGGAGCGGGCGAAACTTCCCAGAGTGTAACGTTCTTCCGCCGTTTCCTGTAGCCGGGCTTGGCCCGGCTAGCCCGCAGCGGGTGACGTCACCACCATGGTCCGGAGGCCATCACAGAAGTAACCTTCGGGTTTTCCGGAAGTGGCCTTCGGCTTTTATATATTAGATACACACACACATATACAGTATACACACACACACATACAGTACAAACAGTATACACACACATACAGTATACACATATACAGTATTCTCACACACATACAGTATACACACACATACAGTATACACACACATACAGAATACACACATATATAGTATATACAGACATATACAGTATACACACACACACACAGTATACACACATATTCAGTATACACACACATACACAGTATACACACACATATACAGTATACACACACATACACAGTATACACACACATATACAGTATACACACACAGTATACACACACATACAGTATACTCACACACATATATACAGTATACTCACACACATACAGTATACTCACACACACACAGTATACACACACATACAGTATACTCACACACATACAGTATACACACATACAGAATACACACATATATAGTATATACACACATATAGAGTATACACACACATCCAGTAGACACACACATATCCAGTAGACACACACATAAAGTATACACACATATACAGTATATACACACATATACAGTATACACACATATATAGAGTAAACACAAACATACAGTATAGAGACATATACAGTATACACACATACACTATACAGACACACATACAGTATACAGACACACATATACAGTATACACACACACATACAGACACATACAGTATACACACACATATATACAGTATACACACACACAGTATACACACACACACATACAGTACAAACACACATATACAGTATACACACACATACAGAATACACACATATACAGTATATACATGCACACAGTATACACACACACATACAGTATACACAGACAGAGTATACACACACATATTCAGTCTACACATATATTTAGTATACACACACAGTATACACACAGACATTATACACATACAGTATATACACACATATAGAGTATACACATATATACAGTGTATACACATATATACAGTATACACACACATACAGTATACACACACATACAGTATACACACAAACATACAGTATACACACATATATATACAGTATATACATATAGAGTATACACACAACACAATATACAGTATACACACACAGTATACACAGACATTATACACATACAGTATATACACACATAGAGTATACACATATATACAGTGTATACACATATATACAGTATACACACACATACAGTATACACACAGACATACAGTATACACACACATATATACAGTATATACATATAGAGTATACACACACACATACAGTATACACATACATACAGTATACACACAATATACAGTATACACACATATATACAGTATACACACACATATACAGTATACACACATACAGTATACACACACATACAGTATACACATATATACAGTATACACACACATATACAGTATGTACACACACACATATACAGTATATACACACATATACAGTATACACACACATACAGTATACACACACATACAGTACACATACAGTATACACACACACATACAATATACACACACATACAGTACACATACAGTATACACCCACATACAGTATACACACACACACATATACAGTATACACACATATACAGTATACCCACACATATACAGTATATATACACACACAGTTATACACACACACATATACAGTATACACACACATATACAGTATACACACATACAGTATACACACACACATATACAGTATACACACACATATACAGTATACACACACAGTATACACACATACAGTATACACACATACAGTATACACACACACACATATACAGTATACACACACATATACAGTATACACACACAGTTTACACAGACACATATACAGTATACACATATACAGTATACACACACACATACAGTATACACACACACATATACAGTATACACACACATATACAGTATACACATACAGTATACACACACAGTATACACACACATACAGTATATACACACACATACAGTATATACACACACATACAGTATACACACACACATACAGTATACACACACACAGTATACACACACAACAGTATACACACACATCACAGTATACACACACACTCACAGTATACACACACACTACAGTATACACACATCTACAGTATACACACACACACAGTATACAGACACACAATACAGTATACAGACAAACACATTACAGTATACACACATCACAGATACAGTATACACATATATACAGTATACACACACACACAGTATACACACACACATATACAGTTATACACACACATACAGTTTACACACACAGACATACAGTATATACACACACATATACAGTATACACACACATAAAGTATACACACATATACAGTATACACACACATACAGTTTACACACATACAGTATACACACACACATACAGTATACACATATATACAGTATACACACATACAGTATACACACACATACAGTATACACACACACATACAGTATACACATACAGTATACACACACATACAGTATACACACACATACAGTATACACACACATACAGTATACACACACACATACAGTATAGACACACACATACAGTATACACACACACACATACAGTATAGACAGACACATATATACAGTATACACATATATACAGTATACACATATATACAGTATACACATACACATATACAGTATAACACACATATACAGTATATACACACATATACAGTATATACACACACACACAGTATACACACACATATACAGTATACACACATACAGTATACACACACACACAGTATACACACACACACATATAATCTCACTCTTCAGTGCAGGAGACTGTGTATGAAGAAGCCGCAGATCTCCTCTCTATCTCTGTGTGATCAGAGCTGTCTCCTCAGCTCTGCAGCATTTCCGGTCCCCTGAAGACTACATCTCCCATCATGCACCACGGTTCCTCCCTTGTGACGCCATGATCCTGGAAGCAGTGAGGAATCTAAGGGGGAGGTGGCATCCAGCCTATTATTGTGTGATTGGGGTGGTCCCCTTAGGCTTGTTCCGGCCACCCCTGGGCTCAGCAGACACCTTAATGGATGCGGCTGGGGCCGGGTGTGTGGTGCGGACACGCCCCTTAGTTACCCGACCACGGCCTTGGTTACCAAGCTCTCCGGGGAGCGTGGAGGGGAGACCAGGGAGCGTGGAGCGTGGAGGGGAGACCGGGGAGCGTGGAGGGGAGACCGGGGAGCGTGGAGGGGAGACTGGGGAGCGTGGAGGGGAGACCGGGGAGCATGGAGCGTGGAGGGGCGACCTGGGAGCGTGGAGGGAGATGACCCTAACGCACTTCCGTAAGTTTGGCAGCCACGGACACGACGACGTAAACATTGCCGAAACTTACGGAAGTGCGTTAGGGTGATTATATATTAGATATATAGATATATATATATCTATAAATATTATGAGCACACATGGCAAAGTTCATGTGAATAAAGTAATAGACACTTTTTATAGTGTAACCGCCATTTATATTTTTATTTAATAATAATATAGTGCATGTGATTATAATAAACTTTGAAAAATACTTCATAAGTGCTGAAAGCCTGGATCACCCTTTGCCTGAGGTAAACTGATACACTGATCAGCTGAGAACACTGTGTAGGGCCCACCCACTTTCTATGGCCGTATTCATGTTTGGAACTGAAGACTGTTCTGCCTGACAATGAAAGTGTCAGGTTTAGAAACAATTTAGTGGGACATCTTCTTTTTCAGATTTCCATAAAGTTTGCCGTTTCCCAATAATGTTTTCATTGCTCCATAATGTCTCGTATACTCTTATTGCTCCATAAAGTCCCCCACTGCCCCATAAAATTCCCCACTGCCCTATAATGTCCCTCATTGCTCCATAAGGTTCCTCATTGATCCATAAAGTGTCCTACTCTCCCATATGCAAAAAATAGTAATGGCGGTCTGATTAGGAGCGCTCTAAGGAACAAGCAGACATGTAAGATGTTTTCATAATTGGCAAACCTTTTATTAACTTCTTAGCTCCTTAGAGCGCTCCTAATCAGACCGCCATTACTATTCTTTGCATGAAAACTACTCCCTTTTTGAGGGACTGGCGGCTGGAGCAGCTCAGGAACAGCACAAACGATTTGCCTTGAACAGGAGAGAGGAGAGCGGAGAGGCAGTGCACATACCGCCGGCGGCGGAGGCTGATAAACCGGGTTGTGCAGGACTTGCACAACCCGATAAGGTGAGCGGCCACCTATCCACGCCACTTAGACGTTTTTAATAAGGGGATCCTACACATTTGCGCCCCTTTTCTTTTTTGTTCTACTCTCCCATATGTCCCTTGTAAAGTAACTCCAGTCATCCCCTACCATGGCCCCCTCATTCAAAATTATTCTACATGTCCTCTTCTGCTCCTACTAGAGAGCTTACCTGTGCCTGCTGTGTCCTCTCCTCTTCTTCAGCCCTAGTGGCAGCGTAATTTTGGCCGCTGCATGTTGATGGCGGAGGCGGGCTGCTACTCTGCATCAGTCCTGGTGCCACTATTCAATTGTATTCACGTCTGAAAAATGCAATTACATTTGAATATGAGAAGAGAGGTTCTGCAGGTCCAGCACTCCACATATTTTGCATGCCAGGACTCCTGCAGTGTTAAGGACGTTGACTGATTTCACCTAAGGTCCTTCTGCAAGTGCAGAACTTGTACTATCACAAGTGCAAATAGTAAACATTTTGTCCTATTGCTGTAGTTTGTGAATGAAATTCTCAGAGAATGGGTGACTTTATCAACTGCTCAGTCTGCCCCACCCCTAAGGCTAACCCTGCAGATATGTAATGTCTTTGATCTGCTTATGTCATGGGTTTGTGTATTAATTTTACATAAAACTGAATTAGATTTTCAAGAAGTCCTGAAAGTAGATTGAGAACCAAATCATACAAATTGTTAGTCATTTTGTGTGGAAAATAATTATCCAATATCATGGCTGCAAATTCTTTTCCCTTTCACACCCATTTGTCACTACAGTGACTGTAAATCCCAGACTCAAATTTGATTAAAATTACTGTTAATCCTAAAGGTTCATGTGCTTTTGCTGCTAACCAACATGTGATATTGGATCATTTAGGTCAAATTTATTGACAAATACGAAAATTACAAAGGACTCACAATTTTTCAACCACTGTGGCTGTAAAGTCTCTGCATATTGTACAGTGCCATGACAGAGTACCTATATAAGTGCATTGGGCCATACTGTATTTCTGTATACTTAATTTCATAGGTGGATAAAGATTATTTTTTGCCAATACAAGATTATATTCCTCCTGAGGAAGATATGCATGGGGCCTGCCTCAAACTGCTTCCATATGTTATCTTTGGTACTCTGATTCTATATTATAGATCTGATTTGAGTTATATGTTCGTTGGTCAGACATATGAACGGTATATATTGGGTGCGGAAAGTATTCAGACCCCTTTAAATTTTTCACTTTGTTTCATTGCAGCCATTTGGTAAATTCAAAGAAGTTAATTTTTTTTCTCAGTAATGTACAGTCTGCACCCTATCTTGACTGAAAGAAAGCAGAAATGTAGATATTTGTGCAAATATATTAAAAAGGAAAAAACTGAAATATCACATGGTCATAAGTATTCAGAGCTCAGTATTGAGTAGAAGCACCCTCTTGAGCTTGTACAGCTTTGAGTCTTCTTGGGGATGATTTGGGATCCTCTGTCATTTTTCTTTGCAGATCCTCTCCAGTTCCATCAGGTTGGATGGAGAATGATGGTGGACAGACATTTTCAGGTCTCTTCAGAAATGCTCAATTGGGTTTATGTCATGGCTCAGGCTGGGCCAAATAAGAATGGCCATACAGTTGTTCTGAAGCCAATCCTTTGTTATTTTAAGTGTGTGCAGCTGGAAAACACCCCCATAGCATGATGTTGTCACCTCCATATTTCTCTGTTGGGATTGTATTGGGCAGGTGATGAGCAGTGTCTGGTTTCCTCATCACATACTGCTTAGATTTATCACCAGAAAGTTCTATCTTCGTCTCATCAGACCAGGGAATTTTATTTCTCATTGTCTGGGAGTCCTCCTTATGTTTTGTTGCAAAATCTATGCTGACTTTCATATGTCTTGCACTGAGGAGAGGCTTCCGTTGGGCCACTCTGCCATAAAAACCTGACTGGTGGAGGGCTGCAGTGATAGTTGACTTTGTGGAACTTTCTCCCATCATCCTACTGCATCTCTGCAGCTCAGCCAAAGTGATCTTGTGGTTCTTTACCTCTCTCACCAAGGCTCTTCTCCCACGATTGCAAAGTTTGGCTGGACAGCCAGGTCTAGGAAGACTTCTGGTGGTCCCAAACTTCTTCTATTTAAGAATTATAATGGCCACTGCACTCTTAAGAACCTTGAGTACTGCAGAAATTCTTTTGTAACCTTGGCCAGATCTGTGCCTTGCCACAATTCTGTCTGAGCTCCTTGGTTCATTTCATCTCCTGATTCTCATTTGGTCTGACATGCACTGTGAGCTGTGAAGTCTTATATAGACAGGTGTGTGCCTTTCCAAATCAAGTCCTATCAGTTTAATTAAACACAACTAGACTCCAATGAAGGAGTAGAACCATCTCAGGGATCACAAGGAAATGGACATCATGTGACTTAAATATGAGTGTCTGAGCAAAGGATCAAGGAATAGCCAAATCCAAGTGTGAAAAACTTGTTGCATCATTCCCAAAAAGACTCTTGGCTGTACTAGCTCAAAAGGGTGCTTCTACTTAATACTGAGCAAAGGGCTAACTACTTATGACCATGTAATATTTCAGTTATTCTTTTTTAATAAATTTCCACAAATATCTACATTTCTGTTTGGTTTTCAGTCAAGATGGGGTGCAGAGTGTACATTAATGAGAAAAAAAATGAACTTTTTTGAATTTACCAAATAGCTTCAATAAAACAGAGTGAAAAATGTAAAGGGATCTGAATACTTTCTGTACCCATTATATATGTATTCTGTGTAAACACAAAGGAGACAAGCGAGGTGCAGAATAGTACCCTATCAATGATGACACTGTTTAACACGGTGATATGTGGTGTCCACTCACCTTGCTTGGTTGTGTAACCCACAAACAGCTTAAGCGCCTTATACAGCTGCTGCTGGACCTTCACAACCACTACACGTGGAAACCGATAATCTGTAGTTAGGAAGAGGTGTATCACGGTCTGCGCTGCTTTGACATAAAAGGATCACGAGGAAGGCAATGCTTCAATAAAACTCCCTTTATTCTTTCTCTCCTACGCGTTTCGGAGCCAAATCCGAGCTCCTTTCTCACGGATATATATATCCCTGAGGAAGGAGCTCGGATGTGGCTCCGAAACGCGTAGGTGAGAAAGAATAAAGGGAGTTTTATTGAAGCATTGCCTTCCTCGTGATCCTTTTATGTCAGAGCAGCGCGGACCGTGATACACCTCTTCCTAACTACACATTATATACGTATTCACCTTTATCATTAGTTATCTAGGTATTTTGTTTACTTATCTTATGTGTTTTTTTTTATTGTGCCACTTGTACTGTAATAGGCCTTTATTTTGATGGATTGGTATATATGCACTATACATTTGTCTTCTACTGACTGTGCTTGCTCTTAAAGACTGTTACTTATTTTGGCATATCCCCATACAGTGGAACCTTAGATTACAAGCATAATTCGTTCTGAGAATATGCTTGTAATCCAAATCACTTGTATATCAAAGCAAATTTTCCTATAAGAAATGATTGAAGTGCAAACATATCTACTGTATTCATATAAAATTATTAGTGTTGCAATTAATTGCAGTTGTATATGTACAGTATACATATGTACAGAAAGGTAATCTGTTACAGTTAGTAATGGGCGAACCTGAACTGTAAAGTTCGGGGTCTGTATTGAACACTTACTGTTTGTGCACAGATCCCAAACACTGATTTCCCTGGGAAATTGTTACTGTTCTAGGATTCTCAGTGTGGTAATACCCAAGCTTTCTGGACCCCCGACACTGAAAACCACAGCCTGCAGCCTTCTCTGGAAATGGCAAATTAATCGTAATGCCATTTCCAGGTGCATTACCTGGCTCTTCCAGCGGCCTTGGTGGGGGGTTTCATGCTTGTTAATAATGGGGTTAATACCAGCTTTGTGTTATCAGCTCGTACTAAACCTGAAATTCATGATGTCAGGCCAAATTAGATTATGAATTGCTAGTAAACATTAAAAAAAAAACAACACTGAGAAATTTTTTTATTAGAAATAAAACTGCATATTTAGGAACTCCATCTTTATTTCAATAAAGAAAAAAATCTCCCTCTGACGTAATCCAGGTCTTCAGCTCTGCTGCACCTTTGCTAGCAGACAAACACATCTGCTAGCAGAGAGAGCAGGCACATAATGACAGCAGAGTTCTGTGTGAAAGTTTATCTGAGTTCACATGAACTCAGATAACCTCAGCATCATCCAGCTGTAAGTTAGCAAGAGAAGCACTTACTTTTATGCTGTGTTTCGGGGGCCGGGTGATTTTGAAGTCATCTGAGTTCACGTTCATTCGTGCACTCAGATAACCATTCACATGGCACCTGGGTGTCGATCAGTGCCCACTGTCTCTGCCACTGTACGTATTTGTCTGCTGGCAAAGATGTAGCAGAGCTGAAACAAAGTAGGCCTGGATTACGTCAGGGGGAGTTTTTTTTTCTAATAATGATGGAGTCCCTAAAATGTGTTTTGTGTATTGTTTGTAAAAAAATTTTTTTTTTTTTTTTTTTTTTTTTTACTAGAAATTCATGATAGATGGGTCTAATTTGGCCTAAAATCATGAATTTCGGCTT
Organism: Allobates femoralis; assembly: GCA_033576535.1. Classification (NCBI taxonomy): domain Eukaryota; kingdom Metazoa; phylum Chordata; class Amphibia; order Anura; family Aromobatidae; genus Allobates; species Allobates femoralis. The sequence continues at coordinate 405,534,017 of JARQOC010000001.1, read as the reverse complement.
AGTACCAGTTGGTATTAACCCCATTATTACCCAGTGTTCCACCCCCCACCAGGGACACTATGAGAGCCTGGTAAAGCACCTGGAAATGGTGCTACAATGAATGCACCATTTTTAGGGATGGCTGCGGACTGCAGTTTGCCCATACATTTGAAGAAGCCCATATATTTTTTTCAAATTATTTATTTACTGTATTTTTTGGACTATAAGACGCACCTCACTATGACGCACCCAGAAGGAAAATAGGGAAAAAATTATATAAAAAATGTGGTTATAATTAACTGTTGTTGGGGGAAAAAATGCTGCTGACATTATGGGGGGTAATTTCCCCATCCCTGGCCCCGTCCAGGCAATATATGTGCTCGATCCTGACATATAGCCTCCCATTCTGCTATGTAGCCCCCATCCTGGGATATTGCACCCCCCGATCCTGTGATATAACACACCCTATCCTGGGATATTGCACCCCCATCGCTGTATATGCCCTCCCCATCCTTGGAAATTGCAGCCCCCATTTCTGGAAATGGCCCCCTTGCTGCCACACACAGTAATATAAACAATGTAACATACCTGTACACCATCCCCTCCATCTCTCTCTCTGCAGCTGCATTGATCTCTTCCTGTGTTTGCCAGCATTGTCATGTGAAACGCACAGTGCAGTGATGTCATCACTATGCATCTCGGTCACATGATCGCATGCCCGAAGGACGCACAGACAGGAAGAAATTGATGCAGCTGCAGAGAGAGATGGAGGGGATGGTGGACAGGTATGTGACACCGTTTATTATTTTACTGTGTGCGGCAGTAGGGGGCCATATCCAGTGCTGTGGGCTGGAATATCCCAGGCTGGCGGACCATATACAGTGATGTAGGGAGGTCAGTACACTTACTGTAATATACACTGCCTCCAACCACTGCTCAACGCTAGCTTCAGTACTGGGAGGTGGACAGCAGGATGCAATGAATATTACAGTTCACTAATGAGCAGGGACACGTGATCATAGGCTGCTTCTGCAGCCTGCTCCTGCCCCCTCCAGAACAGACCCCTATATTCGGACCATAAGACGCACCCTCCACTTTCCCCCACAATCTAGGGGAAAAAAGTGCATCTTATGGTCCGAAAAATGATAAATAATTAAACAAAATATAGGGAAGCCCATTTATTTATATCAGCCAAAGTAAAGCCATGCAGCTGGGGGTGGTAGTCAGTAGCTGTCCACTTTATCTTCGCTGAGAATCAAAAATAATGCGGAGCGCTACATAATTTTTTTAATTATTCATTTTTACACTTCTATATGTGTGATGGCCCAAACAGCCTATCACAGACGGTGTCACAGAGAATGGGCGTCTGTGGTTGGTTGCTGGAGTAAGCTGAAACTAGCCCATACAGTCTACCATGCTAGAATGTATGGGTTAATTACAGCGTACTCGAACAGCCAATCACAGACGCTTATTCTTTGTGACAGCATCTGTGATTAGCTGTTTGAGCCAGTGCAGGGAATATCCCCGAACGTTAATGAGCGACCCAGGAAGTAGATGCAGCGGGATGGCGGGGCCCGCTAAGTATAATGATGATGTTTATTAATTATGTGCTTTCTTTTACAGCACCCCCCTGCACCATCCAATAACAGGCAAATCCACCGATTACAAACATTGGCGGGCTCGCCCATCACTAGTAACAATACCTAAAGTTGGTTTAGTAGAAGACACACATGTAACAGTATTAAGTATGAAGGGATCCATGTTCATGGCTTGGCAAGCATGCAATGGCCAGGGGGCAGATATGTGAGTTTGGGGGTGTTTTTTTTGGGGGGCGGGGTGCAGGTTTGGCTTTCTTTTGGGTGTGGCATCTTTCTGAGGGTGTTTTTTTTTGTGGGGATGGGTACGGGTGTGGGGGCCGGGCGTATTTTTTTTCTGGGGGGGTTTGAGGGGCTTCTTGGACAGGGTGGGTGAGAGTTTCATTTTGTCGGATCGTCCGGGTTTTATTATTTTTTTTGGGGGGGGGATGGGAGGACAGGCTTTGGAGGGTGGGGCTACAAAGCAGACAGAGCTATGAAGGGGTGTGGCTATGTGGTGGGGTGGAGCTATAACACATACACACACATATACATTCAGCTTTATATATTAGATTGTTATAAATGATACTTGGAGATCTCCTTGACCTTGTGTCTCCTCCTGTGTCTCCTTAAGTGTCCAGAAATATCCCAGAAAATGTAATTCTGTATTACATGGTCTGCATTTTCATCTTATCTATCAATCCATCTCTTTCACAGGTACGCTATGCTACAAATTGAAAAGTGTCTGACCCTCACGTATCATTCATGTATCTTAACCTATCCTATGTGATACTGTCTGCTCAGCTGTGTATCTAATCCTATCATACGCTATGTTACAAATTGAAAATTGTCTGCCCTGCATGTATTGTTCATGTATCTAATCATATCCTGTGTAACATAGTAACGTAGTTTTTAAGGTTGAAGGAAGACTTTAAGTCCATCTAGTTCAACCCATAGCCTAACATGTTGATCCAGAGGAAGGCAAAAAACACCCATGTGGCAACACTAAGCTGGGGAAAAAAATTCCTTCCTGACTCCACATACGGCAATCAAGACTAATTCCCTGGATCAACGCCCTATCAAAGAATCTAGTATATATAACTGGTAATATAGTTTTCAAGAAAGGCATCTAGACCCTTCTAGAATGTTAGTACATTACAACATCATGTGGCAGAGAGTTCCATAGTCTCACTGCTCTTACAGTAAAGAATACATCTGTGATTATGATTAAACCATTTTTCCTCCAGATGTAGAGGATGCCCCTTTGTCCCCGTCTCAGGCCTAAGAATAAAGATATCATTAAAAGGTCTCTGTACTGTCCCCTCATATATTTATACATTATTATACGATCACCCCTAAGCCTTCGTTTTTCCAAGCTAAATAACCCCAAGTTTTATAACCTGTCTTGGTATTGCAGAGCCCTCAGTCCTCTAAATGACTTTGGTTGCTCTTCTCTGGACCCTCTCTAGTTCAGCTTTGTTTTTCTTATACATCGGAGACCAGAATTGTACACAGTATTCTAAGTGTGGTCGCACTAGTGACTTGTATAGAGGTAAAATTATGTTCTCCTCATGAGCATGTATGCCTCTTTAAATGCATCCCATTATTTTATTTGCCTTTGCAGTAGCTGCCTGACACTGGCCAGTAAATGTGAGTTTGTCATCTACCCATACACCCAGGTCTTTTTCAGTGATAGTTTTGCCCAGTGTTTTAATATTAAGCACATAATTATACCTTTTCTTTCCTCTGCCCAAGTGCATGACCTTACATTTATCCCCATTAAAGCTCATTTGCCATTTATCAGCCCAAGCTTCTAGTTTACATAAATCCTCCTGTAATATAAAATTGTTCTCCTCTGTATTGATTACCCTACAGAGTTTAGTGTCATCTGCAAATATTGAGATTCTACTCTGCATGCCCCCTACAAGGTCATTAATAAATATATTAAAACACTGACCCCTGTGGTACCCCACTGTTAACTGTGACCCATTATGAGTGTGTTCCATTAATGATCACCCTTTGTTTCCTATCATCAAGCCGGTTCTTAACCCACTTGCAGATATTTTCCTCTATCCCCATTTCTCTCATTTTATGTACAGTTGTGGCCAAAAGTATTGACACCCCTGCAATTCTGTCAGATAATACTCAGTTTCTTCCTGAAAATGATTGCAATCACAAATTCTTTGGTTTTATTATCTTCATTGAATTTGTCTTCAATGAAAAAACACAAAAGAGAATAAAGCAAAAAGGAAAACATTGATCATTTCACAAAAAACTCCAAAAATGGGCCAGACAAAAGTATTGGCACCCTCAGCCTAATACTTGGTTGCACAACCTTTAGCCACAATAACTGTGATCAACCGCTTCCGGTAACCATCAATGAATTTCTTACAATGCTCTGCTGGAATTTTAGACCGTTCCTCTTTGACAAACTGCTCCAGGTCCCTGATATTTGAAGGGTGCCTTCTCCAAACTGCCATTTTTAGATCTCTCCACAGGTGTTCTATGGGATTCAGGTCTGGACTCATTGCTAGCCACCTTAGAAGTCTCCGGTGCTTTCTCTCAAGCCATTTTCTAGTGCTTATTGCAGTGTATTTTGGGTCATTGTCCTGCTGGAAGACCCATGACCTCTGAGGGAGACCCAGCTTTCTCACACTGGGCCCTACATTATGCTGCAAAATTTTTTGGTAGTCTTCAGACTTCATAACGCCATGCACACGGTCAAGCAGCCCAGTGCCAGAGGCAGCAAAGCAACCCCAAAACATCAGGGAACCTCCACCATGTTTGACTGTAGGGACCATGTTCTTTTCTTTGAATGCCTCTTTTTTTTTCTCCTGTAAACTCTGTTGATTCCTTTGCCCAAAAAGCTCTACTTTTATCTCATCTGACCAGAGAACATTCTTCCAAAACGTTTTAGGCTTTCTCAGGTAAGTTTTGGTAAACTCCAGCCTGGCTTTTTTATGTCTCGGGGTAAGAAGTGGGGTCTGTCTGGGTATCCTACCATACAGTCCCTTTTCATTCAGATGCCGATGGATAATTCGGGTTGACACCATTGTACCCTCGGACTGCAGGGCAGCTTGAACTTGTTTGGATGTTAGTCGAGGTTCTTTATCCACCATCTGCACAATCTTGCATTGAAATCTTAATCTCTCGTCAATTTTACTTTTCCGTCCACATCTAGGGAGCTGGGCAACAGTGCCATGGGCTTTAAACTTCTTGATGACACTGCGCACAGTAGACACAGGAACATTAAGATCTTTGTAGATGGACTTGTACCCTTGAGATTGCTCATGCTTCCTCACAATTTAGTTTCTCAAGTCCTCAGACAGTTCTTTGGTCTTCTTTCTTTTCTTCATGCTCAATTTGGTACACACAAGGACACAGGACAGAGGTTGAGTCAACTTTAATCCATGTCAACTGGCGACAAGTGTGATTTAGTTATTGCCAACACCTGTTAGGTGCCACAGGTAAGTTACAGGTGCTGTTAATTACACAGAGAAGTATTACATGATTTTACTAACAGTGCCAATACTTTTGTCCACCCCCTTTTTAATCTTGGTGTGGAATTATATCCAATTTGGCCTTTGGACAATTCTTTCAGTTTTTTTTTTTCATTGAACACAAATTAAATGAAGATAATAATACCAAAGAATTTGTTATTGCAATCATTTTCAGGAAGAAACGGAGTATTATCTGACAGAATTGCAGGGGTGTCAATACTTTTGGCCACAACTGTATCAACTTTTGTGTGGCACCGTATCAAAAGCTTTTGAAAAGTCCATATACACCATGTCCACTGCATTTCTTTGGTCCAGTCCAGAAGTTACTTCTTCATAGAAGCTTATCAGATTAGTTTGACAGGAACGGTCCCTTGTAAACCCATGTTGATATTGGGTCATGAGGTTATTTTTCTTCATAAACTCCAGTATAGCATCTCTTAGAAAACCCTCTAGGATATTACCCACAGTAGAGGTTAAGGTTACTGGTCTATAATTTCGAAGTTCAGTTTTTGTCCCGTTTTTGAATATTGGCACCACATTTGCTATATGCCAGTCCTGTGGTACAGACCCTGTTATTATGGAATCTTTAAATATTAAAAATAATGGTCTATCTTTGACAGTACTTAATTCCTGCAGCACTCTGGGGTGTATTCCATCTGGGCCCGGGGATTTGTCAATTTTAGTGATTTTTAGACGATGCCGTACTTCCTGCTGGGTTAAGCAGGTGACATTTAATTGAGAGTTTTTGTTATCACTGATCATATTGTCTGTCATGGGATTTTCTTGTGTAAATACTGTTGAAAAAAGTCGTTTAGCATATTGGCTTTTTCCTCATCCTCATCCACCATTTCACCCAGATTATTTTTAAAGGGGCGAAAACAATCATTTTTTAGTTTCTTACTATTTATGTAGTTAAAAATATTTTGGGATTATGTTTACTTTCTCTGGCAATGAGTGACTGTCTCAATATTTGCTGCCTTGATTTTCTTTTTAAAAATGTTATTTAATTTTCTGTATTTATTTAACGCTTCATCACTACCTACTTGCTTTAATTCCTTAAATGCTTTCTTTTTGTCACTTATTGGTCCTCTTACTGCTTTATTTAGCCATATTGGCTTCCTCCTTTTTCTAGCATGCTTATTCCCATAGGGTATATATTGTGCACAGGCCCTATTCAGGATGCTAATAAACATCTCCCATCTGCTTTGTGTACTTTTATCTCTCAGGACATTGTCCCAGTTTATTGCACTAAGATCATCTCTCAACCGTTTGAAATTTGCCTTCCTGAAGTTTAGTGTCCTTCTGGCCCCTCTACTACACATCATATTAAAGGATACTTGAAAACGTACTATTTTTATGATCACTATTACCCAAGTGACCCCCAACCCGTAAATGTGATATGCGGTCCGGCCTTTCGGTTAATATTAGGTCCAGCAGTGCCCCCCTTCTTGTTGGGTCCTGAACCAGTTGTGAAAGATAATTGTCTCTCATAGTTGTGAAAAACCCATTACCTTTGCTAGAATTGCAGGTTTCTGTTCCCCAATGTATTTCAGGGTAGTTGAAGTCCCCCATAATAATGACTTCTACCTGAGTATCTGCTTCATCTATTTGCTTTATGAGGATATTCCTCCACTTAGATTATTGTTGGAGACTTATAACAAACCCATATCAGTAATTTATTATTTTTTCCCCTCCCCTTATCTCCACCCACAGGGACTCTACATTTTCATTAGATTCACCTATATTGTCACGCAGGATGGGTTTTAAGGATGATTTTATGTATAAACAGACACCTCCCCCTCGCTTATTTGTTTGGTCACTTCTGAACAGACTATAGCCCTGTAAATTAACAGCCCAGTCATGGCTCTCGTTGAGCCATGTCTACGATATCCCCACTATGTCATAATTATTTTTCAACAAAATCAATTCTAATTCCTCCGTTTTGTTGGTGAGGTTTCTGGCATTAGTGTACATGCACTTTATGCATCTCTCTTTACCTCTATTCCTTCCTACTATATTGAATGTTCTGACCCCACCCCCCATGCCACCCCCAATTTTATTACTTGTGCCCAGGTTACTATTTACACTATCTTCTCCTCCTGTACAATGAATGCTCCCCCCCCCAACCCCTAATTTAAACACATCCTCCAACTCTCTAGCCATTTTCTCCCCCAGCACAGCTGCACGCTCCCCGTTGAGGTGCAGCTCATCCCTAGCATAGAACCTGTAGCCAACAGAGAAGTTGGCCCAGTTTTCAAGGAACTTAAACCCCTCCTTCTTACACCAATTCCTGACCCACTTATTTATCTCCCTAATCTCTCGTTGCCTATCTGGTGTGACACATGGTAAAGGCAACATTTCAGAGAATACTACCTGTGATACTATGATACATGTGATACGGTCTGCTGAGCTGTGTATCTAATCCTATGGTATGCTATGCAACAAATTGAAATTTTTTTATAAATAAATATGGCTATGGTCACACACTAACTCAATTTATGGGTCCCAGTCTCGTAATAAATGAAAACCAACTATATAATAATAATAATAATAATATTTATTCATTTATATAGCGCTATTGATTCCATAGCACTTTACATGCATAAGTAATGCTGTCTCTCTTGGGAGCTCACAATCTAAACATCCTATCAGTATGTCTTTACAATGTGGGAGGAAACCGGAGTGCCTGGAGGAAACCCACGCAAACACAGGGAGAACATACAAACTCCTTGCAGATGTTGTCCTTAGTGTCCTTGGTGGGAATTGAACCCAGGACCTCAAGACCCCAGCGCTGCAAAGGCTACAGTGCTAATAATCCTAATTTATGCTAACCTTTGATCAATACCTGAGTTTACTGACAATTCTCTGATAACTCCTCCCTCTGAGCTCCTTGATATGACTTCCGTATCATTTCACTGACATCCTCAGGTACTATTCTGGCTGAGCTCACTGACAGATCACCAGGTGATCTACAATCATCATACAAATATATAAAATATTTATTAGCAGATTCCCTTGAAAAAAACTCTTGACAGAAAAAAGGAAACCAGAGATGAGTATATGGTATGATCAAAACATTCTAAGACATGGGTAGGTAATGAACATATAATCTAATTCAATACAAAAAGCCAGTACTATATTGGAGTCATTAAAGTATGCCCTTGTTACAGACAGAGAATCAAGGACTTAGATCCTAGAAGCCCATAAAGACATACGTCTCACCTGATACTAAAGAAATCCACAAGAATTACAGAAAATAAAGCCGGTAGATAGACCCTGCATATATGTTCCCACCCCCCTAAAAATACAGGATCCATTATAACCTAACATACAGCTATTATTTATACTTCCAGTTTACCATAACCCCTTGGTGCTGAAAATAAAACCAGAAGAATTAACAAAGAACAAAGGAATCCTATGGTTCTGTTACTATTTTATCATTACTTCCTTTAATTTAAATTTTAATAAAGTAAAAATTGTTATGGTGTAATATTATATAGAGCAACATGGTTAGTGCATTATCCTATTACATAAGCACAATTTGAAGTAGACTATAGTGTAAGAAATATATTTATGTACTAATATTGTGATTCAGGAAACATACAGTTGAGGGCAAAAGTATTGACACCCCTGCAATTCTGTCAGATAATACTCAGTGTTTTCCGTTAAAATGATTGCAATCACAAATTATTTGGTATTATTATCTTCATTTAATTTGTCTTCAATGAAAAGAATTGTCCTGAAGCCAAATTGGATCTAATTCCACACCAAACATAAAAAAGGGGGTGGACAAAAATATTGGCACTGTTAGAAAAATCATGTGATGCTTCTCTAATTTGTGTAATTAACAGCACCTGTAACTTACCTGTGGCACCTAACAGGTGTTGGCAATAACTAAATCACACTTGCAGCCAGTTGACATGGATTAAAGTTGACTCAACCTCTGTCCTGTGTCCTTGTCTCTACCACATTGAGCATGGAGAAAAGAAAGAAGACCAAAGAACTGTCTGAGGACTTGAGAAGCCGAATTGTGAGGAAGCATGAGCAATCTCAAGGCTACAAGTCCATCTCCAAAGACCTAAATGTTCCTGTGTCTACCGTCCACAGTATATAAGGACGAAGTGTCGAACGATCCGCGCTGCTACCAAAGATCAGGTGAGCAAGCCCTTGTCGCCATACATATACCTCCTATATAATAGAGATAAGACCCTATTGCGCATTTGACTCATTTCTATAGATACCGTGCACAGTGTCATCAAGAAGTTTAAAGCCCATGGCACTGTGGCTAACCTCCCTAGATGTGGACTGAAAACAAAGATTGACGAGAGATTTCAATGCACGATTGTGTGGATGGTGGATAAAGAACCTCGACTAACATTCAAACATGTTCAAGCTGCCCTGCAGTCCGAGGGTACAACAGTGTCAATCTGTCGGCATCTGAATGAAAAGGGACTGTATGATATGACATAAAAAAGCCAGGCTGGAGTTTACCAAACCTTACCTGAGAAAGCCTAAAATGTTTTGGAAGATTGTTCTCTGGTCAGATGAGACAAAAGTAGAGCTTTTTGGGCAAAGGCATCAACATAGAGTTTACAGGAGAAAAAAAGAGGCATTCAAAGAAAAGAACACGGTCCCTACAGTCAAACATGGTGGAGGTTCCCTGATGTTTTGGGGTTGCTTTGCTGCCTTTGGCACTGGACTGCTTGACCGTGTGCATGGCATTATGAAATCTGAAGACTACCAATACATTTTGCAGCATAATGTAGGGCCCAGTGTGAGAAAGCTGAGTCTCCCTCAGAGGTCATAGGTCTTCCAGTAGGACAATGACCCAAAACACACTTCAAAAAGCACTAGAAAATGGCTTGAGGGAAAGCACTGAAGATTTCTAAGGTGGCCAGCAATGAGTCCAGACCTGAATCCGATAGAACACCTGTGGAGAGATCTAAAAATGGCAGTTTGGAGAAGGCACCCTTCAAATATCAGGGACCTGGAGCAGTTTGTCAAAGAGGAACGGTCTAAAATTCCAGCAGAGCATTCTAAGAAATTCATTGATGGTTACCGGAAGCGGTTGATCAGTTATTTTGGCTAAAGGTTGTGCAACCAAGTATTAGGCTGAGGGTGCCAATACTTTTGTCTGGGCCATTTTTGGAGTTTTGTGTGAAATGATCAATGTTTTGCTTCATTCTCTTTTGTGTTCTTTCATTGAAGACAAATTAAATGAAGATAATAATACCAAAGAATTTGTGATTGCAATCATTTTCAGGAAGAAACTGAGAATTATCTGACAGAATTGCAGGAGTGTCAATACTTTTGGCCACAACTGTATTAAATTAAAATAAACAAACAAAAAAGGTTAACATAAAGTAGTAATATATCGTTTGTGTAGTTCATCGTTTTTGTAGTTCATTATTAGAGAAGGAGCCATAAAACAAGTTACCGTAGTTAGCGCATGACCATATCTATAAAGAATTACCTGGGGATCGGTCGGTGAGCTCAGCCTGAGGAGTCACCTGAAGATCTATCAGTGAACCTAACCTAAGGAGTCACTTGATGATCGGGGAGCTCAATCTAAGGAGTCACCTGAGAATCTGTCAGTGAGCTAGATCCGGAATCACCTGCTGATCTGTCAGTGAGCTCAATCTGAGGAGTCACTTAAAGATCTGTCAGTAAGCTCAGCCAGAATAGTGCCTGAGGATCTGTCAGTGAACTGATATGGAAGTCATCTCAGGAATATCAAGGAGCTCAGAGGGAGGAGTCATCAGAGAATTGTCAGTGAACTCAGGTATTGATCAAAGGTATGCATAAATTAGGATTATATCGTTGGTTTTCATTTATTACGAGACTGGGAGCCATAAATTAATTGAGTTAGCGTGTGACCATAGCCATATTTATAAAAAGTATCCAAATACATAGGTGTAATTACTGCGGTGACACCAATTGGTTAACAGCTGCAACTCTGGTTTAATTTAATTTTTGAAAGTTGCTTCGGTGTAAATCAAATATATACAAATTGAAAATTGTCTGATCTTAATCCACACCTGATTCTCATTCTGCATGTCTTTGATCTGCACTAAATTTTTTATCTTGTACTCTTTATGGTAAAGGCTTGTGTACCCTGCTGTGTAATTAGTTAAGTTGTGTCCTCTCTCCTGTTAGTTAACCCACCCTGCTTGTTCTGTTTAACATACACCCCTCCTGCCTCTCCCCTCGATCAGCTGAACTCATTTTATGGACTCTTAAAGCTGCATAAATCATACTTTGAGGTCTCCTTGACCATGGTTCTCCTCCTTTATCTCCTCAACTGTTGCTTAAGTGTCCAGAAATATCCCACAAATAAGCCAGAAATAGCCAGAAGGTACCAGCTATACCCATTTGCTACCTGTCTTTGCTACTTTAGAATCTCACTAACATTTTCACCTTGCTTATCTATGCCGTAACAGTAACTGCTTTACTAATCCTTACCCTCTTCCACTACCCCCAAACACCATCACTTCCATCACAAATATCTCACTATCACTCTTACCTCAGCACCTGAGCTCCTCTGCTGACCTGCTTCTCAATCTTACACTTTTCCTGCAGAAACACAAAGCAAGCCGGCCACTTTCATTTTCCCACCTGCTTGCTCTCTCTTTGCTTCTCCTTTCAGCAGGCGACATATCTCCCAGTGGCGTAACAAGTGTCTCGGGGGCCCCGGTGCAAGAGTCACTAAGGGGCCCCCTTGGTGAGAAGGGGGGGGGGTGCTAGTGGTGCCGGCCGGGTGAGAAGTGGGGGGTGGTAGTGGTGCCGGCCGGTGAGAAGCGGGATGGGGGTTTGCTAGTGGTGCCGGCCGGGTGGGAAGCGCACAATTACCTGCTCTGCCTCTCCCGGCTTTTGGTGGGGCGGGCACCCCTTAAGGGGTTAAAGAAGCCATCCTTTGACACCACTTCTACATCCAGCTACCGCCCCATATTGCTGCTCCTGGTCTCCTCCAAACTTGAAAAGCATGTCCACACTGTACTTTCCTCTCACCTCTCATCTAACTCTCTCTTTGACAACCTTCAATCTGGCTTCTGCCCACACCACTCTACTGAAACCGCCTTATCCAAAATTTCTAATGACCTATTTACTGCCAAAGCTAACGGACCCTTTCCATCTTCCTCCTTCTAGACTTGTCCTCTGCATTCGACACAGTCGACCACTGCCTCCTACTACAGATCCTCTCTTCCATTGGTATCACTGCCCTCTCCTGGATCTCCTCCTACCTTTACAACCACACATTTAGTGTCTCCCACTCCCACACTACCTCCTCACCCCACCCCCTCTCTGTTGAAGTCCCCAATGCTCTGTCCTGGGACCCCTTCTTTTTTCCATATATACCCTTGGCCTAGGACAACTCATAAAGGCCCATGGATTCCAGTACCACCTGTACGCTGACAGCACTCAGATCTACCTCTCTGGCCCAGACGTCACCTCAATTCTGCTATCCAGAATCACAGTGTGTCTATCGGCCATATCCTCCTTTTTCTCCACTCACTGCCTTAAACTAAATGTAGACAAAACTGAACTCATCATCTTTCCTTCTTGCGCACCTCCCTTAGTTGATCTTTCTATCACAATAGATGACATCACACTCTGCCCTGTACCTGAAGTCCACTGCCTCGGAGAAACCTTTGACTTGGTCTTATTCTTATAACCACACATCCAAGCTCTCACCACCTCCTGCTGCCTCTGACTCAAAAATATTGCCAGAATCTGTTTCTTCCTCCACCCTAAATCTACTAAACTACTTGTGCATGCCCTCATCATCTCCCGTCTCAACTACTGCAACCTCCTTCTCTGTGACCTCCCTGCTAACAATCTTGCTCCTCTCCAATCTATCCTTAACTCTGCTGCCCGACTAATTCACCTTTCTCCTCACTGCTCCTCCACTTCTCCCCTCTGCAAATCCCTCCACTGGCTCCCAATTCCCAAGTGCATCCAATTCAAACTACTTAAATTGACTTACAAAGCCATCTACAATCTGTCTCCCCCATATATCTCAACTAATCTCCCAATATCATCCAACTCGTAATCTTCGATCCTCCCATAACCTACTTCTTTCCTTCAACGTGTACGTTCCTCATCTAACCGCCTGCAAGACTTCGCCTGAGCATCCCTATCCTCTGGAGTTCTGCACCCCAAAACATCCGACTATCCCCTACACTCGGACCCTTCAAGCAGAACCTGAAAACCCATCCCTTCAGATCAGCCTACAGCCTGCAATGACCATGGTGCCACCTCACCACCACTGGACTCGGCTCTTCACCACCACCAGAGCAGACCCAACCTACTGTCTTCCCATTGCCCTGTAGAATTCAAGCCCACAGGGGCAGGGTCTTCTCTCCCCTCTGTCACTGTTAGTTTGTACTTTGTATTATTAACTTGTTTGTATGTAACCCTTTCTCATGTACAGCACCATGGAATCACTGGTGCTCTGTAAATAAATAATAATTGTCCATACAAGATTTCACACACACATTTTAAGGAAGATTTTCCACAGTTCCTTTTATAGTGGGGTGGCTGAGAGCAATGCCATACAGGAAAATAAAGTAAAGGGGCAGTAGCGCAAGACCAACATGATAGAACCCTTTATTCTCTGGATTGTTTGGTGCCTCCGCAATAAGATCCCAAATAATTTAAGAGAAAGAAAAATGATTGTTTAATGAAAACATCCCTAATGTTAGGGCCGCTTTACACACCCCAACTTCTGTGACCAACTTCTGAACAGATCCCTGGTTGCAGTGAAATCATGGACACATTGTTCCATTTTGTGGCTGTGTACAAATGGAACAATGTGTCCATGATTTCACTACAACCAGAGATCTGTTCAGAAGTTGGACACAGAAGTTGGTGTGTGTAAAGTGGCCCTCAGCCATTATAATACAGTCAATTTCTATTGCATAGCTAATCTGAGTGCTTTTAGAACTTCATGAACAATTTAATAAATATTCTTCTTAGGATATTTTCACACAGGGCATTTTTGCTGTATTGTTTTCTGCAGCAAACCTGATCTCTTGGCAAGAAAAAAAGCTGCATTTTTTTAGCTGCTGTTTTGTTACAAAAATACACCAAAAACGCAGCTGTGTGTTTTTTCACTCTTCATTGCTTTCAAGTGTTGAAAAAAGCAACAAAAACTGAAATAATTGACATGCTATTTCTTTTAAAAGCGCAGCAAAGAACCAGTTGTGTTCCATTTCACTCATGGAAAAAAAATCTGTTGTTTGTGTGTGTTCATGAGATTTCTGAAATGTCATAGGTTTTCCCAGCAAAACTGTAGAAAGCTGCTTTTTATTAGCATATAATAACATAAATCAATAAAAAAACAATGCAAAAAAAAAAATGCGCCCTCTGTGAACATAGCTTTATAGTTGCTTCTGTGGATTTGTACCCCCAGTTGTTTTAATTTAATTTATTTTCCTCACTTTGAAATAATCTTTTGCTGCAATCTTCTGAATAGTAATGTCATGCAGTACCAGGATGTTTCCTTTCCAAAAGCTTGGTCAGGGCATAATCTCACTTAAATGCAGTTCACTGTTTAATATAGTCGCGCACGACGTCTTTTTTGTACGTCTATGCGGTGATGTTCTAATTACTCCCCACATTCGCTGCAGTCTAGTGGTTACTATGGGACTTTTCCATGCATCTGTATACCACCCTATGGTATCTGTATTATTGATCCTCAACTGTTGTAATCAAGCAGTTACCTGTTTTTAGTGTTTCAATATCATTCTAGAGGTCACATTCCACATACCGTAGTTTCTTTACACCATTTAGATCAAGTTATGTCTAGCATTCTGCCTTTGGACAATTTGTTGTAATTTCTTGGAGATCATTTTATGCATACTTGGTTGCTTGTGAATATAAATATCATTCTATAACATAATATTTCTGATTGAGCCAGTGGTCTTCTTGCAGGTCACATCCTGTTTTTTTGTCCTATATGCAGCCTCAAGTTGAGCACATAATGAAGCGTGGAATTGTTGAAATGAAAAGATATCATTATTAGCCAAGTAGCAGTATGTGAAAAGGATGTAGGGGATCTATAGTGCTTTGTATTATCGGGGTGGTCACAATATACAATATGCTATTTTAGCTATTTTAAAGGATCTCCCCATTTACTGTTTATAAGGAAAACACGGTGAAACCTATAGTCTTGCGGTGACCACAGAGCTGGGTAAAGTCAGAGTTTTGGCATAATTAAATACAAGCTGACCACGTCTTTCCATCTGGCCAGCTGGCTTAACAAATTCCTTCTAACACATGAAGTAATGTCTTTAGAAAGTTCTCAGTGCTTATCTTAGAGATTTGAAGGTAATTTATCTTAAGGTTTTTCCTACCTCATCTGAGAGTAGCAGGATGTTGGCAGAGACCCTGAACCCAATGATGTATCACTTAGGCTGTTTTCACATTACAATTTTTTCCCTGTCCGTGGGATCCTACTTTTTGTAGGATCCCATGGACAGGAAAGGAAAGCATCGGAGGTGACCTCCGGATGCTTTTTCTATGTGCGGGTCCGTGATTATCACGGATCTGGACACAGCGGGGCACTTTTCACTTCTGCAATGTATAATATACATTGCAGAAGTGAAATATAAAGAGTTAAAAATAAAAAAATCATTATGCTCACCTATTGTCTATCCAGCGCTGCCTCCCAGCAAGGTCCGTTGTGCTTACAGGACCTGTGATGATGTCACAGAGCGTCATCAGGTCACATGACCACAGTTACCACGATAACTGCGCTCATGTGACCCGATGATGCTCTCTGACACCCATCACAGGTCCTGTAAGCACAACGGATCTTGCTGGGAGGCAGCGCCGGATAGAGAATAGGTGAGCATAATGATTTTTTTATTTTTAACTCGTTCTTTTACTTAATTACACTTCTGCAATGTATATTATACATTGCAGAAGTGTAATTAAATGGTTAGGGGCAATTTTAGTGTACTGAGCATGCTCAGTACACTAAAATCGTGTCAGAGGAGACATCAGATGTTTCCTCGGACCCTGCTCCATAGGGCCCCATGTTACAGGAATGGGATCAGATCGGATTTGGCATAATTGCCATCTGATCTGTCAGATCCGATTCTATCCGGAGCAGTGTCCGATTTTTGCACCGGAAAGAAATCGGACAAAATCGGATCGGACGCGATTCGGATGGCAATTAGTGCACATCCGAATCAGTCCGATTCCCATAGGGTTACATGGGGGCAAATTCGGATCCGATGCTGTCCGATTTCTATCGGACAGCATCGGATTTCACAAAATCGTAGTGTGAAACCAGCCTTAGATTACTGGATGCAGCTGTTCTGACAAAATCAGAGATTTTAGATTAAGCCATGCAGCAGAGCTGAGAAAGCTGCACCAATCCACAATGAGCTCTCTATTTACAAAGTCTATAAACAGTGAGGTACTAATCACAGCAGTGGGCAGGGAGTATCGGTCTAGCTGACCTCCAGCTAACCTAGTATAGCAATGATCATCTCCTGAAGCTAAAACAAACATAGATGGTGAATGACACACAGTATAAAAAAAGATATGCATGGCTGAATACTGTGTTAACCTCCTACAGCATGCTATCTTCAGATCGCATAGCAAAAACCTGCAGACCGATTCCTTTAAGACGGTCACCATGTATGTTTAGGAATCTGTTCTGCGCAGTGAGCATATCTAATATATAAAGCTGAATGTGTGTATGTATGTGTGTATGTATGTATATCTGGGATTGGCATCTACACCGTCGCAACTACAGCCACAAAATTTTGCACAGTCACATGTCTGGACCCCGAGAGCGTCATAGGCTATGTTGTGCGGCAAAATTTTAACCCTGCGCGTTCAAGTTCACCAACCAATTTTGCCCTTATCTACATAATGGGGAAAAAGTGAAAGGAAAAGTGTTGGAGGAAAATCGACAGCTGCCAGCTACAGCCACAAAATTTTGCACAGTCACACGTCTGGCCCCCGGGAGCGTCATAGGCTATGTTGTGAGGCGAAATTCACCAAACAATTTTGGCCCTATCTACATAATGGAGAGAAAGTGACAGTTAACAGTTGACAGTTGTGAACGAGAGGGGCTTAATGATAGCACCTAAGACTAACAACATATACCAGCATATAGTCACTAAGATGGGACCCTGACATGGAATATTCACCACACACGGGGACATGTATACACACCACATGCACACAAAGAGTAACAGCTAAGGTGGAGCCCCAATATTGGATACTCACCACGCACCCAAACACAAACACGCAACACAGAGACCCCCCCCACTGAGACACACACACATACACACCCTATAGGGACACATGCAGTCACCCCACAGGGACACACACACCACAGGGACATACACACACACACCACACAGACAGACACAGATGTGCACAACTCGTCTCGTACATCTGATATCTTTAATTTCCAAAAATAAACATTTGATTAAAAACGGCCAATGTGCAACACATGTGCCATATAGAGAATTAAAGAATATGTCAGTCACATGAACACCACACAGACACCCCCCCCCCACAGGGACACACACACATACACAACCTATAGGGACACATGCACTCACCCCACAGGGACACACACACCACAGGGACATACACACATACACACCCCACAGGAACACACAGACCCCATAGGGATGGACACACATCACAGAGACACCCCTCCCCCCACAAGGATACACACCACTATGACACCCCTCCCCCCTAAAAGGACACACACCATAGGGACCCCCACAGGGACAGACGCACACCACTGGGACACACACCCCAGGGACACACACACCACACAGACAGACACAGATGTGCACAAATCGCCTCATACGTCTGGTATCTTTAATTTCCAAAAATAAACATCTGATTAAAAACAGCCAATGTGCAACACATGTACCATATAGAGAATGAAGGCAGATGTCAGTCACATCTGTCTATTATGTGTATGTGTGAGGTAACATATACTGCCCGGCGAGGGGGAGGGTTTACTGTTGGCTGGAGATTTATCAGGCTGCCTATAGCAACCAATCACAGCTCAGCTTCTATTTTTCTACAGGTCATTAATATGACATATTCAAATTCTATTTTGTTATAGCTAACAGCAGTTATTTATTAACCCGGGCGTAGCTGGTTACTACAGCTAGTTACTTTAATAATTATGAATGGAAGGTCTCCTCAGTGAAAAGGAACATCATGTATAAAGAATATTTGACTGGGCCATTGTATATCTGGAATGAGCATTAAATTGCATGGGGATTGTTTCTCTTTGTCAGCAGTATAAAAACATTCCACAGCATGGTCTGTCAGAAATGAGTTTCACAGGACAGGGCTTCGAGATTACAGCTGTTGTAATGCATGACATCCTTCAGGGGCCCCAGAGGGAGGAAGAAAAGAAGGCTGTGCACAAAGTATGTGAGTCCCTAGATTCCACAGGGCCGTTGGGCCTGGCTGGTGTGCTTTAAAAGGAACTGTGTCAGCAGCATAGTTTAGATCTACTCTTCAAGCAATGTAGTTTCTATTAAGGAGAATCTAGCAAGTTTTTATTGAATTGGTAGTGTGTTCCCAACACACACATTTGTTTCCCAATTGGACTACGTATGTAAAAACAGCATGTAACATTTGTCACTCTGTTATTTCAATACAGATGCCACTTAGTTTTTCCTTCTTTTCATTAACCTGTTTTTGGTATGGTGTACATACAAAGTACAAGAGGAATGTTGAAGAAATAAGAGGATGAAAGGCTTGAGTCAATCGCTTGGCCTTAAACTAAGCAATGCAAATCTGGATTTAAGTGACCTTATTGATGTTGGTTAACCCTGCAGTTCTGTTCGGTCAAAAATGACCGAATTTCAATTTTTTTATATCATTTTTCATTTGCTTATGAACAACCATGTTCACATATACAGTATAATAATGTAACAGGTATTCAAATAAAACACTTTAATTAGCTAAAAATCAAGACTTTATTAGGTCTGGTAAAAAATAACTGTGTATACTATACACTATAAGTGTTTAGTAGACCTGAACAGAACAGCAGGGTTAAAGCAGCTACCACCTAGTACAAATAATGGTGCTTTGCTGCAGTTGCTTCCAGGTAGTATTTTGTCTCTTTGCAGATGGCCTCTGCATCTCATGTGCATCCTCACTTTACTTAAACACTAAGCCTGAAGGAATGCAAATATAGAGTGAGTGGAGCCTGCTTTATCTGCTGTTAGGTTGCCGAAAGACTGGACAAATATAAAAAAATACCCTATGGCGGCTCTCAACTTTTAGGTGCAAATACAGGGAAAATGCCAACCTAAATCTATATGGGTAATTACCTTCGTGTCTTTGCATAGGTGTTTTGGTAAACAAGATATGCTCCACAAAAAATTTCTATTTTCTGCACTATCTAAGTATGAAATGACTGCTTGCTGTAAGAAATGGCACCATCTTCTGGTGAGAAGTAAATCTAATGTGGAGCATTCACTGCTCTCCTGCGCACACAACTTCTCAAGCATTTCTCTGGGTCTAAACACAAACATCAGGATAAAGCCATATGCTTTGCTAGACACATGCTTATTATAAAAACATCCAAAGACTAAAATTGAAAGAATATATATTCTTTCTAACTTGGCATGAATGTAATAGAATCCTGTCTCTTTCAGAATTTTTTTTTTTAATCTTGTTGCTTCAGACATCTGCTTTGCAACTGATAGCTGAGTGCACTGAGTAGTACCAATTACGGATCACCAGCATCACTCTTATTAAAGGACCACTCCATGGCATCAGCCTATCATACGGGATCGTATACTATGCTGTATATACAGTGCTGGCAACTTCCTCATATGAAGAAGCCCACACACTGAGGAGTTCATAGGACATGGGATTATTACATTTCAGAGCACTATTTTAGTTGATAGGTTACTTTTCAAATCAACAATAAAGTAAAGCTCTATGAGCAATAATTACACATTTGTCATGTGGAAATGTAATCCTCACTTTCTAAGCTTTTTCTGAGATTTAGCATTGACCTTTTTTTATTAGTATTTTAAAACCTAATGTCTGGCAATCTTTCCAATTGATTGTTTTGTCCACCTTAAACTGAATTGCTGCCAATGGTTATTCCCCTACTTCCCCTTTAAGGAAACCAACCAGCAGGATTTAAGGTTATAAATAGTGGTGAGCGAGTACTAAAATACTCGGGTGCTCGAAGCTCGGGCCGAGCATCCCGAGATACTCGTGTACTTGGCCCGAGTACCGAGCCCAATGTTATCCTATGGGAGACCCGAGTATTTTTATGAAATGACTGCCGGCAGCATGTAGAAACCCTAAAAATGTCACAAAAGTCTCAGAAGAGTGCTCAAATGACATGGCAACACCATGGGAAAGACCCCTGGAAGCATTTCTCACTCAAAAGTCACAGCTGTGAACAATCTTGTCCGAGTTTCACGCCAATTTTACGGAGTCACCAGAAAACCTTCCAAAATACACCAAAATGAATATTTTGGGTGGAAATGTTAAGGGCACATACCCAATAGTGAGATACAGCTGGTGTATGTTACTTTTTGTGATTACATGAAAGATTTTACGTGAAAACATTGTGCGGCATTCCGATGTCCCTGAGAAGAGACGTACATGAAGCCCTGTCTTGACATATTGTGCCCATTTTGAGGAACTGGGTCTATTCTAGTATTTTCTTTTGCCAGGGCAGTCTAAAATTGGGAGGCTCACCAATGCCCCTGGATAGAGACGTGCATGAGGGCCTGTAAACCTGAAGTGCCCATTGTAAGGAAGTGGGTGTATAGTAGTATAGCCCTTTGGCAGGGCAGCCAAAAATTGGGAGGCTCCACATTGTCCCTGGATAGAGACGTGCAGGAGGGCCTGTAAACCTGAAGTGGGTGTATTGTAGTATAGCCATTTGGCAGGGCAGCCAAAAATTGGGAGGTTCAACAATGACCCATGCATACAGACATGCAGTAGGGCCTGTAAACCTCAAGTGGGTGTATTGTAGTATAGCCCTTTGGCAGGGCAGACAAAAATTGGGGGTTCAACAATGACCCATGCATACAGACATGCAGTAGGGCCTGTCAACCTCAAGTGGGTGTATTGTAGTATAGCCCTTTGGCAGGGCAGCCAAAAATTGGGAGGTTCAACAATGACCCATGCATACAGACATGCAGTAGGGCCTGTCAACCTCAAGTGGGTGTATTGTAGTATAGCCCTTTGGCAGGGCAGCCAAAAATTGGGAGGCTCCACATTGTCCCTGGATAGAGACGTGCAGGAGGGCCTCAAAACATTTTTCCCATTGAAAAGGAGCCGGTCTCCTGTTGTTGTAATGCCCATTCTAAAAGAATGGGCGTAAAAATTTACCACTGGGGGTATACCTGAAACAACAGCCTAACTATTGTAACGGTCATCATGGTGGCACATGAGGAGAAGGAGGAGCAGTCCAGCGATTATCCAAGGAAGAGGAAGACGACGTGGTGGATGATCCAGTAGCTGACCCAACCTGGCAGGAGGATATGCAGAGCGAGAACAGCAGTGCACAGGGGGAGGAAGGTGTAGCATCCCAACAGGCAGTACGAAGCAGGGTCGTGTCCGCAGGCAGAAGGCATGCAACCGTTCCCCGGAACAACAACACGACACAAGGTGCCTGTGCAAATGTTAGGTCTTCCCGAGTCTGGCAGTTTTTTAAGTTGGCTCCAGATGACTCTAAAAAGGCCATTTGCAACACCTGCCATGCCAGCATCAGCAGGGGTACGAAAACTAGCAGCCTGACCACCACCAGCATGATCAGGCACATGTCAGCCAAGCACCTGACTTTGTGGGAATTACAACAGAGTCGAGGAGCGGTGCTTGCTGATGTCACTGCTACGTCTTCGCGTATTGCACGTGCGAGCCAATCCCCTGTCCATGCTGGCCGTGAACAAGCCTCCGGCCCTGCACCTGAAGTTGCCCACGCACAAATAACACCAACATCAAGCACGTCCTTGTCCCAGCGCAGCGTTCAATTATCCATTCAGCAAACCTTTGAACGCAGGCGCAAATACGCTGCCAACGCCCCACATGCCACAGTCCTAAATTGTCACATTTCGTGACTCATAGCACTAGAAATGTTGCCTTTCCGGCTGGTGGAGACGAAAGCATTCCGCGACCTGATGGCGGTTGCTGTTCCACGTTACTCGGTCCCCAGCCGCCACTATTTCTCCAGATGTGCCGTCCCCGCATTGCATAACCACGTGTCCCAAAGCATCACACGTGCCCTGAACAACGCTGTTTCAGCCAAAGTCCACCTAACCACAGACACATGGACAAGTGCTTGTGGGCAAGGCCGCTACATCTCCTTGACGGAACACTGGGTTAATATTCTGGAAGCTGGGACCCAGTCTGAGCGAGGGACGGAACACGTCTTTCCCACACCAAGGATTGCAGGCCCTACCTCTGTCAAGGTTTCACCGACACTCTACAGCTCCGGAATGTCATGCTCCTCAGCCTCCTCCTCCTCCTGCGCATCCTCATCCACTGTACCCTCCACACCAGTCACAAGCTGGAAGCACTGCAGCACTGCCTCTGCGAAGCGGCAACAGGCTGTGCTGAAGCTAGTCTGCATAGGCCACAAACCCCTCAATGCAGAAGAGGTGTGGACAGCTCTGAAACAGCAGGCAGATCACTGGCTGACACCTCTGAACCTAAAGCCGGAAAGGTCGTGTGTGACAATGGCCGGAACCTGGTGGCAGCTTTGAGGCAAGGCCAGCTGACGCATGTTCCATGCGTGTCCTATGTGCTCAACCTGGTGGTTCAGCGGTTTCTTACATCATACCCAGAGCTGTCTGATCTGCTGGTAAAAGTTCGCCGCCTGTCTGCGCATTTTCGCAAGTCACCTGCTGCTTCAGCTGGCCTTGCCGGCTTTCAGCGGCGTTTGCGTCTTTCGGCCCACAGACTGGTGTGTGATGTCCCCACGCGTTGGAATTCAACTCTGCACATGTTGGTCAGGATATGTGAGCAGAAGAGGGCAGTTGTTGACTACCTGCATCGCCTAAGCCGTCGGGAAATGGGTCAAACTCCACACATAACACCTGAGGAGTGGAGATGGATGTCCGACCTATGTACCGTCCTCCAAAACTTTGAGGACTCCACCAAGATGGTGAGCGGCGATGACGCCATTATTAGCATCACCATACCGCTACTCTGCCTTCTAAAACGGTCTCTGCTGAAAAACAAAGATGATGCATTGCAGGCGGAGCGCGATGACTTGGAGCAAGAAACTGTAGTGGGTGTGGGTGATAACACACAGCCCAGCCTCATGTCATCACAACGTGCAGTGGAGGACTATGACGAGGAGGAGGAGGATGAAGACATGGAGCAACTCTCTGGCCAAATTGAGGATATGACATGCACACCAGTCATACCCTCGATTCAGCGTGGCTGGCCAGAGGACAGGGGAGATGAGGAGGAGAAGGACAGCATGTTCAGTCATCGTGTTGGTCAGCATACTGAAGTGATGGCTGTTAAGAGTCTGGCGCACATGGCTGACTTTATGGTAAGCTGCCTGGCTCGTGACCCTCGCGTTCAGAACATCTTGGCCGACAATCAGTACTGGTTGGCAACACTCTTAGACCCACGCTACAAGGAGAACTTTATGTCTCTCATTCCTGAGGCGGAGAAGTCAGCCAAAATGCAGCAGTTCCAGAAGGCCATAGCATCGGAAGTAGGCAAAGCATTCCCCTCACAAAACGCTAGCGGCATAGGTCAGGAATCGGTGGACAACCAAGGCGTACGGCCGAGAGGGGCACAAGTCCAATCCGCCAGAGGTAGGGGAACAGTCTCTACGATGTGGGAAAGTTTTCTCAGCCGCTCACGTACCACAGCCCGTGAGGTGCGGGGTAGTGCCACAAGAAATGCTAAGTTTGGCCACATGCTGAATGAGTACCTTGCAGATCGAACAACTGTACTGCGAGATTCCTCTGTGCCTTACAATTATTGGGTCTCCAAGCTGGACACGTGACATGAATTGGCTCTCTACGCCTTGGAAGTCCTGGCCTGCCCTGCCGCTAGCGTTTTGTCAGAGCGTGTTTTCAGTGCAGCAGGTGGAATCATTACTGATAAACGCACCCGCCTATCAACTGAAAATGCTGACAGGCTGACTTTAATCAAGATAAAGAAGGGTTGGATTGGGCCAGACTTCACCACACCACACACAAATGACAGCGGAATTTAAATTTTGTTCTGGGAATTTGCCATGTACCTCCACTCA
The DNA here is from genome assembly GCA_033576535.1 of Allobates femoralis. Classification (NCBI taxonomy): domain Eukaryota; kingdom Metazoa; phylum Chordata; class Amphibia; order Anura; family Aromobatidae; genus Allobates; species Allobates femoralis. Next base: position 405,509,715 of record JARQOC010000001.1, on the reverse strand, counting down.
CCCATAGGTACACACTTCTGGACTTCCAAGTGTCCAAGTGTGGGATCAGTAATGTCCGTGGACGTGTACTCGGCCTGGTGGTAGGAAGGAGGATCAGGTTGGGAAATGTGCGGTGCAGTATCACGGCTACTGACACTTGACCATGTGGAAGACAGGGTGTTTTTGGAGGTGCCAATCTGACTTGAAGCATTATCCGCTATCCAAGTAACAACCTGTTGACACTGGTGTTGGTTCAAGAGCGGTGTACTTTAGCGGGCCCCAAGAATTTGGGACAGGACGTGTGAACGAGTAGATGTGCCCCTTTGTTGTTGCGAAATTAGTGCTTGCACACGACCTCGGCCTCTGCCTGCACCACCATCACGTTCACTTCCTTGTTCCTTGCCAACGCCCTTGCGCATTTTGCCTGTATACAGCGACAACAGTCTGGTGACTGTTCGGGTCACAGGAGATTTGGATTTTAGACCCTAACCTGTATAAAGATAGTAAGTACACCAGTCTGGTAACTGTTCAGGTCACAGGAGAGAAGGATTTTAGTCCCTAACCTGTATCAAGGTAGTAAGTACAACAGTCTGGTGACTGTAATGGTCACAGGAGAGTAGGATTTTAGTCCCTAACCTGTATCAAGGTAGTAAGTACAACAGTCTGGTGACTGTTCAGGTCACAGGAGAGAAGGATTTTAGTCCCTAACCTGTATCAAGTTAGTAAGTATAACAGTCTGGTGACTTTAATGTTCACAGGAGAGTAGGATTTTAGTCCCTAACATGTATCAAGGTAGTAAGTACACCAGTCTGGTAAATGTTCAGCTCACAGGCGAGTAGGATTTTAGTCCCTAACCTGTATCAAGGTAGTAAGTACACCAGTCTGATAACCGTTCAGATCACAGGAGAGTAGGATTTTAGTCCCTAACCTGTATCAAGGTAGTAAGTACACCAGTCTGGTGACTGTAATGGTCACAGGAGATTAGGATTTTAGTCCCTAACCTGTATCAAGGTAGTAAGTACACCAGTCTGGTAACTGTTCAGATCACAGGAGAGTAGGATTTTAGTCCCTAACCTGTATCAAGGTAGTAAGTACAACAGTCTGGTGACTGTAATGGTCACAGGAGAGTAGGATTTTAGTCCCTAACCTGTATCAAGGTAGTAAGTACAACAGTCTGGTGACTGTTCAGCTTACAGGAGAGTAGGATTTTAGTCCCTAACCTGTATCAAGGTGGTAAGTACACCAGTCTGGTAACTGTTCAGCTCACAGGAGAGTAGGATTTTAGTCCCTAACCTGTATCAAGGTAGAAAGTACAACAGTCTGGTGACTGTAATGGTCACAGGAGAGTAGGATTTTAGTCCCTAACCTGTATCAAGGTAGTAAGTACAACAGTCTGGTGACTGTAATGGTCACAGGAGAGTAGGATTTTAGTCCTTAACCTGTATCAAGGTAGTAAGTACACCAGTCTGGTAACTGTTCAGATCACAGGAGAGTAGGATTTTAGTCCCTAACCTGTATCAAGGTAGTAAGTACACCAGTCTGGTGACTGTTCAGCTCACAGGAGAGAAGGATTTTAGTCCCTAACCTGTATCAAGCTAGTAAGTACTGTTATGGTCACAGAAAAGCTTGGATTCCGATCTAGATCACCCTGCCTATATCCTCCTAGATTAGTCCTGAGAAGGACTGTTGTGGTCAGCAGCAGTTTGCAGCCCTGCTCCGGATCTACCTATGAGGGCCGCAAATCTGTCCCTAAGCAGCAGCAGACACTGTCCCTACACTCACTATCTGGATGGCTGTGTGCAGAGCACAGCGCGGCCGGGTCTTATAAAGGCTCGGTCACGCTGTGCAGGCCGGCCAATCACTGCAATGCCACAACTAACAGGGCTGTGGCATTGCAGTGGTCTGCCAGCCAATCCCTGCATGTGGGCTGGCTCTCTAAGGGTGTGTGCCCACATAGTGATTTTACGTCGGTTTAGCAGCGAAAACCGCCGGCGGTTTAGCATAGGTTTTATTTAAATTTATGTAAATCCTAAGCAGCGTTAGGACTTACATGTAACCCTATGTAATTTAGAAACCGCTGTGCACACATAGTCGGTTTATGCGAGCGGATCTGCCCGCGGTTGAGCGGTTTTCCAGCGGTTTAGCCGCATACAGCATGTCAATTCTTCTCAGCGGTTTTTGATCGGTTCCATGAAAAAAATCCTCCATAGAAAACCGCTGGAAAAACCGACTGAAAACCGCTGTGCACACGCTGAAAAAAACCGCCGGAAAACAGCTGGAGACTTCAGAGCTCAGAACTGATAATTTCCAGCGGTTTACTGACGATTTGAACGTCACTAAACCACTATGTGGGCACACAGCCTAAGGAGCGCCAACATGCAGGGATGAGGACCACGAGCACAGCACGAGTATCGTGAGATTACTCGGTGCTCGCCCAGTAGCCCGAGTACAGTGATACTCGTGCGAGTACCGAGCAGCGCAGAGCATACTCGCTCATCACTAGTTATAAACTAAAGCCAGACGAAGAATAAGCCCACGCACAAGTTTTCATGGAAGCTATACAGTGCAATCTTCATTATTTTTTTTTTTCCGGCACTGGGATACTGAGTGCAATCATACCTGTACTTCAGTGATGCAAGGTTTGATTGCAGAGAAAGTGTTATCAAACATCAGGAAAACAGCGCAGAGACTAAATGGGGCAGGTACTTCTCCTGCTTGTGACTCTCAGGAGTTCAGGAGAAGCAGTGAGAAGCAGGTTATGGATGGAGGGAGGATGGTTTGGATCAGAGCCCACAGGGGAGTTAAAAGAAACCCAACCCACAAAGTGACGCTGTGCTTTATAAATGGTAATTTGCTTAATTGTTTTCCTGGTGTTTTATAGCACTGTTCTCTTCAATCATAGATGTAATCATTGAACTAAATGTATGATTGCATTCAGTATCCCAGTGTCTGTAATGCACTGGCTACACTTAATAGCCCTAAATCCTGCTGGTTGGTTCTCTTTAATACTGACCATGATCCGGTTTCTCAATTTTGTAATATTCTATTAAAGAATTGTGCAGTGGGGGGCGTGCCCAGGATGCAGGGCTGTGCGGACGTGCCGAGTGAGAGCTCCCGCCAGCACCCAGCAAACACAGGCTTTAGCAGCGGTTATAGGTCAGAGCCGGTCTTCAAAATGGGCCCCAAGAAAAACAAGCCGGCGCAGATACCTCCGGTCCCGCCGCCGATCCAGAGGACGGTACTGGAGGCCTTTAAAGCCCGGGAGACTGGCGTGCCCTGGGAGCCGGCGCCATCATCACTGCACCACATGGAGGAGGGGGAGGACTTCACAGCCACGCAGGGAGAGGACGCGATGGCTGCAGAGGTGAGAGGGAGGCATGCTACACTGGACAGAGGTGTAATGAGGGATCCTGTGAGCCCCAATTCAGCGCCACCAGCTCTCTCTGGTCCCCCCTCCCCCCAGTATCATGGCAGATATGAGGCCCTGGTGGTGGACGATCCCGGGCACATGTATGACCCCCAGCCTCAGAGAGAGGACACTCTACGGCGGGGGCGATCCAAGGGGGGCCAGCCCAGGACCCTACAGGACCCCCACAGACCCACATCTAACCATGGGGCCTCCCAGCACCCTCCCTTCCAGAACTACCCTTCAGATACTGGCTACGATGAGCCCTCAGGACATGGGGTGTTTCGGGGGGCTCTGCCCAGGCGACCCCGAGCGGCTGGGATGACCTCCTTTCCCTCATACCCTCCAAGGAGGACTTTAAGTCTTTAATCAATGAGGTAAAGGAGACGTGCAGGGCAGAAATTGCCACTGTGAGGAAAGACATCCATCTTCTTTCAGGACGGATGGACTCATTAGAGGAGGAACATGACGTCACCAGAACACATCTAGGAGACATACATGACCTAGTCCTCTCTCAGCAACAGGCCATAGAAGCTTTCCAGAACCATCTGGAAGATCTTGATAACCGGGGACGCCGGTGTAACATCAGAGTCCGAGGGGTCCCGGAGTCGGATGATCAGGAGTCCCCTAAGGCTATCCTTCAGTCTATTTTTACTACTATTCTGGGGATCCTGCCTTACCGACGATTAAGATGGACAGAGCTCACCGGGCCCTCAAACCTAAGGGATTGTCCGGCCAACCAAGAGACATCATATGTTGCCTCCATGACTTTGAACTAAAAGAACAGATCATGGCGGCTGCTAGGAATAGTGGCCCCACGCAATTCGCAGGAGGAGAGGTTCATCTATTCCCTGATCTGTCCCTAATTACACTACAAAAGAGGAGGCATCTCAAGCCTCTCACCAAAATCCTCACAGAGCAAAGTATCACGTACAGATGGGGATACCCGTTTGCCCTTATTGCCCGCCGAAACGGCCGCACAGCCATCCTACGCACTCCAGCGGATTCGCTGGTTTTTTGCAGAGAACTGGACATTCCACCTATTGAACTGCCCCACTGGAATATCATTCTTCCAGGCCTGCCTCCGATCCCGGTGTGGTCTAAGAGTCTCCCCCAGAGGGCCACACGGAAGAGGGGTGGGGTCGTGGGCTTCCCTCCTCCCGACGCCCTCGTTGATCTTAGCATTTACACTTGGAGAGTACTTTCTTCTTGGCGATGGAGGGGGGTTGTATGTAACCCGCTCCTCATATATTCTGTTCTTGTTTTTTCCTATAACCCTGCTGGCTCCCATTGGCGCCGATCTTATGTTTAACATGTTTACTTGAAATTCTTTTTGTGCGTTTATTTGCTTGCTTACTCAATGCTGATTCTCCTAACTGCTGGGAACTTTCTTATGGAAGGGTCTGGGGCTGTTGGTCCCTCCCCCTTATCTTAATGCCTAATGTAAGCGGGATTTATTCCCCTCTCTCTGAGGCGTCTTTTTTCGCCTAGAGAGGTAGTGCTCTTCTGCCGTCCAAGTTGAGACGGGGTGCCCGCCGGCATCTGCTGAACGGAGCGCATCCCTCCTCTACTACTCCTGGGAGTCGACCTGGGCTGATTTCTCTCCCCACACTCTTTCGTGATGGGGGTCAGCCCTCCGTCTATTCCCAGCCGGACGATAGTCCGGGAACATTGTGTCCGCAAGGACTGGTTTTATTCATTTTTTCACCTCTGTTATTCTATTGTGTATGCTATTTTGTTTTCTATTGACTCCCCCCTTTCTCTCCCCGTCTCCTCCCATTCCCCTAGGACCAGGGATGCACTTATCAACGGCTCGCCGTACTTCCTGGATTGTCACCCATGGTACGCTTAACACTCAACGTGCGGGGTCTCAATTCGCCCCGCAAGCGTAAACTGACTTTACAAGAGTTAAAATCCCTTAAGGCAGACATAGCCTTTTTGCAGGAAACGCACTACGATGCTAGAGGCTCGTTCAGTTTTGCGAGTACTGCCTACCCGTCCAGTTACTCAGCTTTCTCTAAAAATAAGAGTGGGGGTGTGGTCATCCTAATATCAGCCAGTTGTCCGGTTCACATCCAACGTACACATAGCGATCCGGGGGGAAGATTTGTGGTTCTGGAGGCTCAGCTGGGAGCGCAGAAATTGATTTTAGCAAATATCTATGCCCCAAACTCGGGACAGGTTCCCTTCTTTAGGAGGATCTTCTCCCTTCTCCGTGATCTCCCTCCGGCTCCCATACTATTGGGTGGGGACTTCAATGCTCCCTTCTCATGCACACAAGACCGCCATTCGGTCAGGGGACTTCCCCCATCTGAGGGCCTACAGAGGCTCTCTCTAGAATTTAGGAAATTGATTAGGAGGGAGATTTTGTTTGACGCATGGAGGGTGGATCATCCTGGAGAGGGATCCTTCTCTTATTACTCAGCCCCCCATCAGACGCACACAAGAATCGACTACTTCTTCGTAAGTAGCGCTTTACTTCATATAATGGAAAGGTCTGAAATTGGGGCCATAACTTGGTCAGATCACTCTCCTGTGATTCTAGAACTCAAGGAGGTTCGGGCCCTAAGATCCTTCGGACACTGGCGTTTGAATGAGTTTCTGATGAAGGACCCCCTTGCCAGGACCTCATTACATAAACATTTAGAAGAATATTTCCAGTTTAACCAGACGTCGGTTTCATCGACGTCTATACTTTGGAGGCACATAAAGCGGTGATGAGGGGTCATTGTATTAGAGAGGGAACCAGAATCAAAAGAGATGACGCGGCTCAGCGTCGTACGCTGACCTCCCAGCTGAAGTCCCTAGAGGCTAAATTGGTGGCCGGGCCATCCCTTGCCGTCCTACGTAAAATACTGTGCCTACGTGAAAAATTGAAAGATACCTCAATTAAAAAAGTAGAAAAATTACTCCTATACTCCAAGCAGAGATACTATGAAAGGGGAAATAAGGCCCACTCCTTATTGGCGCGTCGGTTAAAGGAGCGTACCTCTAGGGCTTGTCCTCAGGCTCTCAGAGATACTGATGGTATGATCCACTACAATCCCTCTAATATCTCAAATATTTTTCTCTCCTACTACACGCGTCTATACAATCTTCCAAGTCCCGGAGGAGGGGACGCCTCTCAGAGGAGCAGGGACGTGGAGGCTTATCTAACGAACCTTAATCTCCCTAAGCTCCCAGCGGAAGCTCTAGCGGCTCTAGACCAACCAATCACGGGCGAAGAGGTGGAAGAGACTTTAAAAGACCTGCCCCAAGGTAAATCCCCGGGCCCCGACGGCCTCACATACTTATACTATAAAACCTTTGCCAAAACTCTGCTTCCTCACATGACTTCTCTGTTTAACTCCTTTATGGATGGCACGGGCGTTCCCGCCTCCATGTCACACTCTCACCTCATACTTATTCCTAAGCCTCCTAGGGACCCCATGGACTGCGCCAATTATAGGCCTATTGCACTGTTGAACTCTGACATAAAAATGTATGCCAAGATTTTAGCAAACAGGTTGGCCCCTTGGCTCCCTCAGGTTGTTCACAAAGACCAAGTCGGATTTATACCCTGCCGTCAAGGGGGAGATAACACAAGACGTGTTATAGACTTGATAGATGTGGTCAACCGACGGAGCCAACAGATGCTAGCCTTAAGTCTAGACGCCGAAAAGGCTTTTGACCGCCTGGATTGGTCCTTCATGTTTGCATGTCTTCAATCCTTTGGCCTTCCGGGACGATTTCTCAGTGCAATCAGAGCTCTCTATAGATCCCCTACGGCGTCCATTAAACTTCCCTTTATTACATCCCCCCCCTTCCCTATCTCTAACGGGACAAGGCAGGGATGCCCGCTCTCTCCCCTCCTTTTTGCTTTGTGCATTGAGCCGCTGGCCGCTGACATCCGCAACAACAAAGACATCTCAGGAGTGGCTCTCAGCACGAAGGAATTCAAAATATCCCTTTTTGCTGACGATGTCCTTCTCACCTTGACGAACCTCCACGTCTCCCTCCCTAATCTGATGTCCTCTTTAAAAATATACAGTTCCCTCTCAGGTTATAAGGTGAATCGGAGTAAGACAGAAGCTCTACCCATCAACATTCCACCTGATGTACTGGACTATCTGACCCTGAATTTTAAATTCAGATGGAAGAAGGACACTATAAAGTACCTGGGGGTCAATATTTCGGCCTCCTTTGGTACTCTTTATAAACATAATTTCCCCCCGCTCTTTAAGGAGTTGAGGGCCCTCTCTTTAAATGGGCACCGCTGTCCTTGTCTTGGTTGGGTAGGGTGGCCGCGTTGAAAATGACGCTAGTCCCTAAGCTTCTGTACTACTTCGAGACCTTACCAGTGACGGTCCCTCTGGGAGATCTTAGATCTCTCCAGACGGCCATTATGAGATTTGTGTGGAATAATAAGAGACATAGAATAGCCAAGGACATTATGACAACCCACAGATCTCGAGGCGGCCTCTCAGTCCCAGATATAGTGAGGTACTACTGGGCCTCACACCTCCGAAGAATCCCCTCTTGGTCAGCTCTCTGGGCATACAACAAATGGACGGAAATTAAAAAATTGTGGCTAGCTCCCGTTCATCCCAACTCTTTGTTATGGCCACCTGCCCAGGTGGTTCCACAAGTCCCATTACTAGGTCCCATGCAGGTGACCTGGGAGGTTTGGAAGCATTGTCAAAGGAGATTCGCCCTGTCCTCCCCATTGTCACCAATGATCTCATTTATATATCACCCCCTGCTGCCGGGGGGGCTGGAACCAGCCATGGTTCACCCGTGGCTGTCCGCGGGCCTTTTTAGGTTTGCGGACATTGTTGATAAAAGGACTATGGGGATCCAATCCTTTGAGTGCTTGAAATCTATCCCACCTCTAACTAATAGAGCTTTCTATCAGTACCTCCAAATCCGGGACTTTGCCACCTCCCTATATGGCACCTCGGGGTATCGGTCCCATCAGAATTCGAAAAAATATGCAGGAGGGGAACAAGCACTAGAGGTCTGATTTCAGAGATCTACCAACTCCTCGCTGCCCTAGGCAGTGGAGACCGGGAGAGCTTCTCATACATGAAGAAATGGGAGGCCCTTTTGGGCAGGCAGATTTCCCCCCAGACCTGGCAATATATTTGGGACAGAGCATCCAAAACCTCCATATGCACGCTCTACAAGGAAAACCAATATAAGCTCATGATGTTCTGGTATCATACCCCTGATTTCCTCCATAAATTAAACCCACTTTTACCTGACACTTGTTGGAGATGTAGCCGAGATGTGGGCGACCTGCTTCATATCTTTTGGTCATGTCCAAGATTAAGGGGATTCTGGAGATCTGTTAGAGATCTTATTATGAAGGTTCTGTTTGTTGACATGGAACCGGACCCACTGGTATACCTTCTCAATGCACACACTGGACGGGTGGGCAAACTGGCATCTAAGCTTCTCTTGCATATTCTTACTGCAGCTAGATGCCTGATCGCCCTCTTTTGGAGGAGATTGGAGCCGCCTTCCCTCAAGGATCTGTTCACTAGGTTATCGGATATCAGGAGGATGGAGTACCTGACAGCCCTGTTGGCAGCCAGAGTAGACCAGTTCAATCAGGTCTGGGCCCCGTGGGATTATTTCGCTGCCCAGGAGGGTATTTAATGTTGAAACAGTTTCCCAGGTCCTGGGAGGTCTTACTCCCTTACCCTTCCCTCCCCTACTCCTCCCTTCTCTCCCCCCCCTTCTCTATATCCTTCCCTATCTCCCCCACCTCCCTGCTCGATCCTATTTCTACCCCTCTTGGTTTTCTTGGTTGTTATTTGCCTAATTATTACCTATTTGTTACCATCCATTGTTCAGGGGAGGTGATTATTGTTGGTGACCCTACGCGCCTAGATGTCCCTTTAAGGGAAGTGACCAGATCATACTGGCTCCTGGGACAGGGTGGTTTGCTACCACCAAGGACACAAGAAACACTTGACGATATGGACGCAATATCCCCAGGGGGTTCACCTAAACATACCTTAACCTATGTCACTCGACATCCCTCCCTTATGTTACTGTATTAATGCAATTCACTTGATGGTTTATTTTCTTTCCTGTACTATAAAAAAAAAAAAAAAAACTCAATAAAAACTTAGTTGAAAAAAAAAAAAGAATTGTGCAGTTACAGTTAAGTCACATATAAATGGCTGCTAAAAAGATGGATACTTATTTTCATGAATACTGCCAATTATCGATGATCTAGTATTGAACTTAGTAAGATTTATTTGTACATACATTTATTCATATATAATTATATAGAGACTGAAACAAAAAAATAAATAAAATGAGCCGGAGCATGAGTTGATATATATGCAAAGTAAAAGAGCAAGTTCACACTGGCCATTACTTAACCTCTTTACGGTGCGGGTTATCATACTCCTGCATCTCTTCAGCATGCTAATTTAATGATGCGGAGTTGGAACAGATTTCCAGCAGGTGAATGCAGGGAAAAGCAGCCCTGCACCAAACATGTAGTGCCTCCGATTCGTGTGCATATACCCTTAGGGGCTCTGTGTATGCTGTCCATAATTTATTCTAGGAAAATCTGTGTTCCGGAATGAAAGGGCGCACCTTCCTTCCTTCTCTACTGAATCTCGCCGTGCGGCCATACAGTATTATGACATCTATTATTGTTCATATTTTAGCCCATCTAATGATCCAGAGCAATGTTCCGGTAGAAAGCACAGCAAGGCAGAAACAGTGGCCGCTATCAAATTTGCAGAACAGACTATCTGGTTGACCTGTAGATGCCATGCACAAAGCACATGACGATAAGCACTTTAATTCTATACAATAACACAAGCATCTTATGGATGCAATGCATAGCACTTTAAATGTATGAAACTTCAGCACTTTAAGCACAAAAAAATAAAATAATGTGACTATATGATATGACTATGGTTTATTAATCATGGAACTACTAAATGGATAATCTAGGGTATCCCCAATAGTATAAGAAATCCTATTGACCCCAAGATCGGCATACATGGTGAGCGATGGGGTTTCCTATCACCATGTAAGGCTGACACCTGACCGCAGTGGTATACACACTGTGGTTGGTGATTCATGGGCGAGGGATAATGACAAGTAAAATAGGGGAGACTAATAACGATAACGATAGTTTTAAAATAAAATTAACGTATAGTCTCAAAATAGATTTTAGCATGTGCACATAGCACTTTTTGGATATAAGTGACCTGCACATACACAATTTTGCTCAATTTGCACAAACTACCAAGTGGACATTGACAACAGGCATGTAAACACCGCTGAAATGCAAATGCAGGTGTAAAGGCATATAATGCGAGTCGCAAGATGGCGGACGCCGGATATCCGGTATCGCCATAGCGACGGTAAACTACTCAAATTGCACCGCGCATGTGCGGGCGATCTCATAGAGACGCTGGACACGTGCAATGGCGGCAGGAAAGCAAGTAGGAAAACTGTATGCTGCATAGGAGAGGGCGGACCAGCTGGAAGTCATAGCTGTGCAAGGTGATGAATATCGACATGTAAAGCAATCAAATAAGTATCAATATGGAACAGATAATGTAAATATATGATGTGGAAAATAAGGGCTAAATATAATGATATAAATGGTGAATAAGTGTGCACTAGCACTGTTTTTGCACTAGAGGGCACTATATAGATAAAAAACAACTGAATGTGATAATTGGCAATTATGTGAGCATATGAAAATCAAGGGTATAAAAAACCTAGCCATGACATTGTATAGCTGCTAGAGAAAGGGACAGGATCCCGAAACGTTGTCACCACCCACCTGATGGACGAATAAAGGCGGTTGTTTCACAAAGAAGAGTGCTGCAGTCCTTTATTTTGTGTATATATAGACCTTTTCGCCCGGGGCCCACAGAAACCTGGAGCCGGCCCTTGGTGGGGATATCGTAAACATGGCTGGACGAGAGCCATGACTGGGCTGTTAATTTACAGGGCTGTTCAGAAATGACCGTACAATTAAGCGAGTGGGAGGTGTGTGTTTATATGTAAAATCATCCTTAATACCCATCCTTCGTGATAATATATGTGAATATAATGAAAATGTAGAGTCCCTGTGGGTGAAGATAAGGGAAGGGGGAAAAAATACTAAATTACTGATAGGGGTTTGTTATAAGTCTCCAACAATAGTGAAGGTGGAGGAGAATATCCTCATAAAGCAAATAGATGAAGCAGCGACTCGGGGAGAAGTCATTATTATGGGGGACTTCAACTACCCTGAAATACATTGGGGAACAGAAACTGCAGTTCCAGCAAAGGTAATAGGTTTTTGACAATTATGAGAGACAATTACCTTTCACAATTTGTTCAGGACCCAACAAGAAGGGGGGCACTGCTGGACCTAATATTAACTGACAGGCCGGACTGCATATCAAGTATATGGGTTGGAGGTCACTTGGGTAATAGTGATCACAAAATAATAAGTTTTTAAGTATCCTTTAATAAGATGTGTAGTAGAGGGGCTACAAGGACACTAAACTTCAGGAAGGCAAATTTCCAACGTTTGAGAGATGATCTTAGTGCAATAAACTGGGATGATGTCCTGAGACATAAAAGTACACAAAGCAAATGGGAGACGTTTATTAGCATCCTGAATAGAAGCTGTGCACAATATACACCCTATGGGAATAAGCATGTTAGAAATAGGAGGAAACCACTATGGCTAAATAAGGCTGTAAGGAGCGCAATAAGTGACAAAAAGAAAGCATTAAAAAAATTAAAGCAAGTAGGTAGTGATGAGGCATTAAATAAATACAGAAAATTAAATAACATCTGTAAAAAGCAAATCAAGGCAGCAAAGATTGAGACAGAGAGACTCATTCAAAGCATTTGTATTCACATTTTTCATAAATACATACAGCAAGTCTTCTGTATACAAGTCATAGGTACATTAACCAAAAAATAAATAAATTAAAAAATATTTAACAAAACTATATACAGTACATACCAAAAGTTTGGACACATCTTCTCATTCAAAGAGTTTTCTGTATTTTCATGACTATGAAAATTGTAGATTTACACTGAAGGCATCAAAACTATGAATGTGGAATTATATACTTAAAGTGTGAAACAACTGAAAATATGTCTTCTATTCTAGGTTTCTTCAAAGTAGCCACCTTTTGCTTTGATTACTGCTTTGCACACTCTTGGCATTTTCTTGATGAGCTTCAAGAGGTAGTCACCAGAAATGGTCTTCCAACAGTCTTGAAGGAGTGCCCAGAGATGCTTAGCACTTGTTGGCCCTTTTGCCTTCACTCTGTGGTCCAGCTCACCCCAAACCATCTCGATTGGGTCAGGTTATCTGGCGTAGCACCCCATCACCATCACACCTCCTCCTCCATGCTTCAAGGTGGGAACCAGGCATGTAGAGGCCATCCGTTCACCTTTTCTGCGTAGTACAAAGACACGGTGGTTGGAACCAAAGACCTCAAATTTGGACTTATCAGACCAAAGCACAGATTTCCACTGGTCTAATGTCCATTCCTTGTGTTCTTTAGCCCAAACAAGTCTCTTCTGCTTGTTGCCTGTCCTTAGCAGTGGTTTCCTAGCAGCTATTTTTTTATGTGAGGTTTTTAGATTATGTATATATACTGTATGTGTGTTTGTCATTTTTATATTCACCAACGATTAAAAATCTACCAATGTCCTTTTTTTGGGACGCTTCTTATTTTTTAGAGAGGGAAAAAGTAGGAAAGGAAAGAGAGGATAAAATAAAAAGAAAAATTTTTTTTTTATATACTTCTATATATACATTTTAATCCGCAATATTAATTGTAATTTTAATGAATTTGATGTGCATTTATATGTTATTATTTTTTTCACCTAAAACATTTTCACATGTCAGGATGAATTGGAAGGAAGGATAGGGTTAACAAAGTGATGTCACTAACTGCTACAATCTGATTGATGAATATAACTTTATAATGTGTCCATTGTCACAGTTAACCTAAATCTACCTGAGGAAAACAATGTTCCGTTGTGGAAACGCGTTGTGGTAATAAACGTTTTTTTTTAGTTCAATTCTACCTTTCTCCTTTGTGAATCTGCGCTCCTATTGAGTAACCCTTTCCATATAGTAAATTTCCTTTCACCCCTATGGGTGTATGGTTACTGGAGCTGCAGTTTGCGGAGAACCCCTAACAGAGAACGGTGTGGAGCCGCAGGACCTGCGGTGACGTAGGAGCTCTGTGACACTTGGATCACCTGATTGCACCCCATGTGACATGGAAGCGGAGGTGCAGCGTCGATCAGTACGGGCAACAGGAGAACCCGGTGGAAGCTCTCACTGAGGTTGTGCGGAGGCGGCACAACCGGTGCAGGTGAGAGTCCCCCCCCGCACAGCCCCTCCCAAATGCCTCTAATAGTTTACCGGATCTCCTCTATGGGAGCGCTTCCTATCTCTCTGTTTCGTATAACACATTTATCAATGCTTGGACGTCAAGCCAATAAGATGACAACCTTGGACACAACCAAAATGTCTTAAAGTTCCTGTGGAACCACATACTCTCCAACATAACTTGTAATTACATGAGTCTATAAAGTTTCATAAAAAAAATACCATTTGGTGGTAATCTTGTACTGCGTTTCAATCAAAGCAGTGCACAGTATATTAGAATTAATTTGTTTAAAAATTTCTGAAAACTCAGTATAAAGATCTTTCTCCTTCGCCTCATTGGGGGACACAGACCGTGGGTGTTATGCTGCTGTCCACTAGGAGGCGACACTAGGCAGAATCTGAAAAAGAGTTAAGTGGCTCCTCCTCTGCAGTATTACACTCCTGGAGCAGGAAGTGCTTCTCCAGTTTTTGCTTAGTGTCTAGGAGGCACACACAGATTTTTTAGTGCTCCTAAAAAACTTCCTTTTTTGGATTTTTTTCTTCAAGGAGAAGAAAAGTGGGTCTCTGACGAGACTCCCGGCATGGTCCCTCCTCGGCCCCCCACTGTTGGGGGCGCCTGGTTGAGGTCGACTTTTTCCCCCCACATGCCGCTCCCTCCTCGGCCCACCACTGTTGACGGTGCCCGGTTGAGGTTGAGATGATGGTCTTCCTTCCCCAGCTCCCCACTGTTGGGGACCCTGGGTTGAGGTCGAGGCTACACAGAAGCCCTTGGATGATGGACTGCAGCATCCCTCCCTAACCACCCCCCATGGGGCTGATAGGTTGAGACACCGCAGGTAGGGCACTAACGTGCCACACGGTCACAATGCAGACGCATCGGCGCTGCTGAATGCTTCTGATGGGCACGGGCTGCAGCACTGTGCCAGACTGCAGCACCAGGAGCCACAACTCTGCTAAGTGCTCCTAAAGGGCTCAGGGGACAAGGCTAAAAGGTCAGCTGCATTGCGCAGCACATGCAGGAGACCTCAGCCTGGATGACTACTCCCCAAAAGCCCCAGTCCTGCCGCCACGAGACTGTCCCCTGGGGGTCCCCTAAAGGCTGCAGCGAACGTCCGTGTAACTCCAGGAGATCAGGTTTTGCTGCTCTCTCCTGAGAGGGAAGGGAGCCCATACTGTAAGTGGGAGAGTGGGAGCACCGGTTTTTCTGGGCTCCTTGCAGGGTCCCCACAGCCCCTGGATGCCAGGAGACCCAGTTTTCTGGGATCTCCTGATGGGAGCTGCCACCCTACCCCTCAATCCAGGAGACCCAGTCCCCTGGGTTCTCCTGCTGGGGGCTGCGCTGGGCAAGCGTGCATGTGGCCACAGCTCCTGGGGTCCGGCCGGGTCCAGATCTGTTCTGGTCCCGGACCGGACCTCCGCGCCGGCCTGCCATCATTTGCGGCTTCTCTGTTTACTTGAGGCCGCGGCTTCGGCCTAGCGCGAAGCCGCCACCTTCTTATCCGCCCCCAGATGATGAGAATGACGCGTACAGTGTCATAGCAGAGGGCGGGCCGAGGCTGCACAGCAAAGCAGGGGGCGGGATGGAGGATGCCTGGCGCGAAGCCTATGGCATGCCTTAGGATTCTGGTCCCGCCCTGCTGTTAGCAGCGGCGTCCATCATCCACAGGGCACAGTAGAAGCAGGGTTGAAAGCACAGTGTGCACAACCCTTAGTGCCAGACTGTCTGGTTTGGGCACAGCTTCTCATTGGTACCTAGTACTGTGGCCATGACAGGGTTTCATCCCTGCTGCAGAGCTGAAAGTGAGCTTGGGCCAGCGAATATGTGCGGTGCAGGACCGATAAGGAGCTCAGGAAGAGCTTCCTGTCTGCCTCAGCCCTTAGGACACTGCTGCCAAAGGTCAGAGAGTTCAGCAAGGCAGCCCACCTGCGGCAGCCCTCAGGACGGGCAGCTGGAGTCGGGAGTCAAGGAACCCAGCAGGGCTCCCCGCCTGCGGCAGTACATCATTAAGGCCGCTTCCAGGGGTTCCGGAAAAGGCTTACAGAGCCTCGTTTTGTGCCAGTTCCCAATAGCGACGGCAGGACAACCAGCAATGATGTCCTGATGCATTTAGTCCTGACGCCATACATGCAAGGAATGATGTCATAATATAAGGGGCAGTGTAAACACGTCAGGTGATCAGTTACTGCCCTGTCCTACAGTAGTGTTAATGTCTCTAACCCCCACAGTGCACAGGTCACTCTGGGCAGTGCACATATTTGTTTTTTTCTCTCCACCGTATTAAAGTTACCTGTCAGTACACCTATCACTACAACTACTGGCCAGGCATTCCGCATGCTTCTGCTTTCTATATGGACGCGCAGACAGCACGTAGTTCGTTTTCATGACATTCTCCAAAAATCATCGATTTCGTCCCGACAACCGGTTTAATAACTGTATGGTAATCAAGATATGGCTCCAATTCCGTCAGACACTATGGTTTCCATGCCCGCCGATCATACTCTGTGGCCCGGACGGCTCGAGTCGTTACCTCAGGACTATCTGATCCATAATTCTTGGACGCTGCCAATTGCTCTGCAATAACAGCGTCTACTGCCATCGCCAGTAGACGTGGCATCTGGTTCCGTGGATGGAAGGCGGAAGTGTTTGTAAGGAGACCATCACAGGTCTGTAATGCCTCACTAGACACCTGTTTGGTGAATTACTGTATACCTCAGGCGCTAAGGATTCAAAAGCGTTTTCCACCCCCAGAACACATCAGGACGGTTTGTTTTTGTTTTGTTTTTTATCCGCCGTTGGCATAACTGATTCCGGTCCTTCGGAATCGTTGGGGTTGGTCAGAGCTTAGGCTAAGTCTGACAAAGGATCGGTCGCCACGCAGGGACATTTTTTAGTGGCGGACTTCCTTCAGGTTTCACTGACAGATCCTTCCTCGGGCCCCCACTGTTGGAGAGCCCAGTTGAAGCTGATATAACCTGCGATTACCCGACAACAGTAAGGCGTCCCAGGACTGCTCGCCAATTCTCTCCAGACCCCACAGCTGGAGCCCCGGTTGGCGGTGACGACAGCCAAGTCTCAAAAGACACAGGCTGAAACACCGTGATCCGCAGCGGCACAGGGAATTGAGCTAAGGGTCTCGGGAACCTACGACCCATAGCATACTCCTTCCTCGCCTCCCCGCTGTTGGGGACTCGGGTTGAAATTGGGACCGCACAGGGTCTACCCGGCCTCTATCCCCGGACTACTAAAATGAAACTATGTTGCAGAATGTGGAACACGAGCCCAGCGGCCAATCTCCTCACTGTACCTATATTAGGTACTTGGGTAGAGATAACACGCGTAATGCCCTCTGCTCAGTCCGCTTCGAAGCAGGACCTCGCAGATTCGCAAATGCATTAACCCAATGGATGGGCCCTCTGGTCTCCCGTGTGGCTGTGGCCTGAACCTTCTTCCACGCAGTCAGTTCCTACTCGTCTCAGGAGTTAAAAGTGAATACCGTGAGACCTAAGGCTCATAAATGCAGCCTGAAGTTGGAAATGTCTATACTGCATTCCAGGAGTCTCCCATGTCTGGACGACTTATTCATCAATGCATGAGGAGTCTGCGTACACTGTCGATTTCACTGGACACGTTAAGAAGACTCGGTTGGCGGATCTCCCTCCATGAGTCTACCACAATGCCAGAGCACATGTTACAGCACAGCACACAAACTCAAGGAGTCCCATATGTCTTCCTGATGGCCACATGCTGCAGCATCACATATGGAGTATCGGCCATATTGGTTTTTCCCAGACAAGGCACGGATTCTTCGTCTGGGAATTCGCTTCAGCGGTCTCCTAAATCCTTCACAACGGCTATAAGAGTCCTAGACAGGACAGTGGCAGCATGGGAGGCAGTTCCATAGCCTTAGCTGCACCTACGGCCTCTTCAACTATCCATGCTTAGACATGGCCCAGAAACAGGATGTGGTGTGATGTACTCCCATCACAATGCACGTGCCAATAGTCCCGCCCACACACGAGGATGCCCCTCAATCTACAAAGACTCGTGCAGTATTTCTAGTACTGGAATACTTCAGTCACCTTCTGGCAGTCGGTCTTACTAGGATATAGTCAGACAATGCCACAGCCGTGGCATATGTCAACCACCATGGTGGAACCCGCAGTCTCCAAGTGATGACAGACGTTCGCCACATCCTTCACCGGGTGGAATCCTTGAACACTGTACTGTCACCTGTTCTCATACCAGGCTAACCCGCCAAGGGACGGACTCAGGGAATCGGCCCCTTCATCCAGATGTCTTCTGTCAAGGCTGCCAGCGCCAGGAAACTACAGATGTGGCCCTGACGGCCTCACGTCTCCAATGCTAAGTTTCCATCCTTTCTGGCCAGGTCCTAGAACCTACAGTCAATAGGACAGACACACAAGTCCTAGACGGGACCTGTCTCCGTCTCCCCTATATTCTTTCACACTAACAGGATAGTGCGGAAGGTCAAACTAGACGGTTGCCAGATCTCCCTGTATTTTCAGACTGGCCCAGATGCGCTTGGACGAAAATTTCGTCCAACTCATAACAGCAGTACCAAGACAACTAAAAAGACAGTTCAGACCTGCTCTCTCAGGGCCAGCTCTCCCTCGGAATTCCTCAACCCTGAAAATAGTGGCGTAGCCCTTGAGACCTGGAATTTACCCATGGGTTTTTTTCCCTGGATGTTGTAGCGACCATGGTCGCAGCAAGTAAACCAGCCTTATCCTAGATGATATACCACGAGTGTAATCGTTTTGTTTTTCTTTATCTCCAAGCTCCTCTAGGGGTCATTCCCCTGACCCTATTTCATGCAGAGATCTTTCGTTTCTTCCACTCAGACCTAGACTCAGGTCTGTCCTTGGTCTCTCATACAGCAGGGGTTCAGCCTGTTTCACCTTCTTCCAAAAATGTGTTGCCTCCAGGTCTCTAGGAAAATCCTTCCTTCAAAGGGTCTCCCATTTAAGGTCTCCATACAACAAGACTACACCTGCGGGACTTGATCTTCGTCCTCACGGCTCTACAAGATCCACCTTTTGAGCGTCTATAGGTTATTACCCTTAGCATTCTCATCCAAACAGTAATGTGTTTTGGTGGCAAGTTATTTTTCTCTGCAGAGGTCTCGGTACTTTCAGCGCTCTCATGTAAACCATCTTTTCTGGTCTTCTACCTGAACAAGACTGTTCTACGGCTGGTTCCATCCTTCTTCTTAGGCGGTATACTCTTTCCACCTCACTAAAGACGTCTCTCTGTCATCGCTGTGACCGACTCCAGTCTGTCTGGTCGTAAAGGACCTACATATGCAGGACCTTATCAGGTCCCTACGTATCTAAGTACCCACAACCAGTGCCTCTCTACAGGTCGGATTCTCTTTCTCCCTTCTTCCAGAAGGCAGAAATAATGACATGTCAGCCTCTAAGGCTCCTCTAACCAGGTGGATTCGTCTAACCATCAAAGACGCTTATACCGTCAAAATCTCATCCCTTCCGGCAGCGGCACGGCACATTCTACTACGGCCGTGAGGGCTTCCTGGTCCGTTTGGCACCAGGTGTCAGTCCGACAAGTGTGTAGACAGCCAAAAGGGGTCAGCCTGCACACATACTCAAGCCACTATAGGGCTTGACGTGCCCTCCAGGCGGCAGCAAGCCCGCCTGTCGGGGTATAGTTCTTCACTGACCATGCTCGGTGTCACTAGTTCCATTGTTCTTTCCCACCCAGGGACTGCTTTGGGACGTCCCACGGTCTGTGTCCCCCAATGAGGCGAAGGAGAAAAGGAGATTTTTGTGTACTCAACGTAAAATCCTTTTCTCTTAGCCTCTAATTTGGGGACACAGCACCGACCCTATTGCCCTGGTGGGCCTTTTACTACAGTTCTCACATAGCTTCTCAGCTGTTACATGGTTAACATGTTTACACATGTTTGCCTATTATCACTCTGTTGACTGTTTAAACTTGTGCCTGTTTAGCTCCAGGCCTTGTAGTACTGTGAGCCTGTTTAGTTACAGGCTCTGTTGTACGATTATTGCTTCGTTAACTCTTCACTGTTTTCCACATGCGCCTGTTTAGTTACAGGCCTTGTGGTACTAGTATTACTCTGCTAACTATTAACTGTTTACACACGTGCCTGTTTGGTTCAGGCCTTGTTACACTGTTATTACCTTGTTGACTATATTTGTTTACACAGGTTGCCTGTGTAGACTTCCTGTGTCACTGTTATTATCTGTTAACTCTCCTACTGCTTTAGCACAAAACTGGAGAAGCACTTCCTGCTCCAGGGGTGTAATACTGCAGAGGAGGAGCCACTTGACTCTTTTCCAGATTCTGCCTAGTGTCGCCTCCTAGTAGACAGCAGCATAACACCCACGGTCTGTGTCCCCCAATTAGAGGCTAAGAGAAAAGGATTTTACGGTGAGTACACAAAAATCTCCTTTTCCTGTCTATTCCTAAAACTTTTCCCCAAACAGTCAAAAATGTTAAATCATTCAACATAGTATCATTGTTCAGGATATGATCTAACTTATTTGTTTTCCAAAATGCAACATTTGTGTCCTGTTTTAACATGTCACCATTATTTTTCGGAAAATTAAAATTTATCTTATTTTACTGTAACAAAGCCGACAAGTAACCATTTTGCTTTTTCACAGTCAGGAAGACTAAATTTATCACTAAGTGATCTAAAGGATTGCAGTTCATCACAAAATAGATCCGAGACTACTTTAATACCTTTTTGTTTCCATAAAGACAAATCTAGTCTGGGTAAAATAATTTGGAAGATATCCATTGATATCCAGTTTGGTTTAACAAGATCATAAGTTTGTTTTGAATTACGCAGTAAAGTCCTCCACGCCTGAATAGTATTTTTAATTGGCTGTGCAATGGGAAGCATTTTTTTCCGAATCAAGGCATAAGATAATAAATAAAGATATGGAGAAATACCTTTCATATATGATCTCAATGCTCACCCATGCTGGCTTATCTCTAAGTTCACCAAAATCTCACCACATTTCATACCCATTGCACCTAGTTCCCACCATTTATAACTATTTTTGATCATAAAAGCTAAATAATATGTCGAAATGTTAGGTACCCCCATACCTCCTCTTTCCCTATTTTACAATAAGATATTTCTGGCAATTCGTGGTTTCTTCCTGACCCATATAAACTGACTTAATTGAGTTTGAAATTTTTCTAAAAATCTTTTTAGAAAACAGAGTGGAATAGATCTAAACAACTATACTAATTTTGGCAAAACAAACATTTTATAGGAAGTAATCCTACCAGTCCAGGATATCTCTAATATGGATAGATAAACCAATAATTCTCTTATTGTCATATAATCATCCTTTACATTCTTCTCTACAATATTAAGTAATGGGCTAGTTATAATTATTCCTTGATAACGCAAGCGACTAGTCTCCCAAGTAACTAAATGAAATGGTGGATGAGGAAAAAGCCAATATGCTAAATGACTTTTTTTGCAACAGTATTTACACAAAAATATGCCAATGACAGACAACATGATCAGTGATGACAAAAACTCTCCATTAAATGTAACCTGCTTAACTAAATCACTAAAGTTGACAAATACCAGGCCCGGATGGGATACACCCCAGAGTACTGCAGGAATTAAGTACCATCATAGATAAACTATTATTTTTAATCTTTAAAGATTCCATAATAACAGGGTCTGTACCACAGGACTGGCGCATAGCAAATGTGGTGCCAATATTCAAAAAGGGGACAAAAACTGAACTTGGAAATTATAGGCCAGTAAGCTTAACCTCTACTGTGGGTAAAATCCTAGAGGGTTTTCTAAGAGATGCTATACTGGAGTATCTGAATAAAAATAATCTCATGACCCAATATTAACATGGGTTTATGAGGGACCGTTCCTGTCAAACTAATCTGATAAGCTTCTATGAAGAGGTAAGATCTGGACTGGACCAAAGAAATGCAATGGATGTCGTGTATGTGGACTTTTCAAAAACGTTTGATACGGTGCCACACAACAGATTGATACATAAAATGAGAGCAATGGAGATAGGGGAAAATATTTGTAAGTGGGTTAAGAACTGGCTCAGTGATAGGAAACAAAGGATGGTTATTAATGGAACACACTCAGATTGGGTCACAGTTAGTGGGGGTACCACAGGGGTCAGTATTGGGTCGGCTTCTTTTTAACATATTTATTAATGACCTTGTAGGGGGCATACAGAGTAGAATCTCAATATTTGTAGATAGATGATGGGAGTGATGGTGTGTCACGGTCCGCGCTGCTTCTGGATTAAAAACTCACCAAAGAGCCCAGCAAACTTTCATCCTCTTTATTCCTTATTCCAACGCGTTTCAACGCCACAACCCGGCGTCTTCCTCAGGGATCTGATCCCTGAGGAAGACGCCGGGTTGTGGCGTTGAAACGCGTTGGAATAAGGAATAAAGAGGATGAAAGTTTGCTGGGCTCTTTGGTGAGTTTTTAATCCAGAAGCAGCGCGGACCGTGACACACCATCACTCCCATCATCTTTCTTGGAACATACCACGATCCAGTGGTAGGTGGAGGTCCTGCAGCAGCTTGGAACATTGATTCCTAAACGCAGTCAAACCAGTTGTGGGGACCACAACTGGACCAGGTGAGCGGCCACACAGCACCACCATCTACATACTAGTGTCACTAGTGATAGGGCACTATTGCGCCTCTTGTCCCCCCCCCCCCTTTATATTTTGCAATATTTGTAGATGACACTAAACTCTGCAGGGTAATCAATACAGAGGAGGACAATTTTATTTTACAGGAGGATTTATGTAATCTAGAAACTTGGGCTAATAAATGGCAAATGAGCTTTAATGGGGATATAAATGCAAGGTCATGCACTTGGGCAGAGGGAATAAAATGTATAATTAATTGTAAAACACTGGGCAAAACTACCACTGAAAAAGACCTGGGTGTATGGGTAGATGATAAACTCACATTTAGTGGCCTTGTCAGGCAGCTGCTGCAAAGGCAAATAAAATAATGGGATGCATTAAAAGAGGCATAGATGCTCATGAGGAGAACATCATTTTACCTCTATACAAGTCACTAGTGTGACCACACTTAGAATACTGTGTACAATTCTGGTCTCCGGTGTATAAGAAAGACATAGCTGAACTAGAGCGGGTGCAGAGAAGAGCGACCAGGGTTATTAGAGGACTGAGGGGTCTGCAATACCAAGACAAGTTATTAAACTTGGAGTTATTTAGTTTGGAAAAATGAAAGCATAGGGGTGATATTATAATAATGTATAAATATATGAGGGGACAGTACAGAGACCTTTTTAATGATCTTTTTACTCTCAGGCCTGAGACGGGGACAAGGGGGCATCCTCTACGTCTGGAGTAAAGAAAGTTTAATCATAATCACAGACATGGATTCTTTACTGTAAGAGCAGTGAGACTGTGGAACTCTCTGCCACATGATGTAATGCAAAACAAAAAGGAAAAAGGGACGCAAATGTGTAGGATCCCCTTATTAAAAACGTTTAAGTGGCGTGGGTAGTTGGCCACTCACCTTATCGGGTTGTGCAAGTCCTGCACAACCCAGTTTACCAGCCTCCGCCGCTGGCGGTATGTGCACTGCCTCTCCGCTCTCCTCTCTCCTGGTCTTGGGAACAGGACCTATCCGGTCACGTGACCGCGAAACTGAATTTACGTCACCGCTCTTTGTTGTTGGATGCCAGGGAAACGCCAGGTCCTCTAGGCAGATTGTTTGTGCTGTTCCTGAGCTGCTCCAGCCGCCAGTCCCTCACAAAGGGAGTGTTTTCATGCAAAAAATAGTAATGGCGGCCTGATGAAGACTGATTTATACAGTTGAAACGCGTAGGGGAGCTAAGAAATTAATAAAAGGTTTGTCATTTATTAAAACATCTTACATGTCTGCTTGATCCTCAGAGCGCTCCTAATCATACCGCCTTTACTATTTTTTACATGATGTTGTAATGAGTGAGTCACTACTAACATTTAAGAATGGCCTGGATGCCTTGCTTGAAAAATATAATAGTATTGGTTGACGTCATTGCCTGCGCCGACCACAGGAAGCCGGAAGACGCTGCATGAAGACGGAGGATCGCGATGGCAGCGGCGGGGACGGCGGCGACAGGACAGTGATAAGTATAATGATTTTACTTTACAGGTTTCCGGAGCAAGGGGGGCCCTGGATACTAATGGGGGGGCCTGTAGACTGATGCGGGTTGCCGGCGGGCTGCATATGTATATGACTCGCGTATAAGCTGAGGGGGGTACTTTTCAGCCCAATTCTTGGGCTGAAAAACTCGGCTTATACGCGAGTATATACAGTAATCATTCAATAAACGGTCTCCAGATTGAAAAGAAACGATTCATTTTCATTATGTTCTGCCTCCTCTCTGTTGTCATTAATGTTGTTCATGTGTTACTTCAGACAAGTCCGGGAGCCTTTTGTGTATCTCTCTCAAGATACCATAAGTCTCTTTGCCACCATGGCTATACCATGTAATAGTCTGGTCGATTTTTGCCCGTGGAATCGCCACTGAGGGAGTTGAACAGCCAGACCAATTGTGTATTTGATGGTAGATTAAATCCACAAATTGCCCTATAAATAATTCAAAGCGGAGTGTCTCTCCACCTCTCACCTGTGACATATTTTCTAAGGGTGACCCATCCACTAGTGATTTTCTTCCTCCAAATCTTCTGTAGTTTTTTGCTTTTCTCATGCTTTGAAGAATCGCTTAGGGCCCGGTAGAAGCATGTCATCCCTGAGCTTTTTATAGATGTACGAAACATAAATATCCCCAACGTCCAAGCTACCTAAGTCATCCCATGGATTATTGCTGCATTCCCTGGAATCTTCTCTTAGGTCCCTTTCACACTAGCATTTTTTTCAAATTGCAGCAGATTAGTCAGATTTATCGCATCTGCTGCTTAACGACCGCACTTGTAGCGAGCCCCATGCATTGTCTGAATCTTGCGGCAGGTGCGGTATTGCCGCAGTATCGGCAGTTGTGGCCACGAAAAAATTACGGTCAGCAGCATTTTTTTTTTCGCGGCCGCAACTGCCACAAGTGCCTGAACCGCTGCTATACCGCATCTGCCGCAAACCCCATAGACAAAGCATGGTGCCTGCCGCACGTGCGGCCGTTAGGCGGCAGATGCGGCACAGCTGCCGGATCTTCCGCAATTTGAAAAAATCAGCTAGTGTGAAAGGGGCATTGCTTTTTGCATGACATGAAAATTCAGTTGAGTGAATTGCAGCAGGTGAGAGTCAGTCAGTTGGAATTTGTCTTCCTTCCCCATAAAGCAAATCTCCCATTGTAGTTAATCCTCTTTCCCTCCAAGCCCTAAAGTCACTTTCTCTCTCCCCAACTTAACATCAACATGAGCCCATGGATTTAAGTATCTCAAAACCCTCCAGGTCAGATTCAGTTTTTTCTAACCGCCTTCTAACATACTGTGGTATCTCAACAAACTAATGCCAATTTAGTATTTTGCGGGTTATTTGACCAAGACACGTGAAGAAGAGAAGTCTGATCCCAGGGCTTGCAAAATTTTGACTCTAATTTATAATTGGAGTACCTATTTGATTTCTTTAACCAATCTATTACATGACGGACAATACACGCCAGGTTGTGTACCCTAACATTAGGCAATCCTATCCCTCCTCTATCCTTTGGGAACATTAGCATTCGGATACATATCCATGCTCTCTTCCCTCTCCACAAAAACCCAGAGAATACCCTATTGATTCATTTGACATCAGTGTGGCGCAACAGCAGTGGGACAGTCTGTAGAGGGTATAACAACCTAGCAAAACTGATCGCCTAGATTTAGTGTACTTGTTCTTGTCTCCCTCAACCTCATGTAAAGCGCCATGGAACCTAATGGCGCTATATAAATAAATAATAATAATAATAATAAACTGATCATTTTGATCAGATTGCACCTGCCCAGCAAACACAGCGGAAGATTCCTCCATCCTTCTAACTTCTTCTCTATCTTTGTTATTGGTGGACCGTAGTTTAGCGAGTATAAAGACCCTGGGGCTCTTCCCAAGTAAATTCTAAACACTTAATATAGTTGGGAGCTATCTTAATACCACTGAGATGTTTAGCTCCCTCTCCCCCTCTCCCACAACCATTGTTTAACATCAGGATCTCACATTTTGACCTGTTCAAATTGAACCCAGAGAAGTTCCCAAAAATATCCAAGTCTCGCTGCTATTCTTTTTAAGAAGACAATCACATCAGCAAAAAACGCTGATTTAACTACCTTACTCCCTATTTTAATACCCTCAAATACTTCATCATCATTGAGGAAACGAGAGAGTGGCTCAATAGCCAGGTTAAAAAGTAGTGGTGATAAGGGACAACCCTGTCGGTTGCTCTTTTCCAGGGCAAACGCATCCGACAGGAACCCCGGGGGTATACACCCCCTCGCCCATGGGTTGGAGTATAAGGTGTTAAGGTAAGTTCGAAAAGTCCTCTGCAGACTCATGGTGTCCAAAACCAAGTTCAGTCACGTCCATCTCACATTGTTTAATGCCTTTTCAGCATCCAACAATAACATTGCCGGAGACCCACCACTCATCATCCCCGATCCCCTCACGGCATCCAGCACCAAAATTGCCTTCCTAACATTACCCACATATCTTTCCTGTTGTTTACCTATAACTCTTGGTAAAAACCAAGCCAACCTGTCTGCCATAATTTTAAGAAAGTATCTTGAGGTCTTGGTTAATTAGGGAGATTGGCCTATAACTAGAGGGGTCACCCATCTTCCTCCCACCCTTGGGTAATAATTTTAATGTATGCAATGTTAACTTGTTTTGATAGGCCCTACCCTTTAATGATGATGATAAACCAAACGACCAGATCAGGTGTGACCTGTTCCTTTAGAGCTTTATAGTAATCCCCACTCAATCTGTCTGCTCCTGGTGCCTTATGGGACCCCAGACCCGCTATTGTTTGCACTTCTTCCGCTGTAATCCTTTCGTCTAACGTCTCCAGCTCCAACTCTGTAAATGTGGGCAATCCAACCTGTCTAAGCCATTCCTTTCTTCCCACTCCTCCTTTCCCATTGGCCTTATAAAGGTTGGCAAAATATCTCCACAAAATCGCGTTGGTCTCTCTAGGATGTGTCGTTGAGGTCCCGTTATGACTTTTCATGGATGTCATGTTTGTAAGTGATCTTTTCCCTTTAGGTAGATTGGCTAGAATCCACCCTGCTTTATCCCCAAACCTATGTAAATCCACCTCCCACTGCCCTTTGCACATCATCTCCTTCTCTCTAGCCCAGGCCTCGAACTCCTATTTCGCACTCACCCATTTAGATTTGGAATCAGCGGTTTGTTGTGCTCGAAAATCCAAGTATGCCCCCTGACCGCTTCACTTGCTGCTTTGAAGTGATCCAACGTTTGTTTTTTCAAAGTCTGCATATGCCATACTCCCCCCTCTCATCACCACCTTCCTCATTTTCGAATATAGTCAGCGTTCTGCCTTATGTTTCATGTTATTTAGGGCAAAATCCGTACACCATTCCTGTAAAAGCTTATCAAAATTACTATCCCGTCTAAGATAATCAGGGAATCGCCATAAAAAGATGGTACCTCATGGATACAGGTCCCTAAGATCTAAGGAAACTGGACTATGGTGCGAAATCATATCTTCAATGGAGATGGCTTCAACCCTGTCCACCATGGAGCCTCTAAAGGCTGGGTTACACGTGGCAATGTGCCAGCGACCCGAACAACGATGGGGATCGCTATCTGATCACTGGTGAGCTATCACACAGGCAGACTCAGCAGCAATCATCCTGTCTGTACCCGACACCTGACGATCGCTATGATTGTTCAGGGTCTCGGGCACAGACTGGGGATAGTTGGTCGTTGCCCCTGTCACACATGCCCGATGCATGCGTGACAGCGGCAGACCAGCGACAGAAAAACGTTCCTGGCCACTCTGCAATGATCAGCGAGCTGATGGTTGATCGTTGCGGGATGTCACATGCAGCGACTTCAATACGAGGTCGCTGCAACATCACAAAAGCAGTGACGTTGTAGTGATATCGTTAATGATATCACTGCATGTAACGGGCCCTTTAGCAGAAATAGATCTACCAATAATCAGACAATTGCAGCTTGGGGGAGAAAAAGTTGTATATAAATACCTCCTCACTGTACAAGTGCCTGTCCAGCATCCACTGTCTGTAAGCCGCGCGCCCTATGTGCATTTCGGCCAATCCTTCATCAGGCACCATGCAGTGCATATTATTTGAGTATAATGAGCTGGGGCACGTGACCATGAGCTACCTTTGCAGCTAGCCTTCTCCAGCCCCCGGATACCACTCCAGAGCTGCCCCCCCCTTGTACAGTTCAGAAACTGTAGATTCAGATTGTAAGCGACAACCCCCCACTTTCCCCCAAAATTTTGGGGTACAAAAGTGCATTTTATAATCCGAAAAATAAGGTACTTCAGATTTCTTGGTAGACCAAACACAAACATTATTGGGGGGCTTAAAAATCTAATGGTTGACTTTTTCAGCAATGTTTGGTTCAGAAAACAGCATGTATTAATTACTAATAAACCTTTTTATATTTACAAATCATAAACAGTGCCTAGGCACCATCCAAGGAAGGCACTTCTTCCATGAGCTCCCAACCTTAAGCTTGAAACCATTGGTCGTACTTCTGCACTAATGCATCCTACCCTAACAGCAAACTCATCTTAAGAGTGTGCTGCACCTGGTGGACCAGGGTGATCCCTAGACAAGAGGTCTGGAGGCTGGGTGACTTGAGAAGCTGAAAAGTGTTATCAGCTCCCTGTTTCCCCTGTCTCCCACAACACCCGACTGGCAGGAGACGCCGGCAGTTACTCATCGGTCCCTGTACATCACCTCCTGAAGATTCCCTGATTATTCCCCCAGCCAACCAATGTTACCTTGTCTGCAGCGTCCCTACACACCATTGCGGACACTATCACACAACAACTGATGCCAAAAAAATCGATGCCAGGTTATTGTCCTTTCATACTCAAAAAATTTCTACAGCAGAACAGCAGATTTTTGACCTTGAGGACACGGTACAATCTTATGCTGCCCAATTTAAAGATAAAGATCTTGAAATAGAGCAGCTTCAAGACAAATTCGATGACTTAAAAATCAGTGTCGTCGAAATAATCTCAAGCTTGTAGAGGTTCCTGAATTGGTAAAAGACTGACAACACTTTACCTTCAGAAGGCTCCCGCGAGCTCTCAACCTTTCTGACCCCTCCGGCTCAATGGTGGTGGAGAGGGCACATCGTCTAGGACCTCCAACCCAGGGTTCAAATGCACGCTCACGTCCTGTACTCTTCAAACTACTTTACCAGGACAAACTGCTACTGTATAGATGTTTAGAGCTATGCCGGAAGTAAAATATGAGGGGCACTCCCTCCTTATTTTTCAAGACATTTCTGCATTGGTAACAGCCAAACCGGCCAAAAGCCTTTTCACCGGCCTACAAGCTTCTCCATGATCGAGGCATGCAGTTCGCCCTTTTATACCGTCACGCCTCAGGTTTGACATTGGAGGAAAAAGAATGTTTTTTGATAATGATAAAGCAATGAAGGAATTAAATTGTTCCTCACGGACCTCATCCCCGACCACCTGTTTCTGTGTTCCTGATGTTGGTCGAGAGAATTTATAATCTTTATTTTCTTTTTTCTCTATTCCTTGTACCTGATACAAGGTAGCTGAGGTTCCTTGTTTATATACAGCTATTGACTTAGTTTAAATTTAGTACATGTTGCTGACCAGTAATCTTCATTGTTTATTCTTGGGTTCTCCGTCGAGATTCTATTTTATGATGTTTCACTTTGTGGTTTACTTATTCTTTACTTATTCTTGTTGGGCATATTGAGGGGTGGGGGCATTGGAGATCTGCTTGCTGGGACAGACTCCGGCCCGATCGTCTTAATATTGATATTTTCCATCTGAGGCCTCAGTGTGGTATAGGCTAATATGGCTACTTCTGATAATTTAGCTCATCATCTCAATATTGATACTCTTAAAGTTCTATCCTGGAACGTGGCTGGTCTTAACACCCCGGTAAAACGTAGAAAAGATCCGTGGAAGACATCCTTCGCTATGCAACAAACACTATCCGGAATGTGTTGAGGCCCCCTTCTCAAATAAGAAGTGGGGGGGACGTTACATACTCATTAAAGTTCTTGTCGAGTAGAGAGAGTATTGTTTGATTAATGTTTATGCATCTAACACAGCTGGCCCTTCTTTTTTCAGCAAACTTTGGAGGTCATCCATAGACAACATTTTATTAGGAGGTGACCTAAATGCCCTCCACAACGCCTTTCTTGATAGGTCTACTCCACTGCCTGCATCTCACTCATAGACGGGGATTGTCTCTACTTTACTAGATGGGCTTGATCTAGTCGATGCCTGGAGATGTTGTCATTCTACTGATAAAGATTCCAGGGTCCATGATGTTCATACTCGCATCGATTACTGGCTGATTTCTGCACCTATTTTTTCATCTTTGAAAACAGTTGAAATTCTCCCAATGGTAATATCAGATCATGCCCCTATCCTTTTGACCCTGGACCTCCCCACGTGTAAAATGGTCTCAAGTCGATGGCGCTTCCCTTCCTATCTTTATACGTCGGATGAGTTTAAGAGCAGCCTGACGGGGTAGTGGGAAACTTTTGTGGAGGACAATTTGGAACACTTGGAGGAACATAATTTATTCTGCGCCACCGCTAAAACGGTACTCAGAGGATACATTATTTGTTACGTCTCACAGAAAAAAAAGTTATCCTCCCTGAGACCTCTCCTTGACCAGCTCTCTCAAACATACAGGAATATTCAGCAGCATAATACCCCTTCAAACAGATAAACTTACCTGTCGACCAAGCAGACCATAGACACTCTACTGCACGAACAGGCACATAATCAACTAGCCCATCAACGTAAGATATTTCAGGTGGGGCAATAAGCACGGATGCCTCTTGGCATCATTAACTAAACCGTTTAAAACAAAAACCAAAATTCCTAATATCAACCTCCCTGATGGCTCCATCAGCCGGGACCCGACAAATATCTGTGCAGTGTTCAGATATTTCTACGCAGATCTTTATGGTCCATCCACCGACTATGAAAGAGGGATACGAATTTCTACGTAGTGTCGATCCACCAGTACTTTCCAACCCACAGAGAGAAATATTAAACCAATATCTCCGGAGGAGGTCGGATCAGTCATTCAGTCTTCAAAATTGTTTAAAGCACATGGCCTTGACGGATACTCGGCGAAATTTTATAAATTGTTGAGACCTTTACTTATACCCCATCTTATCTCCCTTTTTAAGGCCCCGTTACACGGTATGATATCGTGAACGATATCGCTGAAACGTCAAGGGTTTGTAATCGTTCAAACGACATCGTTACTACGTCATTGCGTGTTACACCGAGATAAGACTACGATAAATCGTTGGATCGTCGATCGCAGATTTGAGAACATGTTCTTAAATCCAACGATCCTCGATCAGCCAACTTGCTGCTTAGTTGCGTGTGACACAGCGATAACTTCCCCTATTCACAACAGTGAACAAGTATCGTTTGCTGGGTTGTGCGAACGATAGCTGCACCCCACATTATTGGCACGTCGTTCACGATATCTAGACGTGTGACATCTCTCCAACGATCTCAAAAAGATGTCCTAATGACTGCGCTCCAGTGAGATCGTTGGTGAGATCCTTACGACTTTGAAGCGTGTAACGGTACCTTTAACCATATTGTAGAATCGGGCATCATGCCGGACCGATTTAATGAAGCGTGCCTTTCGCTTTTATTAAAGCCAGGTAAAGACCCGCTCCTCCCTGCTTCATACCGCCCAATTTCTCTTCTGAATGTAAATTTCATATTCCTAAAATCATGGCCAACAGATTGCAATCCTTATTGCCCAGCATTCTCACCAGGTCCCAAACGGGCTTTGTTAATGGTCGTTCCATTACTTATAATATTAGAACGGCACTAGCTGCCATCACACGTAGTCATCAAACTAAATCCAAGCAGAATATATTGATCAGTGTAGATGCTGACAAGGCTTTCAACTGTGTGTCTTGGTCTCATCTCATTCGTACACTGAAGCATAGGTTGTTTGGAAATACTTTCTATAATATGATTTGGGTGATTTATTCTAATCCTCAGTCTTCAATTTGAATCCAGGGTACGCGGTCAACCTCTTTTTATATATTCAGAGGTACGAGGCACGGATGTCTCCTATCCCCTCTGCTTTTTAATATTGCTCTAGACCCATTGCTTAGATATTTGGAAACGACTCCCTCTTTTGAGTGTATCAAGATTGACCACCATACACTCAAAACGCTAGCATTTGTGGGTGATATCCTGCTTTATGGTGGCCGGTCCCAAAAATTGTATTCCTCATATAATGAGAGTTTTTCATGTGTTTGGGGCAATCTCAGGATTTTGCATTAACTACAACAAATCCCGTGTGTTGGCGATTTTTAAAGAAGCCCAGCAAGGTTGGATATCCTCTTCCCTTCCAGTGGGAAGGTAGTTCTCTGTGCTACCTGGGTATTCTCCTACTCTCTAATCCTCACAATATTTACCTGCTCAATATTCGACCCTTAATCTTGGCGGTAATACGGGAAACTCAATCTTGATAGTCTCTTAAGTTATCGTTTGTGGGTAGAGCCCCCCTTATTAAGATGGTCTCCTTCCCCAAATTACTTTTCCCACTACAGACATTACCTATCCTCTTATCTAAGGCTGATGATACAGTTGACTAAAATCTTTAGGCAGTTTATATAGGGATCAGGGGGAGGATCTAGGATCGATGTCTTTATGTTGCAGCAGACTATATCTATGGGGAGTCTCAACTTTCCAAATTTACGACTCTGCAGTATTGCTGTGGTTTATCGACATTCTCTAGACTGGATCTGGGCCTCCACCCGCTATACCAACACCGCGATTGACGAAGCCCTTTGTAACCCCATGAGCCTTCCGGTTTTACTTCATCTACAACAAAATAGAGTTCCTATTGAGATTAGAAACAACCCTCTTCTGTGGTCAGTTGTCCTGGCGTGGCGACATGCTAGAAGACTTAGTGGACTAAACCCTTACATCTCTATATTTCTTCCTTTCCAGGGCAATCCTTTTTCTACAGGGTAGATCACCCCTTAATTTATAGAGTACTATGGGAAAATAGGTGCAGAATGGTATGGTATGCGATGTCTTGACAGTCACTCAACATTCTCTGGTCCCGCAAGATATAATATCCAGATATACAGTTCTGGAAGGGAACCATTTTACAATTGCTCAGATCAGGCACTATGTGGATTCAATTTTGTGACACATGCCGGAGAACACAAGAGCAAATTGCTTGCAGTTGATCTCCCTTATGGCCCTTAAAGGTGCTTACTCATTGAGCCTGATATATAAATCTATTAGACCCACTATATCATAGACGGGTTCATCACCAGACCTGGGAAAATGGACACTACCTAACTACCTAATTATACATTACAAGACATTCTGACAGCCACGCAGCGTATTAACACTGTGTTGCCATATGATAGTTAATTAACTATGGCACTCATGATTTTTCATAGAGCATATATCTCCCCGGAGATCAAATCTAAAATGTCTCCATCGGGTAACCTGTCCTGTCCCAAATGCCAGCACTTTCCAGCTGATATATATCATTGTCTTTGGGAATGCCCTAATATACGGGAGGTTTGGAACATGCTTTCTACATATCTCATCAATACTTTTGATATCCATTTCCCTCTAACTCTGGAATGGGCGTTGTTTAACATACTCCCACAAAATCGTTTGATTACACACTCTGCTCAACAACAACGCATATTGTTCATTTGGGCAGCGGCTACTCGTAAGAGTATCCTTCATTTATGGGCACAGGACACAGCCCCTTCTATGAGCCTAATTGCCATGAAGGTTGAATATCTTTTCAAGATGGATTGGATAGAATCCATACTTCAAAAAGAAAAATATACAGAATGCTTCTTCTTTACATGGTCTTCCTATATAAATATGCAGCCACTATCTGTCTGCCAGGCAATCCATAGGTGCTTCCAGTTCACGGATTGGTACATGAGAGAGCTACTCGCGGGTAACTTGCCAGTCAAGATGGATTGAATGACCACACATAGTCTGACTTATGCCCAGGGAGGAGGGGGGTGGGAAGGAAAGGGTGATTGTTTACGCTGTAAAATGCCGTCTCACTTTGAACTTGGTGATATTTATCTCACTGATCCTGTATACCTTTATTTCATCTGTATTGTTGTATCTCTATTTTGTCAATAATGACTTATAAACAAAAACAAAAATTTTAAACATTACATTTTCATGTTCAATCAGCTAATACAAAGAATGTGGCCCAGCATAATGCTCCTTTTTCACATGCTCAATTTCTACAGAAAACAATATTGAACATGTATTTTTAATTAAAAGTACAATAATTACACTAATATAATGTATTTCCAACAACTGTATACAAATTAAAAAGCCTCAAAGTTGCTATGATAAAATGACATTTAACACACAGAAGCTACATGAAGATGAAATAGAAAATAATTTCAAAAAATGCTCTTATTTCCCTTCAGGGAAAGTGAAATGGTAAGCAGATGGCTTACTTGGAGTACACGATTATTCTCCTAAATGCATTCTAGAGTGCTGTAGTATGGCTATAAATCATTTAGGTTATACAATGCTTGGTCCACTTTTGACTTGTGGTTTATGCTGTGCAGTAGTAGTCAACACTCCTCAGAATTTTAATCAATTGCAGTCAATTCCCAGCAAGGAATGAAGTACAGAAAAGTCCTTGCCTCAACATGACAGTATTTACATGACATCCAAAAGAAACACTGCCATGGCTTTATTGCTTGTAATGTTAACGTTTACCAATAGCAGAGAAGCAATTTACTAATCTTTTAAGTGGAGATTGAAAAGTAGTTAATGAACTAAACTGTGTGTGCAAGAGTGTCCACCTGGACGTAATCACATTATTAGCATGAGTAAGAACATCTGAATATTCTCTAGTTTTGACCCACCCCAGGGCCGTGGGGCATTCGGAACCGGGATTTGGGTGCTTTCGGGGGAGTCACAGGGGTCGAGACCTGGCGCCGTGACCCTGGGATCCATTTTGAAAAGTTCTGAGGGATAGGATTTAGGGGATCGGTGTCGTGATGCCATCCGTTGTAGCCGGCTACTGGGGCCAATGCTGTGGTGCCAGACCTCCGGAGAAGATGGACAGGCAGCTGTGGTGTTAGCGCTCCCCACGGGTGGAGCAGTTCCCCGGGGCAACCGTTAAGTCTATGGCAGTGGTAGGCCATTGGGGTGCAGGACTCAAGGCGCTGAATAACGGACAGACATGCAGGCGATGTATCCTTTACCTTTACTGAAGTAGCAGACTCTGGGTACAGTCCACTGTCGGTTAGGAATCTGGGTGGCGTGGAAACAAGTTAAGGTTCTCTTCACCTGGCGAGGCCTCCCTGCTGTGCTCCTGTTTGCTGGTCCTGGCTGCCTTTAGCTAAGCTGCGACCCTTTACTCCTGCTGGACTGTCTCTCACTGGTATGGCAGGCAGCTTGAGCCCTTCCCGGGTGTCTCTCCTCTAGACAGTCTCCCTGAGCTCTTCTACGCTGCTTTGCCTACAGGTGCTTTGGTGGCCGGGAGACTTGGAATCACCCGTCCTCTGGTTTTGGCTGCTCGGCCTAGAGCACCCTCTGACTCCATTGTCTGGTTCTGGTGCTCCTCTCTGGGGTGAACCGTTAACAGGCTCCTCTCCCCAGGCCTACTCCACTCATATGGGTCCCTCACACTGGCTAGTGAGTCTTCTTGGATGAGCCTGGCACTGCTCCAGTCCGCAGGATATCTTTCTACAGTCCTCCTTGGAACTGAACTGACCAACCCTACCTCCAGCCAGAATTTATAGGGGAGACTCCCCTAAACCTGGGTTAGAGCTCCCCCTTCTGGTCTGGAATCAGGAATGTGTTTAGTGCTGTGGGTTATCTGGTGTGGATACCCTACCTTGTTTCCAAGCATGACCTTACCCCCCTAAGGAGGCAGGGCCATCGTGGCAACCGGACTCGGGGGTGCCATGGTTCCACATAAGGAGCCTCAGAAAATTGTATCCAAAGTATCCTGGCAAATGGCTTGTGTTTGAAACCAAAATCGTCCTGTCTTAGGGTGGCTTCACATATGCGTTTTTTTGCTATCCAACCAGATCAGGCGAAAACCTCATCTGACCGAATTTACCCTTAAACCAGATGAAATCCTACTGTTATTTTACCGGATCCGTTATAATACCAGTATGGTTTCATTCGTCACCATCTGATATTTTTCATATCCGTTTGCTTGTTTTGGGTCCGTACCAAACACTTGAGTGTTCGGGACAGAATCTAAACTTAGACTTATTATACTCATCTGTCTTGCTGCTGCCAGCACTTCAGGGACTGCTTTTCACTACCTGCTAAATAGCCAGTCACAGACGCATAGTCTCTGTGGCAGCTATTGCGATTGGCTGTTGCACTCCACCCATTGTGTCTGTAATTGGTTGCTGGCACGGTGGTTGAGGTGCAACAGCCAATCACAAATGCTGTCACAGACAATGGGCTCCTGTGATTGGCTGTTCAGCAGCCAATGAAGTGAATATTAGATGAGGCTAAAGAGCAGGACCTGTATATACATGAGGTACTCTGCACGGACCCTGAACTTTACATGTGTGAAGTTACTGCTCATGGTCAGTAGGCATGCCGGGTCTGGTTTTACCGGATCAGGAATGATCTGGTAAAACCAGACCCGGCACCCATTGACACACTTTATATGCTGAATCCTGTCAGAAGTGTTTTTTTTTTTTTTTTACTGTGCCCAAAAAATTTTACATGTTTTCCTTCACGTGCATCGGCGATACTTGTGTGATCACATATCCCACTCTTCTCCCTAGGAGCAGGTTGTTTGCACGGTTCCATCTTGGACATGGTAGTATTAGATGACTGGTTTATGCATCTGTTTTCTACAAATTTACATGGGCATCTTTTTAGCCTCTGTGTGACAGGGTTTTTTCCACCTGTGTCAGTAATGTGCATTGCTAGGATTTGATATAGGTCTGTGTGGGGTTATTGTTTAAACCTAACTGCTTTGTATTCTGTAGTTCAGCATTGATTTAAACTATGTTAAACTATGGAGTTGCGACATTCCATTGGCATTGGATTAAAAAAAAAAGTTTTATCTTTCTCACATGCATTATTATTTATTGTAACTTGCTTTAATTCTCTAAATTCTTTCTTTTTGGCACCCCTTACAGCTCTATTTAGCCATAGTGTCTTCCTCTTATTTCTAGCCTGTTTTATATTGTGCACAGGTTCTATTCAAAAATTATTTATTATTACAGCTCTATTTATTCAATGGCGCTTTACATGTGGCGTGATAGTTTGCTCCTTTATCTGTAAAATAAATTAGATTGTCCCAGTCCTGTTCCTATCCCTCTAGCGCTCCATAACACCGCACTTTCTATTCCTATCCATGTTACATGTGAAAAGGGCATACAAAGTACAATATAAATGAACAATATAAGGCACACAAGATACAGGAGGAGAGAGTGCCCTGTCCGTGAGAGCTCAGTCTACAAGGGACGGATGAAGATACACTAGGAGGGGGTAGGGCTGGTCATGCGGTGATTTAGTGGACTGAGGCTTATTGCAGGTTGTAGCCTTGTCAGACGAAGTGGGTGTTCAGGTTACTTTTGAAGGTTTCCACTGCGGACGAGTGTCTGATGAGTTGGCCAGAGAGTATCCAGAGTATTGGAGATGCACGGGAGAAATCTTGTAGGCGGTTGTGGGAAAAAGCTAACAGGGGAGAAGAGGAGGGGATCTTGAGAGGATAGCAGTTTGCAGAAGGGTAGGTACTGGGAGATCTTTGTTGCGGGTGTATGGAGGAAACAGGTTGTGGATGGCATTGTCTGTCATAGTTGGGGTTTTGAACCTGGGCCTCTGAGAAATGGGGGGCCAGTGAAGGGCTTGGCAGAGAGGAAAGACAGGGGAATAGCGGGGGGGGGGGGGACGGATGGAATAGTCAGGCAGCAGAGTTTAGGATAGATTTAAGGGGTGGCAGAGTGTTAGAGGGCCAGAGAGCAGGAGGTTGCAGTAATCAAGGTGGGAGGTGATGAGGGCATGTAAGAGTGTTTTAACAGAATCTTGGTCAAGGAATGTATGAATCCAGGAAATGTTTTTGAGTTGGAGTCGGGAGGAAGTGGCAAGGGCTTGGATGTGTGGCCTGAAAGAGGAGGAGTCGAGGATCACCCCGAGGCACCAAGCATCTGGTGGAAGGTAGAGTGAAGTGGGGGAAAGATGAGGAGTTCTGTTTTATCCATGTTCAGTTTTAGAAAGCTATCAGAAAAGAAAGATGAAATAGCAGACAAACATTGTGGGATTTTGGTTAGAAAGGAGGTAATGTTAGGTCCAGAGACATAGATCTGTGTGTCATCAGCATAGAGATGGTACTAAAATCCGTGGGACTCCATGAGCTGTCCCAAGCCGAGGGTATAGATGGAGAAAAGTTGGAGTCCTAGAACTGAACCTTGGGGACACCGACAGATAGGGGGTAAGGTGAGGAGGTGGTGTGGGAGAGGGAGATGCTAAATGTCTGGTCTGTTAAATATAAGGAGATCCAGGAGTGAGCCAAGTTTGTGATACCAAGAGATGCGAGAATCTGTAACAGGAGGGAATGGTCTACAGTGTCGAAGGTGGAGGACAAGTCTAGGAGAAGGAGAGCAGAGTAGTGTTGCTTGCTCTTGGCAATTAGTTGGTCATTGGTAACTTTAGTTAGGACAATTTTGGTAGAGTGAGGCTGTTGGAATCCAGATTGTAACCGGTCAAAGAGGGAGCAGGCCTCTGGGAGGTGGGAGGACAGTTCAAGATGGACATGCTGTTCCGGTTGTTTTCAGGCAAAGGGGAGAAGTGATATGGGGGGATAGCTAGAGACAGAGGATGGGTCGAGGGAGGACTTTTTGAGGATGGGTGTGATCAAGCCATGTTTGTAGGATAAGGGGAAGACACCAATTGTTAGTGATAAGATGAAGAGATGGGTTAGGATTGGGGTGAAGACTGTGGTGAGGTTGGGATGGGAGCTGGTCAATTGCGCTGGTGGTTAGGTGTGATCTTGACAGAAGGGAATAGAGCTGATCTTCTGTCATGGTGGAAAAGCTGGTTTTGGAAGATGAGGGCTGAGCAGCTATGAGGAGGGGCTGTGGGCCAAAGCTTTCTCTGATGTTCTCAATTTTCTGCTTGAAGAAAGAGGCAAAGTCTTCAGCAGAGATAAAAGGAGTGGCAGGAGGTGCTGGAGGACGGTTTGTGAAACCCCTATGGACATACCCTAAAGGCCCTGTCTCACATAACGATCGCTCCAGCGATCCCAACAGCGATTACGACCTGCTGGGATCGCTGGAGCGTCGTTACCTGAACGCTGGGGATCTGTCAAACAGGCAGATCTCCCCAGCGATCAGGGGCATGGGAGCCACCTCCTACATCGCTGATACCAGCATCCTCCCTGCTTAGAGGCGCTTGCTGCCTGGATACCTGCAGTTTATCATAGTTACCAGTGTCAGGGGAGCGTCAGAGTGGCAGGTGGCGGCGCCCAGAGCAGCTGAGCTGTATACTGAGAACAGGTACCGCTGCAGCTGCAATCCCCAGCCTGCTCCCCCCTACTCCTCAGTTCAGCGTGGGTGCCTCTGAAAGCACACCCCCAGCTCTGCACTCAGGCAGCAGGGAGGGTTAGTTCACCCCTGCTGGTAACCATGGTAAACACCGGGTATTTAGGCAGTGCGCGCTGCCTGGATACCCGCTGTTTTCCATGGTTACCAGCCCTGTGAGGTCACTGATCGCTGGTTTCTCGCTGTCACACGCAGCAATGCGTGCTGACCAGTGGGAAACCAACGATCAAAAAAATGACCCAGAGCACTTTGCAACGATCAGCGACCTCACAGCAGGGGCCTGATCGCTGCAAGGTGTCATGGTGGGTTTACACGTCCCGATATCGGGGCGATATCGTAGGCAACGGCGCGGGAGCGCGCATTTTTTGAGCGCTTTTCCCGATATCGCATCGGCGGTTTACACGCTGCGATATCGGGAAACAACGTCCCTACGATGTGTACGCCCACCAACCCAGTAACGACCATTTAACATGGGAGTTAATGGGTGAGGTGCGAGTACACATCGTAGTTGGGCTGTTACACGCTACGATGCTGCTACAACGGCCATGCGATATCGGGCAGTTGAATAGCACGCTCATTCAACCCCGATATCGTTTTGGCATCGTTCCAGCATCGCGTTGTACGTTCAAACCGTACAACGCGCGAACGATATCGGGTCCAACTCGCGAACCGCATGACTTTTTATCGGAGTTGGACGCCGATATCGCGGCGTGTAAACCCGCCATTACACATAACAAGATCGCTGGAGAGATCGTTGTAACGTCACAGTTACAACAATCTCTCTAACGATATCGTTATGCGAGACAGGGCCTTTAGACTAAGTGCACACTGTGCATATTTCTTTTGCCTGCTTTTTTTCCAGACTCAAAACGCAGCTGTTTTAAAAAAGCATGCATGCTTTTTTGCTATGTGCACACTGCACTTTTCTAGTGTGTTTATTTAAGAGCTGCTTTTTCAGCCTATTAGAATGGCTGGAAACTGGAAAATGCAGCCCAAAAAAAGCACAAGATTGACAGGGACTTTGAAATACACATGCTTTTTTGGCACCACTGAAAAATGCACATAGTGTGCACAGCTTTTTGGAAATCACATTGACTTTCATTGCAAACCTGTGTGTTATTTGTTTTTGATGCAGAAAACGCAGCACAAAAACGCAGAATAGCACTGTGCACAAAGCCTTGCAGACCTGTCTCCTGAAATAAAGGAGAGTGAACTTATCCCACTGCCCACCAATATACCTCATGAAAAGACTTATAGCTTGCAGGCACAACCAACCCCATATTACACTGAAGCGGAAAATAATAAACTTCACTGCTAATGCTATTGATTTCCAGATTTCTAGATCTACTGTTTCATACCACAATTAAAGGGACACTGTCAGGTCAGTTTTCTGTATGATACTAATATTACCCTTGAATAGGGGCTGGGCAGATCTTTTAAAAACATGGAAACTACAAAAGGTACAATAATGATTTTACATGTTATCAGCATTGTCAGACCCTGCAGGGAGCTCCTGGATTAGTCCTCTACATTATAACCAAACAGGAGTAGACTGGTTGCTGTATAAACTGTCATGTAATTATGCACTCCCTCTCAGCAGCTCTCTCCTCCTTCTTCATTTTGCTACAGTGCAGTGTCAGGTTTCACTTACAGGAGGTCTGTTCTGTTGAGGATCTGCCTTATCTAGACTCCGTTTGTTTCTCTAAGAAGGTATACCTGCTGTGACAGTTTTTGTGTTGTATTTGATCTCTAGTGTTGCTGCAAACACAGAGCAGAGAGAAGAATACAGGCCCCTCCCCCCACTGATGTCCTGAGCAGTGATGTGAACATGTGACATGCATATTCATCTTATGGGGAATGGACAGCACAGAACTAAAGGACCCGTCACACGGGGCGGCATCACCGCCGAATACATAGGCAACGCCCCTACGTCACCTATCGGCGGTGACATCGCCCCTACGTTGCCTCATGTAAAGGGCCGATGTAAGTGGCGCCGGGAGGTCGCCTGGTTTCAGAGCAATGTGGGTGTACATGTTCAGCGCGGCGAGGAGATAGGTGTGCCGCAGTGGTTTAAACCGCGCCCCATATGCGCTCATTGGACAACGCATCAGCGTTACGATTGGTCAGCCTGCTCTGGAAGGCTGGCTAATACATGACGTCATTGTGTGGTGGTGAACGGACAACTCTTCAAATATGGCGCGGTGTCAAGTGACAGCCAATGGGAACACAGTAGCCCACACCAATCATTTCAGACGGGGCGTGGACTCCAGCACGCTGAGGCACGCCTACGGGAAATCATCGGCAACGCTGTTTACATCACTATCGCCCTATCACACGCCACATCCCAGAAATATAGCCTTCATGATTGCGGCTGATTTCAGAGCAGTGATCAGGAATCAGGCGATGGCCAAGAGGCGATTTATCGCCACGAAATTCCTTTATCACATGCCGCAACTGTGAGGCATTTTCACGGCGATTTCACATGGGCGACATATCGCCTTTAAGATTGCCAGGCGAGATTGTGGCGTGTGAGGATACCCTTAAAAGTAATCCACTTCCAAATCCAGTGCATGCATGGAAGGCTACAAATAATTGGGTCCCACAAAATCATACCCTCTCAAGATTAAAATAAAATATGTACTAAAATAAAGACTACATTTAACTGAATGGAAAATTATCTAAAGAGTCACAGTCCAC
Source organism: Allobates femoralis (assembly GCA_033576535.1). Taxonomy (NCBI): domain Eukaryota; kingdom Metazoa; phylum Chordata; class Amphibia; order Anura; family Aromobatidae; genus Allobates; species Allobates femoralis. The sequence continues at coordinate 405,467,493 of JARQOC010000001.1, read as the reverse complement.
AGACAAGAATGCCACTAGGCAGTCAAAAAGATAAAAATACCAATTTGGCGCCAGAAACTCAAAAAGCCAAAAGAAATGCTAAGGTGGAGACACAAGGTAAATCTGCTGCTCAAGAAATAGAGACATACAAGAATGCAGGAGCTGAAATACTGGCGGGACTTAACATTTCCTACAAAACACTAGCAGCAGAGGTGGCTAAACTATTGGTCCCAGATATAATGCAGGCTATTGAAAATCTTGTCACAGCAACATTGCAACAAATACAAGCAGAACTTTCACAACAAACAGAGAGACTAACTGCAGCAGAAAACCAGATAGCAAATTAGAGGACAAATTGAACAAACTCCAGTCCGAGGTGAAAATGTCAAATAAAGAGAATCAAAAACTGGCCTATAATATAGCCATTTTAGAAAAGAAATTGCGCAGAAATAATCTGAGAATAATTTGTGCAGACACAGCCTTTTACAGTGTGTGGCGTGGGTTAAAATTTATTCATTTGGCCAGACATATTGGTCTTTTGTTTATTAGCTCATGTTTAAGTCTTTGTTTCTTGCCATTCTGTTTGGAGCTACATTGCCCTAGTTTGTAGATATCTAATTGAATGTAAATTGCTTCATCCCCTCTGTCTACATCACTCAAAGAAGAATTAGCAGATATCGGATTGAAATGCCAACCAATAAGACATCTCACCAATCTAGGAAGAATGCAATATACCCTGAGGTGTACGCTTGGGATATAAAAAGGACTTTCGTCAGTCAAAAGGAGTTTATATGCTTTGTGGCCTCAGTCTAGGGTCTTCGGCCCCAACTAGAGGATCCCATTGCTTCTTCATTTGCTACGGGACTTCAGTCTAGGAGCTTTGGCCCCGACTATAGAAGCAATAAAACTGGATTATATTTTGCTAGACTTCAGTTTTGGATTCGGCTGGAAAATCAGTCTACTTAAGAAAGATACCCAGGTTGGGACAACTTGGTCAGCTGGCTACAGACTTTCCTGTGCTTGGTCTGTTTCCTAAGCTTGCAGCTATTCCTGTCTCGGTAAGTGCCTGCTGAAAGCGGAGTGCTGCTGGATTGGAGTAGTTGGAGATACTGGTGGCCCTGGGAATAACAAATACACTAATGGTAGAGAGGGCCCACAGTATTGGATCCCCGACACCCCCTGGCCGAAATTGAATTAATCTCAGACCAAGACCAGTAATAGTTCAATATCTGGATTACATGGACAAAACGTACATTTTACAAAGTTACAGACAAAAGACAACACGTACAATGATAAAGGGGCAGAAAATCCAAATTTTTGGAGATTATTCAGGTGAGGTGGCAAGGAAGAGAAAGAGCTTTAGTGAAATGCATAAATCTAGTAAAAAAAAAAAATCTGGTCTGCACTTCAGTTCCCAGCAGTGCTCAAAATGTTTGCTCCACATAGGGGTGTCGAGATTTACTGCACCAGACTTTGTACTGAAACATGTCACAAAGCTGCATCCCAGAGACAGAAGTGAAGGATGACACAAGGAACCTGACTCAATCTGAGAGAGGAGAACTGATTAACAAAGATGAGAGAGAGCGAGAATGCTTTTTCTGTTTTCTCTTTATTTTTTTAATCTTTTTGCTTATCTCCTTGGGGAGGCTGCATGGTATCTTGTTGTGGGGGGAGTCAAGATTGTTTGGTGGACATTGAGATCTGCAAAGAACAATTAAAGTATTGTTAATATATGCAACTAGTGGGAATCATGAGGGAATGATGGGATATGGTAAAGTGATGAAGGGAACGCAGGGAAGGTAGTTTGTAGCCGATAAGAGAAATAAAGAAATCTCTTAAAGAATGCACGAAAAAAAAACAAAGTCTAAAGTAAGATGCAAAGAGAAGAGAGAGAAATTTTTCAACAATAGTTAAAGTTGAAGTTTAAATAGTTAGATTTCGTGGGAAAAAGGAAATATGAATTAGATTAATCTCTAATAGTCAATAAAGCAGAAAGGAAAACTAGGAAGACAAAACGAAAACATTAAAACACTGTCATTGAATGTAAAAGGGCTTCAAAGCTGCCATAAGAGGAACATGATTTTGAGACGCCTAAAAAAGCTAAAGGCAGATGTAGCGCTACTGCAGGAAACACATTTGAAGGTGAGCAACTTTGGTGGAATGAACAAACTTTGGGTAGGAGAAATTTATGGATCTCCAGCTAAAAATGGTAAAGCAGGGGTATTGATGCTAATTCACATCAACAAAGTGCAAAATGTTGGAAAGGGAATCAAATGAGGGAATGCTGCTTCAGGGTTTGTTTGATAGCCCAGTGGGTCGAATTAAAATCGACAATGTGTATGCGACTAGAAACATTTTTTCAGACTTTGATAGCAGAAGGAGAAAGTAAAATCATAGTAGAAGGGGACTTAAACATATCAAGAGACATAACTATTACCAGATCAAGCCCAAAATCCATTACCAGAGCTGAAAGAACATGCAATAGAATTCTTGAGCCATTTATTGAAAACACCAAGCTAACCGACACGTGGCGAAACACACACTCAGCAGGGAAAGAGTTAACCCACTTCTCACACGCACACAATTCTTGGCCGAGAATAGACAACTTATTAGTGTCACAGGATTTGGTGAAAAAATTGAATAGGTCCAAAATAGAAGATCTTGTCATCTCAGACCACGCACCAGTCAAACAATGTGTGATATCTATCCTCAGGGCACGGATATCCTATGGATATTCCAATCATACTTAATAAATAACGATGACTTTCATAAGCTAATGGGGATATAGTGGACCCCATTTAGCACTGATAATGCTCAACATGAGGATGACACTCGCCTATACTGGGATACAGCAAAGGCAGTGAGGATGATAGGTTACATGAAATCCTTGAAAACCAAAGCCTTGAGGGCTTATAATGAAGCAAGTGTAAAAGTCAAATTAACGTTTGTAAATTATTTAGGATAAGATAATACAGATAACCGTGAAAAATGGGTGTCCGCAAAAGCAGAATTTGATATATGGGTGGAAAGCTTATAAGAAATAAGAGGCAGAATTCTTCAAATTCTGAAATAAATCAGGAAAACTATTAGCAAATATGTTAAAAGTCTGTGGTCCTATATCGTATCTCTGAAAGACACAGAAAATAACTTACAAAAGATTTATGACATCCTGCAAAAATTTTCTGCTATACTTTATCAACAGGCGGGAACAGATGTAAAAGAAGGAAGTAAATTTCTAGACACGCTGACTACCAAGAATGAAAAACGCAGATAGAGAAATCTTAAACACACCTATAGACGAGGAAGAGGTAAATCAGAAAATTAAAAACTTCTGGTTCCAGCCCCGATGCGACTGCGATGAAGTTGAGAGGCTGCGGTCATCCACGGCCGAATACCCGCTAAATAAGACCAACAACCGCAGTTTACCTGCCCGAAACTGCAGAGGACCGACAGGAGAACCCCTGGTGACTGAATTGACCGCTGGCTCCGGAGCATGGGTCGCAACACAGGATAACGAGTGGGAAGAAGGTACTGACACCCCTCACAAGATGGCGGGGAGCGGGAAAAGGAGGGAGAAGCAGCAGCCCCAGCGGAAGAGGGAGGAGAATGAGGAGCTGCTCCAGCAACACTGAGAGATCCAGCACTTGTGGTCAGACAGGGTATTCTGCCCCCTCTGCAATCTCCTCTCTAAAAGTTTTGCAGATATGGCAAAGGACCTCAAGAGACACTTAACAGAGGGCCTGCAAAAAATAGTCAGGGACACAATACAAGCAACAATGGCGGAACTTAGAGGAGGTAACACAACATGATACCAGGTTACATGAGCAGGGACACTGCTTATCGGACATTTCATCATCAGTTTTCTCAAAGAAAAAAATCATCTGATCCTATGGGAGCTCTGTCACCCACCGGGGAGTACTCCAGGAAGCAAGATGCAAATGTCCTGTAATAATAATATATTTATAATAATAATATTTATTCATTTATATAGCGCTATTAATTCCATAGAATTGGAAACTCTCTCCCACTATGGCAGCCATGTTACCCCACTTGAGAAGCCCAGTGGAGAATCTAGTTGGAATCCCCCAAACGGAAATTAGTTTTAGGACTCTTGAACTTCATATCCCCTACTAAACCTTAAACATTGGGAAAGCGCAGTAATACAGAAGTTAATTAACATCCTTACAAACTGCTTTCTAAATTATTTCTATTCGTTGGCAGAGAGATTTTCCCAGATTAGAAAATTTTTCTTCCAATTTCTTCAAATAACGTCAAAATAACTCTTCTTCAATTCTTCAAATAACGTAAAAATCCTTTTAAATTACGCCCCTATTTTACAACCAGTCTTAGCCCCACCTCCCCTTCTTTCCAAAAAATTCTCCTTGACTCTATAAATCCTTCATAATCCTATCCCAGACATAAAACTCCCATACATGGACCAGTGATAATCTGATTTGGGTTTCATATCAACCCCTGTGGATTGGCAGCTGAGCCTGGTTTTGATCCAAAAAGTTTCCAAATGCATTAATCACCTAGAGCAATAAAAAAAAAAGTCCATCTCCGTTGGTACTGCACTTGGCTATCTCATGTCTAATACGATTACAGGAGTTCATGTTGTCCTCTCGAGCAAAGTTGTGTTTTCTGAGGTGCCATGATGAACCTGTATTCTGTTTTCTGTTTTGCTGAGAGTATTCCCACACCTCTGTAGTGTGCTTCGTGTGATTCCCCAATCCTCCCCCCATAACGTCTGTTTGTCAACATTAATGTTTTAATTAATGCTTAATGAAGAAGTTATTGGATAAAAAAACCTACACATGCTTTACAGAGTTTTAGAACTTTGTACCATGAAAATTAGAAATTACATTTTTCCCACTTGTATGTTTTTTGAGCCCCAAGCATTGCATTGTTGAGGTCACCAGTGCTTGCTTTCGACGAACTGGAACTGCCGCGTCTGCCTTCCATAATTGCCTGGGAGGCAGAGCTAAATATTCAGATAGATACGCAGACAATGGTACAAACTATACGCACTACTTACTCGAATTCCACCTGTGCAACTTTACACGAATCCTATTTTAAAATTTTCTCGCGTTGGTATTATACCCCTGTCAAGCTGCACCGTATAAACCCCCAACTCTCATCGTTTTGTTGGAGGGGCTGTGGACATCAGGGAACACTTGCACATGTCTTCTTCAATTGCCCTTTATTAGCCAACTTTTGGTTGAATGTTAGAACTTTAATTTCAGACACCACCGGTTTGGTTATTAACCTTACTCCGGAATTTGCACTCCTGTCTATAGGAGTAGAAGACATCCCACATGACATGAAATTTTTAATCTCTCAGTTCTTCTTACTGCTAAAGTCTTGATTGCTGCCAGATGGAATACCCCCGAACCCCCCACCCTTACGAATTTGATTGATAGAGTCACACTTCATGGAGTATTCGAATTTAACTCAGCTCTTCGGAATAACACCTACCCCAAAACCAAGCGGAGATGGGAGGCCTGGTGGTCTGCTTTTTCTCCTACGCTTTTGACCTAGGCCATCAGACAACCTTCACTGGAATCTATATGGCCCCTTGTTTAGTTACTTCTATCCACCAGGTTGTCCTACCCATCCCTGAAACTGAATTACCATCATATTTCTACGCAGAGGATTGTTTGAGTTTGATCTCCCCTCCCACACTTCTATACTCCTTTAATTCCTGATTTTTGCGTGTCTTATACCTGATTTAGACGTATCTTTTACTTAACAGTTTGTATATTATATCACTGGATTTTACTACAGTTTCCTCCTTAGATTACTTTATCTATATTACGACTTTCTACTAGCTTAGAATTTGAGTTATGTTGTCACTCTAACAGAGAATTGTTTTATATGTCTATTTTGATTTCTCGTTTATCAATACCACTTATATTACAGATGCTTTCCTGCTGTATATTTCAGGTTTTACACACGTTTATAACTTCTCCCGTTATATGTTATTTATGTATGTGTTTTCCTTTCCCTTTCCCCTTTCTTTCTGTACCCTTTTCCCCCTCCCCATTTTCCTTGGAAAATTTAATAAAATATATTTGGACCACCAGTGCTTGCTTTCTTTCTCAGGATGTACAAAACTGTAGATTTTGCCACACAACATTGTAGCAATTTTTCGGATGGTTTTTTTCTGTTTTTGCAGATAGAGGATGGCTTGTGTCACCTGCATGAAGACCACATGTTTACTTCCCAGCAAAATCTTCAAAATGCAAGCACCACACTTCAAATCAACTCCAGGCTGTTAATGTGCTTAAAGGGAACCTGTTAGGTCATTTATGCCCCCAAACCTATCACTACCTGTCCCTGCAGCTTTCTTGTACATCCCTAAGCATCCCTGTCTGAGCTAAATGTAAAGTGTAATGGTTCTAAAAAAACGCTGTTTATAAGTTACCATTTCCCCCCATTGTCTAGACCTGTGGGCGACGTATGGGCGGTCTCTCAGCCTCCATGTCTCTCCTTCCTCCGTTATCACGCCCCAGTGGATGTGATATTTAATTCAGTAGAGAGGTCTCATGTTTCAAATCTGTGGGCAACTCCTTCCTGGTATGACATTCCGCGACGTGTCATTTCTGGTCCGGCGCATTGTGGGAGATTATTGGGTGTACTCGCCAGCTTTGGAGCATGTGCAAGTGCACACTCTAAAGCCGGCGAGTACACCCGATAAATCTCACAAAGTCTGAAACCAAGGTCAACTTCTACCAGAATGAACTAAACAAAAAAGTATGGCAAAGGAATTGTACAGCTCATGATCCAAAGCATAACACATTATCTATTAAACACGGTGGAGTCCGTATGATTTCTTGGGCATAAATGGCTACCAACCGGGCTGTGGATTTAGACTCCAAGTGTAGACGAGGTGGGGAAAATGTAAGTTATAAACAGCATTTTTGCAACCCATATACTTTACATGTAGGTCAGACAGGGATGCTTATGGATGTAGTAGGAAGCTTCAGGGACAGGTATTGATAGGATCGGGGCATAAATAACCTGACCGGTTCCCTTTGAAGGGAAACTGTCAGCTCATTTTTGCCCCCCTAACCTATCACTACCTGTCCTTGCACCTTTCTAGCACATCCATAAGCATCCCTGTCTGACCTAAAACTACACTACACTACAGTGCTGTGCAAATTAATTGGGACAAAGCATTTTTGTAAGTAAAATCATAAGTTGGTTACGAGTCAGTGATTCAAACCAGTTTTAACTGATTTGAACAGCTGTGACTGTACAACCTTGAGTAACAAAATGTGGTTTCCCCCTCAGCTTCAGTTGAGAGTTTTTCTGTGAGGAGTGATTTAGTGTACTTTTTCTCTGTGTGATTCGTGCCTGTAAAAATGGATGTTACTCCACGGAAGAGGTCTAGAATTATTACTCTTAATGAACATACAAGTCTGACTATAAGAGAAATCACTTCCACCGTTGGTATTGGAAAATCTAGCGTTTCAAGAATAATTTGCACACACAATGAAACTGGATAGTTTTCTCCAAAACGAAAAGGGAAATGTGGAAGAAAAAGGAAAACGACACCAAGAACTGATGAAACACTTATCAGAAATAGTATAACTAATGCAAGAAAAACAAATAAAGACTTGCTTTGTACCAATTAATTTGCACAGCACTGTATAATATTTGTAAAAAATTATTTAGTAACATACAGTTTGCTATGCTAATGTGCCTTCCTGTCTGTAGACTCAGATGGGCTGGTTCTGCCATTCTGCTTCCAATCCTCACTACTCTTATCACGTACCGCTGGGCTTGCTAATTGATTTACCTGGCGTATTCCCGGCTCTGCGATTCAAATCTCCCCCCATGCTTCTTGTCATGCCTTACCGTCAGTGTAGACTGTGTGTAGCAAAGTGCAGAGCGGTTTGTATCATGTGGCAGATCCCGTCAGCATAAACAAAAAGGCTGTTTTTACAGCCCCCATTGTACCACCAATAATCGAATGGTTAATAAAAACCAACAGTGTGTACCCCCCACCACCCCAATATAAACACAGACAGGAGACTCGAAGCAAAAGCTCACAGGCCAGCGTACCTGGGTTACCCTGCTGCAATTATTTGGTCCAGTGTCACCATGCAGACATCAGCAAAACGAGATTGCAATCTTGTTTTGCGAAAGGAAGGAAAGAGGAAGGTACTTCCCTGTATAAGCAGATCGATTCTGCCATCTCTTTTGACAGCGGCATCAGAGAAGTTAAAAAGCCGCAATTATTATAGCAGAGTGTCAGCTATGATAAATAGCCGACAACCGTTGTTGATTGCAGTGCTGTGCATGTATGCTGGTTTATGACAATGCTCCTCTCACTGCGCCATACAGCTGCGATGGATGTCATGAAGGGGTTAATGATGTATTTACAGGGGTGTGTGGCTTATTGCAACAATAGAGGCGATCTCCGTTATCTATCCTCTTTAAGCAACAAAGTAGGCAACTTTTGGAGGGGCTACTTCTCCCAATTCTGATCCTAAGTAAATGAGGACTTTCCTAGGAATATTTTGAGACCTTCTCCGCAAAATTCTGTGAGGTATAAGTATAACCAGAGACATACCGTCTTTACATCTGCGGGCCTGAGGTGACGTCAATATCATTTCTCCTGTAACTCCCATACCTATGTCATAACTGTTATCAAAGTCAGTTTGTTACCGTGATTTTCTTGTTGTCCCCGCTTCCAACACTCAAAGGCACGAATGCATGAGGTGGTATTCTGAGAGAAATATTGGTCTAATTAGTCTCCATTAACTGCCCGCTCGTGCGAGCAGCATTAGCACCTCACCTCAAGTTACTCGATCCCTGCATCATATACATCTGCGCCATTCTTGTGAACAAGTCAAAACTTACCATTTGGTGCCTATATTGACAGCTTAGTCACATTGTGGTCGTTTCTCAATGAGATCCTGATCACCCTGTGCTATTTCCTGCCAAATATTCTGTGAGCAACATAGTGAGCAGTGACTTGTGTCATTTTAGATGGTAGGCAAATTACTGTACAGAGTTGCCCTAGTTTTCACCTCCTAGCATCTTTTCTTCTTACCGGACAAACCTAGTTACTGGCCCTGCTGCCAGAGTTATCTGTTCATATCGGTGGAATCTACAAAACTGATAGTAGTTACACATATTGTGTACCAATACGTTAAATCTCTAATGTCCCTGTTGATTCACACAGACTCTGGCAGCTCCCATGCTTGGAGAGAGACTATTATCTCTTTGTCAATTTACACTTTGTTCATTAGTAAAACACACCTTACTAACTTTTGTCTCTACTGAATGTGTGTCTTCCATGGCTTAAATCTGGATTTAAAGATGGTGCCTTCTCTCTCCATTTCACACAAACGAAGATATTTCCATCTGCCACACAGTGCCTTTGTGTATTACCCCTTCAGTTTGTTTATGCTTCATTGAAAGTACCTACTACTCACTAAATTCAACTTTGCTACATCTAAACTCTGATAATTGGAGACAGACCGCAGCTGAGAATAAGAATAAGAGAATAAGAATCTTGGTGCCCCAGTTTCTCACCCTTCAGCCTAGGACTGCCTACTTTGGATAAAATAAAATTGACAAAGGCTCCAGATCAAAATACATCACAAAGTACTCACTGATCTCAGGGAGACCAGTCAAGGAAAAGACTGCGGGCAGCCGGCTAAAGCGCTCAAACACAGTGAAATCCATGATGCATTGCCCCCTGGGAATTTGAATATGCAAATGGAGTCCGTGGAGCCTCGATTAAGAGTCTCAAACACGGGACTAGCCAGATAACCATAACCACCAAAACCACCATATTAAGTGGCCCTTTTAGTCAATATCCCACTCATCCACACTGATGAGGGGCAATACCCCGAAACAGCTGTCTGTGGATGAATACCTGGCTCTGTTAATTCCCTTTTCATATCCTTAACTTGTAACTGAGTGGGATATTGACTAAAAGGGCCTCCACAAGGATTCCACCCCAGGGCTAGGTCCTTCCCTGGAGGGATATCTGGCTAGTTCCGTGTTTGAGACTCTTAATCGAGGCTCCACGGACTCCATTTGCATATCCAGATCAAAATGCAGAAAGACAGGTATACCTATCAAGTCAATTGTTTCGGGCTGCTCCCCTAAATCTCACTCAAACAGTTAACATAAAACGCTGTACCTGATTTTAAATCAAGGGTACTGTCACCTCTTGCTCCAATTTCTTCTCTGGATACAGAATCACAGTAAGGGTCCTAACCTTTCCTTAACTCAATGAATCAGCCACAAAAATCAAGGGATTTCCATCAAAGTTCCTCTCCTCAAAATACAATAGAGATTTCTAAGAAGCCTATTGACCTATTGACTAATACCTGAAAGTAATGGTTCCAATCCTTCTCCCGTTTTTGTATCAAACTTATTTCCCCAAGGACCAGCAAACTTATGGGAAACTTCAACTAAGGAAACAACAACAACAACTGCAATAAAAATTCAAGGAAAGAGAAGGACAATGAAGCTGACTATCTCGATCAGCAACTGGGACTCACTAAGTCCGGATAAACATAGACCAAGACTCTGTTCCTGTTACCCTTGCCGAACACAGGGCAATCACTGATTTCGACAGCATTAACATTTCGGAGATATTTGCCTCTGAATCCTTCATAAGAGATATGATTAAAGCACAACACTCTTGGAGCTTTTGCCTGTTCTTTAAAGACCCAAGAAAAATGTCTTCTGCAAAGGAGGTTTGAATGAACATTTCCCTCACTAAAAGCTCCACCCATTGGTGGATTGATAGAATGCGATCTAGTTTTGACTTTGTTGTATATTTTCTTTTTTTTCGTCTTTCTCAGAATAGATTGGTTGTAGATTTTAGCATCTTGTAAAGGTTCTAATTACTTATGTTATTTTATTTTCAGTGTAGAGCAATAGTTATTTTACATTACTTTTAAGTGATTGTTTGGTTTTTATTCATTTCAATTCAAATGAACTTTATTCATTTGGAAGTACACTGAGCTGTAGGCTGATTTTCTGCTAAGGGAAAAAAAAAAAAAAAACCTCTTTATATCTGATTTTCTAGCGAGACTTGGCTGGACGAGAGCCATGACTGGGCTGTTAATTTACAGGGCTATTGTCTGTTCAGAAATGACCGTACAAATAGGCGAGGAGGAGGTGTATGTTTATATGTAAAATCATCCTTAAAACCTATCCTGCGTGATAATATAGGTGAATCTAATGGGAATGTAGAGTCCCTGTGGGTGGAGATAAGGGGAGGGGGAAAAAATAATAAATTACTGATAGGGGTTTGTTATAAGTCCCGAACAATAATGGAAGTGGAGGAGAATATCCTCATAAAGCAAATAGATGAAGCAGCGACTCAGGGAGAAGTCATTATTATGGGGGACTTCAACTACCCTGAAATACATTGGGCATCAGAAACCTGCAGTTTCAGCAAAGGTAATAAGTTTTTGAAAACTATGAGAGACAATTACCTTTCACAACTGGTTCAGGACCCAACAAGAAGGGGGGCACTGCTGGACCTAATATTGACCAACAGGCCGGACCGCATATCAAATATAAGGGTTGGAGGTCACTTGGGTAATAGTGATCATAACTTAATAAGCTTTCAAGTATCCTTTACTAAGACGTGTAGTAGAGGGGCTACAAGGACACTAAACTTCAGGAAGGCAAATTTCCAACGGTTGAGAGATGATGTTAGTGCAATAAATTGGGACGATGTCCTGAGACATAAAAGTACACAACACAAATGGGAGATATTTATTAGCATTCTGAATAGGACCTGTGCACAATATATACCCTATGGGAATAAGCATTCTAGAAAAAGGAGGAAACCACTATGGCTAAATAAAGCGGTAAGAAGTGCAATATGTGACAAAAAGAAAGCATTTAGGGAATTAAAGCAAGTAGGTAGTGATGAGGCATTAAATAAATACAGAAAATTAAATAACATCTGTAAAAAGCAAATCAAGGCAGCAAAGATTGAGACAGAGAGACTCATTGCCAGAGAAAGTAAAAAGAATCCCAAAATATTTTTTAACTACATAAATAGTAAGAAACTAAAAAATGATGGTGTTGGCCCCTTTAAAAATAGTCTGGGTGAAATGGTGGATGAGGATGAGGAAAAAGCCAATATGCTAAATGACGGGGAGTGGCTTGGACATGGAGCTGTAAGGACGTGTGCCCTGTGAGCTCTGGTCCCTGAAGCCCCTACAGCACATAATTTGCCACCATCTGCTCTACTCACCCTCCAGATGATGAAAGGAAAGTCTGCCCTGCGCTCCCAGACATCCAGGGAGCTGGCTGCGGGCTCTGCTGGCTCAGGAATCACAAGGTTCCTGACAGCCTCTGAAAATGCGGGAAAGAGAGCACAGCACCCTGTAATGGCAGCAGGCAAAGATGGCGCCTCCTCCACATCACAGCCTCAGGGTAAGATATCATCACTGAACACCCTGGGCCCTCAGAGAAGCAGCACTGCCTCAGTGACAGCAGCAGGAGGTCGGCAGACAGCCCCAGGAGCTGGAGGATCTTCCAGGAGGCAGACACGAGGAAGCAGTGCAGGAGGAACAGGAGAGGTTTGTGACAAAGCCCATCCCCCCACGCCTGGGAGCCCTTCACTGCGGGCAGACATGCTGAGTGGCCTTAACCCCCTCACACCTGGAAGCATTTCATCACAGGCTGGAACACTGGGAGGCCCTTCTCCTCCTACACTTCACCCCTATCAGACATATGACCCTGATCTGTGCACATCATCAGCAGCAGGGGCTTGTGAGGGGAGAGCTTCAGCTAACACTCAGTCCCAGGGCACTACACCCCCCATCAGTGTGGCTGCCGGACTTTGCTTACAGGCTCACACTGGTCACACTATTGACCCTATGCTCATGCCTATAACTGCCATTGATCTGAAAGCCCACCTAAGTGCCTTCCCTACCAAGGCTGACATGGAGTGTTACATACAAAGATTGGAGGCAGTGTGCAGGGGTGAGGTGGGGGCTCTCAAGGAAGAGGTGTCTCAGCTTAACACTACAGTCACTGCACTAGAGGCCAAGGTAGAGAAGCTCTCCTTACAATTAAACACCCAGCAGCAGCTTCTGGACCTACACTCAGAGACTTTCAATGTGGTCCTTGATCTGCTGGAGGACTCTGAGAACAGAAACAGGAGGAATAATATCAGGCTCCGTGGGATCCCTGAGTCCGTGGCCCCACATGACCTCTCCTCTGCCCTCCATGGCATCTTCAACTCCCTTTTAGGGAAGTCACCCACCCAACACATCGAAATTGATAGAGACCACCGATCGTTAGGACCAAGAAACCCTGATACGGATAAGCCGAGGGACGTCATCTGTAGAATTCACTATTTCCAAGTCAAAGATGACATCATGCGTAAGGCGAGAGACCATGATGCTATTGATTTTAATGGATCTGACATTCTTCTCCTGTCTGATCTCTCACGCTTCACCCTGGCTAAACGGAGGGCTCTACGCCCCCTCTTGGAAGTGCTGCGGCAAAATAAGATCCCCTACAATTGGGGCTATCCTTTCCAACTACAGGTCCGAACTGATAAAGGAATGACAGTTTTGAGATCCCCATCGGATTTACAGAACTTTACCACCGCACTGGGCTTGCCCCTGGTCACACTGGGTGATTGGCCTCGCCTTACTGCGTCTGATTTATGGGGTCTGCGTCGGAGTGGAGGACCCCCTGCTGGATCTTTGGGAAGGAGGAGAAGGGCCTCCCGACGTAGACATGGCTCTGTTAACTTAGCTGATGACACTTGAGGGTCGCGTGTAGCTTTTTTGACCACTTCTTTTTGTTTCTGTCATTTATAATACCCCTTCTGGTCACTGAGTTCCCATGTGTGGTCAGGTTGTGATTTTGCTTGAGTTTGACTATTACGAGTAAATTGGACCCATGTGTTCGGAGGTGACGATGCCTATTTTTGACGCCATCCAGGGCTCCTGTGTGGAGTCGCTTGGGGGGCCTGTTTTGCACTGTTTTTTTTTGACTGTTCATATATTTTCATATATTTTCATAAGCTTTTTGTACATTGTGCTATGCTACTAGATTAGTGATACTTTATAATAACTAACACTGCTCCTGCATCTAATTCTGACATATGTCAGTACCCTTTCTTGGGTTTTACATACTGTGCCCATTTACAGGTATATGCTTAGCCCATGAGCTGGTTGGTTGTGTTCCACAAATGTGTTAGCCTTGCCGGGGTTGAGGGCCTACTGAGTGGAGCAATATTGCCTGCTGTAGGGGCTTGGCTGGTTGCTCTTTGTTCAATCACCTTCCCCACTAGGGTGTGTCTTTGACACTACTTTTCAGAGTTTTCTCTGATATTTCACTGCACCTAGAGGCCTAGTGGCCTTTTGGGGTGTTTAGCCGGAACCCTGTCTTCCGGCTGAACTGACTCTTTTTCTTTTTCTCCTTTTCTTGGAGCTACATTCCTCTTTACCTCTCTGGTTTTTTTCTTTTCCCCTTTTCTGTTTTTTTTCCCTCCTTTCTCCCTTTTCCTCCCTTGTTTATACCTCCCTGCACTTCCCACTTTTCCCTGTCCCTTGGTGACCCGGTAGTACTCTACGCCAGATCCTAAGACTCTCATGGCAACCCTACAACTTTGCTCACTTAATGTCAGAGGATTTAATGTCCCTGAGAAACGCTCGAAAGTACTATATAGCATGCATAAAAAACGGGTCGATATCCTCATGTTGCAAGAGACACATTTTCGATCAGACAGAATCCCTAAGCTTAACCATAGATACTACACACAGTGGTTTCATGGTAGCAATTCTGACTCTAAATCTAAAGGAGTCAGCATTGCACTGCACAAGTCTTTGCAGGCACAGGTGGTCGCCTCTAAATCGGATCCGAATGGTCGATATGTGTTCTTAAAACTGAAAATTGTTCATGATACATTTACCATAGCTAACATTTATCTGCCCAACCAGGATCAGGTCCGAGCATGCAGAAAATACCTACGGGACCTCTCAGCCTTTGCGGAAGGCTATGTGATTATGGGAGGGGACTTCAACATGGTGTTGGACCGCACTGTTGACTCTTCCTCGGGCAGGTCGGCGGTGTCCCCCTCACAGCTGGAGAGCCTGCGTCGGGCCTTGAGGGACTCGAGGTTAATTGATGTCTGGAGACTACTGCACCCCACTGCTCGCAATTATACCTTTTACTCCACGGTACATGATTCTTATAGCAGATTAGACTATTTCCTGATTAGCCATGGGCTTTTGTCCCTTAACCCAAAGTCTGATATTGATACGATGCTATGGTCAGACCATGCTCCGGTCTTGCTTTCCCTTCGGCTGCCGAGCCTCTCTCCTAGAGAATGGACTTGGTCCTTAAACCCTGGACTTCTCGAAGATATGACCTGTCAGGCGGCCGTTCGGACAGCAATCACGGACTTCCTAGACTTTCACAAGAATGATCTCACAGCTCTCCCGTACCAATGGGAGGCCTTGAAGGGGGTTATACGAGGAGTATTTATCCAACAGGGGGCCCGACTGAAAAAAGAAAGAATGACTAATATTATGGGATTGTTGACCCGTGTCCAAACCCTAGAGTCGGAACATAAACAAACAAGAGATATCAAAGTACTTGCTGACCTCTTACGGACACGTAGTGAGTTGAGCGCACTGTTGGATACGACGTTAGCAAGGCAGCGGGACCGCTTCCATAAGTACCTATATAAGTACTCTGATAAACCCGGTAAAGCTCTGGCGAGGTTCTTGCACCCTCGCGCTCCCATCACTTACATCACTACCATGAGGTCTGCTACGGGTGATTTAGTCCATCTTCCTGCAGAGATTGTGGATTCATTCAGAGCATATTATGACTCTCTCTACAACCTGAGGGGTCCGTTGTCTGATATGTCCCCTACCGAGTTTCAGTCTCGAGTGGATGATTACATTCGTGACACGGAGCTCCCGCCTATGACAGAGATAGAATCTGAGGCCTTGGAGGACTCCCTCTCAGAACAGGAGATATTGGATACGATAAGATCCTTGGCCAATGGTAAAAGTCCGGGTCCAGATGGATTCTCTGCCGCCTTCTACAAATTATAAGCGACTTCCCTGGCCCCCTTTATGACCAAACTATTTAACTCCATTTCGGCCACCTGCCCCTTTGCCCCCCAAACACTGATGGCTACAATTACTGTGATCCCTAAACCGGGCAAGGACCCCCTGTTATGCGCAAGCTATAGACCTATTTCCCTCATCAATGTGGATGTGAAGGTGTTCGCAAAGGTGTTGGCCAATAGACTGAGCCCTATTCTTCCTGGGTCCATCCACAACGATCAGGTGGGTTTTGTGCAACATAGGGAGGCCAAGGATTATACAGTAAAGACTCTGCTTCTGACTTCGTACATGCGCACGGGGAAAGATACCAGCCTGTTTATTATCTATTGACGCTGAAAAGGCATTTGACCGCCTAGGCTGGACCTTCCTACGTGCATCTTTGAAGCAGTTGGGGGTGGGACCTACCATGTTGGAGAGAATCTTTGCTCTATATCATAGACCCACGGCCCGTCTTAGGGTCAATGGCACTTTATCCTCGCCCATTGACATAAGAAATGGGACTCGTCAGGGCTGCCCCCTCTCCCCCTTGCTATATATCCTTGCTATGGAACATCTAGCAGTGGCTTTTCGGAAGGTACCAGATGTCAGGGGTCTGCGGATTGGTCAGCATGAGTTTAAGTTGTCCCTATACGCTGATGATTTATTGTTATATATTTCCAACCCGGCTGTGGCTTTCCCTGTACTCCTCAGAGAGTTCCGTAAGTTTGGTGAGGTCTCCAATTTTAAGGTCAATTTGTCCAAAACTGAGGCGCTCAACATCTCCCTGCCTGATGACCTAATCTCTCAACTCAAATCGTCCTTCTCCTTTAGGTGGCAGACCACTGCATTAAAATATTTAGGAATCTTGATACCGGCTGACCTTAATGCAACATATGCTCTGAACTATGTCCCTCTCCTGCAGAAAACCATATCAGATCTTAAACGGTATAACAGACCTCAGTTATCTTGGTTCGGGCGGGTGGGAGTGATCAAAATGGATATTTTACCCCGATTCCTCTATCTCTTTCAGATAGCTCCTGTGCAGGTTCCGGATTGTTTTTTCAGGCGTCTGCAATCGGCCATTAACAGCTTTATTTGGGGAGCAAGGAAACCACGGACGCGGTTTTCAGTCCTAGTGAGACCTAAAGTTAAAGGGGGGGTAGGCCTTCCTGATTTTAAACGTTATTATCAGGCAGTCTTGCTCTCTAGGATTGTCGACTGGAGGTTCAGTGATGCCCATAAACAGTGGGTGCTCCTGGAGAAACTTCTATCACCCTCCTCCTTGTACTGGCTGCCTTGGCTGGGGGTGACTGGACGCCCACCTGTGACGGGCTTCCCTCCCCTCACACAAACTGTTTTGAGGTTATGGGATAGATCATACACGAAATTACGTTTGACTTCCCGATTGAGCAGACTGAGTCCCCTTTTTGACAATCCAGCCTTCCCCCCTGCAATGAATAGATCTAGGTATCTGTGCTGGTCACAACTAGATGGAGTGGGGCTGGGACAAGTGAGGGATAGGCTTGCGGGGCTCTCCGGCGTGGGGGGGTTGCGAGGTCCTGACGATGCGGCTCCTTTGTCCTGGTTGGAGTTTATGCAGTTGCGAAGTTTTCTCTCCAATATTTCAATAGGGGCGCTAACTCCGTTTGAATCCCTGATGCTCCACCAATTGTGGAGACCCGGGGGTCAGCGGGCGCTCTCGTCCGCAGGCCCAGCCGCCTTTACAAAGACAGCGTGGACCAGGGCTCATACCCAGCTGAACGCCCGAGCTCCTTAACCGTGGGCGGAACACTACTCAGACAACACAGGGTGAGGGAATCACAATATCAAGGCTTTATTGGATCCCCAAACAGTTAACAGCATATAACGCATAACCAAGCACAACACATAAATGTAACAGGCGACAGAGTCTCACCCTTCCGCTGGCTCACCAGGGTTTAGAATGCAGCACGGCAAAGTCTGTAGCCAGGTGACTGTATCGTCCCAACCTGGGTTGCTTCCTTGTCCTTATGCAGTCGAATCCGATAATCCGATACTGAAGTCCTTGTGGTTCCTTAGTCCGTGTTCTGATCCCCTTGGTCGGCACCGAAATGCCTAGGCCTGGGGTTATGGCTAGCTAATCGGATCCGAAGACCCTCGATTAGCTGCCTGTATCCAATCCAGTGACCTCGAGCCGGGACCGAAAATCCCTAGACTGAGGCCACTAGACAGAATCTAGCTCCAATCTCCTAAAAACTGCTGGTCAAAGTGAACAGTCCTCCTTATATACCCTCAGCCCTCATTGTAGGATATTGGGGACGTCATGATTGGTGCAATAACACAGTCTTTTCATTCGCTGAACTCCAATCCTCGTTTAACATATTTTAGGTACTATTGCAATCCAAATGCTGATTGATATAGCACCTTACAATGGAATGTTAGTCTGAGACAATCAGTCTGCAAACCATGACAATAACACAATAGTGGCTGGAGCCTCAATCCACATTCACAGGGTAATAGACAATGGACGATTAGCATAATTAAGTTCTCTGGCCTTCAATGACAAACAGGTTAGATAATTACATTACCAAGCTAAACTTAAACCACAGAAATCTATGACAATACTGTAAGAAATTCTCTTTGACCATTACAAGTTTACAAACCTATATACAATATGATATGTCTGGATGAATAAGAAATCCTCCTACATTATATATTAAAGGGTCCATTTCGTCACACTCCCCACCGAGGGTCCCTCCCATGTGGTTTCGGTGCTCTATAGCCAGATCCTGAACTCGCTCCACACTGGCACGCTTGGATTTATGGAGGCTTTGGAGAGAGATCTGGGGATCACCTTTTCTGAGGCAGACAGCTTAAAAATGTTTACTCTTGTGCACAAGATGACAATGTCTAGTCAAGCGCAAGAGAGAAATAAAAATTGCTGATGCGTTGGTACAGATGCCCTACCCTGCTCCACAGGAATAATCCGGAAGTCTCAGACACTTGCTGGAGATGCGGTTCTGCTGTGGGCTCTATGCTTCATGTCTGGTGGTCCTGCGATCTCCTGCAACCCTTCTGGGCCTCGGTTTTCGATGCCTTCCATCTAATGACTGGGGTCCGCCATGAACCCTCTCCACAATCAGCTCTGTTATCTCTGATACCCGGCTCGATAACCTCCATCAAAAAGGGGATTCTGAGGTTCTGCCTAATAGCTGCCAGGGCAGTTATTCCCCGACACTGGAGGTCCACTGAGGTCCCCTCTACAGTGGAATGGATATCTGAAATGGATAGGTTGCACCGTATGGAATCGCTTGCAACGGGAGATAGTGACGCCGGGTATGAACAGGGGCGCACTTGGTTCCTCTGGCAATCCTTTAAGGAGGGCCAGGGGTTCTTGACTTGGTTGCGCACCTACTCGTAATTTCCAACACCTGGGCGTCTAGACTGCTGGGTCTTTCCCATTCCCCCCCCCCCCTTACCCCTCCTACCCCTTCCTAATTTTTCTCTTTTTTTCTTCTCCCTTCTTATGTCTCAGTGTATACATTTCTCATTGGCTGTGTGTGTTTTCTACGTTTTGATCCAGACGTGATTTTCAGGTAATGAAACATGCATTCTCTTGTTGGAGGTTTTACTGGTGTCCCTTTGTACCTGATTTCTTACAGCTGTAATATGCCACTGTACTAGGATCTGGATTCTGTATTGGTTATTTCTATTGTTATGCTTGTTTGAAACTTTAATAAATATATTTACAGAAAAAAAAAATATGCTAAATGACTTTTTTCAACAGTATTTACACAAGAAAATCCCATGACAGACAATATGATCAGTGATAACAAAAAGTCTCAATTAAATGTCACCTGCTTAACCCAAGAGGAAGTACGGCATCGTCTAAAAATCACTAAAATTGACAAATCCCCGGGCCCAGATGGGATACACCCCAGAGTGCTGCAGGAATTAAGTACTGTCATAGATAGACCATTATTTTTAATATTTAAAGATTCCATAATAACAGGGTCTGTACCACAGGACTGGCATATAGCAAATGTGGTGCCAATATTCAAAAAGGGGACAAAAACTGAACTTGGAAATTATAGGCCAGTAAGCTTAACCTCTACTGTGGGTAAAATCCTAGAGGGTTTTCTAAGAGATGCTATACTGGAGTATCTGAAGAAAAATAACCTCATGACCCATTATCAACATGGTTTTACGAGGGACCGTTCCTGTCAAACTAATCTGATAAGCTTCTATGAAGAAGTAAGTTCTGGACTGGACCAAGGAAATGCAGTGGATGTGGTGTATATGGACTTTTCAAAAGCTTTTGATACGGTGCCACACAAAAGGTTGATACATAAAATGAGGGCAATGGGGATAGGGGAAAATATGTGTAAGTGGGTTAAGAACTGGCTTAGTGATAGGAAACAAAGGGTGGTTATTAATGGAACACACTCAGAATGGGTCACAGTTAACAGTGGGGTACCACAGGGGTCAGTGTTGGGCCCGCTTCTATTTAATATATTTATTAATGACCTTGTAGGGGGCATACGGAGTAGAATCTCAATATTTGCAGATGACACTAAACTCTGCAGGGTAATCAATACAGAGGAGGACAATTTTATATTACAGGAGGATTTATGTAAACTAGAAGCTTGGGCTGCTAAATGGCAAATGCGCTTTAATGGGGATAAATGTAAAGTCATGCACTTGGGCAGAGGAAACAAAAGGTATAATTATGTGCTTAATTGTAAAACACTGGGCAAAACTGTCACTGAAAAAGACCTGGGTGTATGGGTAGATGACAAACTCACATTTAGTGGCCAGTGTCAGGCAGCTGCTGCAAAGGCAAATAAAATAATGAGATGCATTAAAAGAGGCATAGATGCTCATGAGGAGAACATAATTTTACCTCTATACAAGTCACTAGTGCGACCACACTTAGAATACTGTGTACAATTCTGGTCTCCGGTGTATAAGAAAGACATAGCTGAACTAGAGCGGGTCCAGAGAAGAGCGACAAAAGTCATTAGAGGACTAAGGGGTCTGCAATACCAAGACAGGTTATTAAACTTGGGGTTATTTAGCTTGGAAAAACGAAGGCTTAGGGGTGATCTTATAATAATGTATAAATATATGAGGGGACAGTACAGAGACCTTTCTAATGATCTCTTTACTCTTAGGCCTGAGACTGGGACAAGGGGGCATCCTCTACGTCTGGAGGAAAGAAGGTTTAATCATAATCACAGACGCGGATTCTTTACTGTAAGAGCAGTGAGACTATGGAACTCTCTGCCACATGCTGTTGTAATGAGTGAGTCACTACTAACATTTAAGAAGGGCCTGGATGCCTTTCTTGAAAACTATAATAATATCAGTTATAGATACTAGATTCTTAGATAGGGCGTTGATCCAGGGAATTAGTCTGATTGCCGTATCTGGAGTCAGGAAGGAATTTTTTCCCCAATGTGGAGCTTAGTGTTGCCACATGGGTTTTTCTTGCCTTCCTCTGGATCAACATGTTAGGCTATGGGTTGAACTAGATGGACTTAAAGTCTTCCTTCAACCTTAAAAACTATGTTACTATGTTTATTGGCAGGACTAAGTACATGTTAGCATTGCCAAAGCAAATGGTAAAAATAGGGAGATGGGGATAGGGAGGCATATAGAGGTCCAGGGTATATCAGGATCCTCTTAGAGGGTAAGGGCATGTCCAGGGTGGGGTATAGGAGTCAATGACCTATCAGGCTTTTGGTTGGGGGACAGGGACATGTCCATGGTGGGGTATATAAGTCCATGGCATATCAGGCTCTTAGTTGGGGGATAGAGATGTGTCCAGGGTTGAGTGTAGGATTCCATGACATATCAAAATCTTAATTGGGGGTAGGGACATGTGCAGGGTGGGTTATAGTAGTCCATGGCATATCTGTTTTCTGTGGCAGGCACTGACATTTTGCTGCCAAGGCCCCTGCACTTTCCTCTTTCCCAAGTAGTATCAGCAGTTTCTCTTCCTCCTCCATGGTAGTGAAGTCTGAGAGGAGATCAGTCAGTCTCGAAGTGAGAAGTTTATTTCTTAGAGTATCTGTTATTTCTTCAGATAGGCTAGTTAGGATTTGCGATGCAGGTTCTTCCTCACGTCTCTCTGGAGTGTCTAGTATATTCCTAGGGTTATCCCTCTCATTTGGTGAATAATCTTCTCAATATTATTATTTATTATTAATAGCGCCATTAATTCCATGGCGCTTTACATGTGGAAGTGGTATACAAAGACAAGTATAAGGTACATGAACAACATATGACATACAGGTACAGAAGAGAAAAACCAAGAAATTGTTGCGCCACACTGTGCAAATTAGCCGAAGCAAGGGGTTATATTGATATGTCACTCACCTTTTCTAGTTGCGCCCCCTGCACAACTAGGTTGATGATTTGAGGTGAGAATTAACAGCAGGCATAAATCCGTTGCTACGTGTAAAGAAGCTTTTCCTTATGGAACTTCAATGTCTCTCCCAGAGATCACGAGCCAGGGAAGGGCAGCTCCTCTGTGTTGACCAAATCCTGTCCCAGAGCTGCTCTCAAACCACACTCCCCAAAGGGAGGATTTGAGCACGATATGAAGTAAAAAGGTATGATAAAATGAGCGCTAGGGACAGAAACAGGCACTGGGCTCTTATCGAATATTACCTTTCAAATTTATTGTGAACAGTAGATGTTATAGGTCTCCTCGCCACAACATGTTTCGACACTAAAGGTGTCTTTCTCAAGTGGATCCACTTGAGAAAGACACCTTTAGTGTCGAAACATGTTGTGGCGAGGAGACCTATAACATCTACTGTTCACAATAAATTTGAAAGGTAATATTCGATAAGAGCCCAGTGCCTGTTTCTGTCCCTAGCGCTCATTTTATCATACCTTTTTACTTCATATCATACAGGTACAGAAGGAGAGAGGACGCTGTCCGCGAGGGCTCACAATCTACGATTGGATGGGTGATACGCTAGGAAAAGGTAGAGTTGGTTGTGCGGTGGTTTGGTTAACTGAGGCTCACAGCAGGTTGTAGGCTTGTCTGAAGAGGTGAGTCTTCAGGTTTCTTTTTAAAAGTTTCCAGAGTAGGTGAGAGTCTGATATGTTGGAGAGTTCCAGAGTATAGCGAATGCTCAGGAGAAGGCTTGTATGCGGTTGTGGGAAGACGAGATAAGGAAGAGCAGAGGAGGAGATCTTGAGTAAAGTGCAGGTTGCGTGAGGGTAGGTATCGAGAGACCATGTCACAGATTTATGGAGGAGACAGATTGTGAACGGCTTTGTTGGTCATAGTTAGGGTTTGAAACCGGGACCTCTGAGAAATGGGGAGCCAGTCAAGTGCTTGGCAGAGAGGAGAGATTGGGGAATAGCGGGGAAACAGGTGGATTAGTCAGGCAGCAAAGTTTAGGATAGATTAGAGTGGTGCAAGAGTGCTAGAGGGGAGGCCCATGAACAGGAGTTTACAATAATTGAGGTGGGAGATGACGAGGGCATATACAAGTGTTTTTGCAGTTTTGAAGTCGAGGAATGAATGGATCCGGAAAATATTTTTGAGTCGGCAGGAGGTGACGAGGGCTTAGATATGTGGCTTGAAGGTGATGGCGGAGTCCAGGATTACCCCGGGGTAGTGAGCATGGGGGACTGAAGAAAGTGAGCAGCCATTGACAGTGATGGAGAGGTGAGATAGAGGGGGAGAATGGGTAGGGGGAAAAATGATGAATTCTGTTTTGTCCATATTCAGTTTCAATTTGAGTGTGGACTTGAAGTTCGTGAGGGACTGCTTGAACCTAGTGAAGTGTTCAGTGGAATAAGATTTATTCCATCTCCGCTCAGCAACCCTGGAAGCCCGTCTCAGGTCTTCACTGAGGTTGGTGTGCCAGGGTCAGGGGCGAACTGGCCCAGGTGGCAGGGGGGCAAGTGCCCCTGGGCTGGTGGTATAGCCCTCATCTAGGGCCGCCCCCCCACAGAAATGGGCCGGCGGCACTTTGTGGCTGGTGCTGTGAAAGTACAGCAGATGCGGCGCTTTGCGGCCGGCGGTGTGATACATCAGCAGACACGGCAGGTGACACAGTGAGTGACCGGCAGCAGCATCCCCCCTCCCGTTCCCCTCCCCCCTGGGTTCTCACCTAAGGGCTGGCAGAACAAAACTGCCACCCGGAGTTAGTCGCCAGCTAGCCCCTGGCCAGGGTTGCCTGTTTGTGCGCAGATTGTTGTATGTGAAGAGGGCAGCTAAGTTGAGGGCAATAGTTATTGTGGTGTTGTATAAGATGGTAGCAGCATCTGTGTCGTGTAAGGAAGCAATGTTGGTGAGGGGGAGAAGGGATTTTGAGAATGAGGGTAAATCTATATGCTTTTGGTTTCGGCGATAATGAGTGAGATTGCAGGATGGGGGAAGTGAAAAAGGGTAGGAGAGGGAGGAGAAAGTCAGAAGTTTGTGTTCAGACGGGGAGGGGTGAGTTTGAGAGGTTAGTGAGAGAGCATAGGCAGGTGAAGATGAGGTTCAGCGTGTGGCCATTGTTGTGAGCGGCAGAGTAGGACCCAAAAGAGGTAGTCTGTGAAAGGAATTTATAAGCGGCTGGGTTGGAAGTGTCGATGGGGATGTTGAAGTCACCCATGATGATAGTGGGGATGTTCATAGAGAGGAAGTGGAGTAGCCAAGTGGTGAAATGTTAAATGGTAAGGAAAGAGGTGGTTGATCCAGGGGGCAGTAAATGACAGCTGGCTGAAGGTTACATGGAGAGAAGATGCAGACTGAATGGACCTCGAAAGAGAGGAGAGTAGCAGAGTGTGTCAGTGGAATAGGGGCAAAGGAGCAGTTGTTCGCCAGGAGGAAGCCAACTCTTCCACCATGTTTGTTACTGGGGCGATTGTGTGTGGGAAAGACTGAGTCCGCCATAGGAAAGTGCAGCAGGAGAGGCTGTGTCAAAGGGGGTGAGCCAGGTATCAGTGATGCCAAGGAATGAGAGTTTGTAGGTAATAAAGAGGTTGTGGACGAATGAAAGTTTTTTGCAGATGGAGTGAGTGTTCCCGAGTGCATCAGGTAGAGCGACTGGGGGGCAGGGACCGGGTGAGTGGGTCTAAAGTTGTTGAGCTTGCGAAGGTTAGTGTTGGATCATGGGCATGGGGTAGATGTGACGGGGGGGGGGGGGGGGGGGGGGGGTCCAGGATTAGAGGATATATCTTTGGTAAGGAGGAGGAGCAGTGAGAGGGTTAGAAGGTGGGAGTAGGAGAGTTTATGTGGCATGTGTGCATGTCTGCAGATGAAGGATTGAATGTGGATAAAAAGTACAGAGGAGGGGGTGAGATGGATGGGTAGGATAGAGGGAGACAGCACAACTTCGTTGTTGGGTGGAGGGATAAGTGGAGTTATTAGGAAATGAATTAGTATGGGAGTGAAAGTGAAAAGAAGCGGAAACATTGTGTACAGTAACTATGGATTGCAGCACGTATAGATGGGATGCATTGTGGGATGAGATGCAGCCAGGGGTCGGGTGCAGCCAGGGATTGGATGCAGCGAGTAGGTGAGAAAGGATGATGGAGTCGTACTAAGTCAGGACGTAGTGCATGAGTATTAAATTACTCTCATTCAAGGTTAAAGGCCTAAACAGCACCAAAAAAAGTTTTCTTACTTGGAAAGAAATTACTAATAATAAAGCTGATGTTGTGTACCTCCAAGACATTAAATTTGCCAAAGAAAACTACTTGAGAATAAGAGCTTCCCCATTGTTTTTAAAGTCTTAAATGTCAAAATGAAAGCAGGCATTAGGACTATTTTTACCTTTAAGCTTTTATCAGAACACAAAGATTTTGATCGTGGGTATTTGATTTTGATAGGTTATCTAAACAACAAACTATGCACAAATGTAAATGTATACACTCCCAATAATGATAAAAAACAGAGAGGGGCGCTCCTGGTGCAGTATCAGGAGTCAGTGGGGGAAAGGGGGTCGGTGGATTGTTGATGCTCACCTGTCCTGGTTATGTTGCCAGTATAGCCAGGTGTTGTAGCCTTACTACGTCTCGTGCAGCTGCTGTCTCTCCCTGCTTCCAGGTCTCAGGCTGGCACGTTATAGGTCACACCACACGGTCTGACATCAGCACAGGTCCTTGAGAGCTTATCCGCTTGTTCATCCTTAACTAATCTACGCTCCCAATAAGGCTCAGATCTTTGTCTTGCATTACTCATACTAGGGGATTTTAACCTAGTACCTAATGGGCTTATCAACTCCAGCGCCTAAAATCGAACATATGTCTAAACACTTCTTAAGTGGAGTACACATTTTATTCAATGGCCTATGGTACTTTCTCTTGCATAAATCTAATTCTCACCACCGCCCTTTCAATCTCTTGCTTCAGGAACTTTACAATAAACTCAAGAACATTCTCTGATCATTCCTCAATAAGAAGTTCACTTGATTTAGTTTCACCCTCTAGAGCTGACTTTCTTTGGAAATGCAACCTTTACCTAACTCTCTCCTGAATACAAACAAGAAATAGACTTGTCTTTTTGCTGAGAATGCTTCTCAGTCTATCTGCTCATTCCCTTTATGGAATGCACATAGTGGAGATAAAAAAGATAAGACTCAAACTTGAAAACCTGCAAAACAAGCTCACACTTTGTGAAAATCTCCCAACAAAAATCCAATAACCCCTCGCTGGTCTTGCACCGATATATACTTAAAAATAGATCACAAATCAAATCTTTATTATTTGCCGATTTTGAGAGATTTATAGGTATCATGAAATCCAATCAGTACTCATCAGTAAACAAATCCTCCAAATATATGACCCATAAACTAAAATATGCTAGATTATACAAAGAATAACATTAGAAATCTAATAGGCTCCAATCTCACCCATCCCTCAAAAATTGTTAATGCATTTGCAGAGTACTAAAACAACTTATATAATCTCAGTAAAGATACATCTATCGTTCAACTCTCCAGTGACTCCATTCAAATCTTTCTTTCTCAAATCAATCATCTTTCCATTCTCGAAGAGTGCCTGAAATACCTAGATTCTCCATTATGTGCAGACGAAATCATCAAAGTAATTTGGACGTTTAAGGCTAAAAAAATCACTGGGCCCTGATGGTTTCACCAAGGAATATTTTAATTAGTTCTCACATTTATTAATACCCCAGCTAGCCACTGTTTTTAACAAAACATTAAAGCGCTTTTCTGTCAGAGATGTTACGAGCCACAATAATTCTTATCCCAAATCTAAAGGCGATTTGGACTTGGTGAGAGATATGTATCTGTAATTTTTCACTAACTCAGACATCAAAATTTACTCAAAAATCCCGGCAATAGGTTAAAAATATACTCCAGAAAAAAATAATATATAGATTAAAAAAAATACTATATAACATAATTTCTGATTACAATTAGGCCATCGTAGGCTGCCAAACATCAGATAGCACCCGCAGGGCCCTTAACTAAGCTAATATAATGAAAAAAGGAAGAAAACCAGCCCTACTTCTCGCTTTAGATGCTGAAAAGGCATTTGACAGAGGTAATTGGAGATATTTGTCACACATTCTTCAGAAATTTGGATTTGGTAATCTAACAATGAAGAGTATTATGGCCTTATAAAAAACTTCCACAATCCAATACTGCACTTGCAGGCTGCAGTCAGACCCCACTGTGTGAAGCAAGCACAGGTGCAGGCTGATAAAAATCACCTCTACCTACAAAAGAATGTGGGAGATGACCTGCCCAGCACGTAATGGGCTTGCTTAGGATACCATTCACACTGATGCAAATGATGCAGTGTGTCTGAAAGCTATCCACTGGCTCTGCCACCTAACCAATGGGCCGCCAAGTACGATGCTTCTGCACCACTAAATGAACGGCGCCCCATGGGGCCCAGCTGCACCCCGAAAATGATTAAAAAAGTGCAAAAAAGTTTATATGTGATAAACAAAAAACTCAATAGATGAGGTATTGGTTCATGTATTGGCCAAGACACCTAAGCTCATGATCCACGTCACGGATCCTCATGCTCATGAGTCCTAACAAAATATATACAAAAACTACTCAAAAGAGGCAGCATCAGAAAAAACTTACCTTTTTTCTGATGCTGCCTCTTTTGAGTAGTTTTTGTATATATCATGGCCTTATACTCTTCTGCTGCAAGAATCTGACAATTGTGACCTCTGCAAAGTCTTTGAAATAACTAGGATAACCCTGAGGAAGAAGCAGAGGCTGCTCTGAAACGTGTCGGAATAAAGTAACACCATTGCATCAGACTTCTCAGGTCCTGGTTCTTCCTTTCAGCAGCGCGGATCACCGACACTTCGTCCTGTTTCCCGTTGAAATACCTATTGGCACTCGACAAAGCTGCCCCCTATCTCCTATATTTGCTGTCATATTAGAACCACTTGCCGAATGTTTTAGAATGAATAGTACAATTAGGGGAATTGCCACCAGAAATCACCATTTCAAAATTGATTTCTTAGCAGATGACAATCTTATCCTTATCTGGTCAACTAAACTCAATAAAACACTCAACTCTACTATTGGAAGAATTTACAAAAGTCTCATACTACAAAATTAATGCAAGTAAATCAAACATCTTGGATTTTTATGTCAATATAGATATGAAAGTTGATATTAAAGGCCTTGCATCTTTTGATTAGGAGACTACAGCTATCGCATATTTAGGAATTTGCCTGACCATATATTTTAGCTCAACTATTGAGCTACCGTAGTTTAAATAATGCTATTAAGACTCATGACTTATTCTGGTTTGGTAAGATCTCATCTATCAAGATAATAACTTTACCCAAAAATTTTTACCTGCTCAGATGCGTTCCATTTGACATCTCCATAAAATTCTTACATAAAATCCAAATCCTCCTAAATAATTTTGTCTCAAATCAAAAAAAGACCAGAATATCCAATCTTACTTTAATGAAAAAAAAATTGAATGGAAATTTACACCTTCCTAACATTTCCAGCTAATTTTTTTAAACTAATTTAATCAAACACAGCCAAGCCTGGCTAAAACACAACAAGAAGCTTGCTTGGGTCAAACTAGGATTATCATTAAATGATTATGAACCACTAGATCCCTTACTATTGGTACATATCATTAAACCTCAACTACCCCTACCAAAATCCCCAACCATTTCTGCCACAATTCTAGTCTGGAAAAGACTTGCAATCTCCTACAACAAACTTTCCAAATATGACCAAATAAAGAATTTACCCTTTTCTTTTGTTGATATGATCATGGGGACCAAAACCTCAGAAACCTGGAAAACCAAAGGTTTAAAAAGTATATATGATCTCTACAACGGATCAGAATTTAAATCCTTTCAAACAATTAGATATGCTTATAACTTAGCAAATTCTGATATTTCATTATCTCCAATTAAAAAATGTAAAATGTCAGCTTTATTACCTAATAAGCACCCATTAAGTGAGGCGGTGGGTATTCTTTACTGTAATGCTAATAATAATATAATCTTTTGGGACTCTTAAGGGCATATATGACTATTTCAATAAGGATCCTCTCTTTAAAAAAATTACATTCATGATCAGCTGGGAGAGGGACTTAAATAAGTCTTGTGTGCATGAATTGTACTAATAACTCCTACTCATCCAGCACCTACTTTTCACTTCATTAATTATTTTATAAAATTCTCTCCAGATGGTTCTACAAACCTGTACGGCTAAATACATTTTCTCCAGGACTCTCACCTCTTTGGAGGGGGTGTGATCAGGGAGGTGACCTTCTCCATATTTTCTGATCATCTCCCAAACTCCCTTTGGAGTAACATACACTCACTAATCAATCTAATTCATAAAAAGAACATTGTGTTGACAGCTCCATTGGCACTTCTCTCTTGACCTTGTAGATATAATCCCTAGTTGTATAAAAGTGATTATCCACATCTTTTTCACAACTAAAAATCTCAGTGTCTAATTGGAAAAGTGTGTTTGTTCCCGTTATCTCGGAAATGGTGGAGAGAGTCTCCTTAAACAATTCATATGAAAGGCATCATGCTATCACTAATAATTGCAAGTGCATCTCAATGAATTAGATCATCAAAAAGTTAATTTTTTCAGTAATTCAATACTAAAAGTGAAACGCATATATAATATAGCATCATTACAGAGTAATCTATTTCAGGTGTTTATTTCTGTAAATGTTAATGATTATGGCTTAGACCCAATGAAAATCCAAAGGTCATTACCTCAGAAAATTAAAGTAGGGAGGATAAAGATTTAAAACCATGCTGCCGTATTCCACGAGACATCCAAAGGTGAATATATTGGTTTATTAGTCAACACGTTTTAGGGCTCCCTGAAACATGCTGAAACGTGGCAATATGATATTGAATTGTCTTGAGGAAGGGGCCAGGGAGGCTTGAAAGGGGATGACTAATAAATCAATATTATATTTGCCCTTTGATATCTCGTGTAATATGGCAGCGCGGTTTTTAACCCTTCATCCTCCCTACTCCACACTGGGGACTGCAGAAGCCATGATATGCTATTTTGGTAATATTTTATCTCTCAGACCCTTTATCCTCCCTTCTTTAATTTCTGAGATAATGACTCTTGGGTTTTCATTGGCTGTAAGCCACAATTATCAACATTAACAGAAATAAACACTTGAAATTGATCATTCTGTTTGTAATGACTCTATATATAATATATGCATTTCATTTTGCATTGAATTACTGAAATAACTTTTTGATGACATTTGATGAAATTCTAATTCAATGAGATGCACATTTACAATGTCATCATAAGAGAAGGGAGCCTTGGAACGAATATCTTTTGAATTTCCCTCCATACGTCTTTACAAATAGAGCCCTTGTAACTAATTTCCTATGGTTTGTACATCTCACTCTTAAGTCTATTTACCTAATCTATGCATTGTAACGGTAATAGTTGTAGTCGCTTAATACTAGTTTGTTATCTGTAGTATAACTAACTTTCTTATTATTGTATTGGCTTAGTATTGTGTTCTCCTACTTACTTCATTTCTTTTCACCCTCAAATAAAGTTGTTTTTCCACCCTTTCACTCCTTCCCTGTATCTCCCCAGTATAATACACCATAACTACCGTATATACTCGTGTATAAGCCGACCCGTGTATAAGCCAACCCCCCCACTTTTGCCCCCAAAACCTGGGAAAACCTATATACTCGTGTATAAGCCGAGGGTGGACCCCAGCACAGGTATACAGCCCCCAGCAGTGTGGTATACAGCAGCCTCCCCAGTGGTAGTATACAGCAGCCTCCCCAGTGGTATATACAGGCCCCAGTGCTATATACAGCCCCCAGCAGTGTGGTATACAGGCCCCAGCAGTGTTACAGCAGCAGCCCCAGTGGTATATACAGCAGCAGCCCCAGAGGTATATACAGCAGCAGCCCCAGAGGTATATACAGCAGCAGCCCCAGAGGTATATACAGCAGCAGCCCCAGAGGTATATACAGCAGCAGCCCCAGAGGTATATACAGCAGCAGCCCCAGAGGTATATACAGCAGCAGCCCCAGAGGTATATACAGCAGCAGCCCCAGAGGTATATACAGCAGCAGCCCCAGAGGTATATACAGCAGCAGCCCCAGAGGTATATACAGCAGCAGCCCCAGAGGTATATACAGCAGCAGCCCCAGAGGTATATATAGCAGCAGCCCCAGAGGTATATACAGCAGCAGCCCCAGAGGTATATATAGCAGCAGCCCCAGAGGTATATACAGCAGCAGCCCCAGAGGTATATATAGCAGCAGCCCCAGAGGTATACAGGCCGCCCGCCCGCCCTCCACCATCAGTATACAGGGCCGCCCCCCCATCAGTATCCAGGGCCCCCCTTGCAGCCCAAACCTGTAAAGTAAGATCATTATACTTACACCTGTGGCCTTCCCCGCTGCCGACATCGCGCTCCTCCGGCTTCTTCCGGCTTCCTCCGGCTTCCTCCTCTGGCGCAGACAATGACGTCATTGCCTGCGCCTATCGGAGGAAGCCGGAAAAAGACGAATGAAGCCGGAGAAGCGCGATGTCGGCAGCGGGGACGGCCACAGGTGTAAGTATAATGATCTTACTTTACAGGTTTGGGCTGCAAGGGGGGGCTCTGGATACTGATGGGGGGGGCGCCTATATACTGATTGTGGCGGGCGGGCGGCCTGTGTACTACTCGGCGTATATACTCGCGTATAAGCCAAGGGGGTACTTTTCAGCCCAATTTTTGGGCTGAAAAACTCGGCTTATACGCGAGTATATACTTAATATAATATAATATAGTTAAAATGTTTAATTTGGTGCATGTTGTATTGAATTGTATGACAAATGGTTGTTACTTCTCTTTTTCTGTATTATACCTAAAATTTAATAAATTAAAATAAAGGTATATTTCCAACATAACTGATACACCATTAGTATGCTATTTATTATGGTCAATGGAAATTGGACTTTGAGATCTCTATTTGGAGATTGTTGCCCAGTGGTGTTCCATGACATACTTAGCTTTTAGGAACATGTAACTGTAACATTCAGGTAAATTCAATGCAGGTAGCTGGGATTGTCAGTGTGAATGAGCCCCTCTGGCCCCTAATAGATTGTAGCTATGCCCTTTTCATACTCCACTGTACTTTAGTATTATCACAGAATTATGGTGCATGTATTCTGTAATATAGAAATGGATTGAAAAAAATCAATGAAATTGTTGCATTTTAAAAATCAATGTACCTGTTGTGAAATGCTATTTCAACCATTTTTCTTTTATACTAACTTGCAGGCTGAAGGAGAAGACAGTTTAAAAAAAATGCAGTTAATGGAACTGGCCATCCTTAATGGCACATACAGAGATGCCAACTTAAAATCACGTAAGCTTTAGTTTTCTTTGTTTAGCCTCTTTT
The DNA here is from genome assembly GCA_033576535.1 of Allobates femoralis. NCBI lineage: Eukaryota > Metazoa > Chordata > Amphibia > Anura > Aromobatidae > Allobates > Allobates femoralis. The sequence goes on along the minus strand of JARQOC010000001.1, from coordinate 405,434,580 downwards.
TATGCAGATTTTTTTCCTTGTGTACATAAACTAATACCTTGTAAAGCTGATCTAATTTTTTATCTCTGTAAGGCCCCTTTCACACTGGCATTTTTGCCTGGATCCGGCGGATCCGGACAAAAAATGCATCTGCCGCAAGTGCTGCTAACGGCTGCACTTGCGGCAAGCGCCATGCATTGTCTATGGGGCTTGCGGTAAGGGGCGGCAAGTGCGGTTGCCGCAGATGCGGCAGTTGCAGCCGCACAAAAAAAAACCGCGGTCAATGTATGGGGCTGGCCGCAAGGGTGTTGCAAGTGCGGCCGTTAGGCGGCAGATGCGGTAAATCTGCCGCATTTTGGTGAAAACGCCAGTTTGAAAGCAGCCTAAAATACATTTAAAGTGAACTTGGCATCAGTTTTTTTTCCCATGTTATAGTGCAGCCACCATCAACCTTCTAGAATGCTGTATATAAGTCCCCAGGCCAATCTGTATAACTTAAAAAAATACCTTTAATTATACTGTATTTTTCAGATTATAAAACGCACTTTTGTTCCAGATTTTGAGGGAAAGCGGGGGGTGCGTTTTATGATCTGAATCTACTTTCTGTACTGTAGGGCAGGGGGCACTTTGGAGTGGTATCCAGGCGCTGGAGCGGGCTGCAAAGGCACCGAGAGGTCATATGCTCCCGCTCATCAGCCTCATGCAATATGAACTGCATCCGCTGTCCATCACCTAGGTGCTGAACCTGGTGCTGAGATGTGGACAGGGGAGCGGCGCATATTACATGTGCCTGTACTCACCCCCTCATCCCAGAAATGGACCCCCACCCCGTTACTCTATATGCCCCCCTGCTGGTGTGCCCATAGTAAAATAACAAACGTTTTAACCCTCTGTTACTCACTCCGTGCTTCCAACTGCACTGTCATCACTGTGCACCTCTGTCACATGATCCGATGCCAGCACAGACACGGGAAGTCACCGCTTAGCTGGGAGCACAGAGCAAGCAATGGAAGGTGAGCGAAAAGCGCTTGCTGTTTTACTATGTGTGCACCAGCAGGGGAGCGTATAGCGTGACGGGGGGGCAATGTGCCAGCAGCACTAGGGGGCCATGTGCCAGGATGGCGGAGTATGGCGGAAGCTCGAGAGAAGTCTTGTATGCGGTTGTGGGAGTTGGAGATGCGGGGGAAGAGAAGGAGTTCTTGAGAGGAGCGCAGATTGCGTGAGGGGCGGTATCGGGAGACCAAGTCGGAGATGTATGGAGGGGACAAGTTGTGGATGGCCTTGTATGTCAGGGTTAGGGTTTTGAACTGAGATCTCTGGGAAGTAGGGAGCCAGTGGAGGGCTTGGCAGAGGGGGAGACAGGGGAGTAACGGGGCGACAGGTGGATGAGTCGGGCAGCGGAATTGAGGATGGTTCAGAGGGGTGCAGGGGAGGAAGCAGGGAGGCCGGTGAACAGGAGGTTGCAGTAGTCGAGGTGGGAGATAATGAGGGCACGGACAAGCGTTTTGGCAGTGTCATGGTCAAGAAAAGAGCGGATCCGTGAGATGTTTTTAAGGTGGAGGTGGCAGGAGGTGGCGAGGGCCTGGATGTGTGGCTTGAAGGAGAGGGCAGACTCGAGGATTACACCGAGGCACTTGGCATGGGGGACAGGTGAGAGTGTGCAGTCGTTGACAGTGATGGTCAGGTCGAGTAGGCGGGCAGAGCGACTTGGGGGGAAGACGATGAACTCGGTTTTATCCATGCTGAGTTTGAGGAAACGAGCGGGGAAGGATGAGATGGCGGACAGGCAGTGTGGGAATTTGGATAGCAGGGAGATGATGTCAGGGCTGGAGAGGTAGAGCTGGGTGTCGTCAGAGTAGAGGTGATTTTGGAGGCCGTGGGACTCGATGAGTTGGCCTATGCCAAGGGTGTAGATGGAGAAGAGTAAGGGTCCCAGGACTGAGCCTTGGGGAACTCCAACAGATAGGGGGTAGGGTGAGGAGGAGGTGTGGGAGTGGGTGACGCTGAAGGTTCGGTAGGTTAGGTACGAGGAGATCCAGGAGAGGGCCAGGTTAGTGATGCCAAGGGATTCTAGAATTTGAAGCAGGAGGGAGTGGTCGACAGTGTCGAAGGCAGCAGAGAGGTTGAGGAGGAGAAGGATGGAGTAGTGTCTCTTTCTCTTGGCGGTCTGTAGGTCGTTGGTGACTTTGGTTAGGGCTGTTTCGGATCAGTGGTGGTCTCGGAAACCGGATTGAAGGCGGTCAAAGAGGGAGCACGAGGAGAGATGGGAGGACAGTTCAGAGTAGACATGTTGAGAGAGATATGGGACGATAGTTGGAGACTGTTGCAGGGTCGAGGGAGGGTTTTTTGAGGATGGGTGGTAAGTGATATTTTGAAGAGATGGGTTAGGGCGGGGATAAGGACAGTGGTGAGGTTAAGGATGAGATGGGAGGGGAGAGGGTCAAGGGCACAAGTGGTGAGGTGTGATTGTGCTACAAGGGAGAAGAGGCGCACTTCAGTCATGGAGGGGAAGTTACTTTTGGTCGAGGGGGGTTGGGTGATAGAGAAGGAGGGCAGAGGGGATTGGGAATTGAAGCTTTCTCTGATTTTGTCGATCTTCTGTTTAAAGAAGCTGGCAAAGTCGTCGGCGGTGATGAGGGGAGAGGGAGGGGGTGCGTGGGGACGGAGTAGGTAGTTAAAGTTTATGAAAAGTTGCTTGGGATTGTGGGAGAGGGAGCTAATGAGAGACGGGAAGAATGCTTGTTTTGCGGTGGTCAGTGCTGTCTTGAAGTCGATGACGGACTGTTTGTACAAGGCGAGGTGCGTTGCGGAGTTGGATTTCTTCCATCTCTTTTCAGCTACCCTGGAGCTACCCTGGATATATTATACTAGATGGTGACCCGATTCTAACGCATCGGGTATTCTAGAATATGTATGTAGTTGACATACTGTGACAGACAGAACTTGTTCAGTCAAGGTGAGTGAACTACACACACATATATAAATATATATATATATATATATACAGCAGCGCTATGGTATATGGTGGTACATTACAGCACATGTATAGCAGCACTATAATATGTGACGGTACATGGTCTATAATATATATTTTATATATATATATATATATATATATATAAAATATATATTATAGACCATAAATGAAAAACGGTGTGACTGAAGCGTCGCACCTTTGACTGAAGGCCAATCAAGGCTGAATCCATCAGAAAGGAGTGCTGCAGTCCGTTTTTCATTTGTGGTCTGTATAAAGGAGTGATTGAACCCCACCCTGGCCTGAATTTATACCCACCTTATTAGGAAGAAGTGCTGCTCCAACCTTCTTATATTGTATGTATGTATAATATATATATATTATATATAGAGAGAGAGTGCATGTATCAAGCACCACCCACTCTGCATAGCCACACCCACTCCACTGTGTAGGATGCATTAGCCATGCCCACTCCACATAGCCACACCCACTTCACAGCACCCACTCTACATATCCCTGCCCACTACACATTCCCTTACTCTGTATAACCATACCCACTCCACAGCCACGCCCCACTCCACTAGATGTGTGAGGCATTAGACCTGCCCACTCCACTTAGCCACACCCACAACACAGCCACACCCACTTCACATAACCCCACCCAGTATGGTTAATCCCACCCCTTTATTTTGATGTCACAATAGAATGTTAGTTTATAGAATGTTAGCCCTGCCCATTTATTGTGAAGTCACAATGTTAGCTTGTAAAATTCCATGTCATGTCACTGCCTAATGATTCTTGCATGTCCCACATACAGTAAAGTTGTCACACGCTAAGAGAAAAGCTGTATTGCGCGCAAGACTTACAGAAATGGAAGAAAGGGAGGCAAGAGCTGCTTCCTCAAGGGCCACTGAAATGTCTCAGCAGAGAGAAGCAAGACTTGCAGACATGAGAACAAGAGCTCCTTCCTCAAGGGCTAATGAAACATCTCAGCAGAGAGAAGCAAGACTAGCAGACATGAGAACAACAGCTGCCTCCTCAACGGCCACTGAAATGTCTCAAGACTTACAGACATGAGAATCACAATTGCTTCCACCAGGACACAGGAAAAGGTTGGAAATTTTGCTACCACTCTGACATCAACTATTAGCATAATCCAATAGTAACATTGGAAAAATGGATGTTGTATGCATGTACTGCAATGCCCTGAAGTAGAAAGATTAACCACGAGGATTATGCTGCACAAATGGCAAGGTGAAACTGCTTCCTCTCCTCTCACTACCAAATTCCCTGAAGTCTCTCATGACAGGCACAGTCTCTGATGACTGCAATATGAAACCATTTCTTGGACATCAGGAAGTACAACTTCTGTTTCCAAATGGCATTATTTGGTGCAAAAAGAGACGTTTTTTCAACTGTATTTATGCCAACGTTCAAAGTGTATGTACAGATTTACTACTCAAATGGTTCACTGCTTCTAGTACAAGGAAACAAACCTCAATTTCTTCAACTCTACTTCATGGTAAATATAGAAGCAGAGGCTCAGCAAAGATGCTTTTCAGTTCTAAACACTCGTCTTGATATTATCACTAACTTGAAGCAGTTCCTTCACTTAAACAATCCATATGTTCAACTTTTTCAAGAATGCACTTGAATGCATGCCAAATGACTAATTACAAAGTTGTAATCAGAGCTGACAAAACACCACCAGGTGAGCATCAGCGGCGTTTTAATGCCCCCACATTTGATTAGGTAGCTATTTTGGTTGTGGGTAATGAGTTTAACAGCCGTGACATAGGGCTTCAGAAAAGCAACAATGGTTTGCAACGGGTAGCAAAAACTCACAGGTCCTATGATGCACTGCAATATCCAATTATCTTTTGGCAAGGACAGGATGGCTATCACTTTGAAATACCTCAGATAAATCCTGTAACAGGCAATCCTTCAGGGAAAAAAGTGTCGGCCATGTACTTCTATGTCTATAGGATGACAACAAGAGTTGGTGAGGAAAATCACATCCTCAAATACAGACATCTCTTCCACCAATTCATTGTTAACATGTATGCAAGAATCGAGAGTGAACGTCTTCTGTATACCCGACTAAATCAAAACAAGCTCAGAGCCGAGGGTACATTCACCTTAGAGATGCTGTGACAAATAATGATGCTCCAAATGACTTGGGTAAAATTGTTATCCTTCCATCAACTTTCATTGGAAGCCCACGACACATGCATGAATAGGATGCAATGACTTATGTAAGAAAGTTTGGCCGTCCAGATTTTTTCATTACCTTTGCTTGCAATTCTAATTGGGAGGAAATCAGAGCAGCTGTTACCAGGCCAGAAAACTGTCCATCGTCATCACATCATTGCACTTTCAAAAGAAAACTTGCAAAAATGGTTCATCTGGTTACAAAAGCACATGTTTTTGGTAAGACACAGTGCTGGATGTATTCAGTCAAATGACAAAAAAGAGGCCTTCCTCATGCCCATATCTTGATCTGGCTAAAGCAAAAAATACAGCCCATTGAAATTGACAATATGATCAGTACAGAATTGCCAGACCCTGAGGATGACCTGTTGCTGTATTACCTAGGAAACCTGGTCCAAGAAGCAAACTGGACAAGTTGGATATCCAGTCTACCGAAGAAGAAAACCAGGGGATGGTGGTTTCCCAGCAAAGCTCAAAATGCGGGTTGGATCATCACTTCAAGAGATAGAAGTTGACAAGTGGGTGGTGCCTTACAATCCTCTGCTCTCAAATATTTTCCAGGCCCACATCAATGTTGTATCTTGCCACTCTATGAAATCAGTCAAGTACATATGCAAATATGTTTACAAAGTAAGTGATTAAGCAGTGTTTCAATCTCCCTTCTCAATGTGGACCTGAAATCATTCACCAGGATCCTGGCAAATAGAATCTCTCCCCTTTTGGGTAATATAATCCACCCAGACCAGGTGGGGCTCATGTTGGGAAGGGAGGCATGAAATAACACCTCAAAAGCTCTGAGCCTTATTCATAGAGCTAAGATCTCGCACACACCCATGATGCTTCATTCTACAGATGCTGAGAAGGCATTTGATTGGGTGGGTTGGGACTTTGAGAGGAGTATTGAGGTCAATTGGTCTTCGGACAACTATGCTGAGGTGGATAGTTGCCCCTCGGCTTGTGTTGGGGTTAACGGGGTTTATTCTGAGAGCTTCCCAATTTTCTATGGCACCCATCAGGGTTGCCCCCTTTCTGCCCTGATTTTTATACTTACGTTGGAGTCACTCTTATGTCATATCAGGAACAATTCAAATATTTCTGCCCCTCAGCTCCCACCGATATCTTACAAGGTGGCTGCATACGCAGACGACCTTCTATTCTTCCTTACTAATCCAACAGTTTCTCTCCCGTGCTTAATGGCTGAACTAGACAAATACTCGGGACTAGCTAATTTCAAGACTAACTGGACCAAGTAGGTAGCTCTCAATATCAACCTTCCTGACTCGGTCTTCTCAGAACTTAAGAATAATTTTAAATTCTTGACTTGCTGTTCAAATTGAACTTTATCCCCTTCAGAGCTTGCGGGAGGATTGCCATAAATGGTCTGTTTTTTTTTTACTTGGTTCGGGAGGTGTGAAATCTTAAAGATGAATGTCCTGCCTAAGTCCTCTATCTTCTTCAGGCGCTCCCTATCAAGGTTCCAGGCTCCTTTTTTAAGGAATTATCCTCCCTTCAGATTGGGTTCATATAGGCTAACAAGCCTGCCAGACTGACCAGATCTTTGCTGTGTAAACAGAAAGCAAGAGGAGGCCTTGGCTTTCCCGATCTGAAGACTTACTACCTGGCAGCCCAAATGGTTAGAGTATTGGATTGGTGTAGGCATGGGATATCTAAACCCTGGGTCCGTATTGAACAGAGTTTCTCAGAATTACCGTTTACTGCCATTCCTTGGTTATCAAACGTTGCTGACCAGGGTCTGAGAACTCATCCAACTATAGGGTTGCATTGTTGCTCTGGAGGAGAGATCAGATCTCGTCTCCTACCCTATACTTCTCATCTGATGCCGATGTTAGGGTCACCTTACTTTAAACCTGGACTGACTAACCCGACTTTTAAATTATGGATGAAAAGGGGCCTGTCTAGGGCTCTTCATTTCCTGAGGAATGACACTTGGTTTTCTGTGGAGGAGATACGAAGTATTATTGTTCTGTCTCCTTTAGATGAGTGGAGAGCCATGCAGCTGAGGCATTTCCGGTATCTGGGTCCCATACCAACTTTTGAGAACCTATGCTTGCAGAAGGGTCCCCTGTCCCTCTACTTGTCAATTCTGAAGGCTATTTTGACTCTATCAGAGGATCTCCCTCCCCAAGGGAATCTGTTGAAATGGGAAAGGGATCTGGGTATTAGGCTCTCCCTAGAACAGAGAGAGAGGGTAAAGCTGATGGCACACAAATCCTCAATTAGTTCTAATGCTCAGGAAGCGAACTTTAAAGTTTTGACTGGGTGGTATAGGGTCCCTAAGAGCCTTCATGCGATGTTCCCTTTGGTAGATCCTACATGTTGGTGATGTGGTCAGGTTGAGGGTTCTTTCTTGCATATATTCTGGAGCTGTGGGAAGCTTGCCCAGTTTTGGGAGGATGTAAAATCGACTATCAAACGGGTTACAAACACTGAACAACGACTTGGACCGGATTTGTTCCTGCTCCAACTATCTAGTCTTCCAGTAAAAACTTATCATAAATCGTTATTACAGTTTATGATTATGGCTGTGAGAGCATGCATCCCACTTGGTTGGAGATCTCCCTCCCCTCCTGGCATAAGTATGTGGGTGAGAAAATTGAATGAAGTGATGTTAATGGAAGATTTGACAGCATGTATCAGGGATAGATATGAAGAATTTCACAGTACATGGCATCAGTGGAATGAATTAAAATCCTCCCAGGAATACTCCAACTTGCTTGCTCGGGACTCAGGCTCGTAGATCAGGGGACTGTTTGGGGTTCGGGACTTCCCCCCCCACCCTGCCCCCCATTTTTTTTCCTTCTGTCTTGCCTTTCTCCCTTCTTCCGTTCTCAGCTATATGATCTTTGCTTTACCTGTTCTCCCCCCCCCCCCCCTTTCTGGATTTCTCCCCTTCCTCTTATATTATGGGTCCTATGCATAGAGTGAATTATCATTTTGTTCCCTGTAGTTTAGAAAAGCTTGTAACTGTTCAAAACCTTCATCTGTATGTTACTGCGGTAAGTATGAGACCTTTGGATCCGCCCACACAGAGAAATATGTGTTTGATGGGATTATTTCTGTATCTTGTTTAATCTGTTAAAGTTGATTTGTATAATGGCTGTTTTTTTGTATGGTGAATGTCAAAAAAACAAAAACAAACAAAGTGTTTGAACTCTAGCAAAACGGACCTATTCATGAAGTAGAGGTATTCCAGATGGGCAGATACATCAGCAGCATTTAAGCTGTTTGGAAAAATACTAGGGTTCTCCATTCATGAGTGCTACTCACTAGTTATGCATCTGTGTTCACTTGGAACATGGACAGAGGATTTTCTTTGATCCGGTAAACCTGATCCAGCAAATTCAAAACACCCTAAGACCAACCTCTTAGCATTTTTTGAACTTTGTCAACAAGATACATTTGCAAATACAATACTGTGATCTACAAAAGTACTACACTTGGAAGGCGTCCAGAAAAACACTGGAACGGAGGAAACAGGGGATTGATGTTGAATGCCATCCAGGGTTCAAAGCAAATGATACTCTTGGTCGCGTCTACACTGTTCATCTGTCGTATGCTGAGTGCTTCTACCTGCGCATGTTACTTCATGTTGTTAAGGGTCCAACATCATTTTCTGACTTGAAGACTGTCAGAGACCATGTTTGTGAAACATTCAGGGAAGATTGCCAAAGACGAGGACATCTAGAAAATGACGCACACTGGGACATGACTCTCGGTGAAGCTGCAGCTACACAAACCCCAAAGCGAGTAAGGCACCTCTTTGCTATTCTTTTAACAACATGTAACATTTCAAATCCATTTATAGAAAGGGCAAAACTGATCTCGGTGAGGACATCCTCATGCAGGTTAAAAAGGAAACGCCTCAGCAACTTATTAACTTCACTGAATACATTAATTCTCCTTGAGGACCACTGCATGGAAATGTTTGGAAAAGAATTACACCTACTTGGCTTGCCAATTCCAAAAAGAAATCAGGAAGCTAACTAATGTGCAGGGAGATTTTCAGAGAAACAAACTACAACGTTGATGAACTCACAGCATTTGTCTCTCACGATGAGCCACTGTTGGTACCAGACCAAAGAAATGCCTACAACCTAATTTTAAGTTTCACTGCAACCAACAAAAGTGCAATTGTCTTCCTAGATGCTCCAAGTGGAACAGGAAAGACATTTTCAACTTGGTCCTAGCAAAATCTCGGCAACAACAAAAGATTGCTCTTGCAGTGGCATCTTCTGGAATTGCAGCTAAACTTTAAAATGGTGGTAGGACGGAACATTTGACATTCAAGAAACCACTTAAGCTGTCTCACAGTGACAGCCCAGTTTGCAACATTGCCAAAGGATCAGGACAGGCCAAACTGCTTCAAAAGTCACACAAGAAGGCACTGGAAGCAGTGGATAGACTGCTGCAAGACTTGAGTGTTGTTTTACCAGTTGACTTTCGACAAACACTGCCCGTTATACCAAGATCAACCACTGCAGATGGACTCAACGAATGCCTAAAAGCATCATACCTTTGGAGACGAGTGAAGAAAATGTCACTTAACACAAACATGAGGATCCACATGACTGTTCTCAAGTCAACTGTTGACTATTGTAGATGACAAGGCTCCAGTAATCTCAACCACTGGACAGATCATGTTTCCAACCATCTTTTGCTATATCGTTAATTGAGGAGCTCAAAGAAAAGGTTTTTCCAAACATTCAATGCAACTGTAGAAAGTCTGGCTCGCTGTGTGAAAGGGTTATTCTAGCTCCAAAACATGTCAACAAGATCAATCATCAAATTTTAAATCTCCATCCAGGCATGTGCATAACCTTCAAGACAATAGATACAGTAAAAAACCCTAATCAAGCATTATTCTTTCCAATAGAGTTCTTAAACAACTTGGAACCTCAAGGACTTACTCCGCAAAACCTCTTTCTAAAACCTGAAGCACCTATTCTGCTGTTGAGAAATTTAGATCCACCAAAGCTGTGTAATAGAACAAGACTCTTGATTAAGAACTTGTTTACACATGTAATTGAAGCAACCATTTTGACAGGATGTGCCAAAGGAGAGGACGTTTTCATTCCAAGAATTCCACTTATTCCATCTGATTTGCCATTTGATTTTAAATGCCTCCAGTTTCCAGTTTGACTGGCATTTGCAATGTCCATTAACAAGGCTCAGGGCCAGTCCTTGAAAGTAGTAGGGATTGACTTGCAATCTCCATGCTTTTCTCATGGTCAACTTCACATGGCCTGTTCAAGAGTTGGAACTGCCAAAAATCTGTTCAACTTAGCACCAGAAGGAAAAAACACAAATGTTGTTTATCAAAAGGCTCATGAATGAGTTGAAAATAAAATACCATATTTTCTGGCGTATAAGACAACCCCCAACTTTTCCAGTTAAAATATAGACTTTGGAATATACTTGCCGTATAACACTACCCCTCTTCTACGGTATAATCAGGGCCGGATTGGGACCAAAAAGCAGCCCTGGAAAACAAGCCCCACCAGCCCACATACTATATTACCCATCAACCCATCAGCCCCGATCTGTGAAATTTCCTTTTATGTTGTCATGGCCTCATCACTTTCTTAAAGGAGTTATCTGAAGAGCCAGATGTGAATGGTGCAGCAGAGGGAATAATCAACCGCAGCTCCATTTACATGGTGATCTTTAAAGCTACGTTTCTCAGAACTGTGGGGTTCCAACGGTCACATACACAGCAAAGAGAAAGTCATCATCTGACAGAAGAGAAGTGATGACTTCCATATTTGGGATAATCTATTTAAACATCAGTTTCAAAGTCCAATACCACCTCTCCGACAACAGGACAGGAGAAGTGGTAATGTGCCATGTATATATACAGAATAATACAGATACTGAGGATTACACCCAGTATACAGGACAGGAGAAGTGATACTGTGCAGTGCATATACAGAATAATACAGATACTGAGGATTACACCCAGTATATAGGACAGGAGAAGTGGTACTATGCAGTGTATGTATACACAATAATACAGACACTGAGGATTACACACAGTTTACAGGACAGGAGAAGTGGTACTGTGCAGTGTATATATACAGAATAATACAGACACTGAGGATTACACCCAGTATACAGAACAGGAGAATTATACACAGCATACCCAGGAAGCTGTGGTAAATACTGTAGTTAGGAGGAGGAGGCACATAGCCAAGACTCACATCCTGGAGATGGGGACAGATGAAAGGCGGTGGCGACAGCAGGTCCAGTGATGGGCGAAGAGAGGAACAGAGTCCATGGAGACACCATGAAGAGCAGAGTGTGAACGCTGCCCACAGGAAAACCTGATGCTGCACTGGCCACCAGCACACAGGAGGCCACACATATCTATACAGTATTAGTCCCACACAGGTCCCCACATATAGGACTAAATCCATCCTCTATATTCAGTATTAGCCCCACACACATGAGCCCACACAGCCCTATACACTATTACCCACACACATGAGCCCACACAGCCCTATACACTATTACCCCCACACATGAACCCACGCAGCCCTATACAGTATTACCCCCACACATAAGCCCACACAGCCCTATATAGTATTACCCCACACATGAGCCCACACAGCCCTATACATATTACCACACACCAAACACAGCCTTATACATTATTACCACACACACACAGCAGCCAGCCCCCCCACACAGACAGCAGCCTGCCCCAGCCCCCCACACACACAGCAGCCTGCTCCAGCCACCCAACACACACAGTAGCCTGCCCTTGCTTCCCCCACACACACAGAATCCTACTCCAGCACCCCACACACACATACAGCATCCGGCCCCCCCCACCCCCGACAGACACACAGCAGCCTGCCCAGGCCCCCCCACACACCACACACACACACATCAGCCAGCCCAGGCCCTGCCATACACCCAGTAGCCTGTCCCAGCTTCACACACACACACACACACAAAGCAGCCTGCCCAAACACCCCCCTCCTAGCAACCTGCCCCAGCTTCCCCCCCACACACACAGCAGCCTGCCCAAGCAACCCTTCCCACACGAGCACAGCATCCCCCTTCCTTAATACTGGATAATCAATATTAGCAAATAGCAAACTTTGTGACAAGGGACTCACTCACTGCTGTCCGTTGGCTGCCTGCAGTGATGACTTTCCTGGTCTGGGACCGGGAGTGAATGAAGAGCGAGCTGCTGACTGTGAATGTAAGTGACACCATGTGGTGAAATGTGTGTGCGATGCCCTTGGGACCGGCGCATAAGAGCAGCGCTAGTATGCAGGCTCCGGCGGAAATGGTGTTTCACCGGCAGGACTGAATTCAGGAGAGCAAACCTCGCTCTCTCCTGTCTCGACCCTCAAAGAACGTGCTGCTGTGCAAGTGTCCCAGCAGCATAGTGCATCGCTCAGAGCAGCCCAGACTGGCGGGCAGTGGCAGCCGACCGCAAATGCACTAATATGATTTAGCAGGCCGGCGGTCAGAGAAGCGGGCGCGGCGGCCCAAAGTATTGCGGCCCATAGGGAAAATGCCCAGTATTCCCGACTGCCAGACCGGGCCTGGGTATGATCCTCATTGTGACTCCTACACAGCCCTTCATACAGTATGATGGCCTCTATATCTCTTCACACTGTGTTATGGACCCTGTACAGCCCTCAAATCACCCTCCATAAAGTATAAAGGCTTTCTCATAGCCCTCCAAGTATTATCATGCACCCACAGAGCCCACCAAATATTATAATGGCTGCCATATAGTATAATTGTCTCTATATATTATCATGCATTATCCATAGTCACCCATTATAATGCACCATCATAGTGCTCCACATAGTAAAATGCACCCCATAATCCTCCATACATTACAATGCACAGCCGTAGTCCTCCATATAATATAATGCACCCGCATAGCTCTCCACATAGTATAATGCACCCCTATAGTCCTCCATACACTATAAACATGGAGAGGGGTGTGTGCCAGCTCTGGGATTGGGGGGGAAGTAGGTGACATGGAGGGGGCGATGTGCCAGCGTCGTGGGGACCTGGTTGGGATATGGGGATTGGGACATGCCAGCATCATGGGGGGGCAGGTGACATGAAGAGGGGGTTGTGCCAGTGTCAGGATTGGGGGGAGTACAGAGGCAAAGTTTCCCGTGAGACAATGTCACCTAGAGGACAGAGGATTCTCATTTTAACAATTTCCAGGAGCTATGCCAGCTGTCAATGAATGAACTGGCCTGGAGAGTCTCATAGCAGGAGATTTGCAACAATGCGTCATTCTGGAAATCAGCTGGAGGCCACCAATGAGCGAGGAGTATGCAAAACAGTTGCGCGCCGCGATGCAATCAGCGACGCACGATTTCCCTCACAGACACCGCGCTGTCAGCCTCCTCCTGCCCGCCACCCGCTGCTCCATTCCCTCCCCCCCTCGCTCAATTCCCACCCCCCCTCGCTCCATTCCCTCCTCCCCTCGCTCCATTCCCTCCCCCCCTCGCTCCATTCCCTCCCCTCCTCGCTCCATTCCCTTCCCAGCTCGCTCCATTCCCTTCCTCCATTTTCCCCCTTCATTTCCACCCCCCCCGCCGCTCTGTCTCACCCGCACCCAATGTTTACATCGCCACTAGAGCAGGTATTGAGCGTTCATGTGATGCTCTGCGCGCGTCACTTCAGCCCACCTATCACATGACCGCTCATTGCCTGCTGTATGTAAACACCGCGTGCGGGTGGGATCGGAGCAGATGGGGGGGGGATGGACGTGCGCTGACCACTGGCCCTCCATTCTGAGCTGACCACTGGCCCTCCATCCTGCGCTGACCACTGGCCCTCCATCCTGCGCTGACCACTCTGCCTCCATCCTGCGATTACCACTCTGCCTCCATCCTCGCTGACCACTCTGCCTCCATCCTGCGCTGACCACTCTGCCTCCATCCTGCGCTGACCACTCTGCCTCCATCCTGCGCTAACCACTGAGCCACCGCGCAGTGCTAACCATTGAGCCACTGCACTGTGCAAACCACTGAGCCACCGCACTGTTCAAACCACTCAGCCACTGCACTGTGCAAACCACTGAGCCACCATACTGTGCTAACCACTGAGTCACCGTATACAGTGCTAACCACTGAGCAATCGTGAAGTGGAACGAAATTTATTGGATATTTTAAACATTTTTAAAAAATAAAAAACTGAAAAGTGGGGCGTGCAATATTATTCAGCCCCTTTGCTTTCAGTGCAGCAAACTTACTCCAGAAGTTCAGTGTGGATCTCTGAATGATCCAATGTTGTCCTAACTGACTGGTAATGATAAATAGAAGCCACCTGTGTGTAATCAAGCCTGTATAAATGCACCTGCTCTGTGATAGTCTCAGGGTTCTGATACAAGTGCAGAGAGCATCATGAAGACCAAGGAACACACCCGGTAGGTCCGAGATACTGTTGTAGCGAAGTTTAAAGCTGGATTTGGATACAAAAAGATTTCTCAAGTTTTAAACATCTCAAGGAGCACTGTGCAAGCGATCATATTGAAATGGAATGAGTATCAGACCACTGCAAATCTACCAAGACCCGGCCTTCCCTCTAAACTTGCATCTTGAACAAGCAGAAGACTGATCAGAGATGCAGCCAAAGGACCCATGATCACTCTGGATGAACTGCAGAGATCTACAGGTGAGGTGGGAGAGTCTGTCCATAGGACAACAGTCAGTCGTGCACTACACAAATCTGGCCTTTATGGAGGAGTGGCAAAAAGAAAGCCATTTCTCAAAGATATCCATAAAAAGTCTTGTTTGAAGTTTGCCACAAGTCACCTGGGAGACACCGCAAACATGTGGAATAAGGTGCTCTGGTCAGATTAAACCAAAATCAAACTTTTTGGCCACAATGCAAAAGATATGTTTGGCTTAAAAGCAACACCGCTCATCAGCCTCAAAACACCATCCCCACTGTCAAACATGGTGGTGGCAGTATCATGGTTTGGGCCTGCTTTTCTTCAGCAGGGACAGGGAAGATGGTTAAAATTGATGGGAAGGTGGACGGAGCCAAATACAGGACCATTCTGGAAGAAAACCTGTTGGAGTCTGCAAAAGACCTGAGACTGGGACAGAGATTTATCTTCCACAAGACAATGATCCCAAACATAAAGCAAAATCTACAACGGAATGGTTCAAAAAACGTATCCAGGTGTTAGAATGGCCAAGTCAAAGTCCAGACCTGAATCCAATTGAGAATCTGTGGAAAGAGCTGAAAACTGCTGTTCACAAACGCTCTCCATCCAACCTCACTGAGGTTGAGCTGTTTTGCAAGGAAGAATGGGCAAGAATTTCTGTCTCTCGATGTGCTAAACTGATAGAGACATACCCCAAGCGACTTGCAGCTGTAATCACAGCAAAAGGTGGCGCTACAAAGTATTAACTCAAGGGGGCCGAATAATAGTGCATACCCTACTTTTCAGTTTTTATTAGTTTAAAAAGTTTAATTATCCAATAAATTTCGTTCCACTTCACGATTATGTCCCACTTGTTGATTCTTCACAAAAAAGTTATAATTTATATCTTTATGTTTGAAGCATGAAATATGGCAAAAGGTTGAAATTAAAGAGGGTCAAATACTTTCACAAGGCACTGTATTGATGTATAATATACAGTGTTGGCCAAAAGTATTGACACCCCTGCAATTCTGTCAGATAATACTCAGTTTCTTCCTGAAAATTATTGCAATCACAAATTCTTTGGTATTATTATCTTCATTTAATTTGTCTTCAATGAAAAAAACACAAAAAGAATTGCTCTAAAGCCAAATTGGATATAGTTCCACACCAAACATAAAAAAGGGGGTGGATAAACGTATTGGCACTGTTAGAAAAATCATGTGACGCTTCTCTAATTTGTGTAACTAACAGCACCTGTAACTTACCTGTGGCACCTAACAGGTGTTGGCAATAACTAAATCACACTTGCAGCCAGTTGAGATGGATTAAAGTTGACTCAACCTCTGTCCTGAGTCCTTGTGTGTACCACATTGAGCATGGAGAAAATAAAGAAGACCAAAGAACTGTCTGAGGACTTGAGAAACCAAATTGTGAGGAAGCATGAGCAAACTCAAGGCTACAAGTCCATCTCCAAAGACCTGAATGTTCCTATATCTACCGTGCGCAGTGTCATCAAGACGTTTAAAGCCCATGGCACTGTGGCTAATCTCCCT
This sequence comes from Allobates femoralis, assembly GCA_033576535.1. Classification (NCBI taxonomy): domain Eukaryota; kingdom Metazoa; phylum Chordata; class Amphibia; order Anura; family Aromobatidae; genus Allobates; species Allobates femoralis. Next base: position 405,418,205 of record JARQOC010000001.1, on the reverse strand, counting down.
ATATGTGGACGGAAAAGAAAAATTGACGAGATTTTAAAGCAAGATTGTGCGGATGGTGGATAAAGAACCTCGACTAACATCCAAGCAAGTTCAAGCTGCCCTGCAGTCCGAGGGTGCAACAGTGTCAACCCATACTATCCGTCGGCGTCTGAATGATAAGGGACTGTATGGTAGAATATAAAAAAGACATAAAAAAGCCAGGCTGGAGTTTGCCAAAACTTACCTGAGAAAGCCTAAAACGTTTTGGAAGAATGTTCTCTCTTTTTGGGCAAAGGCATCAACATAGAGTTTACAGAAGAAAAAAAAAGGCATTCAAAGAAAAGAGCACGGTCCCTACAGTCAAACATGGTGGAGGTTCCCTGATGTTTTGGGGTTGCTTTGCTGCCTTTGGCACTGGACTGCTTGACCGTGTGCATGGCATTATGAAGTCTGAAGACTACCAACAAATTTTGCAGCATAATGTAGGGCCCAGTGTGAGAAAGCTGGGTCTCCCTCAGAGGTCATGGGTCTTCCAGCAGGACAATGACCCAAAACACACTTCAAAAAGCACTAGAAAATGGTTTGAGAGAAAGCACTGGAGACTTCTAAGGTGGCCAGCAATGAGTCCAGACCTGAATCCCATAGAACACCTGTGGAGAGATCTAAAAATGGCAGTTTGGAGAAGGCACCCTTCAAACATCCGGGACCTTGAGCAGTTTGCCAAAGAAGAATGGTATAAAATTCCAGCAGAGCATTGTAAGAAACTCATTGATGGTTACCGGAAGCAGTTGATCGCAGTTATTTTGGCTAAAGGTTGTGCAACCAAGTATTAGGCCTAGGGTGCCAATACTTTTGTCTGGCCCATTTTTTGAGTATTGTGTGAAATGATTAATGTTTTGCTTTTTGCTTCATTCTCTTTTGTGTTTTTTCATTTAAGACAAATTAAATGAAGATAATAATACCAAAGAATATGTGATTGCAATCATTTTCAGGAAGAAACTGAGTATTATCTGACAGAATTGCAGGGGTGTCAATACTTTTGGCCAACACTGTATATACAGTTAGGGCCAGAAATATTTGGACAGTGACACAATTTTCGCGAGTTGGGCTCTGCATGCCACCACTTTGGATTTGAAATGAAACCTCTACAACAGAATTCAAGTGCAGATTGTAACGTTTAATTTGAAGGGTTGAACAAAAATATCTGATAGAAAATGTAGGAATTGTACACATTTCTTTACAAACAATCCATATTTTAGGAGGTCAAAAGTAATTGGACAAATAAACATAACCCAAACAAAATATTTTTATTTTCAATATTTTGTTGCGAATCCTTTCGAGGCAATCACTGCCTTAAGTCTGGAACCCATGGACATCACCAAACGCTGGGTTTCCTCCTTCTTAATGCTTTGCCAGGCCTTTACAGCCGCAGCCTTCACGTCTTGCTTGTTTGTGGGTCTTTCCGTCTTAAGTCTGGATTTGAGCAAGTGAAATGCATGCTCAATTGGGTTAAGATCTGGTGATTGACTTGGCCATTGCAGAATGTTCCACTTTTTTGCACTCATGAACTCCTGGGTAGCTTTGGCTGTATGCTTGGGGTCATTGTCTATCTGTACTATGAAGCGCCGTCCAATCAACTTTGCAGCATTTGGCTGAATCTGGGCTGAAAGTATATCCCGGTACACTTCAGAATTCATTCGGCTACTCTTGTCTGCTGTTATGTCATCAATAAACACAAGTGACCCAGTGCCATTGAAAGCCATGCATGCCCATGCCATCACGTTGCCTCCACCATGTTTTACAGAGGATGTGGTGTGCCTTGGATCATGTGCCGTTCCCTTTCTTCTCCAAACTTTTTTCTTCCCATCATTCTGGTACAGGTTGATCTTTGTCTCATCTGTCCATAGAATACTTTTCCACAACTGAGCTGGCTTCTTGAGGTGTTTTTCAGCAAATTTAACTCTGGCCTGTCTATTTTTGGAATTGATGAATGGTTTGCATCTAGATGTGAACCCTTTGTATTTACTGTCATGGAGTCTTCTCTTTACTGTTGACTTAGAGACAGATACACCTACTTCACTGAGAGTGTTCTGGACTTCAGTTGATGTTGTGAACGGGTTATTCTTCACCAAATAAAGTATGCGGCGATCATCCACCACTGTTGTCATCCGTGGACGCCCAGGCCTTTTAGAGTTCCCAAGCTCACCAGTCAATTCCTTTTTTCTCAGAATGTACCCAACTGTTGATTTTGCTACTCCAAGCATGTCTGCTATCTCTCTGATGGATTTTTTCTTTTTTTCAGCCTCAGGATGTTCTGCTTCACCTCAATTGAGAGTTCCTTTGACCGCATGTTGTCTGGTCACAGAAACAGCTTCCAAATGCAAAACCACACACCTGGAATCCACCCCTGACCTTTTAACTACTTTATTGATTACAGGTTAACGAGGGAGACGCCTTCAGAGTTAATTGCAGCCCTTAGAGTCCATTGTCCAATTACTTTTGGTCCCTTGAAAAAGAGGAGGCTATGCATTACAGAGCTATGATTCCTAAACCCTTTCTCCGATTTGGATGTGGAAACTCTCATATTGCAGCTGGGAGTGTGCACTTTCATCCCATATTATATATATAATTGTATTTCTGAACATGTTTTTGTAAACAGCTAAAATAACAAAACTTGTGTCACTGTCCAAATATTTCTGGCCCTAACTGTATATCCCAAAATGGATCCTTTATACCAGGAGTCCCCAACCACCGGGCTGCGGACCTGGACCAGGGCGTTGGGGCCCCTGTGCCGGTCCGCAGCACCGTCGCAGACCAGCACTACAAAGTGAAAGTGGGGTCTGCATGCGGCGGCTAAGAGCCTGCTTCTCCGCCCCTCAGTGACAAGATGCAAGGGGATGGATGGAAGCTGCAAGGGGATGATGGGGATACCATATTGAGGGTTGCAAGGGGATGGAAAAATAAGATATCCCCTGAAAATAAGACGTAGTGCATCTTTCGGGGAAACAGGGTACTAAACTTTACCCCTTCTTTATAGCCCCGCCCCTATGATCAAAGCCTGCCCCTGTGCAACACAACCCTGCTAGGCCCCGGAAAAGTGGTCTTGCATGGAGCCAGTCCCCGTTGCAAAAAAGGTTGGGGACCTCTGCTCTATATTATCCCCCATTGCCTCTATTATAGATTGATCCAGTGTGACCTGCTTAGCATCTTGTCTCTGGCAGGATTTGGATTGCTACTGCGAACACTAATGACCTTCCTGGTCACACAGCAAATGGCAAATGCTGCTAGCTCATAAGTAGTGAATTTTTTTTATGATTTTATTTGTTTTTTTTTTTTGTTTTGTTTTTTTAATGAATAAAAAATAATCCTTATATTCAGTTAGTCAATAGATAAAATAAATATTACTCCTCAATAGTGACAAGGCTATTGAACAGAGGATTCTTACTTCCTCTTTAAATATAAGTACTAAACTATTTCATTCTTTTTATTTCTCTTACATTTTCATAATGCTGTTCCATCTTTTTGTTGAACATCTTTGCATGCTTTCTAAATATTGCTCAGCTGTACAAATTTGTTTTAAAAAAAGACCCTTACTTTCCCTTTGTGCATGACTTATACCACTTTTTACATCGGGGCCAGTTCATGGTCCCTCAGACCGTTGGAGGGCCAGACTATAAAAAAAAATCTATGAAAGTCCTTATGCACACTGCACATAAGTACAAAAAACAAACTGGAACAAATACAATATTTATTTTAACATAAAGAACAAGGAAATTTAAATCAACAAAGTTACCAGTATCTCAATGGGAACTATGGGCCTGCTTTTGGCTAATGAGATGGTCAATGTCTGGTTTCATATTTGTCACTGCTAGCTGTAACAAGTGATGCAAGTGCACATCAGTTAGTCTAGATCTGGTTGGAGATTTCAGATGTTTAATTCTGGAAAAAGTGTGTTCACAAATGTAAGTGCTGCCAAAGAAGGTTGCCATTTTGAGTGCATGGTTCCTGAGATTAGGATATGTCTCAGAGGAGAGAGATGCATAGAAATTAGGCAAGATGCTTGACTTGAATGCGTTTTTCAGAGAGTCACAATTCTGCAGTTCAGCCAGTTCCATTTGGTAAATTGCATCCACATTTTCAATGTCAATACAAAATGGGTTACGGAAAAGCTGTATGTCCTGTTCATGGAGATGAATTTAAATGTGAATTGGAACTCCTTCTGTAACTTTTCCAGTGGATCCACACAAGTTTCTTTTGGAAATGCAATCAAGGGTTTTTCGCTAATAGATTTTGAGTTAAAGGGAGATGGCATAAATTTTCCTCCTTCACTTTTTAGATAAGGAGGCCTAATTTTACTTCAAATGCTTTCATATGTGAGTGCATAACACAAATGAGCTTCCCTTTTCCTTGAAGTTCCACATTGAAACTGTTGAGTAGCTGTGTTACATCTGTCAGAAAGGCGAGGTGCCATTTCAATTCTGCGTCATTGAGCTCTGGTACTTCTTTATTTTTTGAAAGCATAAAATCTTTAATCTGTGGAAGTAACTCATAAAAATGTCTCAAAACTCTCCCTCGACTCAGCCAACGGGACTTCTGTGTGGTACACAACATCTTCATAGGCAACTTTTAGCTCAGACAGAAATTCCTGAAATTGTCTGTGGTTTAGTGCATTAGTTGTAATGAAGTTAACACAAGATACCACAATTTTGTCCCACTTCAGTGATTTACTACATAGCGCTTGTTGGTGGATGAGGCAGTGTATGGCTATTGGATGAGAATGGTTACGTTAATGCGAGCAATTACTCCTTTCTTAGACCCCACCATGCTAGGCGCACCATCAGTTATCACACAAGCTAGTTTAGCCCAGTCCAGCTCTAAATCCTTCACAGTTTGGGAAAGCCTTTCATAGATATCCTCTCCTGTAGTTGTTCCTTTGATGCTTTGCAGTGCAGAAAGCTCTTCCGTGACCTCGAAATTGTCATTCGTCCCACGAATAAAAATGAGAAGTTGTGCAGAATCATGAACATCATTGCTCTCGTCGAGCGCCAAGGAAAAATAGGAAAATTTTCTTGCGGAATTTTGTAAATGCTGCTGCAAATTGTCTCCCATTTCTTCAATCCTTCGTGTAATTGTAGATCCTGAAAGACTAACTGCACTAAATAAGTCTGCCTTTTCTGGACACATCTCTTTGGCAACAGAAAGAAGGCACTCTTTAACAAATTCTCCCTCCACGAATGGTCTGCCAATGGATGCTATTAGCTTGGCAACTTGAAAACTTGCTCGCAGTGATGAAATATTTAGCTGCTTCTGCTTCACAAAAGCATTTTGCTGACTTGTGAATGAATTGTTCAGTTGCAAGATTTTATCTTTTCTCACATCTCCGACCAAACAGTCATATTTATCCTTATGGTGAGTTTGATAGTATCGACGCAAATTGTATTCTTTGAACACAGACACTATATTCTGACATATCAAACACACAGCTTTTTCCTTGTACTGCATGAAAAAAAAAATCATAAGTCCACTGTTCTTTGAATATCCTACACTCCAAGTCAATTTTTCTCTTTCTTGATGTAATTGTTTCCTAGGGATTCCAAATTGATATTAGTAAATACAGCTCCAGCTCCCCCCATACAGCTCCAGCTCCCCCCATACAGCTCCAGCTCCCCCCATACAGGTCCAGCTCCCCCCATACAGGTCCAGCTCCCCCCCATACAGGTCCAGCTCCCCCCATACAGGTCCAGCTCCCCCCCATACAGGTCCAGCTCCCCCCATACAGCACCAGCTTCCCCAATACAGCGCCAGCTCCGACCATACAGCACCAGCTCCCCCCATACAGCGCCAGCTCCCTCCATACAGGTCCAGCTCCCCCCATACAGCGACAGCTTCCCCCACATAGGTCCAGCTCCCCCACATAGGTCCAGCTCCCCCCATACAGCGACGGCTCCCCCCATACAGGTCCAGCTTCCCCCATACAGGTCCAGCTCCCCCCATACAGGTCCAGCTCCCCCCATACAGGTCCAGCTCCCCCCATACAGGTCCAGCTCCCCCCATACAGGTCCAGCTCTCCCCATACAGCGACAGCTCCTCTCATAAGGGTCCAGCTCCGCCCATGCAGCGCCAGCTCCCCCAATGCAGGTCCAGCTCCCCCCATACAGCGACAACTCCCCCCATACAGCGACAACTCCCCCATACAGCGACAGCTCCCCCCATACAGCGACAGATCCCCCCATACAGCAACAGCTTCCCCACATAGGTCCAGCTCCCCCCATACAGCGACAGCTCCCCCCCCATACAGCGACAGCTCCCCCCATACAGCGACAGCTCCCCCCCATACAGTGACAGCTCCCCCCATACAGGTCCAGCTCCCCCCACATAGGTCCAGCTGCCCCCACATATTTATCCTTATGGTGAGTTTGATAGTATCGACGCAAATTGTATTCTTTGAACACAGACACTATATTCTGACATATCAAACACACAGCTTTTTCCTTGTACTGCATGAAAAAAAAAATCATAAGTCCACTGTTCTTTGAATATCCTACACTCCAAGTCAATTTTTCTCTTTCTTGATGTAATTGTTTCCTAGGGATTCCAAATTGATATTAGTAAATACAGCTCCAGCTCCCCCCATACAGCTCCAGCTCCCCCCCATACAGCTCCAGCTCCCCCCATACAGCTCCAGCTCCCCCCATACAGGTCCAGCTCCCCCCCATACAGGTCCAGCTCCCCCCCATACAGGTCCAGCTCCCCCCATACAGGTCCAGCTCCCCCCCATACAGGTCCAGCTCCCCCCATACAGGTCTAGCTCCCCCCATACAGCGACACCTCCCCCCATACAGTGACAGCTTCCCCCCATAGAGGTCCAGCTCCCCCATACAGGTCCACCTCCCCCCACATAGGTCCAGCTCCCCCCACATAGGTCCAGCTCCCCCACATAGGTCCAGCTCCCCCCACATAGGTCCAGCTCCCCCTATACAGGTCCAGCTCCCCCCATACAGCGCCTGCTCCCCCCATACAGGTCCAGCTCCCCCCATACAGGTCCAGCTCCCCCCACATAGGTCCAGCTCCCCCCATACAGCTCCAGCTCCCCCCAAACAGTGACAGCTCCCCCCATACAGCTCCAGCTCCCCCATACAGCTCCAGCTCCCCCCATACAGCACAAGCTCCCCCCATACAACGACAGCTCCCCCCATACAGGTCCAGCTCCCCCCATACAGTGACAGCTTCCCCCATACAGCTCCAGCTCCCCCCATACAGCAACGGCTCCCCCCATACAGGTCCAACTCCCCCCACATAGGTCCAGCTCCTTCCATACAGGTGCAGCTCCCCCATACAGCGCCAGCTCCGAGCATACAGCGCCAGCTCCCCCAACATAGGCCCAGCTCCCCCCACATAGGTCCAGCTCCCCCCACATAGGTTCAGCTCCCCCATACAGCGACGGCTCCCCCCATACAGGTCCAGCTTCCCCCACATAGGTCCAGCTCCCCCCATACGCCTGCTCCCCCCACATAGGTCCAGCTCCCCCCATACAGCGACAGCTCCCCCCACACAGCGACAGCTCCCCCCATACAGCGACAGCTCCCCCCATACAGTGACAGCTCCCTCCATACAGGTCCAGCTCCCCTCACATAGGTCCAGCTCCCCCCATACAGGTCCAGCTCCCCCATACAGGTCCAGCTCCCCCCATACAGGTCCAGCTCCCCCCATACAGGTCCAACTCCCCCCATACAGGTCCAGCTCCCCCCATACAGGTCCAGCTCCCCCCATACAGGTCCAGCTCCCCCCATACAGGTCCAGCTCCCCCCATACAGGTCCAGCTCCCCCCATACAGATCCAGCTCCCCCCATACAGGTCCAGCTCCCCCCATACAGGTCCAGCTCCCCCCACATAGGTCCAGCTCCCCCCATACAGCGACAGCTCCCCCCATACAGCGACAGCTCCCCCCATACAGGTCCAGCTCCCCCCATACAGTGACAGCTCCCCTCATACAGGTCCAGCTCCCCCCATACAGGTCCAGCTCCCCCATACAGGTCCAGCTCCCCCCATACAGCGACAGCTCCCCCCATACAGCGACAGCTCCCCCATACAGCGACAGCTCACCCCATACAGCGACAGCTCACCCCATACAGCGACAGCTCCCCCCATACAGTGACAGCTCCCCTCATACAGGTCCAGCTCCCCCATGCAGTGCCAGCTCCCCAATGCAGGTCCAGCTCCCCCCATACAGCGACAGCTCCCCCCATACAGCGACAGCTCCCCCCATACAGCGACAGCTCCCCCCATACAGCGACAGCTCCCCCCACACAGCGACAGCTCCCCCCACATAGGTCCAGCTCCCCCCACACAGCGACAGCTCCCCCACACAGCGACAGCTCCCCCCATACAGCGACAGCTCCCCCCATACAGCGACAGCTCCCTCCATACAGTGACAGCTCCCCCCACATAGGTCCGGCTCCCCCCACATAGGCCCAGCTCTCCCCACATAGGTCCAGCTCCCCCCACATAGGTCCAGCTCCCCCCACATAGGTCCAGCTCTCCCCACATAGAGCCAGCTCCCCCCATACAGGTCCAGCTCCCCCCCCCACAGGTCCAGCCCCCCTCCCACAAGTCCAGCCCCCCCCCCCACGTAGGTCCAGCTCCCCTCATACAGGTCCAGCTCCCCCCATACAGGTCCAGCTCCCCCCAATAGGTCCAGCTCCCCCACACAGCGACAACTCCCCTCATACAGTGACAGCTCCCCTCATACAGCGACAGCTCCCCCCCATGCAGGTCCAGCTCCCCCCATAGCTCCCCCCATACAGTGACAGCTCCCCTCATACAGCGACAGCTCCCCCCATACAGGTCTAGCTCCCCCTATACAGCGCCAGCTCTCCCCATGCAGGTCCAGCTCCCCCCATAGAGATCCAGCTCTTCCCATAAGTCCAGGTCCAGTACACTTACCTGGCGCTGCAGCCGTTCCCTCGCTGAGTTCGCACGCTGAGCTCCCGGCGCCTCGCTGTTCTTTCTGTCAGGTCTAGCTGAGCAGTCGCACGTCACTACATTGCGGGGTGATCAGGCTAGCACAGTGAGTGCCGAGCATCTACACAGGAACAAGAGTTCCTCTGTAGCGCCGGCCGCATTATAGTGCCTGTGCACATAATGTGGGGGGGCAACGGGGGGGCGACGGGGGCCGGGTAAACGGCCTCGGCGGGCCGGATCCGGCCCGTGGGCCGTAGTTTGGGGACCCCAGAGTTATACCATCTAGCTTACACATATAATACGGTACTTAGTACATCTTGGTAACAATATATTAATAGGTAAAATCTGTCTGGAAGCGTGAGGGTATCGTCACACCTGTCGACGGCCCCGGAGATGTCAGCCATGACTGGCGGGAACGCGCACGTTTTTGGTGCCCCACCAGCGTCGCCGTCCCCCATTTACATGAGGCGACACCTCCGACAGTGGGCCGTCGATCTGACAGGCAGCATCGCCGCCAGGGTGTCTCAAAACCCCAGCGGCGATGCAGCACAATGGGAGCATATGGCTCCCATCGGCTGTCAGGTTGCCGGCGGCCGGTTACATGGGGCGATGTGGACACATCGCCCCAGATCGGCCACCTGGTTTCACATCAATGATGTGAAACCAGGCAACCTCTCGGAGGCGCCGACATCGCCCCTTTACATTAGGCGACGTAGGGGCAATGTCGCCGCCGATAAGCCACGCCCCTACGTCGCCTATGTAATCGGCGGCGATGTCGCAAGGTGTAGCGGCACCTTAAGGGTATGTGCCCACAGGACGTTTTTACAGCGTTTTTGCTGCATTTTCTGCATGAAGTTTACCATCGGTTTTATGGTAATGTATGCTCATTTGTTCCTGCGTTTGGGATTCCCAGCAAAACCAACATTGGTTTTGCAAGTGTCAAGAACTGTCAAATCCCTGCAGTTTTGCTGTGGATGGGAGAGAATTGACATGTTCTATTTTTCCTGCGTTTTTGCTGCAGTCAATGGCAAAAACACAGTAAAAACGCGCAAAAAAATGCAGGACCTAAACGCAGAAAATCTCGTGGCACGGACTCTAAAATCCTTGAAACCAGTACAGGTTTTGCTGCATTCAGGACTGCTTAAATAACATCCTTTGGTCACATACCCTTAAGCACATATTGATCTCACTTAGAAAAAAACTAAATTGTGATATGCATGCCACTGTGTTACTTCATGGCAGTTTGCAGTTCAAAAATTCCACAGATGTATTTTCATTTATTGCATTCTATATTTGTATCTTTACACTTAATCAATGGAATCACCATGCAAAGAAACGCTTCCTTCTTTGACCGACACTGATAGCTATTCACTGTCCATTTGGATTGATTCTAGGTAGCCGCTCATGAACTAAAATCAGATTTGCTACTTAAACTGGTAGAAAATACCGTATCCTGTTGTGTTCACACAACTCCACGATTGCAATTTGGTTTCAATATCGTGTGGCCATTATGCATGATTGTGGGTGGAGATTGACGCATACAGCAAGGCACAGCATCTGCAGTCATCCTACCACACAACTTATTTCTTTGTGACAATAAAAAAAAAAATATTTGTTCTGTTCTTGTGCATTTGAATATATCTGATACTAGGTCACTGGCTATGCTAACATTTATATTTAATTGTGAAACTTACAAGCTGTTCTTTTTGATTTGAGTAATGTATTCCATCTCTAATGTGCACTTTTTCTTAGGGTATATGCTTTGATTTTAAGCATGTTAATCAAACTATTAATTTGGGTATCTTGTACACATTTGAGTGGTGTGCTTTGGCAATCTGAGTGATCAGCGCATGAACTAATGATTCTCCTTTTTTCCCCCTTTTCTTTTTCCTGTTTCTTTTTCCTCCTCCATTCTTTCCTTTTATCTATTCTTTATCATTTTTTCCCTACTGCTGCATCTACACCTCTTTCCATTTTTCTTTGCTTACTGTAGCAGCCCTTGCCTTTTCTCTTGCAGCGACAGCTCAGGCCCCACGGATTATAACTGGGCCTGCACCTGTACTGCCCCCAGCTGCTCTGCGTACTCCTACGCCGGCTGGCCCTACCTTAATGCCTTTGATAAGACAAATACAAACAGCCGCTGTCATGCCAAATGGAACCCCTCACCCAACGGCTACACTAGTTCAACAGGCACCAGAAGCTGGCTTGATCTACACACCATACGAATATCCTTATACACTGGCCCCTGCGACATCAATCCTTGAGTATCCTATTGATACAAGTGGGGTATTAGGTAAGTTTTAAGCAAGTTTTCAAATGTTTTATACGTTGATATTTTAGAATTGGTTCCTAATGATAGGAAAATTAGTATGAATGGTTAAGTGATGACAAATGTACTATGTAAACAGGACTCCCTGGGAAGTAGTTATTTTTTATCAATACTTCAACCAAAAATGAATGTATAAAACAATCCATTAAAAAACACTCTAAAAGTATGTAAGCATTCTGGCTTTAAAACTAAATTTGAGTACAAAAATGTTTTTTTTTCTTTTGTAGTCGCTTTGCCCCTACCCCCACAGTTAAACCCCTAAAACTAAGGGAGCTTTTCGCTTGCTTTTAGTTATCCATTAAAGTTGCAGTTGAGCAATTCAGTGTCAAGATTTGCATGGAAACTTGTTTCTTTGGTAAAGTAATAATTTTTTTGTCAGTTGCAAATGAGCTGTAACATATACCAATGAGCCTTAGAAAAAATTGTCATAATCCCAACTAATTACTTGAGATTTCAACAGTGTTTCAGAGTTTATGAATTGATGGTATCTTGCTTAACCCCTTCACAACCAATGATATATATGTACATCTTTGGTTGTGTCCCTGCCTTTGATGCTGACTCATGCACTGAACCCATATATTTCCCTGCTGTGTCTCCTGATCTGTTCAGATGACATGTACCTTTTAACAGTGGCAGATAGAGCAAAGATCGGCATGCCACAGTTCACTAGTTTAAATTGAGCTCTTAAACTCTGATGTGCCATTCCCAGCGGCAGCCTTGTGATACGCTTGCGGGGTGTTGATTGGCTCTCATGACTGCTATGGTTCAGCTGATGATCCCTTTCTCTATCATGATGAACTTCCTGTGAACACTGGCTGCCCGCAAGCATTCACAGAAGATGATAATTTGTGCTATACAGAGCCGCGTTGATGCTCTGTACAGCACAAGCAATCAGACAGTGACAGCTTTAAATACCTAAGGGAAACAAGTAAAATCAATAATAAGTTAACCCCCCGGGCGATTTTCCTGTTTTCGTTTTTCCATCCCCTTCTTCCAAAAGCTGTAACATTTTTATTTTCAAATATATGAGGGCTTGCTTTTTTCAGAACTAGTTGTACTTTTAAATAATATCGTTTATTTTACCATATGGAGTACTGGAAAACGTTAAAATAAATTCCAAGTGCGGAGAAATTGCAAAAAAAAGTTGATGTCTGGTCAACGCAGAGCCCAGGTCATTGCAGCAGATTTCAATGCAAGACACCCTACAAGACCACCCATCTCCCATGCTACAGTTAGCAAACTGCCTGCCAAATTTCGTGAAAAAGGTTCAGTGTTGGATTTGCCAAAATGTGGACGCAAGAAAACGGTCAATAATTAAGAAACATCAGTGGCTGTCTTAGCTTCATTAAGCAAGAGCCCACAGCCTAGCACTAGCTGCATGTCACTGGAGAGTGGCATCAGCCGAACATCATCAGCAGATTTGAATTTGCAGAATGGGCTAAACAAAAATTGGAACAGGACCCACAGTTTCCACAGAACATTATGTTCAGTGATGAAGCAAGCTTTTTTGTTAATGGTGAAGTTAACAAACAAAACCACTGCTATTGGTCTGACACTAACCCACAGTGGATAGATCTGTCCAAGACTGTTGGAACACAAAAATTAATGTTATTGTGTGCTTTATGGGGTACAAAGATAGTGGGGCCATTGTTCATCAATGGAAACCTCAATGCCACTGGATATCTGAAATTGCTACATGATGATGTGTTGCACTCTTTATGCACTGAAGATGGCATGTTCCCTGAGTTTTTCCAACAAGATGGTGCACCACCACATTATGGGTGTCAGGTCCGAGCATTCCTACTTGAACAGTTTCCTGGAAAGTGGATTGGTCGTCGTGGGCTAGTTGAATGGACACCAAGGTCTCACAATCTGACCCCCTTAGACTTTTATCTTTGGGGTCATCTGAAGGCAAATGTCTACGAGATGTGCAGCATCTGAAAGCATCTGATTCTGGAAGCCTGTGCTCGCATGTCTCCTGCGGTGTTGCTATCAGTGTGTTAAGAGTGGGAGAAGAGGGTTGCATTGACAATCCAACACAATGGGAAGCACTTTGAACACATTTTATAAGTGGTCATAAACGTGTAAATAACTCATGAAAGAATAAAGATATGTTAAAACCAAGCACACCATTGTTTCTCTTATGAAATTCTCAATACGTTTGATGTGTCACATGACCCTCTTCCCATGCATGCTGATGGCATGCAGACACAAACGCTGTCAAAAGCAGTGTTGAAATGATGTGTCCGCAGCGGATAATGTCCGCCTGCGGACACATCACTAGGGAGCCCGGCAGCCAATCGGCGCTGTCTTGGGGCGGGCCGGAGGAGGAGTTCAGCGCCGGAGATCTCCTCCTCCCCGCCGCCGGTAAGCACCGGGACCTGTCGGCGGGGAGTACAGCTGATGTGACAGCTGCTTGAATCTTCCCGCGCCGACACCGAGAGGAGATGTCGGCGCGGGAAGATTCAAACAGCTGTCAAATTAGCTGTACTCCCCGCCGACAGGTCCCGGTGCTTACCGGCGGCGGGGAGGAGGAGGACAGCAGTGGCTCAGCTGATCTCCCGGTGGCCGTCGGTGAGCTCCTGTGACATCACCGGCGGCCACCGGGAGATTTTTCAATGGGTCCGCAGCGTTCTCCCGCGCTGTCAAGCACTGAACACTGCGGACCCATTGAAGACAATGCATGTTTTGTGCGCTTGGGGACGCTTGCCGATTTTCCAAGCTCCCCGAGCGCACAAAAAATGCAACATGCTGCGTCCCGGGTGCGGATGCTGGACACCGGAAGGAGCAGATATCGTCCGCATCCGCACCCGAACGCAGCAAACGCAGGCACTATACGTTCCTTTGTTAAACATAGGAACCGCAGTGCGCATGCGTTTGACTGCGTATGGGAACGCAGCATACGCTGCTTTCCCATACGCAAATGTGAAGGCACCCTAATATATATATTATGGCAGTCCCAGCGTCTTCTATGTGATGTATATACAGTAGTCCCATAGTCTCTAATATAAGGTATATGATTTAGAAAAATTGTCACACAGAGTTGACTGAATTCCAGGCCAACACAAACCTGGAAAAGCAGTTGTGAGAAGCAGGAAGATCAATAAATATCACTGCTGCACCAAAGAGAAGCAGCTCCAGTTTGTCACACTAGTTTGACCAAATGTAGTTGGGAAATTTTCAGGTGGATTATTTTGTGTGGCCCCCATAGGTTGGTAGAAATTTCCAAATGGCAGGAAAGCGTTTCCCCAGCCCTGCTATATGGTAAAACTGATGTGTCAGTATGGTTCCTTAGGTGCCTTAGGTCGGTACAAGTTTGTAGATAGCCTTAAGTTGGTACGATTTCGTAGATGCCAAACATGTTTACTTTTACTGTTATCTAAGTGGTGAAAAAAGTTCAGAAGTTTTAAAAGGGAACCTGTCAGCTAGTTTATGCCTCCTATGCTATCACTGTCTGTAGCTGTAGCTTTATAATACCAGTCTAATCATCCCTGTCTGAGCTCATTGTGTAATATTAAAGGTGAAAGAAATGCACTTACATTTCCTTATTTAATGAGGCAGTCAGTTTCCAACTTGGAGGACGGAGACTGTTTGGTAGGTTAATAGTTAACATTTCTGCCTTAAGTTACAACACGTTGGGAGACCTGATGTGATGTCATAACCATGTGACTACAATAGGCAGAGGTAAGTCCCTATAACATGAGTTTGCTTGCTTAGTTCCGTCCACTATAGGCACATGATCGTTACATCACACAGGACCTTTAGCCATGCAAGTTAATAGTAAGTTAACTATTATGCTGCCAGACAGTCTACCTCCCCCAAGGTGTAGACTGAAATGTAAGTGTGTAAATGCTTTTTTCACATTTTACTTTACACTATGAGCTCAGACACGGATGATTAGAATAGTATTATGAAGCTGCAGGGACAGATAGTGATAGCTGGGGGGAAGGGCAAAAACCACCTGACAGGTTCCCTTTAAAGAAAAAGAAATGCACTTTCTGCGTCTTTTTCCGCAACCTGTAATGTTCTAATTTTTCTTGATCTGGGGCTGTGTAACTGCTTATTTTATGTGTCTTGAGCTGACATTTTTCTTTATACCATTTTTGGGTAGATGCACTGCTTTGATCATCTGTTATTACATTTTATTGCAATGTTGCAGTGACCAAAAAAACTATTTTTGTGTTTGGACTTTTTTTTTTACGTAGTTTACAGATTTGATAATTGATTTTATATTTTGATCAATCAAGCATTTCTGAAAGCAGCGATACAAAATGTTTTTTGTTTGTTTTTCTAATAGTTTTATTTTCAATAGGGCGAAAGAAGACTGATTTGAAGTTGTTTTTTTTTTTTTTTTTCAAATTTTTTTTCTTACTATTTCTTTATTTTAAATGGCCTCCTAGAGTGCTTCAGCACTGTGCAGTGTGATTGCTTGTGTTATGCAGAGAGGTGCTTAAGCATCCCTCTGCACAGCACAAATGATCACTTTCTGCCAGCGATGTCACTCGGGCATCGTCAGCAGTGTGATTCATAACCGCATCTGAGGTATTAACTGACCCGGGCTGTTATAGCAATGCATCAAGACCTCATGATCGCATCACAGGGCAGCTCTGATGCTCAGGATGAAGTCGCGATCCCCACTCACTGGACATCCACAGGAAGTGAGCCATAACCGCTTCCGTAGTCCTCACAAGACCCCGGGCTGTCATGGCAATGCATTGAGGCCCCGCTCTGGTGCAAAGCATTCAGATTGCTGATCTGATCGGTGCTGTTAGCTACACGTCAGCTGACGTGTGGGAAATGATGGGAGCTCAGCGCCTGAGCTCATTTCAATGGGAGGAAACACGGCCAAGGATGTACATTCACTGTGCGCAGAGTTATTAGGCAAATGAGTATTTCTCCGTCGCATCATTGGGGGACACAGGACCATGGGTGTATGCTTTTCTGCCACTAGGAGGCGACATTAAGTAGAACTAAAAGTTAAGCCCTCCTTCCTGCAGTATACACCCGTACGTGGGCGTAGCTATCCAGTTTTAGCTTAGTGTCGCTGGAGGCACACGTGTGTCTGTAGCCAGACCACATCTACCATTCTTACTCATACTTTTACTTTGCATTTTTGCTATTTTTAATTCTTATTTCTACTTTTTACTATACGCCAAAAGGCACCACTCTGCACAGAGCATGAGGACCCACAAGGCAGCACACACCACCGGTGGAGGGGCGACGGATCCCCATAAAGGGACTCCGCTCTCACTACCCCAGACCAGGCAAGCAACCACCATGCATACCCATAGCATCCCCCTGCAGGACAGGGGGACGCAAGGAGGCACATGTGCAGCACCTCTCACCTCTTCCAACAAAGAAGCAAGTGATTGAGGCCACCAAGGTGCCCAGCCACCGCACCGATCCATCCCCAAGGGATCCGTGCAGCACCAGCAGCCTACACACACTGGGTCCCATCTCCTCCTCCAACCGCGGCGGCCCCAGGCCAGGACGCGCACCGCCGGTAAGTTCAGGGCGCACGGAGGCCCCAGGGCATGGAGTCCAAGCCCCTACCAGAACCTCGGCTCCCCTACAGGGAAAGGACCCGCAAAGGGCTCTGCTCTCCCTGCTCAGAGCCTCTGGCAGCACATGTCACTACATGCCCCTGCACAACAGGGGGATGCGAGGAGCGCCCATGTCGCCTCCTCTCACCCTCAGTCCTGGACACAATAGCCCCAAGGGATCGGGGGCTGAGCAGCAGCCTCCACCTCCTCTACTCACAGCACCCCGCGGTAGCTCCACGCTTGGACGCGCGCTGCCGGGCATTCCAGGTCACGCGTCCAAGGCAGGTAGCCGGGGAGCAGCAGGCCTCCGCAGGGCCGCAGCCTGCGGGCATCGCGAGCCCCGGCGACGCTCCCAGTAGCCCACAGTAATCTAGGCCCCGGTCTGGGCCCACACACTAACAACGCCCAGCCTGCCCGTGATTGGCCGCTCACCATGTGACCGCCGGCGTCATGGGGGCGGGCGCGATGATGCGACGGCACAGGGATAGCCGCGATTGGCCGATGCTAGCGTCAAACGCGGCAACACACGCCCTCTGCCATGATGCTGGGCCAGATAAACCCCGCCCTAAACCACGCCCCCGGACCAGCGCGAAATTCAACAAAGAACGCGCTGGTGGGGAAGAAGCCATGGCCTTATTGGCCTGCACACCCTACCCCACGCCCCCAAAAGGGCGCGATTCTTAAGGACTCCTAAGAACAAAGCATCCTAAATGGGCCACAGCATCTGCCCAGAACAATATGGTGACCGAACATCGGTCATTGGTAGCTCCAGCCCGCACTAAGGGCTGTCACCTTGGGCCCCTCTGGGGATATAGCAGCCGCTGGCAGGAGCTCAGTCTGTGCGGCACTACAAGTCCCAGCACTGCTTCCACCAACTCTCCTACCCGGGTGAAGCCGCAGTCTGGGCCCATCCAGCCCTTTACAGCCTGGAATTGGGTACTGTCACCTGAGGCCCCCTGGGGATATAGGAGCCTCTGATAGGATCGCTCACTCAGTACCGCACTACAAGTCCCAGTACTCCTTCCACCACGGAGGAGACCGCAGCCGATGCCCATCTGGCCCCCTTACAGCCTAGAATTGAACAATGATTAGGGACATTGTTCTTTCGCATTACCCCCTGTCTGCGGCTCTGACACGGGAGGCAGGGGAGCCTAGGGTAACTGCACCTGGGGTGAAAGATAAATTAACCCTGTACAGTTATAGTTAACAGACCGTCATGGGCCACGTTCAGTGCAGTTTTACACAGCGTCCTAGTGTTACATTTTGGTCGCAGTGACCAGTCAGACACCGGCTCCTTACTGGACCGGCTGTTAGCTCTGGCCAAACATAAAACCACAACTCCGCTCCATGCCAAATGGTCAGGCCCTGTAGATCAGCTCATATCCATGACGTCCATCGTGACAGCTAAGACCTATGTGCCCAGAGAACCCTCTCATTCAGTTCTCTCAGTATCTGTTACCTATAACAGATTAATACACCAAATTAATGGCTATTCCCATCCAATGTCAATCTTCAGCCCGCAAGGATAATTTATCACAAAATCGTCCTAAACAGCCGCGTTTGCAGAGCATCCGCTAAACCTCTCTCGTACTGCGTGGCCGCTACACACGGCATCCCGTAAAACGGTTAACACCCCACCCCATAAGGGCACGTCACAACGGGTCACAACAACCCACACTGAGAACCATCATTAACAGAATCAGGGATCCCTCTACTCTGTCAGTAAGCAGACATAGCCGCATGCCTCAGTCAAATTGCACTGGCGGACAGAACTTGCCTCACAGTCCAAGCTACCCTCGGACACCCATAGCAGTAACCATCAGCAACCCCTACAGTAATGCAGGCCACAGACTGTGAACTACAAGCACATAACACAGGACATAGCATAATTGCTGGCAAAGTAGGTAAAGCCAGCAGCCAGAAAAACATAACCGTATAGTGCACATAACCGTACACATCACAGAACCGCCTACACGATTTATTTTAAAATCTGGGTGTCTCAATGGCAAACATAATCCTCAACACGCTCCAGTGGTCATCGCAGGGCCATCTTGCAGATTACAGTTGGGCACGAACTGCCCACAACATTAGCCCATGTGCTTCCAACCAGGCAGTGTAAACACCACTGCCACTCGTTACTTAGCCCTACACTTCAGCGGCTTACAGCATCTGGCCCGACTGACAGTCAGACAGTATCCACATCCACCAACGGGATGCAGCCCTACACAGGCCGACCTCGGCAGAACTCACCTAACCGTCAGTAACCAGGTCAGATCACCTCTTGCCACGTCACAGGTGACAAAAGCAGTAATCAAGACGCTCCCGACAGTTACCCTGGCGGTATGTAACATCTGCTAAACCGCCTACGGGCTCAGAATCGAAACCTCTTTTACATATATAAGAAACTCTAAACCTTGAACTCCGTGCTAGTGCTCGGATATAGTGTATATCCTTAGTGTATATCCCTACCATTCCAGGCTTTAGTCATGCAACCGCGCATGACTCACAGCCCATTCAAAATACCTAAGCTTACTCCCACCACACTGGGACCGTATTAGATCCACAGCTAACAAAGTCTCTGGTTCAGTGCCTAGGTCTGTCTGTCGTTCCTAAATTCTCTTTCACAGAGCATTAACAAGTAACCCGACCTCATCCAGAAGTCAGAACTCCAACAACAGGCGTCGAGTTCCCTCAAGCAAGATCTGTAGATGACCGCAACATAGGTACAACTTCAGATCCATCAAAGTCGCTAATGTCTGCACATAAGGTAATCAACACTCATCAGGTTCCCATCAGAGAAGCTGGGTTAACCTCCCACGCTAGGTATGACTACCCGCTCCTGCCTCTAGCTCGGTAAAACCCTTACCCGCCGTATAATCTATAGATCGTTTAGAACATGACTCAAGTACATGTTAACGGCACCCTCTAGTGGTGGTCCAATTCAGAGACTCTCCGGCAGGGCCAACCTCTCACACATTAGACTACAGTCAGCTAATCCGGCAGATGTCTATTCATCAACACTGCCAGTCCCTACACCTTCTACCAGCGTTACTTCTTTCCCAAAGTCCCAATTACAAGCACCACCTATCCACACAAGGCAAGAAAGCACTCACATGGTGGACACAGTCATCAGCACTCACACAGGGAAAACCACTTCTCCCACCTCGGTGCCTGGCGGTATCCACCGGTACCAGCCTGCTCAAATAGGACAGAGGGGCAGTCTATTGTCAGCACACGACCCATAGCTTCTAGCTGCTGAACACCACATGAGTCACGTCTCCCAATCAAAATTCTAGTGCGGCGAGCGATTCGCTTTGCACTCCAACATCTTCACCACCTTCGGGCTGGTCGCCCCAGTGGCATCCAATCAGACAACGCTATGACGGTGACGGACATCAAACATCAAGGTGGCTCACGCAGCAAATGGCCATTGCGCAAAGTGGAACATATATCTCACCAAACCGAAAAGACCCACTCATTCATATCACAGCCCACATCCCCGAAGTGGATAACTAGGCAGTGCACTTCCTAAGCCGCAAGAGAATGGACTTAAAAAGATGGGTTGCTCACCCGTAAGTCCGTCTACAAGGCTGTCGACGCTGTGAAACCCCTGTCGTGGACCTCATAACGTCAAGAATGTACACAAAGGGCCTGGCCTTTGTAACCAGGTCCCGGGACCCGCCGGCCCTGAAGAGTGGACCCACTAGTCCTCCCCTGGCGTCTATTCCAACAATCCTTCCCCCACTCCCGCTAAACCCTCAAGTGATCACAAGGATTAAAGCATAAAGGGTTCAAGTAATACACCTAGGCTGACCACAACGGCCATGGTTCACAAAGCTCGTCCAGCTCCTCGCTGACGCGCCCAGCCGCTCCCAAACTGGCTGACCCTCTTATCCTAGGGCCCCCTTTGACCATCAGAACTCAGGAGCTCCGCCTCTAATAGCGTGGCGAATGGATCCTGACCCAAGCAGGGTTGACACCAGACGTCATACCCACCATGGTTAATACCCGAAAGTCAAGGTGCTTACGCTTCAACCACCACACCTGAAAGAAAAAACAAAAACAAAAACCAAAAGAAAACCGTTTTTCCGGTGGCGCGAGGGCTACGACCTCAACCCACCCCCTTTTTCCATCCACGTAATTCTAGAATTACTTTAAGACGGCCTGGACTCTAGCATGGCAACAAACTCCATCAAAGGCCAAAATCTCAGTCTTAAGTGTCCTTCCTCAAAGGAAGATTGCTCCTAAACCACAGGTCATGACTTTCATACAAGGAGCTTCTCACACACGGCCTCCCTACAGGACATCCGTGACTGTCTATGGCCTAAACCTAGTACTAAGCGCTCTTCAGAAGCCCCCATTTGAACCCCTGAAAGAGGTACCATTATCCCATCTCTCGTTAAAAAAAAAAAAAAACGCCCTCTTAGTCGCAATCATGTCAACTAGGTGT
The DNA here is from genome assembly GCA_033576535.1 of Allobates femoralis. Taxonomy (NCBI): domain Eukaryota; kingdom Metazoa; phylum Chordata; class Amphibia; order Anura; family Aromobatidae; genus Allobates; species Allobates femoralis. Next base: position 405,396,943 of record JARQOC010000001.1, on the reverse strand, counting down.
GCGTCCAAACACCCTATCCTGTCAGCCCCCCCCTACCTATCCTTCCGCAAGGATAAGTAGTCCTCCGGCCATCTCCGTCCTTAATGCCCAAGGTAGAATCACACTTCCACCTTGACATAGACATCGCCCGTCCGCCCAAACCCAGTACACCGCCTCGAAAAGTAGCTCCGCACCCTGGACCTAGCAAGGGCCCTCAGACACTACATCTCCCGAACAGCCCCATTCAGCAATACAAAAATGCTGTTCGTCAGCCCCGAGGAGCCTACAAAAGTTATGGCGGCGTCTAAGCCCACATTGGCAAGTTAGACCTGCCCCGCAATCCAAGATTACTGCCGCATCAAGGGCCATGTCAGTTCAAAAACAAGTCAAAACGCTGTCAACTCGACCAAGAGTGCCTCATAGGCCATTTGTCCTCAAGGCTAGGCAACTCCGGTTTACAAGACAGCAAACTGGTCCTGCCTGCATACCTTCACCAAACACTACAACGTTCACACCCAGGCCTGCACAGATACAAGCCTAGGTAGAAAAATTCGGCAGGCAGCAGCCGCGCATCTGTATGCTGCCGGCACATAATGCTTGACCGCTACTCAATTAATTCCCACCCAGGGACTGCTTTAGGACGTCCCATGGTCCTGTGTCCCCGAATGATGCGACGGAGAAACAGGGATTTTTGTGTACTCACCGTAAAATCCTTTTCTCCTAGCTCATCATTGGGGGACACAGCACCCACCCTATAAGTCTTTAACGGTCTGTACAGAACATTGCCCTACACTATTTGTACATAGTCTGTACATTACCTTACCTTACGCTATTTGTACCTTATTACCAGCTCTCCTACTGCTCTAGTACTAAACTGAATAGCTACGCCCACGTACGGGTGTATACTGCAGGAAGGAGGGCTTAACTTTTAGTTCTACTTAGTGTCGCCTCCTAGTGGCAGAAAAGCATACACCCATGGTCCTGTGTCCCCCAATGATGAGCTAGGAGAAAGGATTTTACGGTGAGTACACAAAAATCCCTGTTTCTCCCATCGCCTTCCACGACAGCATTGGAGGATGTCGTCCACGCCCTATTGGGGGACAGGAACACAGAGAGGTTAAAAGCCCCTCCCCTTCCTCCGCACTCCAGTGTCTTCCTGTCCCCCTTGGGGCATGGAGAGGTTCCAGTGCTGTCAGGCCGGCAGAGGCAGCATTGGGGTGTACTTACAGCCGGGCCAGGGATGGACGTAGGGGCGGCCTCCTCCTCCTTCTCCGGGGCTCCCGTGGTGGGACCATCCGGCCTTCCTGCGTCCTACAGGGCAAAGCAGGCCGTGTATTGCAACGCCGGAGGCCTGTTCAGCTCTCCGGCGTCTCCCTCCTCCAGCTGCGGTCCCTGGGGCATGCATCAGAGGTGCCGCGGAGGCACTTCCGGTTTCGGGGATGCACTTCCGGTTCCGGGATGGCACTTCCGGTTTCGGGCGGCGGCTCCTGTAAGGGCTGTGGCAGGCTGGGCGCGGCTCCAGGGAACCCAGCAGGACTTTCGCGCGCTACTGCCCGCGGCCGGTGACCAGGAGGAGGGAGGGAACAGGTGTTCCTCGTTGGGGGCACGGTACTTCTGGATAAGTACCCGCCGGAAGCTACACCCAGGTAAGGCTGATCCCTAAAACATGGAAGGTGATAGGCTTCCACCTCTGCTTCGGCAGAGCCCAGCGTTCCACCAGCTCATGTAAGTGTTTCTGGGGTGGTCACAAGGGGTAGAGTTATTTAAGCCCTGCACTCACACTGGGACCCCCTTCTCTTCCCTTTTTGTCTATAGGGAGACGAGGGCCGTCTGTGAAAGGGAGCAATAATGTGGCTGCGGCACAAAATGTCCCTCTTCCTACAACAAGGTGTCGGCCATGACTGACAGGGTTGTCAGGATGGACTCCCCATCCTTGCTTGAGGAGCTCCAATCCATTAGGGAAGAGGTGCAGGCTTCTATCTCGGCACTGCGGGGTTTTGCTGCAGCTTCCGGGCCTTCCCCTCCGTAAGAGAGGAAGCTCCAGGATTGTGACTCTGTGGATCTCATGGAGGCTGGCCAGAGCTCCGCGTTAGAGGACGGCGAGGATATTGCCGCTGTTGCCTCTGTCCAGACACGAGAATCTGGACACTACTATTTTTCCACAGAGTCCATGGGTGCATTGGTGGACACTGTCCATTGTACCATGGGAGTAGAGGTGGTGGAATCCCCTTCTTCTGTGCAGGACTAAATGTTCAGAGGCCTGAAGGCTAAACGGCTCACCCCATCCGAGTGGATTGGAGGGTGATGACTTTGTCTGGGAGGTCCCGAAGGTGGACATCCAGGTGGCCAGGGTAGCAGTCAGCTGCTATTGTAAACCCATTGTGCATGCCCTTGACACACTGTTGAGGCTAAGCAGCAGGAGCCTCAGTCACGGGCTGGATGGGAGACCTCATGAGAGACCCAATGGGAATCTCTATGGAAGTCTCTATAAAGTCAATGGGACTTCTAACATGAAGGTCTATGGCAGTATTCCATTTGGGAAGCTTAGCATATAAGACCACGTTGCCTTTTGAAGATTCCTCCCGGTTGAAGGACCCCCTCGTTCGTAAAATGGAGAGTTTCCTCAAAAGATCCTGGGAGGCGGCAGCTATGTCTTTAACGGTGTACATTTCCTCTACATGTGAGCAGGTCTCTCTTTAAGTGGCTCACCCAGCTGGGAGAATTCATCCTGCAGGGTACTCCCAGGAAGGAGCTTTGGACTCCATTCCACTTCTGAGACGTGCTATGGGCTTCCTGGCCGATGCCTCTGCTGAGTCGTTCCGTGTTGGCGCCAGGTGCGCAGTGTTGGCTAACACAGCTCGCAGGGCAGTGTGGCTTACAAGGTGGAATGAGGAGTTAACGTCTAAGCTCCAGCTGTGTGGCCTCCCCTTGCAAAGGGCATTGGATGACATCCTGGAAAAGGTGTCTCCCGGAACAGGAGCCCTTTCGGAGGCAGTCCTTTTGGCCTGAGCGCAGCCAACCCTCCCAGTCTAAAGGGAAGGGTAAGTCTGGTCGCTGGGCATTCCAGTATGGGAACAAGACCCGTAATATCTTGCTCCCCCAGCAGCGGCATCACCAGCCGCTCCTAAACAAGGTCGCCTTCCCCATTGCGGGGCGGCTCCTGCGGTTTCTGCCACAGTGGCAATCAATCTCCTTGTGCCCTTGGATCCTCTCGACCATTTGGGAGGGTCTACGCTTGGAATTCGAGAGCCAGCCCCTCCGTGTCTTCGAGTCCTCTCCCTTCCTCAGGGGGACTCTCGCACGGTTTTTCTTGTCGGGTCTGCGACACATGTTGGCTTCGGGTGTGGGGTCCCCGGTTCCTCCTGGAGAGGAGGGCCAGGGGCGCTACTCCAGGTTGTTGTGGACCTCCAGAACACGTATTCTCATGTCCCCATTCACAAGCGCTTTCTGCGATTCACGATCTCCGGGGCAGGCGGGACGGTCCATTCTCGGCTTAATGTGCTGCCCTTTGGGATTTCGTCGGCCCCAGAGGTTACCAAACTCATGGGGGAAGCGATCACATTCATCCAGACCCACGGGATATGTATGCTTCCCTATTTAGACGACATGTTGGTGGTGGCTCCTTCGGCAGCGCTTCTGCGCACAAAGGTCTCCAACACATTGGAGATTCTTCAGTCCCTGGGATGGGTTCCCAATCTTTGGGAATCGGACCGGGTGCCTGCAACCCGACGTCAATTTTTGGGAGTCTTGCTGGCCTCCTCCAGACAGACCTCGTTCCTTCCTGCGGAATATCAGCTTTTGCGCCGCGTGAATCTGACCCGCCTCCGGGCAGGGCGGTCGCCCTCCTTGCGGGAAGCAATGTCCCTGTTAGGGGCCATGATGGCCTGCATTCAGTCAGTAACATGGGCTCAGGCTCCTTCCCGACTGCTCCAGGAACACATACTGAGTTCCTGGGACAGACGTCAGGATTCCTTAGACTCGCGGGTCCGGACCCCGGGGCGGGTGGTAATCTCGCTTTCCTGGGGATGAATCCCAGACACCTTCCTGTGACCTCCATTCCCACTGATGCCAGCGGTTCCGGTTGGGGCACGATGGTAGTTCGCACACCGTTCCAGGGGATTTGGAGTCGCTCGGTCAGTCGCCAGTCTTCAAACGTCTGGCAGTGGAGGAAGCGCTTCTTGCTGCAGCTCACGTTCTCCGGGGTCATCATGTCAAGGTCCTGTCAGACAATGTGACTACGGTTGCTTTCTTGCGGTACCAAGGCGGGTACTCGTGGCTTACACTTGCAGGGCTGGCAAGACTGTTCTTTTTATGGGCAGTACGCCATCTTCTCTCCTCCTCGGCAGTACTTCTGAAGGGAATGGCCAATGTACAGGTAGATTTCTTGAGCCGCACGGAGGTCCACCCTGGCGAATGGAGCCTCCATCCAGACGTGTTTCGCTCTCTCACGGACAGGTGGGGAGTCCCTTCAATCGACCTGTTTGCATCGGGAGCCAATGCCAAGGTGCCGACGTATTTTTCCCTGAGTCGGTCGGACCATCCTCTGGGGCTGAATGCCTTCGCCCATCGCTGGGACTTCCGGTTGGTGTATGCGTTTCCTCCGATCCCGCTGCTCCCCAAGACGTTGCAGAAGATTCGGGCGGAGGGGGTGACGGCTATCCTGGTGGCTCCCCTGTGGCCCAAAAGGGCATGGTACGGCGCTATCCACGACCTATGCCTGGAGGGTCCGATTCGGTTGCCCCACAACCTCGACCTGCTATCCCAGGGTCCTCTGTTTCACCCGGACCCGCAGTGGCTCAATCTGGCGGCCTGGCTGTTGAGGCCGAGATCCTGACGGCCAAGGGCCTCTCCCAAGCTGTAATCCGCACGCTTCAGCAGAGCAGGAAGCCCTGACGAACGCCATTTACGGGAAGGTTTGGAAACGCTTTCTGTCCTGGTGTGCTCCTTCCATTCCGGATATCCATCATCCTAATGTGGCTCTCAATTTGGATTTTTTGCAGCAAGGCTTGGATTTGGGCCTTCAGCTGAGCACCCTTAAGGTCCAGGTTTCAGCTCTCGGTGCCGTGTTTGATCAGGATCTTGCTGGCCATCGATGGATCAAACGATTTTTTACCTCTGCTTGTAGACTGCGTCCCAGGCTTCGGCCTTCCGTCCCTACTTGGGATTTGAACATTGTTCTTCATGGGCTTTCTTGGGATCCCTTTGAGCCCTTGTCTGCTGCTTCCCTTCCATCTCTCTCTCACAAGACGGCGTTTTTGGTAGCCATTACTTCGGCCAGGCGAGTTGGGGAACTGCAGGCGCTCTCGATCCAGGCGCCTTACCTCGTGGTTTCCGATGATCGCATTACGCTTCGGTTGGATCCGTCCTTCCTTCCTAAAGTTGTGTCGGATTTTCATCGGTCCCAGGAAGTGGTGCTCCCGTCCTTTTGTCATTCTCCTGCTAATGCAGCTGAGGCCGTGTTTCACACCTTGGATGTCCGTCGGTCCGTCCTCCACTATCTCCAAGTGACCGCTTCCTGGAGATTAGATCAGAACCTGTTTGTTCAGCATTTTGGGAAAAACAAAGGGAAGAAGGCTTCCAAGGCTACCATCGCTTCCTGGATCAAGAAGGCGATCTGTTCGACCTACGTCGCTCAAGACCTTGCTCCTTCGGTGGGGTTGAAGGCTCATTCCTCTCGGGCTGCTGCTACATCCTGGGCGGAGCGGGCTGGAGCTTCATCTGAGCAGATATGCAGAGCGGCTACGTGGTCGTCCCTCCACACCTTTTCTCGCCACTATAGGTTAGATCTGTCCTCTAGTCGGGATCTGTCCTTTGGTAGGAAAGTCCTACAGGCAGTTGTCCCACCCTGAGGAGTATCGGTGGTATTCCTCCAATGCTGTCGTGGAAGGCGATGGGAGAAAACTGAATTAGTCCTTACCGGTAATTCCTTTTCTTGGAGCCTTCCACGACAGCATCAGTTCCCCCCCTTATTGTCGATTTTTGGATTCAGGTGTATCAGGTAATCCATGTCTTCAGGTGATCTTGATAATACACTGGAGTGCGGAGGAAGGGGAGGGGCTTTTAACCTCTCTGTGTTCCTGTCCCCCAATAGGGCATGGACGACATCCTCCAATGCTGTCGTGGAAGGCTCCAAGAAAAGGAATTACCGGTAAGGACTAATTCAGTTTTTGATTACATGATACTTTTTATACATGTTTGCCTACTCCAAGTTATATAGGCTTGAGAGCCAACTACCAATTAAGTAAATCAGATGATGTGCATCTCTGTAATGAGGAGTGGTGTGGTCTAATGACATCAACACCCTATATAAGGTGTGCTTAATTATTAGGCAACTTCCTTTCCTTTGGCAAAATGGGTCAGAAGAGAGATTTGATGGGCTCTAAAAAAGTCCAAAATTGTGAGATGTCTTGCAGAGGGATGCAGCAGTCTTGAAATTGCCAAACTTTTGAAGCGTGATCACCGAACAATCAAGCGTTTCATGGCAAATAGCCAACAGGGTCGTAAGAAGCGTGTTGGGCAAAAAAGGTGCAAAATAACTGCCCATGAATTGAGAAAAATCAAGCATGAAGCTGCCAAAATGCCATTTGCCACCAGTTTTACAATACTTCAGAGCTGCAACGTTACTGGAGTATCAAAAAACACAAGGTGTGCCATACTCAGGGACATGGCCAAGGTAAGAAAGGCTGAAAAACGACCATCTTTGAATAAGAAGCGGCAAGACTGGGCCAAGAAATATCTTAAGTCTAATTTTTCAAAAATGAAAGGAAATGAGAGTGACTCTTGATGGGCCAGATGAATCGGCCAGAGGCTGAATCAGTAAAGGGCAGAGAGCTCCACTCCGACTCACACGCCAGCAAGGTGGAGGTGGGGTACTGATATGGGCTGGTATTATCTTTTTTTTTTTTTTTTAAATCATTTGATTTTTATTGACTTAAAAGGAGCAGTAACAATAAAATGAACACCCACATGAGGGCAAATAGAAACAATAAATTCACAAACTTAACAGGGGGAAAGAGGGTGGGGAGGTGCCGGAGGGGGGTACACAAATCATCCAAACAAAGCTTTACAAAAGAGCATTGGTAAGGCATACAAAATTAGTATATATTCGGCAAAATAAAAAAGGAAATTAAAAAAAAAAAAAAAACTATACCCAGATGGGTTCTTGATAATTATCGGTCATCTCAAGGTGGCAAGGTCACCGTGTTGTAAAGGGATGATACCCAAGGATCCCACCAATTCAGAACTTTATTTCTGCGACGTAAGTCGTGCGCTAGCATGATCTCATACGAGAAATGTTGGTTCAATCTCGCTACAACCTCACTCAAGGTGGGAGGGGTGGGCGATAGCCAGTGTGAGGCAATAGAGAGGCGAGTTGCGATCAAGACATTGGTTATTATCGGTCTCAAAGTCGCGGGGAGTGAGGTCAGGTTCATTCCCAATAGCACCAGGGGGCCGTCCAGAAGAATAGGCAAACCCGTTAGGGTATAGAGAAGAGAGCTGACTTCAGCCCAGTACAATGTCAATCGGGGACAGGTCCACCAAATATGAGACTCAGACTCCAGAGAGGAGCAGTTTCTCCAGCATGAAGCCGAGGTTGAGACTCCGACCTTCGAGCCGCCAAATTTAGCTAGCCTGGCGGGGGTGAGATACCACGCAAGCATCAGTTTCTTGGATTGTTCCAAGTTTCCGACACAGGAGGTGAAACGGGCAGCGTGGCCCGAGGCGTCATGCCATTGGTCCAAAGAGGCAGTGAAAGTTAAACTAGACTCCCACCTGGACATATAAGTGAGTTTCGTCTGGGATCTGAGGACTAAAATCTCTTCGTAAATTATAGTTCCTCCTCTACGAGTGGAAAGGGTCTGTTTAAATAAGGCCTGGAGGGGTAAGCTAACGGTCGTAAGGTCGCAGGTAGGGAGAGTAGTAACAGAAAGGAAGTGTCGGAGACGGAGGTTTTAGAAGAAACAGGAGGCTGGAAGGGAGAACTTAGTCTGCAAACAAGGAAATGGAAGTATTTCCCCGTTGGAGAGGATATCGTACAGCAACACCACACCTCTAGACCTCCACGGCAAAAGGGAAAGGTCAGTTACTACATTTTCAATCGCCCTGAGGGTTATGTAGCGATAGAGGAAGGGGAAATGGGAACGCGCCAACTTAGACCAGGTGTCTAGGACCACTCGATTGGAAAGGAGAAGGGCAGAAGTCAAGTGATGTTTCAAAAGATTAATCTCAAGCAGAAGTCTGGTAGATCCACAGGGAGCATGATGGGCTTCAATTTGCAGCCACAAAGAGGTAGGAGCTTCCGCCCAATAGATTTTGGCAATGTCGAGAGAGATTGCCGCGTAGTAGGCCGCAATGTCAGGGACTCCAAGGCCTCCTTTATTATACGGGAGGGTGAGTGTAGACATGGCGATCCTATGTAATTTAGCGCTCCAAATAAATCTGGCCAGGACCGCTTGGATTAAATTAAGATATTTGCGTGGGACGCGAAATGGAATGCATCTCATTAGGTACAAGATTTTAGACAGGGCCATCATCTTCACGGCGTGAATTTTGGCAATTCAGGAAAGTTGCAGGGTGGAGTAGTGAGCGAATAGAGTTTTAAGGTCAGTCAGTAGTGCTTCAAAGTTGGTTCTAATCAGTTGCTTCGAAGGTGTGACGTGTATCCCCAAGTATTTGAAGCCCTCAGGAGACCAGAGGAAGGGAAATTTGTCTTGTAGTGCATGCTGGGCGGTGAAAGGAACGTTAACGGGAAATATTGAGGATTTAGTTAGGTTCAACTTATAATATGAGGCCGCCGAAAAGTCCGATAGGACCGAGACCAGCGTAGGGATAGTAAGTTCTAGGTGGGTACAAGAGAGAAGGACATCATCCGCATACAACGATATTCTATGATCAACCGGGCCAACCTCCACACCTCTAAAAGTGGGGTGATTGCGAATAATAGCTGCTAGCGGCTTCATCACAAGAGCGAAAATGAGAGGGAGAGGGGACAACCTTGGCGGGTTCCATTGGAGATGTTAAAGGGGGAGGAGGTAAAACCTCCCGCTCTCACCACTGCAGAGGGAGAGGAGTACAGAGCCATAATTGCAGATTTAATGTTGCCAAGGAAATTTATCCAGAACCGCCGCCAAGTACCCCCAGTGCACTCGATCAAACATTTTTTCTGCGTCCAAGGAGATGAGCGCACCAGGGGCACCTCTCCCCTCTAAAATCTCGAGGAGGTTCAAGACCCTCCTTGTGGCATCTCTCGCCTGTCTGCCAGGTATGAATCCAACCTGATCCAAGACGATCAGGGAGGGAAGTACGGTCTTGAGACGTTCCGCTAGGAGTTTCGAGTAAAGCTTGAGATCGCAGTTCAAAAGAGCGATAGGGCGCTGCCAGTGTTGGAACAACCGGAGAAGGTAAGGGGTCAGGGCCGGGGCAAAGGAGTGATAGTATTGGTAAGAAAACCCGTCCGTTCCAGGGGCTGAGCGCTTCTTAGAGGAGCGTATAATGGCAAGTATTTCCTCCTGGGAGAAGGGCTTGTTCAGGAATGCTTGTTGGTCTAGGGTAAGCTTAGGAAGCGAGGCTCTAGAGAGGAAGGAGTGAATAACCTCCGGGGTTGGTTGGGGAGTGGCAGAGTCGGAGTTTAAGTTTTATAAAGATCGCGGTAGAATTGCTTAAATTGATCTGCGATCTTAATAGGGTTTCTGATTGTGTCACCACTGGGAGAGAGGACATGAGAGATTCTATGTTTCATCTCCACTTTGTGGATCCTACGGGCAAGGAGGGTACCCGCCCTGTCTCCCATGGCGTAATATCGTGATCTAGTTTTTTTGAGGTGACGCTCAACTCTGGAGAGGAGCAATGTGCGCAGCTGATTTCTGGCCCGCAGGAGCTCAGAGACAGTGGTAGAGCTAGGAGACAATTGTTGTGCCTGTTCCAGCGCTTTAATATCGGATATAAGCGATTGAACGGAGGAGTCATACAATCTCTTAGAGTGAGCAGCCATTTTGATCAAATGGCCACGCATGACCGCCTTATGGGCGAACCACAGGGAGTCTGGGAGGATGTCATCGACATCATTCAGAGTAAAGTAGTCACTCAAGTAAGTAGAGAGAGTTTCATGGTTTGCCGCGGAAGCCAAGAGGTGCTCATTTAGAGTCCATTGGGATGGGGGGAGAAGAGGCGTAGAGCCGTCAAGAGACAGTCGGATAGGAGCGTGGTCAGACCAGGTGATGGTGTCAATGTCAGACGAGAGGGAGAATGAAAGGAGAGAGTCACTAACTAGGATATAATCAAGTCTACTAAACGTCTTAACTGCAACAAGGAACAGGGCTGCAACTGTCTGGCTAAGGTGCAATGGGTGCATCCGCACAGGGGTAATGTAGAAGGATAAGGAAGGGAGAAAAGGTACCCTGTAGGGCGAAGCACAACCAAGAAGGATTTTAGATGCAAGTGAAATTTATTAATTTATAATGTGTAGCGGCACAAAAGAGCCAAAAAACATATTAAAAACAATTAAAACACTACTGGTCCGGACCAGCCCTCCCTCTGTATAGGCACTCAATTTACAGATTACAAGCGATTAACATGAAATGACAAAAATTACAACAGAACAAAAGTGTATTCACATGTGTTGCAATAGTATAACATAGTTCAGCACGGACTTACAATATTTACAGTAAAAAAACGAAATTTACATAGATCCAAGTAACCTGTAATCAAGTCAAGTCAATTATGGATAGTGTCCCAATTAAAAGGGGATCAAACTATGTAAATTTCGGTTTTTTACTGTAAATATTGTAAGTCCGTGCTGAACTATGTTATACTATTGCAACACGTGAATACACTTTTGTTCTGTTGTAATTTTTGTCATTTCATGTTAATCGCTTGTAATCTGTAAATTGAGTGCCTATACAGAGGGAGGGCTGGTCCGGACCAGTAGTGTTTTAATTGTTTTTAATATGTTTTTTGGCTCTTTTGTGCCGCTACACATTATAAATTAATAAATTTCACTTGCATCTAAAATCCTTCTTGGTTGTGCTTCGCCTTACTAAACGTCTTAAAGCGGGGGGAGAAATAACTATAGTCTCGTTCTTCACCATGCATATATCTCCAGATATCGTGGAAGTGAAAGCTGGAAATTGTTGGGGCTAGGTCTGTCCTGAAGTCGGAGGGGGACGAGCAATCCAACAGTTTGTTCAAGGGGGCGTTAAAGTCACCCGCTATCAGCCTGTGGCCTGGGAGAGATGAAAGCGGGCCCTCCAGTAAATTCGGCACATAAGTGATCTGACGTGTATTCGGCGCATATATGGATATCAGCGAGTACAACACATTGTTTATACGGCATGTCACTATCACATATCTACCCTCAGAGTCTGCGACCACATTCAAAAACTCGAAAGTTAAGTCGGAGCGGACAAAAACTGCCACTCCCGCCCTCTTACTCGGGGCGTTAGCAAAAAACTGGTGGGGGTAGAAGTGTGATGCTACTCTGTGATTGTCCCCCACAAGAAGGTGAGTCTCCTGTAAAAAAACTATATCAGAACGGGTTTTCTTAAGGTGGCTACGAAGGAGAGCACGCTTCTGAGGGGAATACAATCCATTAACATTCAAAGACAATATTGTAATCGGCATGGATTAGTAATAAAGCACAATAGAAATACCAATCTCAGGAAAATTAAAAGTACCATATGGATGCTGTAGTGGAGGGGGGAGAGGGACTGAGGGAGGGGGAGAGGAATAGGGGATACAACAGAGATAAATGAAGCCATACTGGCAGAAGCAAAGGGAGTGGTGCCAAACAGGGGCTCAAAGGGAGAAAAGAACTCCAAAAACGGAGGAGGTTCTCACACCGTCAGGGGAGAACTGTGAGCGAGAAAAACACGCTCGACGGGGCAGGATTTCCAAGGTAGGAGGAGAGAGTGCGAAGGGACGCAGAAACTATATAGGTAATAGGGAAAGAGAAAAAAGGGAAAAAGGATAGCAGGAACGATGCAGAAGTAGGGGAAGGAGGGGAGAAGAAAATGAGAGTGAGAGGGAGCGGGAATGAGAGGGAGGAAAGGCGAGAACAGTGAGCGAGGGGGGTAGAGAAGGGAGCAGGAGTAAGAAGAAACTCGGAAATCAAAGGCAGGCCCAGGAATAAGATCCCAGAGCAAATTGTAACATAAGAGGAAACCTCAGCAGAGTCCAACGCTCAAGCGACGCCCCATTCAGCGTCTATTCTTTTCCCTCGGGACACAGCGTCATCGGAGCGTCGCGAGGGCTGCAAGCGATCTGGTTGCGTCTTCTCAGGGAGGAGTTTCCAGTCGGCCAGGAGACGTTCCGCGTGACAGGGAAGAAGGCAAACATGAGAGGAGTTATCTCTGCGAACAATTAGCTTCGTCGGGTGACCCCAGATGTTCGGGATCTCCTTATCTCTCAGTATGGAGGTATACGGTTTAAAGGCCCGTCTGAAAGCGAGAGTTCCTGGAGACAAGTCCGGGAAGACGGCTATGTCGGCACAACGATCTGAAAGCGAGGGCGACTTTCGCAACTCTCGTAGGAAGTCCTCCTTGGTCTCGTAAAAGTGTATCCTTGCTAGAACGTCGCGGGGGAGATCCGCATGGACGCCCGGAGGCTTCGGAACCCTATGGATGCGATCGATTTTGAGGTCGCGTCTGTCCAGTTCAGGGAGGACTTCGGCCAGAAAGTCCTGTAGCAAGGATCGCAAATCAGAGTTAGGGATCGCCTCTGCAACGCCTTGGAGACGGACATTGTTTCGGCGTAGCCGATCTTCCAAATCGCAGTTTTTAGCCTGGGTTTTGCTCATAGCATGCCGCAGCAGGTCATGATCATCCAAGAGGGCGTTGTGCGAGTGAACTAGTTCAGTCATTTTAGTTTCTAAGTGGTGTGTGCGAGATCCCAAATCCGACACATCACTCCGCAGCTCAGCCACTATTTTCTTAATGTCCTCTTGCATAGAGGAGCGGAACTCATTAAACATATCCCTCATCTGGGAATGAGTTATAGGGGCATCAGGTTGTGGCTGAGACAGGGATGATGCTGGAGCTTGTGTCTCCCTGCGAGAAGCACGGCTGCACGAGGTGAGGGAGGTGCCATATTAGCTGCAGCTCCAGAGGCCGGGCCAGGCTGGAAAAAGTCAGAAACCCTCTTAGGAAGCAGGGCTTGTGCAGGTTTTACCTTCCCCATGCGTGCTAGGAGGTCTCAGGCACTCGGTGGTCCACTCAAAGAGGTCAGACTCCGACTGGAAAATGCTGTAAAGTCTCTGTATTGCTCTGGGATCCAGGAGCTCCTGAATTAAGCAGCTTCTGCCATGAGCTGCTCGGCCACACCCCTCCTGGGCTGGTATTATCAAAGATGAACTTCTGGGACCTTTTCAGGTTGAGGATGGAGTGAAGCTCAACTCCCAGGCCTACTGCCAGTTTCTGGAAAACAACTTCTTCAAGCAGTGGTACAGGAAGAAGTCGGAATCGTTCAAGAAAAACATGATTTTCATGAAGGACAATGTTCCATCACATGCATCCAACTACTCCACAGTGTGGCTGGCTAGTAAAGGTCTAAAAGAAGAAAAAATAATGACATGGCCCCCTTGTTCACCTGCTCTGAACCCCATAGAGAACCTGTGGTCCCTCCTACATAGTGAGATCTACAGGGAGGGAAAACAGTACACCTCTCGGAACAGTGTCTGGGAGGCTGTGGTGGCTGCAGCACGCAATGTTGATCGTAAACAGATCAAGCAACTGACAGAATCAATGGATGGAAGGCTGTTAAATGTCATCATAAAGAAAGGTGGCTATATTGGTGACTAATTTTTGGGGGTTTTGTTTTTGCATTACAGAAATGTTTATTTTTACATTTTGTGCAGTTATATTGGTTTACCTGCTGAAAATAAACAAGTGAGATGGGAATATATTTTTATTATATTATAATAAAGCACCTGGGGATTCAAAGTGCTCACTATGCATCTAGATAGGTTCCCTGGGGGGTCTAGTTTCCAAAATGGGGTCACTTGTGGGGGAGCTCAAATGTTTAGGCACACAGGGGCTCTCCATACGCGACCTGGTGTCCGCTAACAATTCCAATTGTTGGCAAACACCAGGTTGCGTATGGAGAGCCCCTGTGTGCCTAAACATTGGAGCTCCCCCACAAGTGACCCCATTTTGGAAACTAGACCCCCCAAGGAACCTATCTAGATGCACAGTGAGCACTTTGAACCCCCATGTGCTTCACAAATTGAGCCGTATAAATGAATAAAGAAACTTTTTGTGAAAAAACGTACTAGTCTAGTCGTTGCAATTCGCAGCATAGGGGACCCAAAACATTTGGGTCTCTCCATGCTGAGGATTCCAGCCCCCTAGCTGCCAAGTTGTACCTGGCTGGCAACCAAAAATGCGGCAAAGCTCCATGTCATTTTATTTGTAGAATTTTTTAAAAAAATGACATGGGTCTCTGCCATATTTTTGGTCCAGCCAGGTACAACTTGGCAGCTACGGACTGCCACCAGCCCCCAGCTGCCTCGTCATACCTGGCTGGAACCAAAAATACAGCGAAGCCTATCTTTTTATTTCTAGAATTATTTCTAGAAAAAAAATGACATAGGGCTCCGCCATATTTTTGGTCCAGCCAGGTACAACTTGGCAGCTACGGACTGCCACCCACCCCCAGCTGCCTCGTCATACCTGGCTGGAACCAAAAATACAGCGAAGCCCATTTTTTTTTTTTTAATTTCTAGAACTAATTCTAGAAAAAAAAATTACATGGGGCTCCGCCATATTTTTGGTCCAGCCAGGTACAACTAGGCAGCTGGGGGCTGGAATCCTCAGCATAGTGAGGCCCAAGCGTTCTGGGTCCCCCATGCTGTGAATTGCAGCCCGCAGCCGCCCCAGAAATGGCGCATTCATTGAAGCGCCATTTTCTGGCGCTGTACCCATGCTCTTCCAGTTGCCCTGGTACCGGTGGCTAACTGGGTAATAAAGGGGTTAATGCCAGCTTTTTATTGGCAGCTGGCACTAAGCCCGCGATTCATAATATAGGGCCAATGTTAGACCCGCCATTAGGAATCTCTGGTAAATAGTCAGAAAATACACACAGAGAAAAATCTTTTTATTTGAAAAAAAAAACACAAACAAAATTCGGACTCCATCTTTATTATAAAGATCCGACGTAGTCCACAATGAAGGTCCCACGACGCTCGATCGCCTCCGACGTAGTCCACAACGAAGGTCCCACGACGCTCGATCGCCTCCGACGTAGTCCACAACGAAGGTCCCACGACGCTCGATCACCTCTGCTACATCCAGAGACTGCAGCAAGGGATCAAGTGTCCTCTTGTTGTAGTTTCACTGGGATTAGTCATGGTGCACTGTATGGCAATTATCTGCCGTACCGTGCTTCATGACTGTGACCCCAGAGACTACAACAAGGGATCAAGCGTCCTCTTGTAGTCTCTGGGGTCAGAGTCATGGTGCACGGTATGGCAGATCATTGCCATACAGTGCACCATGACTGACCCCAGTGACTACAACAAGAGGACACTTGATCCCTTGTTACACCCATGCGCCCATCCATCCACACATGCACCCATCCATCCACGCATCCATGCACGCACCCATGCGCCCATCCATCCACGCACCCATGCACTCATCCATCCATGCACGCACCCATGCGCCTATCCATCCACACACCCATCCATCTTTGCTCCCATGCACACACCCATGCGCCCATCCATCCACGCACCCATGCGTCCATCCATCCATGCACCCATGCGTCCATCCATCCATGCACGCACCCATGCATCTTTGCACCCATGCACGCACCCATGCATCCACCCATGAACACGCAGACATACACATACACACACACACATACTTACCTCTCTCTCAAGATCCTCTAGTGAGGAGGAGGAGCCTGGGAGAAGAGGAGGAGCGCCACACCGAGGAGCCGCGGCACTACGGAGGACGACGGAGGACGGGTGAGAGGGGGCACGGGGGGGAAGGGTCGTGGATGGAGGTGGTATCCGGGGCAGGAGGGTTGAGGGGCACTAGGCACCCACCGGCGCGCGTTGGCCAGTGCCGGCGCCAGACCGCGCCGGTGCCTGCACCGGCGCCAGCATGCGGGAGGCTGCAGAGAGGTGATCGGTGCCGGTGGTGGGTGGGTTGCAGCCAGGGAAGGGACGGGGGGGGTTAACTTGGAGTCGGAGGGGCTGAGGAGGGGGAGGGCACCTGCGCACCCACCCCTCCAAGCCTGATTGGAGAAATCCAATCAGATTTGGAGAGGGGAGAATCGCTCTGATTGGTACTTCAGTTTAAACTGCCAATCAGAGCGAATTCAGCCACGAGGGGGAAAAAGACACCACCCCAGGACAAAGTACAGGTCCTCATGTTCCCGCGGCACCAGTGACATGTCACCGGCCCCGATCACCGGTGCCGCGGGAACGCGATCCTGCCATGACGTCGTGGGACGTCACAGGTCGGGAACGCATCGACTTCTATGACGTCCCACGACGTCATAGGTCGTGAAGGGGTTAATAATAAAAATAATCCTCTACGCTACAACTTGCCTAATAATTCTGCACACAGTGTATATTTCCTTGGTCGTGAAGGGATTCATGAATATAGATTTAATATAATAATAATAATTTTATTTATATAGCGCCAACATATTACGCAGCACTTTACAATTCTGAGGGGTCATGTACAGACAATATGAGACAATACAGAGTAACAAAAATTCAAAAACCATGAGGAGTGTGGATCCTGCTTGCAAGCTTACAATGTAGAGGAAATAGGAGAGGCACAGAAGGTAACAGTAACAAATGATGTCATATATGGTCCAGACATCATTATAATAATTAGAGGATTCACGTAACACTGCATGAATCAGTCATCGGTCAGGATCTGTACAAGTACAGATAAAGTGCTATATTATGCATGGGGGACAGACAGACAGTCTGCAGGTGCAGACAGATGACACAAGAGGCCAGATTTAGGAAAGGGAAGATAGGAATAGTTAGACAAATGAGGTGAGGTGATAGGCCAGTCTAAGGAGACGTGTTTTTAAGGGTCGCTTAAAAGTATTGGTATTGGGAATTTATTGAATTGTTCTTAGTAATCCTTTCCAGGGAATCGGTGCAGCTCGTGAGAAGTCTTGGAGAAGGGAGTGGGAGGTGCGGATTGTAGCTGATGTCAGTCTTAGATCACTTGCGGAGCGGAGGACACGTGTAGGGCGATCGACAAAGATGAGAGAGAAGTAGGGCGGTGCAGAACTGTGGAGGGCTTTGTGGGTGAGAGTGATAATTTTATATTGTACTCTATAGTGGATTGGCAACCAGTGCAATGACTGCCCCAGGATAGAGGCATCGGTGAAGCGGTTGGAGAGGACTAGGATCCTGGCTGCTGCATTGAGGATGGATTGGAGAGGAGAGAGTTTAGTAAGAGGGAGACCGATTAATACAGAATTGCAGTAATCCAGGCGAGAATGAATAAGGGCAACAGTTAGTTTTTGCAGAAACAACAGTAAGAAAAGGTCGAGTTCTAGAGCTGTTTTTGAGGTGTAGGTGACATGAACGAGCGAGAGACCGGATTTGGGAGAGAAGGAGAGATCCGAGTCAAATATAACCCCAAGACAGCGGGCGTACTGCTGAGGAGTAATGGTAGAACCACATACAGAAATGACAATTTTGGGTTTCGGAAGATTAGGAGAGGGAGGAAACACGAGAAGTTCAATTTTTGACAGATTCAATTTAAGGTAGAGAGAAGACATGATGTTAGAGACAGCAGACAGACAATCACTGGTATTTTGTAGTAACGTAGAGGTGATGTCTGGAGAAGAGGTGTACAGTCATGGCCAAAAGTTTTGAGAATGATACAAATATTAATTTTAACAAAGTCTACTGCTTCAGTTTTTCTAATGGCATTTTGCACATACTCCAGAATGTCATAAAGAGTGATCAGCTTAACAGCAATTACTTGCGAAGTCAATATTTGCCTAGAAAATGAACTTTAACCCCCAAAACACATTTCAACATCATTGCAGTCCTGCCTTAAAAGGAGCAGCTAACATCGTTTTAGTGATTGTTCCATTAACACAGGTGTGGGTGTTGATGAGGACAGGGCTGGCGAACAATCAGTCATGATTAAGTAAGAATGACACCACTGGACACTTTAAAAGGAGGCTGGTGCTTGGTATCATTGTTTCTCTTCAGTTAACCATGGTTATCTCTAAAGAAACACATGCAGCCATCATTCCACTGCACAAAAATGGCCTGACAGGGAAGTGTATCACAGCTAGAAAGATTGCACCTCAGTCAACAATCTATCGCATCATCAAGAACTTCAAGGAGAGAGCGTCCATTGTTGTCAAAAAGGCTCCAGGGCGCCCAAGAAAGACCAGCAAGCGCCAGGACCATATCTTAAAACTGTTTCAGCTGCGGGATCGGGCCACCAGCAGTGCCGAGCTTGCTCAGGAATGGCAGCAGGCTGGTGTGAGTGCTTCTACACGCACTGTGAGGCGGAGATTCTTTGAGCAAGGCCTGGTTTCAAGGAGGGCAGCAAAGAAGCCACTTCTCTCCAGAAAAACATCAGGGACCGACTGATATTCTGCAAAAGGTACAGGGAGTGGACTGCTGAGGACTGGGGTAAAGTCATTTTCTCTGATGAATCCCCTTTTCAATTGTTTGGGACATCTGGAAAACAGCTTATTCGGAGAAGAAGAGGTGAGCGCTACCACCAGTCTTGTCTCATGCCAACTGTAAAGCATCCTGAAACCATTCATGTGTGGGGTTGCTTCTCAGCCACGGGAATTGGCTCACTCACAGTCTTGCCTAAAAACACAGCCATGAATAAAGAATGGTACCAGAATGTCCTCCAAGAGCAACTTCTCCCAACCGTCCAAGAGCAGTTTGGCGCCCAACAATGCCTTTTCCAGCATGATGGAGCACCTTGCCATAAAGCAAAGGTGATAACTAAATGGCTCAGGGAACAAAACAGAGATTTTGGGTCCATGGCCTGGAAACTCCCCAGATCTTAATCCCATTGAGAACTTGTGGTCAATCATCAAGAGATGGGTGGACAAACCAACAAATTCTGGCAAAATGCAAGCATTCATTATGCAAGAATGGACTGCTATCAGTCAGGATTTGGTCCAGAAGTTGATTGAGAGCATGCCAGGGAGAATTGCAGAGGTCCTGAAGAAGAAGGGTCAACACTGCAAATATTGACTTGCTGCATTAACTCATTCTAACTGTCAATATAACCTTTTGGTACTCATAATATGATTGCAATTATATTTCTGTATGTGATATAAACATCAGACAAACACAAATAAAAGCCAGAGGGCAGCAGATCATGTGAAAATATAATTTTGGTGTCATTCTCAAAACTTTTGGCCATGACTGTATAACTGGGTGTCGTCAGCATAAAGATGGTACTGAAAACCAAATCTACTGATGGTTTGTCCAATGGAGGCAGTGTATAGAGAGAAGAGAAGGGGACCTAGGACTGAACCCTGAGGAACCCCAACCATGAAGGGAGGAGAAGAGGAAGACGAGCCGGCAGAAGATACAGAGAAGGAGCAGTCAGAGAGGTAGGAGGAGAACCAGGAGAGAGGGGTGTCCTTAATCCCAATAGAGCAGAGCATAGAGAGAAGGAGCTGGTGATCCACAGTATCGAATGCAGCGGAGAGATCCAAGAAGATCAACAGGGAGTAGTGACCATTAGATTTAGCTGTTATTAGATCATTAGAGACTTTAGTGAGGGCAGTTTCAGGAGAATGTAAGGAGCGGAAGCCGGATTGTAGAAGGTCAAGAAGAGAATTGTCGGAGAGATAGCGGATCATACGGGAGTGGACCAAGTGTTCCAGGAGTTTAGAAATAAAGGGGAGATTAGAGACAGGTCTGTAGTTAGAATTACCGTAGATTTTTTAGGTAAGTGAGGTAGATTTATTTTTAGCTGCTAAAGACGTGAAAGCTACCACTTCGGGGATAGTTTTAAAAGAATCTTTTATTTTATTCTTTTCAAAAATGACTGGTCAAGTCTAACATAGTATACAAAAAGTGAACAAACAGGTGTATTATACAAATTCGCTGAAGGGAGGCTTATGGGCCTGAAGTATTTTCTTCTCTGGCAATTTCCAGTATATAAGGGAAACGGTTTCTACCCTACATTAATATGGTGAATGCACTTTGGACCAGCGTGGAATCAAAGGACTAGGGAGACTATTTGAGTTAAGTTGACCCTGGTCCGGTTCTGTGTCCTGTTGTTACCCAGACATATTGTATGCATCCTCTGATAACTTTCTATTGTTGCTATTTTTGATACCCGTAGCATCTAGGGCTATCATAGGGCGAGCCGCCGTGGAGTGGGGGCACCCGAAACTTTAGGGTGATATTACCTCCACTGACAGGCAGTTTGCAAACATAGGGGGAGGAAGGGGTACATGTATTGTTATGTGCTGTTGTCCTTCAGCGAATTTGTATAATACACCTGTTTGTTCACTTTTTGTATACTATGTTAGACTTGACCAGTCATTTTTAAAAGAATAAAATAAAAGATTCTTTTAAAACTATCCCCGAAGTGGTAGCTTTCACGTCTTTAGCAGGTCTGTAGTTAGCAGCAGAGTTCTGGTCAAGGGATGTTTTTTTTAATAATGGATGTATGTTTGAAGGAGGAGGGGAAAATACCAGATGAGAGAGAAAGATTAAATATTTTAGTTAGGTGAGATATGACAGTGGGAGAAAAAGATGGAAGGAGATGTGAGGGAATAGGGTCGCTGGTGCAGGTAGTAGGGCGAGAAGATGCAAGAAGCCAGGTGACTTCTTCCTCTGTGACCGGATCAAAGACCGAAGTGAGTTGGTTGAAGTGCAGGAGGGAGGAGAATGCATGATGTTCGGAGTCTGTAAGGAAATTTCCTGTCGTATGTTGTCAATATTGTCCTTAAAAATTTGGCCAGATTGTCAGCTGTGAGGCTGGTGGTTGGAGCATGTACTCTTGGACTGAGGAGAGAATGGAAAGTGTCAAAGAGTCGTTTAGGATTGTTGGCTAGTTAAGTGATAAGGGTGTTATAGTAAGCTTGTTTGGAGAGGTGAAGGGCGTTGTATGTTTTTAGCATTGACTTATAATGGATGAAATATTCGGCCTGGTTGGATTTTCTTCCACAGGCGTTCTGCCTGGAGCACCGCTGGAGAAATCGTGTTTGCAGTGTGTGCCAGGGTTGCCGCTGTTGGTGCTGAGTTGTTTTAAGTGTAGGCGGTGCAGCTTCATCCAGGGTACTTTGCAGTGTTTCATTATAGAGTTTTAGAGCAGAGTCGGGACAAGAGAGGGAGGAGATTGGGGTAAGTGAAGACTGTAAATTCTTTATAAGTTTCTGAGTGTCAATGGCACGTATATTCCTATAGGTGAACGAGTTGGGAGTGTCCTTGAAGGGTTGACAGTATTTGACTGAGAATGAAAGAAGGTTGTGGTCAGAGAGTGGAAGAGAGAAATTTGTAAAATCATGCATTGAGAAGAGCCGGGAGAAGATCAGGTCCAATGTATTCCCAACTTCATGTGTGGCAGAGTTACAAAGTTGTGAAAGAGCAAGAGAGGAGGTTAGGGTTAAAAGATGAGAGGTGGATGTGGAGATGGGTTTGTCGACAGGAATGTTAAAGTCACCCATGATGAGAGTGGGAAGATCGCAGGCTAGAAATTGGGGAAGCCAGGAAGCTATGTGTCCATGATTTCACTGCAACCAGAGATCTGTTCAGATATTGGACACAGAAATTGGTGTGTGTAAACCCACCATCAGGGTACCTTTACACGTCGCAACATTGCATGCAATTTCACTTGCAATTTGCTGGTTGCAGTGAAATCATGGACACATTGTTGTATTTTGTTGCCATGTACAAATGGAACAATGTGTCCATGATTTCACTGCAACCAGCAAATTGCAAGTGAAATTGCATGCAATGTTGCGACATGTAACGGTACCCTAACAAATGACCTACGGTAATATAATCTTTTTTTATATAGCGCGAACATATTCCACAGCGCTCTACAATTCAGTGGTTCATATACAAACGGTTATAAGTAACAAAAAAAGAAACAGTAATTAAAACAGAGAAACAATGTGAAAAATACAATAATTAAAGCAAAAATAAAGGTGACCCTGCTCAAAAGACCTTACAATCTACAGCGAGATGGGAGCTACACAAAGTACAGGGGCTTATTACAATGATGGTCCAGGCAAGATTTAAAAAAATCTTTTTCCCTATTGAAAATAAAACGGTATTAAAAAATACACATATTTGGTTTCGCAATGTTCAGAAATGCCCGATCTCTCAAGGTATAACATAAATTCATCTGATCGATAATCTGCGTAACGGAAAAATTAAAAAGAGCTAGAATCATAGTTTTTTGGTCTTTGCAATATTGCAATCAGAAGTGATCAAAACATCGAATATACAACAAAATGGTATAATTAAAAATGTCAGCTCAGGGCGCAAAGAGAATCACTCACACAGCCCCGGATCCTGAAAAATGAGAACGTTACGAGTCTCAGAAAATGGCAAGTAGTGCATAATTTTTTTTTTTTCCAGACAAATTTCTGAATTTTTTAAATTATATCTGGGTCTGAGTCACAGCTTGTTTTTGGCGCATAAACTGACATTTTTACTTATACAGTTTTTGGGTAGATGCAATGTTTTGATCACCTCTTAACACACTGCAATATTGCTAGCAATTTCACTGGCAATTTGCTGGTTGCAGTGAAATCATGGACACATTGTTCCATTTGTACACAGCAACAAAATAGAACAATGTGTCCATGATTTCACTGCAACCAGCAAATTGCCAG
This sequence comes from Allobates femoralis, assembly GCA_033576535.1. Classification (NCBI taxonomy): domain Eukaryota; kingdom Metazoa; phylum Chordata; class Amphibia; order Anura; family Aromobatidae; genus Allobates; species Allobates femoralis. Next base: position 405,374,152 of record JARQOC010000001.1, on the reverse strand, counting down.
TGAAATTGCCTAGCAATATTGCTGTGTGTGAAGTTACCTTTATTGCAGTGTTGTGGCAGATAAAAGAAACATAATTAGGGCGTATTTCATTTTTTTTTCTATTACGTTGTTTACTGATTGGACTAATTTATTTTAGATTTTGATAGATCAGACATTTCTGAATGCAGTGATACCAAATATGTGTAATTTCTATAATTTATTAATTGCTTTATTTTCAGTGGCGCTAAAGTGGGTGATTCAAGCTTGTGAGCTTTTTTTATTTTTTCATATTTTTAAATACTTTTTATCTTTTCACTTTTTTGTATTTATTGAACTTAAGGGACTTGAGCTGCGAGCATATGATCACTTTTGCTGTACAGAGCATTGCATCAGCGTTGACTTTCTATACATATTAACCAATGGTAATAGATGTATGCCTATGGCCCATTTAGCCAAATCTTGGCATATTGCAGCTCAACACTGTTTCAATTTATCAAAAAAAAGAAAGCAAGAAGTGGAGCTATAATGCGTACAAATTTATTACAATTAATTAATCTGTTCAGAGAGAATAACACAATTATTATACAAGCATTGACTTTCTATGACTGCCGACTCACAGCCGACATTAACAGAAAGTTCCTCATGACAGACAGGGGTCATCAGCTAACCCCCGGGTGTCATGACAACCCATTAGTGCCTTACGATCATGGGAACTTGAAATGATGCACTTCCTGCTCGTTCGTGTTAAAGCCCACTGTCAGAGCTTGACACAGCAATTTAACTAATTAACATCTGCGGGTAGATCTCCAATCCACCCATTGCTTAGAGCTAACATGCAGGGAGAGATGTGGGCTCTCAGCGTGGAGCTCAGTTTGCAGCGCTTTCATCTGCACATCGTTAGATAGTATATCACAGGGTTTGTCAGCTGAAAGGCAGCTTAAGACTGAAGCTTTCTAAATTGGCACTACGCATGACCTCATTCACATCAGGCTTCACTCTCCTCTGTCTGAATGCTGCCTTGAACTGCTGTGCCTGCAGCTGAGAAGACCTGTCATAAATTATCTAATGATCATCACATCATAGCACTTCAAACCATGCTCCAGGCTGTGTGGAGGGTGAAATCTGATCTGAACATGTCTTTGCAGACTGCTGTCACTCACAGAAATGTAGGCCTGACCCACCAGTGACATGCCCTGCTCAGTTCATCAGATTCTGGTCACCGAATCCCAAATTGGAAGTAGCATTAGCACGGCTGTGAACAGGAGGAGCAATTGTACACTGCAGCATTGAGGCGCCATATGGGGCCAAGAAAATAAAGTAAAAGTTAAAAAAATAAAAAATAATTTAAAAATATGAAAAAATTGAAAAAATTTCAAATCCCTCCCCTGTTGCATCATTTAAAATAAAATTATAAAAAAAAACAGAACACATATTTGGTATCACAACGTTCAGATGTCCAATGTATCATAATATAAACTCAATCAGATTTGTAAACTACATAACCGAGAAAAGTCAAAATGCCAAACTTTTGGCATTTTTGGTTGCCATAGCATTGCAATAAAATGCAATAATAGGTGATTAAAACATTGCATCCACCCAGAAATAGTACAATTAGAAACATCAGCTCAATATACAAAAAATAAGCTGTCACACAGCCCCAGATCCTGAAAAATGAGAATGCTATGGTCCCTGGAAAATGGCATTAAAAGCACAATTCTTTTTCTTTAACAAATTCTGAATTTTTTTCACCAATTAGAGAAAAGTACAAATATTACATGTTTGGTATGTATGTACAAACTCGTACCAACCTGAGGCATCCTGCTGACACATCAGTTTTGCCATATATTGAAATGGTAAAATAAATTGTCATTCAAAACTACATACATCCTGCAAGAAACAAGCTCTGATATGCCTATATTGACAGAAAAATAAAAAAGTTATGTCTCTTGGAAAAGGGAGGAAAAAATGACAATGCAAAAAAAGTGAAAATGCAAGGTTGTGAAGGGGTCAATGTATATTTCCCAAGATAAAGGTGGCATTGAACATCACATTAGAATGCCATATGGCTATATGCAGTAAAAAACATGAATCCTCTCCAAAATGTAATATTTCAACATAAATCTCAGAAGAATAGGCAGGCCATCTTATTCTCCTGTTTTCTTCACAGCAACTTAAGTCATCAGTTCACCTAAAGGGTTGTGAACCAGCAGTCATTATATACAAGTGCATCTCAATAATTTAGAATGTAATCAAAAAGATAATTAATTTCAGTATTTCAATGCATAATATGAAACACATTATATTACAAACGGAGTGATCTATTTCAATTGATTACTTTTGTAAATGTTCATAATTATGTCTTACAGCCAGTGAAAACCCAAAAGTCATTATCTCTGAAAATTAAAATAATAAAAGCAAAACACCTAAAAAGGCTTACCAAGCATTTAAAATGGCCCCAAAGGCTACATTCACATGTGGCGTATATTGCTGCGTATTTAGCAGTGGCGCTTTTTTGCGAGCATTAATGCGCAAAAAAGCTTGGATGGGTGCAGGCGCCGCGCTTTTGACGAGGCCATGTTATTATGTGGCCTATGGAGAAAGCGAGCAGAAAAAAAGCGAAAAGAATTGCCATGTCAATTCTTTTTGTGCGCGTGCTTTTGCAGTGAAAGTGCACGTGCAAAAATACATGGCTAAACGCGGCGTCTGCACGCCTTTCAGCAAAAGCCATAGCTTTTGCTGGAAGGTCTGCCCAGCTTTGTTTTGCACTGCTTTTAGGAGAGCGCTCAAAAGCGCAGCGTAAAAGCAGGATTATGCTACGTATGAATGTAGCCTTAGTCTGACTCAGTAGGCTTCACAATCATGGAGAAAACTGCTGACTTGACAGATGTCTAGAAAGCAGTTACTGACACACTCCACAAGGAGGGTAAGCCACAAAAGTTAATTTCTAAAGAAGCTGGCTGTTCAAAGAGTGCTGTATTAAAACATAATAATGGAAATTTTAGAGGAAGGAAAAAGTGTGGTAGAAGGAAGTGCACAAGCAACCGGAATAACTGCAGTCTAGAAAGGATTGTTAAGAAAAGGCCATTCGAAAATTTTGGGGGGATTCACAAGGAATGGACTGCTTCTGGAGTCAGTGCTTCAAGAGCCACCACACACAGACGTATCCAGGACATGGGCTACAACTGTTGAATTCTTTATGTCAAGCCATTCATGACCAGTAAACTATGCAAGAAGCGTCTTACCTATGCCAAGGAGAAAAAGAACTGGACTGTTTCTTAGTGGTCTAAGGTGTTGTTTTCAGATGAAAGTAAATTTTGCATTTAATTTGGAAATCAAGGTCCCAGAATCTAGATGAAGACTGGAGAGACTCACAATGCAAGCTGCTTGAGATCTAGTGTGAAGTTTCCACAATCACTGATGGTTTGGGAGCCATGTCATCTGCTTGTGTAGATCCACTCTATTTTATCAAGACCGCCATTATCAAGACCAAAGTCAGTGCTGCCTTCTTCCAGGAAATTTGAAAGCACTTCATGCTTCCCTCTACTGACAAGCTTTTTGGAGATGGAAATTTCATTTTCCAGCAGGACTTGGCACATGTCCACACTTCCCTACCCCCATCAGCTGTGCACATGTCCACACTGCCAAATGTACCAATACCTGATTTAATAAACACAGTATCACTGTACTTGATTGGCCAGCAATTTGTCTGACCTAAACTAGAGAAACTATGGGGTATTGTCAAGAGGAAGATGAGAGATTTAATGTCGACATGATATGAGGCACTCACAAGAGTAAACTTTAACTGTACTTTATTCTTGTCTTTCATTTTTCTCCATCATATAACATAACAGTCTTTCCAGCAGCATGCTTCAAAGTGAAACCAAAACTTAACTTCCAACTTCCTTCTACCCCTTACCCATGATACACCTGACCTAGTTTTCTTAAAGAGGCAGATCTAATTATTATACATTACATTTTTGACACACGAAGACAACATCCCCTTTTTTGATGGCACTTGGCTGTGCCCTTCGCCTTCTGTCTGCATAACGTTTCATAGCTTGTTTGCTAGAAGAGTCTGCTGATCGCACAGAAGAGTCACTTGGTAAGGGATGACTGGTCACGTCAGGGATACGTATGCGCGGAGTTCTGTTGAACATTAGATGAGCTGGAGCAGCATTAGTAGTAGAATGTGACATATTGCGATAATTGCGCATGAATTTGTATAATGACTATTTCAGCGGGGTGTGCTCCAGACTCGCTGCATTGACTCTTTTCCCCATAATGCGCATGAAACGTTCTACTATACCATTGGCTTGCGGCCAGCAAGGCGTGATTTTCCTGTGACTGAACCCCAAGTTTTCAGAAAATTGTGTAAACACATGTCCATTGAACGGAGGTCCATTGTCTGTTTTAACCACTCTTGGGACGTATGCCATATGCAGAGAATATGTCATTCAGTTCTGGTATGACACTAGTGGCAGATGTTGAAGATATGAAAGAAATGACAAGGTATCTAGAATATTCATCAATTGTTACTAGAATGTACTGGCCATTGCGTAATGGTCCATATATGTCGACTGCCCCTTCCTCCCAGACAGCAGTGGGTAGCGGAGACATTTGCAGTGGTTCTAAGTTTGATGATGGAGTAATGAATTGACAGGTGGAGCAATGTCTAATCTTCTCTTCCACCAATTGATCCATGTTTGGGAACCACACTTTTTCTCGAAGTAATTTTTTAGTACGAACAAATCCCAGATGACCTTCATGTGCGATCTGTATGATTAAGTTGCGCAAAGTCTTAGGTACAACCAGTTTGGTACCTCGAAGAATGAGGTGTTCTTCAGTGACTGATAATTCATCCCGTACACTTGAGAATAGTTTTAATTCCTTCAGATCAATCTCAGACTCGGGAAATTTTTCTTTTTGAATTTCATGCCACCTTCGATTTTGTATGATTTATATTAAAGCACATAGCGTTTTGTCACTCGTTGTTGCATTCACAAAGTGATCAATGGAGAGTGCTTTAGGTACTGCATGAGCTGTAATGAAGCGTATGTATTCTTCAATGGAGGAACGCTCAGGTGAGGCATCATTCATAGGATGTCTTGAAAGATAGTCAGCCGGATTGCTGAATTTTCCAGGTTTGTGAATAATTTTGTAGTTATAGTCCTGTAGACGTAGACCCCATCTTTCAATGCGTGCAGGCATTTTAGCTCTGGGATTTCCAAAGATCGTAAGGAGTGCTTGATGGTCGGTGACAATGGTGAAGGGAGCTTCATAGAGAAATAAGTGAAAGTGTTCACATCCCCAGACAACTGCCAAGCTTTCTTTTTCAGGTTGTGAATATTTCTTTTCAGTGCTTGTTAAACTTTTACTTGCATAAGAAATGATGTGAGGATCTTGATTATTATCCTTATATTATGTTAAGATAGCATCCAGCCCCACGGGACTGGCGCCCACAATTAATTCAGTTCGAAGTGCCGGATCAAAATAAGCCATGGTAGTGGTTGAGCAAAGTTCATTTTTAATTGCTTCAAAAGAGGTCTGACAGTCTTGGGACCATTGAAAAACACAATTTTGCTTTGTAAGTTCTCTTAATGGACTGCTGATAGTTGAAAAATGTGGAATATATCTAGCACAGTACCTTGCCATTTCAAGAAAAGAGCGTACTTCACTGGCAGTTTGTGGAATTGAGGCTGTTTTGATTGATTCTACTTTCTTAGGGTCAGATTGTACTCCTTTTGCCGAGAAGATATGACCATAGAACTCTAATGAACTTCTATCAAATTCGCACTTTTCTTTGTTTAAAGTGAGTCCAGCAGAGAGCAGGCATTCGAAGATGTTGTATAGAGCACAATTATGTTTAGCTTGAGTTTTACCAAACACCAATTTGTCATCACTGTAATTAAAGGCATTCGGAATGTGTTGAATGACGCTCCTTATCGCATCCTGAAAATTTTCTGCTGCTGAGCAGACTCCAAAAGTCAATCTTTTATATCTTCTGAGGCCCACATGTGTGCAAAATGTTGTTAAGTATCTGGATTCTGGACTCAGTTCTAATTGGTGATAGCCTTTATTGAGGTCGAGCTTTGAAAAGACTGTCGCTCCATTTAATAAATGAATGATGTCATCAATCGTGGGTGAGATATGTCTTTCTCTTTGGATAGCGGTGTTGGGTAGGCGCATGTCAACACACAGTCTCACCTGCTCAGGAGTCTTTGGTTTTAGAACTACCACAAATGGAGAGACTCACGGAGTGGGACCAGTAACAGTTTCAATGACGTCCTCATCCATGAGGAATTGAAGTTCTTTTTCTACCTTCTTTCTCAGGTGAAAAGGAATGCGTCTATGTGGTTGGGCTACCTTACGAATACTGTCGTCCACATGAAGATGTACTTAAGAGTCCTTTAATTTCCCCAAACCACTAAATAAGGAGGGAAAACTGTTTACCATGGCCTGTACATCCATATCTGCCGGGTCAGTTATGGTATGAATAATCTGGATGAGACCTAGCTTCAATGCAGTGTGATAGCTGAGAAGACAGCCTCCCTCCCGATCCTTGTAATGTGTGAAAAGTGGTTTTATGCCTGTTTTCTTTATAGCTGATTTCCGTGTCAAATTGTAGCTAGAGGTGTTGTAGATCCATATGGAAAGATTTTAGTATTCACTTGCTGTAAAACTGGCTTATTTTTCAATTGTTCATATGCAGTGCTGTCTATAATATCCACTGAAGCACCCGTATCTATTGTAAAGGTGACATTGGTGTTGCAGATTGGGAGCGTGATGCAGGGAGACTGCACGGAGCCAGTGGCAGAAGTGGTGAACACATAGTTTTCCGCCCCAGATATTTCTTCTGTGTCCTGATTTACCATTTTTATACTTGCGGGCTTTGTCAGAGGCAGAGAAGACTTGTACTGTGGTGACCTGCAGACAGCTGCAAAATGATTCCCTTTTCCACATTTACTGCATGTCTGTCCTATAGCTGGACATTTGTTCAGGTGGTGAGGGAAATCCTGTCCACATCTATAGCATTTCCTCTATTTCGGGGTTTGCTTCTCTTGTGTACTTTTATGCTTGAGATTATGCACATGTAAATTATCCCCACTCTCCATTGCAGTAGCCTGATGATCTGCTGTTTCTATAGTACGGGCCATTCTGAGTAAATCATGTAGAGAGAGATCCTGCTGCAGAGCTTTGCGCCTTATATTATTGATGAGCAGGTGACAATTACTTGGGTTAGAATTTCATCATCTACATCTGTGAATGCGCATCCATGTACCAGCTCTCTCAGCCAGGTGACATAGGTGTCTATGGATTCTTCTAGGAGCTGCTTAGCAATTCTGAATTTGTATCTTTCATATCTGATGTTTTCTTTGGGATTGAAGTAGTCAGTGAGAGCTTTGGTGCAATTACTGTATGTGTCTGTCTCGGCTGCAGGTAATGTGCTGTATACATCATAGACTCCTGAACCTGCACAATGTAAGAGCACAGCCTTCTTTCGTTTCTCCTCTTTTATGTCCACGGCTTCTAGAAAGTTCTCAAATCTGTTTAGCCATTTTCTCCAGTTATGGGAGAGATTAGTAGCATCAGTCATATCAAACTGTGGGAAGCTGTGTAAGTATTCAGCCATGATAGAGTCTCTCAGTGTTGCTGGTGTGTGAAGCAGTAAACAGGGATCAGTACTCACAGCAGCCGGTGGTTATATCATCCCATCCTCGTCGCCAGTTGTAATGTCGACACGATATGAGGCACTTACAAGAGTAAACTTTAACTGTACTTTATTCTTGTCTTCCATCTTTCTCCATCATATAACATAACAGTCTTTCTAGCAGCATGCTTCAAAGTGAAACCAAAACTTAACTTCCAACTTCCTTCTTCCCCTTACCCATGATACACCAGACCTAGTTTTCTTAAAGAGGCAGATCTAATTATTATACATTACAAGAGGCATCAGACTTAACAATGAAGATTAGCTAAAGGCTTCTATTAAAGCAACCTTGGCTTCCATAATACCACTGCAGTGCTGATTGCCTCTTTGCCACATCGCATTGGTGCAGTAATTGATTCAAAAGGAGCACAACCAATTATTGAGTGCATTTACTGTACATACGTTTCATTAGGCTTACATTTCTAGGTTAAGAGGAATTTCTTTCAGTTGGTCTTGTATAATATTTAAATTTTCTGACATAATGACTGCTGGGCTTTCATTGGTTGTAAGCCATAATCATTAACATTTACAGAAATAAACAGTTAAAATAGAACACTGTTTGTATTGACTCTATATAATATGTTTACTTTATGTATTGAATTACTGAAGTGTTTTTTTTTTATGATATTTTAATTTTTGAGATGCACTTGTATGTCATGTGTTGTGAGTTACTGCAGAGATGCAAACTGTTAAAAAAAAAAAAAAAAAAAAAGAAAAGTGGCACTCAGGGGTCCGATTAAAACCATAAAACCATTTTTTTATGTCATATAGTTAAAAACCTGATTGCAGCACCTGGACAATGGCTATTTCCAAATAACAAGTGCTTCAGCAGGTTCTATACAAACTGACGTGCAACCAGCACCTTAAACTTGTGTGCACTTGATCAGTAATAGCAGCATTTTGGACACAGCGTATTACCGTTGCGTCCAAAACACTGCTTTGTACAGTATAGGCACAGTAGATGGGATTTCTAGAAATATCATGCCCACTGTGCTTTTCTCCATCGCAGAGTTATTTCAGCTCCAGTGCGGGTTGCAGCCCTTCCACATCTCTGCAGCATGTTAATACATTGCTGTGAAGTCAGAAGCAAACTACAGCTGGTGAATGTGGAGAAAGGTCGCCCTGCACCCGTACATAGATCATAGGCACAGGGCCGACTGGGTTTTCCCTGCATTCACCCGCTGTTTTCCTCAATTCCGTAGACACTGCATCCAGCACATAGTGTCTCTGTATCTTCTTCACATACCCTAATATGAGGGTTAGAGTACATGCCCACGTTTAGGATCGGTAGCGTTTGGACACAGCATATATTCTTTATGTTCAAAACTCCCTGGTACAGTACTAGAGCAGGGATAGAAAAAAAGTTTTTAGCTCATCCGTTTCATCGTATGCTTAGGCTTTCAATTAAAGGCCGTGCACGGTAGAAAATCTCATGTTTTGAGAGGCACAGGGATCCATACAAAAAAAAACTTAAATTTTCCAGCATCACGTCCTAAAATTAAATATATAAAAGCAAGCCTTTTTTTCTTCATATTAAAACAGCAGCATGATCATAAAACCATCAGGAAAGTTTTGCGTGTTTTGAGGTTGATGTTCTCAATCATAGATCATCTGTAATTAAGAACCCCTTGTGATTAAGACCCCGATGGTTTTACAATCATATTTCTGTTTTAATGTTTAGAAATAAAGGCTTGATTTTAATTATTTTATTTTTGAAAGTGAAGCATTGGAGCTCTCGCGGTCAGAGTCCTATCCTTATGTACCTGTGTGTGCCTTGTATTGTTCATGATCATTGTACTTATCTACGTATGCATGCCCCTTTTCACAAAAAAGGCACGATGGAAATAATGGTGCTAGAATATTAATAAAATAACCCTATGAGGTCAATTCCAGTCTGTCTGCTAAAATTGAACAAAAATCTTTACCATCACATGCACAGTAGCCATGTATTTAGGGCATGTATAACTGAGTCTGCTTTATCTTTTGTTAGCTGCCATTGGCACTGCTGGAAGGACTTAAAGTATATTATAAAAATTAATACAGCCCTTATATTTTTGCAAATATTTTATTATCATTTCATGGGACAACACTGAAGATATGACATTCTGATACAATGTATAGTGGAGCAGATCTTAACTTATGTTAACATGTTTCATAATAAGTGGATTGTCTATTACAAAAATTAGTTGCAAATGATTTGACAACCCTTGCTTGACTACTGCCAATAATATGACTGCATTTCTTAGAAAGCACCTAGTTTGCTTTCTATTTCTATTGGCTCCATCAGCGCCCATTGAAAAAAATGGCCATTCATGTAGGTATATAAAGACAAACATTGCCCAGCGCTTTTTGAGCGCCACTGCCATCTTGTATTAGTAATATGTGGTGATCATGGTGTCATGAAACATGATATATTATCAAACTATATTTTCAAAAATTTTTAAATACTAACTTGCTTCTTAATTCCCTTCCTTTTGTCTTCAGGTATGGCTTTCCCCACGAAAGGCTAAGAATTCAAGAAAATCTTTAAATGACCCTTCACTGATCATCAGATTTGAAATTTAATAATTGCCTAGTTTCAGCAGTTTGTTCAAAACGAAAAAGATATATAAAGAAATAAACTTTGCCTAGCAGTCAGTGACTTACTTGCACTTATTTTTTTTATTTTGCACATAGATAAAATAAACCTTTTCTTTATGTTGATCAATATTTGATTTAATCTATATGTTATAAGTAGAAGTGAGTGTCTAGTAGAATGCTGACTGCTAAGTTACCTACTTGTGCGCTTTACTAATCACTTAATTCATGTGGCTTCTACTTATTGACTTAATGAATACTCGAATCATTTACAACTGGACAACTGGAATCTTTCATAGTACAGCTAATGTCAGTATTAAAGTAAAAGAAACTGTGTTAATCTGCTGCAAGTAAAGCTCTTCAATGATTATGTGGCTAGTAAAGCTTCATTATTCTTGGGTTTAACAGATTTCAAGATAAACTGCTATTCAATGGCAAGTAAATACATTATGATGCCCTTCATTGTCACGGGTGCTTGCAGACACCAATCAAACTTACAGGGCTGAGCAAGTTAAGGCCAGGCTTGTGATATTAAATGCAATATTAATCTGCACATGTATCTTTTATATAGCAATGATTTTAAACTACTGTGCCTTAACATATTGCTTTCTTAAATATAATTTTTTTTTTGTAGTAAAACATCATGTAATCTACTGTTTTGATATACTTGTTAATGTTTTGTGGTGTGGTGTGTACTTTTTAAATGAATGTTGTGTTTCTAACATTGTCTTGGTAATTGCAATTTAACTAGGTGCGGTGGCAACTAAAGTTCGAAGGCATGATATGCGAGTCCATCCTTACCAAAGGATTGTGACCGCAGACAGAGGTTAGTTTAGCTGTATAGTTTTGTGGTTTTTTTTCCATTTTGTTACAATAAATGCTGTCTGTAAGTTTACTACACCACACTTAATATGCACACCAATAATTCAGTGTCACAGAAGAGGAAGAAAAAGACCCGGTTTTTCAATGTATCCGCGCTGACCATGCAAGGACAGAAATATTCTTGAAAGCTTTATTGTGCTGACGTGTTTCGTGGCAAGTCTGCCACTTACTCAGGGTCAAAGAATTACAGTATCTGTTTACAGCAATGATTTTATACAAGACCTTCATGATATCACTATTACAAACAGACATCACTTCCTGTGGAAATGCCCCCTCCAATGTCAAAATGTCATATGCCAGTCACAATAACTTTATATCAAAATATAACCTCTGATAAAACATATGAATAGAAAATATTCCATAGATTACATACTGCAGGAACCAGCACTCATTAGTGCTGAGACCCTGCCATTACAACTCCTGACATGAGAAACACAAGAGAAATTAAGTTGAAAATAAACGTCTTTTTTTATTTTTTATATAAATTGTAAGTAAAAAGGCACCTTATAGACATATAACACAGACAGAATCTACAAGGCCATTACAAGGTCGATACAGGCTCAGGACATGGAATAAAAATTACCATAAAAGGCACACCTTTATGTACCAGTATCACAAGTACATACAAAATTACATACATAGGATGAGGTAACCCAGTTTACACATATGGTTTGATGATTCAGGTAAAACAGTACACTGTATCCCCTCAGCAATTCTATACCACATAGCAGTGGCGTAACTTCAGGCCCTGGGGCCCCGATGCGAAAGCTCCAATGGGGACCCCAATTATTGCAAATATTTAACAGTATTCGTCTTTTTCTATGGACCAAAGGGACTTTTGAGGCCCCCCTAGGCTGCAGGGCCCGGGTGCGATCGCAACCCCTGCACCTGTTGTAGTTACGCCCCTGCCACATAGTATATAAAACACTTATGGATACCAATTTCCATTGAAAAAAGCATGTACATACTAGTAACATTAAAGTGCCTAAAGAGTCAGAGTGGATTAGTCTAATTAGACCATCCACCTCTCACCCATGTCCATATTGCACATACCCATATTAGTTGCAAGCCCGTGCAGACTGGAGAATGCCCCCACTTCCACTTAACCCAACAGCTGTTTCTTGGACCGCAATGATCCACTTCTTCAGGGGAATAGAGTCAGAGGCACCATAAGACCTCCAGTAGTTCAGTGTCCCTGTTGGGTTAAGTGGAAGTGGGGGCATTCTCCAAACACGTCAAAACACGTCAGCACAATAAAGCTTTCAAGAATATTTCTGTCCTTGTGTGGTCAGCGCGGATACATTGAAAAACTCGGTCTTTTTCTCCTCCTGTGACATTGACATCTACTGGAGTCTGCAGCGACCACTGGTTCCTTTCACATTCTGCAAGGGGTTGTGACTGTTTCTTTAAAGGTGAGTGCACCAACCATGTATTGTCACCCAAAATATCACCTTTATTGCTCTATGTGCGCTCTCCTTCCTTAACACCAATAATTCAGAGCAGATGTGTAAGGAATGTGGAACACCCAACAGTGGTTCATCAGTTTATTGAAATGTCCCCAGGATACTTTTCATTATGGATACCCATTGTTTTACCAGAGTCCACATAGTTGGCATACACTGCTCTGTATTGGTGTGCAGAATTTCCTTTGGTGTGCAAAGCTGAACAGATAAAATGCTTAAATATAAAAATAAAAAGTTAGGGTCTTTAAAGAGAACCTGTCACCCCCCTGGTGCTTTCCGAAGTGAAAGCACCACTGATTGCTCCGTGTATGCAGTCTCTACCATGTCTCTACCCCCCTCCTGTAACCCAAGAAAAACACTTTGGAAAGTTTAGAGTTAAGAGGTCTGAAGGGTTTATCTGATTATGCTATCCTAGCAGACCCACACAAAAGGAGGCAGAACACACAGGCTGGAGGCGGGGAGGACCAGGCTGGCAGCGAGGACAGTATAATCGGAAAAGCCCCCTCAGACCTATTAATTCTAAACTTTCCAAAGTGTTTTTTTCGGGTTACAGGGGGGTAGAGAAATCGTACACACCTTCCCTGAATGCAGCATACATGCTTCATTCAGTGGTGCTTCACTTTGGAAAACACCAGGGGGTGAGAGGTTCTCTTTAAATCTGTTGCCTTGACTAATATTTGCAGATGGTATTTTAGTCTTTATTTTGATTGATGAATGATGATTTCATTCTTTGTGTCATTGAATCAAAGAAAGATAAGCCCCATTTGATATTCTAAATTATTCTGTTCATTAAATGTATTTTTTTTTTTTGGCTTTAAATGTGTTGTCCACTTTTGGATAAGTGGAACCCCTTCTTCAGCACAATTAGCTTATGCGTTATGTCACCACTGTAGCTAAAGCACTGGGATTGAATATGCTTTGGAGAGCAGACACTGTACCCAAGTTGGGGGAGTATAAGCTGTGCTTGTTATATAAGGTATTTTCTAATGTTTGACTCCTTTCTCCAGAAAGTGCACAATCCTTTTAAAGGGAATCAATCAGGTCAAAAATCCATATGTAACTGATATCATTTTCTAATTCCTCTGGTGAAGATCTCTCTATTCATACATTTCTTCAATTTATAATCACCCCTCATCCTCTGTGAATGCAAAAAAAGGGTATTCATTCCATCTGTCAAACATAGTGAGTGATTGCTTACTTCTCTGCTGCCCACTCCCCAGGGAATGAATAGTCATGTAGTGCAAGCACACAACCATAGTTCAGTGGAAATCACTGTATGCTCCTTTCTGTTCTGCTGTCCTGGGGAGTGGATCCTATCTCGTTAGCAGTCACTGCAGAAAAGGGGGGAGGTATGTGCTCAGAACAGAAGCCGACGGAGCAGCTGCAGCTCTGACGTCTTCATTTCCCGCAAGCATGATGCAGTGTCATTGTGTGTATCTGAGGAATATGTGTAGTGTGAGCTGTCTGAGATATTATGTGTGTATATGAATATTTGTTTTTCTGCATAGCACATACTTGTAATGTGTATATCTTCTGAGCATTTGGGGTGCAGTGTGTGTGCTTGTATATATGTGTGTGTGTGTGCTGTATATACTTCCAAGTGCTGTGTATGTGTCTATCTGTGTAGTGTGTCTGTCTACATATGTGTCTGTGCACTGCATACGAGTGCTACTGCGCTGCATACATGTCTATGGTGTATGTGTTATATTGCGCTGTGTACGTGTTTGCTCACTACATTCTTGTGTCTACGTGCTGCATATATAGGTCTGTTTGCAGCGTATGTGAGTCTGTTCACAGCATACGTGTGCATGTGCGCAGCCTACATGTGTCTGTGGTCTGTGCACGAGTGTGGGGTTATAGATTTGCATTATGCCATATTCTAAACTTGTATGTATGTAATAGTGTATGAAAATGGCCGTGTATAGAGACACAATGGCTGCGGTCTTGCTCTTTCAGGCGTTAATGATGCTTGGTTCGATGTCAGATCACAGTACATGGAGTGGCTGCACATCTCACCTGAGCGTGACATCCTCCTAGACGTACAGTATATTCAGCTGTTATGCTCAGGTCACATGTGCGGCCAGTCCATGTACTATGATCTAACATCGGACCAATTATCATGAACACCTGAAAGAGCCCTAGTTGTTCTTCCAGTGTTTTCAATAGAATTTAAAAAAGGTTATGTACTTTATGCCCGATGCCGCCCATGTGTGTCCCCAGCAGTTCATAACATGGATGTGGTATGCTTATGACCTTCGGCTCAGACTCTGCTGTGAGCGTGACTGAGTGTCATCTACTGTGATCCATTTCACTTGCAAGTGAGTGCATTGGATCACAGTTGCGGAGGAGGTGGAGAGATTAATTTCCAATTTCCTCCATTGCCTCTCCGATGTCATTCGAGTGTAGTCCGATATTTCACATGCACGCATAGACTTGTATGCATGCTACAACTTTTCTCTTATCCAGAATCTGAATGAGAAAAAAAAAATTTTCTCATCTCCTCTGCCTGATAGTATAACATTGTGCTGAGTGCCCTGCAAGGTTGCCTCTCATTGCAGTCGTCCGAGTTATACGCTCATGTAAGGCTGCTTTCACACTGCAGTTTTTTCCTGATCAGGATTCATCAGGTTTTGTGTGCCAAAACCAGGAGTGAAACTTGCAGAGAAAAACTATAATTGAAAGATTGACACCTGTTCTAGGTTTTGGAGACACTTCGGGTTTTGGCACACAAAACCTAATGAATCCTGATAGGGAAAACTTGCAGTGTGAAAGCAGGCTAAGGGTCGCTTCACACTGCGGCGTGATCCGGTCCGGTTCTGTCCGGGATGCCCCAGCCAGCCACGGACCGGATCAGGACACAGGACTGGGGGGCTAATATGCCCCCGGGTCTGGTGTGCATTCGCACACAGCTCCCACTGCTGATAGGTGAGAACCGCGGGCGCCGCGGTCCTGACCTGTCAGCGGCTGCAGCTGCGTGCGCTGAACACCGGACCGGAGGGCATATTAGCCCCCCAGTCCTGTGTGCTGATTCGGTCCGTGGCTGTCTGGGGCATCCCGGACAGAACCGGACCGGATCACGCTGAAGTGTGAAGCGGCCCTAAGCGAGGTCTTAAATGAAGGCTGCAGACAGTCTGCAACCTCTGACAGGATCTAGTGCTCACGTGGCATAAAAATTACAATCCAGTTTTTCCTTTTTGCTCTTTTATTTTCTCTCCTCTTATTTTAAGAGCTATATCTTTGAATGACACTATTCATTTTAACATCTGATGTCTTGGAAACGGAAAAAATTCCAGGTGTGGCGAAATGAAAAAAAAAAAAAGCGCAAATAAGTAATTGTTTATTGAACTTTTTATTTATAGTGTTCTCTTTACTATAAAAAATGACCGTACCATTGCACAGTTACCAAACATGGTGAAATCTCAGTGCAGACATGCATGTATACGACACCCGCATATTACACATGCACACACAGCACACACAGCAGACTTAAATGAACACAGCACACACACAATAGATGGACAAGGATACATACACAGCACACATGTCACACATACACACAGCAGACATGCATGGCTCACACAACAGGTGCACAAACATAGCAGATGCACATGTACATGGCACATGCATATCACAAATGCACACATAGCAGATGCACATGTACACAACACACACAGTAGACACATGTACATGGCACTGCACATGCATATCACACATGCAGACACATGTACACAGCAGACGCACATGTATATGGCACCACTGCACACACATCACACATGTGCATACAGCAGACGCACCCATACATGGCACACATCACACATGCACACACAGCAGACATACACACACACAGTAGACGCACATGCACATAGCATTCAGGGGTAAACCTAACCACTCTGCTGTTTGAGGCAAACTGGAAAACCACACCCCCCATAGTAGATTTTTTAAATCGGTAGGAATAAATCTGCTTCATACAGATTTATATCTATCCTGTAAAAACTTAGAATAGTGGACATTTTAATTTAGAGAAACAGAAAAAAAAGATGTCCAAACACAGAGATGTCATTGCCATCACACACACCTACAGGAGCCACACAGTAGAATCCAGAACAAGAATCATCAATGTCATGCTTGGCACAATCATACTGACAAACCGTGATGGCTGGCAGAGCTGTGGTCTTGTAGGCAGACAAAGTCCTGCATTCTTATAGCATACACCTCTTATCAGCCATCACAGGAGATAGGCACTGATTACCAACCTTTTATCTTGGCACATGCCTACAAAACACTGGACAGTTTCAATGTGGCCGCTGCCTTGGACTATCTAGTCAGACATTTACACCATGCAGCACCGTCCACACACCACGTGCAATGACTTGCAGTCTGAGCATCTCATGAGTCCAAAAAGGATGCAACAAGCTGCCACTTGTATTAAGTTAGTGAAATGGCGCATCTTCCCCAACAGACCATGCCTCCTTGCAAAACATTTAACCAATCACAAGCACTGCACACGGGGCTTTCCAGAGCCCTAATGGGTTGAGCAAGGGATGTGGGAGCGGGAAGGGGGATGAGCGCCATCAAACAACTGCGCTTGGGAGAAACATGGCTGGAATGTCTGCATATTCCGAAGGGTGGCATTGGACATAGTGTTTAAGTTATAGCCAATCAGTCCTGCAGCGGAGGCGTATGTGAAAGGGCCAATGCAATCCTGCACCAGGGCCATTCAGAGAAATCATGAGGCCCCATAGCAAAAGTTATACTTACCCCCTCCCCCCAAAAAAAATATTTCTCACAACTATATATATATATATATCTCACAACTTTACAGCCCTTATAAAGTAATTCTCCTCCTATTGAAGCCCCTAAATTCCTCTTTCATTGCCCCATAAAGTATGATTCCAACAAATGTGTCCCACAAACACTGATCCCCCACAGTGATTTCTTCACAGGACCTTCTACACACACAGTATGATGACCCTACTGTACACCCCTCAACTGCCCCGACACAGTATGAGCCCCAACTGTGACCCCCACACAGTTCTCCATGTAGTATAATGGACCTACATACAGTATAATGGCCCCTACATCTCTTCACACTGTATAATGGCCCCCAACACAGTCCTCAAATTGCCCTGCCTAAATTATAAAGACTTCTTCATAGCCCACCAATTATCATTCACCCACAGAGCCCTCCAAATATTATGGCTTCCATATAGTATAATTGGCTCCATATAGTCCTCCATGTATGATAGTGCACCTCTCCCCATATAGTATAATGCACCCCTCATAGCCCTCCATATATTAGAATGCTCACTGATAGTCCTCCTATATTATATTGCACATCACATAGACCTCCATATAATATAATCCTCCATATACTATAATACACCCTATAATCCTCCATATATTTTAATGCAACCCCCATAGTCCTTTATATAGTACTAGATGGGAGCTCGATGCTATCGCATCTGGTGGGTGGTGACATCACAATGGGGTGGCACTTTATGGCGCTGGGGGCGGCAGCCGTCACTCCCCCTGGGCCGTCTGTCCCTTATCTGCTGTTTTTTTTCCGTAACTCTCTGCCCCCCTTGCTGCCTCGTTTGCGCCACCCCCCTGTGCTGCCTCGTCTCTTACACCTCCTGTGCTTGCTCTCTGCTGCCCACCGCTGTGCTTGCTCTCAGCTGCCCCCTGTGCTTGCTCTCTTCTTCCCCTGTGCTCTCTCTCTGCCCCCTCCCTTGTGCTCGCTCTCTACCCCCCTCCCCTGTGCTAACGCTCTGCCACTCCCTGCCCCCTTTGTTGTGCTTGCTCTCTGCCCCTCCCTGCCCCCTCCGCTGTGCTCGCTCTTAGCCCCCTCCCCTCTGCTCTCTCTGCCCCCTCTTCCCTTGTGCTTGCTTTCTGCCCCCTCCCTTGTGCTTGCTTTCTTCCCCCCCCTTGTGCTTGCTTTCTGCCCCCTCCCTTGTGCTCATGCTCTGCCGCCCTCCCCTGTGCTCACTCTGCCCTCCTGTACTCGTTCTCTTTCCCCTCCCTTGTGCTTGCTCTCTGCCCCCTCCCTTGTGCTTGCTCTTTGCCCCCTCCCTTTTGCTCAATCTCTGCCCACCTACCCTTTGCTCGCTCTCTGCCCCCCTTACTTGTGATCGCTCTCTGCCCCCTCCCCTGTGCTCGCACTCTGCCTACCCCCCCCGTGGTGCTTGCTCTTTGCCCCCTTCCCTTGTGCTCGCTCTCTGTCCCCCTCCCCTGTGCTTACTGTGTACCCCTCTGCCCTGTACTCACTCTGCCCCCCTGTGCTTGCTCTCTGCCCCCACACCTGTACTCGCTCTCTGACCCCTCCCCTATGCTCGCTCTCTGCTACCCTGTGCTTGCTATCTGCCCCCCTCCCCTGTGCTCGCTCTTTGCCCCCCTCCCTTGTGCTCGCTCTCTGTCCCCCTCCCCTGTGCTTACTGTCTACCCGTCTGCCCTGTGCTCACTCTGCCCCCATGTGCTTGCTCTCTGCCCCCACACCTGTATCGCTCTCTGACCCCTCCCCTATGCTTGCTCTCTGCTACCCTGTGCTTGCTATCTGCCCCCCTCCCCTGTACTCGCTCTTTGCCCCCCTCCCCTGTGCTCACTCTTTGCCCCCTCCCCTGTGCTCCCTATCGGCCACCCTCCCCTGTGCTCGTTCTCTGCCCCCTCCTCTATGCTCATTCTCTGCCTCCTCTTCTGCTCACTGTCTGGTCCCTTCCCTGTGCTCGCACTCTGCCCCCTCTGTCCTGTTGTTGCTCTCTCAGTACAGGGTTGAGTGCGGCACTGAGTGTGTGTGTGGTGAGTGCAGTGCTGAGTGTGTGTGTGTGGTGATTGCAGCGCTAAGTGTGTGTGTTGAGTGCATGTGTGGGGCTAAGTGTGTGTGGTGTGAATGTGGGGCTGAGAGTGTATGCTGAGAGCAAGGCTAAGTGTATGTGTGTGGTGAGTGCAGGGCTGAGTGTGTGTCTGGTAAGTACATGACTGAGAGTGTGAGTGGTGTGTGCAGGACTAAGTGAGTCTGTAGTGAGTGCAGGACTGAGTATGTATGTGTGGTGAGTGTGGTCCTGAGTGTGTGTCTGTGTGTGGTGTGTACAGGACTGTGGGTGTGGTGAGTGCAGGGCTGAGTGTAGTGACTGTGATATGGGGTCAATGGGCTGCAGTACCTAGCTGCTGCTGTCTCCACCCCCATTCCGTTAATCTTAAGGACCTGAGGTGATATCACACTCATGTGACCTTGCTTAACCCATAATTCTGACATCAGCACAGGCTCCCTAAGTAAGTTTTAGCTTATAAGGGGCACCAGCCAGGGGGCTGAGGAATGCTGGGAGCGGGCATGGCGGAGTGTGCCTCAGGCTGCGGTTGAAAGCGGAATTGGGTGCAGCGGGGGTGCTGGCCAGGAGTGTGGCGATAGCCATATTAAGAGACCCTTCAGTTGTGTGTCCCCATATGGCGGTCGGCGCACTTCGGCCAGCGTGATGGATTGTCAGCAGGCCCGGCGACAGCTTCCAGCATACCTGGGCAGATGCCGGGGCCCTGAAAAATTGAGAGGGCCCACTTGCTATCTGTGAGGGAAGCAGTGAGGAGACCCACTCACAGACAGCTGTCCTCTTTTCCTCTCTTCTCTCCTGCTCTCCACTGTTCTACAGTTGTGGCCAAAAGTATTGACACCCCTGCAATTCTGTCACATAACACTCAGTTTCTTCCTGAAAATGATTGCAATCACAAATTCTTTGGTATTATTATCTTCATTTAATTTGTCTTCAATGAAAAATCACAAAAGAGAATGAAGCAAAAAGCAAAACATTGATCATTTCACACAAAACTCCAAAAATGGGCCAGACAAAAGTTTTGGCACCCTCAGCCTAATACTTGGTTGCACAACCTTTAACCAAAATAACTGCAATCAACCGCTTCCGGTAACCATCAATGAGTTTCTTACAATGCTCTGCTGGAATTTTAGACCATTCTTCTTTGGCAAACTGCTCCAGGTTCCTCATATTTGAAGGGTGCCTTCTCCAAACTGCATGTATCGGGCATGTAGCAGAGCTGTGTGCAGTGTGAATGTAGCAGAGCTGTGTGTGTCTGTATGTTCATGTAGCAGAGCTCTCTGTGTAGTTGCACGTATTGGGCATGTAGCAGAGCTGTGTATATCTGTATGTTCATGTAGTAGAGCTCTCTGTGTAGTTGCACGTATTGGGCATGTAGCAGAGCTGTGTATATCTGTATGCTCATGTAGTAGAGCTCTCTGTGTAGTTGCACGTATTGGGCATGTAGCAGAGCTGTGTGTAGTGTGAATGTAGCAGAGCTGTGTGTGTCTGTGCATGTATTGGTCGTGTAGCAGAGCTGTGTGTGTAGTGTGCATGTATTGGGCATGTAGCTGTGTGTGTAGTGTGGATGGATTGGGCATTTCCCAGAGATGTGTGTGTAGTGTGAAAGTAGCAGAGCTGTTTGTGTCTGTATGTGCATGTATTGGGCATGTAGCAGAGCTGCGTGTGCATCTGTATGTTCATGTAGCAGAGCTGTGTATGTAGTGTGCATGTATTGGGCATGTAGCAGAGCTGTGTGTGCATCTGTATGTTCATGTAACAGCTACGTGTGTGTATCTGTATGTTCATGTAGCAGAGTTGTGTGAGTAGTGTGCATGTATTGGGCATGTAGCAGAGCTGTGTGTGCATCTGTATGTTCATGTAGCAGAGCTATGTGTATGTACCTGTTTGTTCATGTAGCAGAGCTGTATATGTAGTGTGCATGTATTGGGCATGTAGTAGAGCTGTGTGTGCATCTGTATGTTCATGTAGCAGAGTTGTGTGTATGTACCTGAATGTTCGTGTAGTGTGGATGTATTGGGCATGTTTCAGAGTTGTATGTGCAGTGTGCATGTAGCAGAGCTGTGTGTGTCAAATGTGCATGTAGCTGAGCTGTGTGTGTGTAGTTTGCAAGTCGCAGAGCTTGAAGGAGAGCTGTATGTGTCTACATGTGCATGTAGCAGAGCCATCTAGGTCTATGGGTATATAGCAGAGTTGTGTGTTTCTAATATAGTTTGTAGAAAGACACGAACTATAGATTTATTGCCTCCTTATTCTACCCTAGTACATTGAAATTAGCGTTAATGACACCTCCCTTTTACTCTGCCAGGGAAGCTTTAATAGGAAGAAATGTTTTCTTATTTACATCTGTCTAAACATGGGGTGCGTCCTATGGTGCAGATGTGCAGCAGTGCGGACAGAGTGTTAAAGGGGTCCATGGAGACTCTTTCGCCCAGGCCCACAAATATCTGGAGTCGGCCCTGATTGTGGGATTTGAGAACATCCAGATGGAAGTCACTGACAGACAACATAAGGCAATTATATATAGAGATAAAGATAATGCTCCCCCATAGCCCTCCATATATAATAATGCACCTCTGCATGGCTCAGCGCAGCGGGGGCGCTCACTGATGACATCACCGCTCCCTGCCATCCTAAGCTGCAGATGGCAGACTGTGGCGGCTGGGACCCGTAAGGATTTATTCAAATTTTAGGAGCGTAGGCCTCTGTTTACCAACAGGTGACACTGCCTGAAGAAACCAACTCATGTCGCCTGATGTTAGGCGTGCCCCTGATGGCACAGCACATGCATGTCACATGCACACACAGCAGACGTACATGTACATGGCACACACATCACATGCAGACGCACACTTACACAGAACACGCATATTACACATAACAGATGCAAAATTACATGGCACACACACAGCACTTGTACATAGCAATGCACCCACATGTACATGGCACATGCAAATCACACATCCACACATACAGCAGATGATCACGTACATGGCACATGCATATCACACATGTACACACAGCAGATGCACATGTGTGTTTTTCTCTTGCTTATTTTAAATGTGACTTTTTTGTAATGCAGACCTGGAAAGCTTCTTCTTTTATAATTAAGCATTCCTGACTTGAAGAGCAGTCATTTCAGTGATAATTCATGACTACTTTTAGTATCTTATAATATTCAGTTTAATTGTTGTAACCGACAGACTAGACTGAAATACTTATAATTGCAAACTAATGTTGCACAATAATTAAGCCTGTGTGTACTGTATTTGGTGATAGACTAGGCAGAGAATATATCATAGCTATGCCAGGAAGTTGCAGCAATTGATATTACAGTATAATTCTGTAACCATATTTTTTCATTATTTCTCTTAATGTTGTCCCCTGAATACTGCATTCAGATCAATGTGCAACAAAATGTAAAAGTATTTCTGACAGCATATTAACGTTGTGATAGTTTTGAGCCACAGTTTTATTTAGAATCTAAGTTCTGATGAAGTACTGGAGAGAGTGCGGATATGTTTTAAGGTCTCCCCGTAAAACCTAAAATATTGGAAGGGAATCTGATTTAAACAAGAGATACTGTATATCATTTGCAATTCTGTTTATGAAGTTGACCAACTAACGCATGGTCCTTAAGAATAAGCTACTTACAAACCTACTGGATTTCATTTTACGAAATGCCACAAATCTGATTTTGCACTGAAAATTTCTTGACATCATCTCCTCTGCTTTTGTCATATTGGCAACAGTACAGTTTAAGCAAATGGAACCTCATAATAGACTGTATAGTAAAGCTGTTAAAAGAGTCTTAAACATACTACTGTTAAGTGGACCAAGTTTAGTGAAGGAGATTGGGAGTTACTGTGGAAGGAAGAGCTCAAGAACACTGGAAATGTTCTTTCCACTTGAGAACTTATGTTTTACTGTCTTTTTTTTCTTAAAAAAAAAATAGTATTTACAGATGGCGTAAGAAATATAAAAATATAATGCAGGAATTTATATGAAATGTCAGATTTTATTGTATTTTCAGAGTATTAGCTTTGAAATTAGAGGTCTGTATGTAGTTATAAAATACTTCATTAGGATATTAGATTATTCTGTTTTGGTTTCTATGTTCTTCAATATTTTTGAGTTTAGAAATAAAAAAATGTACAGACTTTTACAGTGTTTACATACAAATGCATTTTATGTGTGCCCTATATTGTGTAAATTAGTATTTTCAACAGGAAATGATGCCAGTAGCAATAGTATTAGCCATTCCTAGTTCACATGATGATGCTTACTGTGCTAGACCAGAATTTTTTATTGCTTTGTATTATGAGGCCAAGATATTTGGTGTTTGTAAATAGAAATGAGTAATAAAATTTATTGAACAAAAACTACCTTGTTTGGTACCTAGTTTATATAAAAGTGTTAAATGTTGTTAAAAAATGTTTAGATCCATTACTCTAATCCAAGTTAATAATCACATCATCATTAATATTAGATGCTTCAATGCTTGCACAATTGGGGAGTACTAATGCTTAATAGCAGTCAGATACTGATTGTGTGCACTGACTGTCTGAAAATTTCTTTCTGAAAGCTGATTCATTATTGTCTCCAATTTCCGACTGCTACTAACCATTAGCCCTTTGTAGTGTTTTATTTCCATTTTTTCTACTTGTTAACCATTTTTATGGGCGTGGGCTCTTACTTCACACATTCAAATCATGATACTTGGTTTCATGATTTTGTTGCATTCTGTAGATGGTGTCAATCAGTATGTCAGTATTAAACATGCTTGTTTTTTATTAGTTGTGATTAGTTTTTCATGTTGTCATTAAACAGTCACTAGCTGAAACTAATCTCTTCTCTATCTTTTCTTTCTTTTTTTTTTTTTTCCATTTTTTTTTTTGTTTCTAACCACCCAGCCGCCACCGGCAACTAACCTATGACCTTCTGACCTCTGAATTCTTCACCCAATGATGACCTGACCATGCCTGCCTGCTGATCAGTTAACTGGTAAACGCCTCTGCTTGCCTGTCTTCAGTGCAGCAAGTTGAGGCACTTGTCCGTTCGTCTTACCATCTAACAAAAGACACAGAAAAATGGTTATCTTCCAACTCATTATTTTTTTGCATTTAATTTTTTCTTTCCTTGATTGGGTGAAAGTGATTTTTAGTATCTGCACTGAATTGTAGTAAAGCAATAAGGTCCAATTCAACCCTTCGCACTGATCAAATTCTAGTGTCCTAACCAAACGAACGGTATAAAGACTTCACCTACAGTACTGGCAAGACAGCTGATCCTCAACTACCAATGACAGAGGCAGTTACTGTGAGAGACTTTTAGGGAACTCTTTGTTTTTTTTCTCTTATTTAGTGAAGTATACAGCTGAATGTACTGTGTTGTGATGATGCATCATGCATGAACCTGATTGGTCAGGGATTTCACTGGTTAAGAGATTTTATGTATTTAAAAGAACAGATATTAAATTTAGGAATTACTCTAGTCTCTACAATAACCTCATAGGGCAAACTTTTTGCAATGTTTTCTTTGTGAGATTCTCTGCAAAAAGTTTTACATTGATAAAGGGTGCCATAAAATTGTGAGTTGTTAACTTTTAACCCTTCTATACAAAGACTGCAATAACATTATCTGCATGCAGATAATTATGATGTAATTCGTAAAAATGTTGCAGTCCCCAAGCCTGATACATTTAAATATTGGAAAAAGGTACATGCATTATCTATCACATCACTGGGCAAACTGTTTAAACATGTTTTAGACCTCCCTGTATAGAAACAAAAGGATGTAAAAGCCATGCTTGTCTATTTGCTGTATAATTGTATTGAAATTGTAGATACAAGTGTAGTGCATTGAAAACATGAACAAAAGTAGATACTTTTACTATACAAGGGTGCTGGTGCAGAAAAAAAATATATTTTTGGAAATGTAGCATTTTATACTTTCAAGTATTATAAAATAGAAAAAAATAAAAACCCTTCGTTGCATTAAATGCTTTTGTTTTGGTGGTGGTCAAGGAATTAGACCAAAAAAGAGCTTTTTGTCTTTTTTTTCCCCTTTTCCTCACCTTTTTTTTTTCCTTTTCTTTAATTTTAAGATCAGTGTAAGTCTAAAAAAACAAAAGTGCCTTATTTTTCTCCATGGTCATTTAGTCCAGTGATTTTGTATACGTTTTTTTCCTTTTATTTACCTAAAGGTCAATTGGCCAACTGCATGTTGCCAAGCGAGTTTTAATAAACCTTACGTTTATTAGCAGTATGAGAAATGTAAAAATTACGCTGAGCTGTATAATGCAGTCGCCCATTACAATATTGTATTAAGAAAAAAATCTTATATAGTTGCCACAAAAAAGCTTTTCAAAGAAGTTTTAATTTTTTTTGCCTCTTTTTGACATAATGCCAACTAGTTTTTAGAATTGCCAAACTTCTGTGAATTGAGCAGTTAAGTCAAACTTTGCCATTGTAACAAAACTTACTTTAAATTATCACTGTTGTTTGTTCCCAGTATTCTCACTGCCCGTGTGCAGTGTATTATATACAGTCCATTTAAAAGGTCAGCACTAAAGCCTAGCGATCTTAGATTTCATGCACCTTTGTGGGAACATAGTCAGCCATCCCATATCACCAAAACAAATTTTCAGTTGATTTACTATGCAACAGACATTCATTCTTTCCTTTTCAGCTTTCAGCTTTGATCTCCCATTCCACAGGTTTTATCTGTGTATATAAAACACACTAATTTTATTATTTTCCTCCCTTTTATGGTATGACTTTGAACAATTTTAAAACACTTTTGCATTTAGGGAGATCAGATAGTTTTTAAATCAGTATTTGATCCAGATTCATCTCAGTTATGATAAACCTGGACCTTTTAGCAGTTTTATTGTTAGACAACTTTTATTTTTTTGTTAATTTGTGGAAATAATGGAAGATGCACAGGTCTATTGAATAGACATGTAGGTAGTCATGATTTGTATGAACAAACTTAAGAACAAATGTGTCTACTTTATGATAAAAGCATGATGTTTGAAATCTCTGGATGCCTTTGATCTCAGTATTATGATTTTTATTTGTTTAGTCTTTATAATTGGCTAGGGTTGTTTTTTTCCATTCATTTTTTTCTTTGACAGTATTATGTTTTCTTTTTTAGAATGTTTAGCTGGGAGTGTCACTGATATGTAACCGTACAGATGAAATGTATTTGTCTGTTCTTTATAACCTTAGTAGTTTCATGCTATGTATGTATCATAACCAACCTATTGCCTAAAAATGTAAAATAATGTATTTACAGCCATTGTTACAAGTTTATAATGTATTTTTCTATCTTGTTTTATATGTATGTTATAAAACATTCAAGTGGATTTTTTTCCTGAGAAAAAGGATACAAAATGCAAAACCCACAATTTTGATAACGAAAATTGCCAATTGTTTTGCAGTACTTTATTATAGTGGGAGTGTTGTCTTTCTTGGTTTCTAGTTAGCAAATGGATGACATTAGACATTGGTTTTTTACATGGCTTGCATTTTAATTCTTTGGTTCTTTGCTGTTTCTATTAACCCTATAGCATTATTTTAATAAATGTTATAATACCAAGATACTAACTTTGGACTTTGTCTGTTTAATTAACATTGCGTGTTTTATTAAGGTAAGATCTAGAAAACAATGAGAATGTAAAGTCTTGAGTTACACACTAACATTGAAGAGCGTGACCACAAATAACTATGCATTACTTGTTCTAATATTGTTTGTTGGCTGACATTCTGCACATCACTTTTACATTTATCTTCATCAACTTGGCCTTATACGTTGCCAGTGTGTGCCAGTAGAGATGGGAACAAAATATTGATTTGACTGGACATAGTGTCTTGCCACTTGCTTATCCAGCCTCTGCATTACTAATGCCACACTCTCCTTCTTTGTTGTTCTCTAAATATTTAGCTGTCTGAAAGTCAACAATAAGAATTTTTGAATCTCGTTTGAAATAACACTCCAGCGCTTATTAGCTCCTGATTTCACTTTTTAACACTGAATGATATCTGACTCTGGAATCATTCTGCTTGGCCCTAATATTTTGCACAGTTCCAGTCACTGCACACATGACTTTCCACTTGTAATCAGATTTTATTAAATAATAATTTTTGTGCTACTTAAATACCTTTACTAACTGGAACTAAGTGTTTACATTATTATTTGCATTAGTTATTAGTTACTGAGTTAGGCTGGGTTCACATTTGCGGACCCCTCCGCAGCGTTCTGAATGGGTGCGCACGGTCATGCGCTGTCAAGTGCAGCACCGTGCGCTCCCATTATAAAGATAGGAGCTTGCGGGCCACTGCGGTCACATTGCGGATCCCCTCCGCAGAACGCTGTGAACCCAGCCTTAGGGTTTTTCTTGTCACCATAAAATCCCTTTAATGTTGACTTTAGAAAATTTTTGCTGATAAAGGTTAAGAATAACCTTTAACTGTACAAGAAGTGTACCCAAATTCCTTCTAAGAACCTGACATTGGAGTACTGATTGTGATCAAATCCAGTTGAATTTCAATTGAACAACCATTTTGATTTTTGTTAATGCATTTAAATGTAGTTTTAAATGTACTGGTCATTAAGTAAACATAACCAACCTGGCGTGTTCTCGTATATTCCTAATTTAAAACTTTGGAGACAACCATGAACTATTGGCTGTGTGTTTTGCACATGTAATTATAATTTTTTAAGTACAACCTATTATTGTCTGTATCTGCAAAATATACATTGACATTGTGTTTTCTCAAAAGGTTTGTTTAGGTTAGTTTTTATTTTTTGAATTAATGGGAGTTAACTGGAAAATGTTTAAGATGATAGTTTGGTAATCTTATAAAAAAAAAAAGGGGAAAAATGTCAGATTCTGTTAAATGCACATACTAGAAACTCTGGAAGTTGGGAGGAATTTATTTCTCATCTGTTGGACATCGTTTTGAAAACATGTTAAAGTGCCAATCGAAAAGTGCTTAAATTGAGGGAATGTATTAAAATTGCCAAATTTAAAGGAGATGTCTACAAGTCTTGTTTTGAAAGCCCTAGTCCTATTCGTTTGGAAGATTAAGCTGCACTAGCAAACATGGCCCATGGACACAAATGGCAATAATCCTACATATAAAAGCTGACTATTTCCAATCCTGAAGAAACATTATGGACACAAGCACAAATAGGGTTTAATCTCATGTTACTCATATCAAATGCCACAAGACATGGAGCCTCTCACCTGATGGGGGTTGTGTATAGGACACAACCACCACAATAGCTTCAATTGTAACGATGGCTACTGCAGTCCTGGTATCTTTGATACTAGTCATCAGACACTGCTACTTCCAAGGATAAGAAATCAATAAAATGTTCTTCAAGATTTGTGATTTATTTTCTACACGTTTCAGAGATCAACTCCTTCATCAGGAAAAATTACATTACATCTGTCATAGGATATGGAGATATAGCTAGAAAACATTTTAAAAAAAGGGCGCAAACAATCACCCAATAAATTTATTTATTGTAATTAATTGGTGTGACATGGAACTTGTATCTATGTAGTGATCGGGTGATTGAATGTTTACTCTGTTTGCTCCCTTGTTTTTGAAAGTTTTCCGTCTATATATATCTCTCCCTATCCTATGGCAAATGTAATGTGATTTTTCTTGATGAAGGGGTTTATCTCTGAAATGTGTAGAAAATAAATCACAAATCTTGAAGAATTTTTTGATTTCCTTATCCTTGGAGGTAGCAGCACCGTCATTTACCATTTCTTATCTGATATTTCCAATCCTACATACTTTTCTTTTTTAAGCTGCACAGTTTTTGTTTTGTCACAATTTTAAGTTCTAAATTAATAGCAGTCCATTATTTGTATTCACATTTGTGTGGCAAATTTAGCACATTTTACATGGTATACATGAAGCACATGCTTCCTTAGCTGTCATATGAATCACATTATTAGTCTAGTCACAATGCCTTAAAATGTTATTTATTAAATTTGAGCAAATTGAATTCGAGACCTCCTTCACCTCACAAAGAAATATTGTGGCTAAGAAATGAGACAGTACAGCTGTGTGAATGTGCACCAGGGGACAATAAAGACATTCAATTTCTCTGCTATCCTCCTCTTTACCGAAATTATGCAAATATGAGTGGGGGGTGGGGAGGGCAGACAACAGCAGACACATGGTAAGTTTTGAGCATTTTACACTGAAAATGGAGTTCGCAATCTTCTGTCCTTTTGCTATTTTTCTTGATAATGTTATCTTTTTAGGTTGGTTGAAAAATTTGATAAGTACTGGTATACATTCCCTTTATAGCGCTAACACCTACTTTATTTCTGCTGTGCTCATAGAATCCTTACAACAGACACATATACACTCTGCATATACACTCTGCATCTTTATCTGCTGTATAATGTTCTATCATTCTTTTCATTTCACACCACTTCCTCAGGGCAGTCTGGGCATCTAGAATAGACTGTCCTGAGGAAGTGGTGTGAACACCACAAACACACATAGAAATAAAGTCTATTTCTCTATTACATCTACTTGGACTCGTCTGGTACATCATTCTGACAGGCAAGCAGCGCAGTCTGATGCCCCATTCTCTGCACCTAACAAAGGATCATCCCTTCGGGGTTTGCAGCAGCTGCCAATGCTGATCACAGTCATTGTGTCTCACACAACCATAATAGGTCAGTGAATCTGATTTATCTCTCACGAATATTCCCCTTATCTCGGATAAGACCCTATGTGCGCTCTATATTCCTTTTAGCTACCATCGTTCTATCATTCAAAGGGGGAGCCTACCTTTTTTTATACTCTTCATATAGACACTTTGTACTTTTAATTCTTTTCTCTTGTACCTGTTAAAATGATTCTTTTCAGTCTATACAAGATTCTATGTGACATCCGAGAGGTATCCGTCTGGAACCTGACTACAGAGAAGAATAGTTGAAGTTCATTATCCACCTGATAACTACAGAATGGTTTATAAATTTGTAACAAGTACACCAAAAACTGAAGTGGAACTGAAAATGCACAAACATTTTACAAAGAGTTTTCATTTTACTAGTGGTCAACTTGTATTTACAGTAAATGAACATATGCATCAAGGAAAATGGGTAAAAGGAATAGTGTATAAAGCTATTAACCCCTTTGCGCCTGGGCAATTTTTTGTTTTCATGTTTTCCTCCCCTTCTTCTAAGAGCCATAACTTTTTTATTTTTCCATCAATATAGACATATCAGGGCTTCATAGCGATCACAGCAATTAGGTGACTGGGAGAGGAGCATGGGGACTCAATTGCTGCCATGGTAACCCAGGGTAGTTGTTAAGAAGACCCCCTTCCCAGTCACCTAGCTACAGAAAGCCATACACTCTATGCCAGATGCATGGATGGGGGTGCAAGGCGAACTGCAGCACTGACATAAAATTCATTACAATGCTAGTGTATTGCAATGAATTATTGAAGCAGTTAGATTAGTAAAAAATAATGTCTCACACAGGCAACAAGTAAGGCCCCTTTCACATCAGTGGTAAACGCTGATCGCGGCAGTTGCAGTGAAAAAACCGCGTCTATGGGACTTGCGGTAAGTGTGGTTTCGGTACTTGCGGCAGGTGCTGCCGCAAAAAAAACGCGGCGTACCGCGTTTTTTTCGCGGCCGCATCTGCCGAAAGTGCCGAAACCGCAACTGTACCGCACCTGCCGCAAGCCCCATAGACATTGCATGGAGCTTGCCACAGGTGAACCGCAAGTGCGGCTGTTATGCGGTAATCGCGGCAATTGCATTTTTTCACCGCAACTGCCGCGATCAGCGTAAAACGCTGATGTGAAAGCACCCTAAAAGAGTTTTTTTAAAAAAGCACAAAAATAAATAACAAAAAAATGAAAAAAATATAATACCAATAAATATGTATATTTATATAAAAAAATAAACCAAAAAAGTACACATATTTGGTATCACCATGTCCAGAACGACCTGCTCTATAAAACTGCCAAAACTAGTTAATCCCTTTGGTGAACACAATAAAAAAATTATGAAAAACGTGCTAGAAACACTGCTTTTTATCATACCGCCAAAAAAATTGGAATAAAATGTGATGAAAAAGTTGCATGTAAATAAAAATAATATTGCTGAAAACATTATCTTATTCTGCAAAAAACAAGGCACCACAGCTTAGTCACCCGAGAAATAGAAAAGATACAGCTCTCAGAATACAGTAATTCAAACACAATTCTTTTTCTTGTTGTTTTTATAGTGTAAAAGTGTCAAAACATAAAAAAACTATATAAATGTATCTCATTAGTCATACTGATCCAAAGAATAAAGCTGTCATCATTTTTACAACAGGGTGAATGACATAAAAAAAAATCCTGAATTTGTTTCTTTTTGATCCCGCCTCACAAAAAGTGGAATAGAAAGTGATCAAAAAATATTATGAGGCACAAAACGGTACCAGGTAAAACTCCAACTCATCCCGCAAGAAAATAAACCCTCATATGATTGTCGGCAGAAAAATAAAAAAAGACTATAGCCTTCAAAATGCAGTGATGCAAATAACATTTATTTTATAAAAAAAAAGCATGGTAAGAAAAATTCCATGGGCAGTGAAATGAAGATGAAAAAACAGAAAGCTCTGAGTTGAAAAGAATTACCGCTCTGACCTCCAATGATGACAGAGTAATGGTGTATACTCTGTTTATTTAACTAGTTGCCTATGCGTTTCGTTGTGTAAATACAACTTCATCAGGGCATCAAGATTACCAGTCTTACACACATATATCTAATAAATAAAGCTGAATGTGTGTATGTATCTGTGTATGTATGTATGTCCGGGATTGGCATCTACACCGTCGCAACTACAGCCACAAAATTTTGCAAGTCACACGTCTGGACCCCGAGAGCGTCATAGGCTATGTTATGAGGCAAAATTTTAACCCCACGCGTTCCAGTTCACCAAACAATTTTGTCCCTATCTACATAATGGGAAAAAGTGAAAGGAAATGTGTTGGAGGAAAATTGACAGCTACCAGATGTGAACAAGGGGGACTTAAAGAATGAGAGCGATGCCGCCAAACAGTATATACCATACAGTTGCTAAGGAGGGGCCCCGACATGGGATACTCACCACACACGGGGATATGAACACACACACAAAATGCGCCTCACACTACCACGTGCTTGAACACATATACCACCCTCAGCACACATTTCACCACACATACACCAACCTCGCCACATAATCGCCCTAAAACACACACAAGTCTGGTATTATCCGTCAACAATAAAAATCTGATTAATAAGCAGCAAAACTACAAGAGAAACAAATGTACCATATAGGAAATACGGCAGCTGTCAGTCACATGACCTGTCTATTATGTGTATGTGAGCTAATATATACTGTTAGGGGGGAGGGTTTCCTGTTGTCTGGGGATTTCTCAGGCTGCCAATAGCAACCAATCACAGCTCAGCTTCTATTTTGCTACTGTTAATCTGAGCTCTGATTGGTTAATATAGACAACAGAGGACATTCTCAGTAAAGCTTCTGTGAGGTAATAGGATGTCTGTGAGGTAATAGGATGTCAGTTAGGGTGTGTTGGTGGAAAGGCTGATGTCAGTCACATTACCTCTATGTGAGAGGATATAGAAACTGCCAGTTACAGACTATTTTTACCACAATAATGCCTCATAAGAAAAGGAGTTCCTTGGCACGAATGTCAGCTGATGCAAAAAGAAAAGCTGCATTACAGGTGAGTGAAAAATGTGAAGACTGAGAAACAAGGCTGACACACATGAGAACAGCAGCTGCTTCCTCAAGGGCCAATGAACTTTCTGAGGAGAGGGAAGCGAGGATCCACCAAAGCTGTGTAATGGAACAAGACTCTTGATTAAGAACCTGTTTCCACATGTAATTGAGGCAACCATTTTGACAGGATGTGCCACAGGAGAAGATGTTTTCATTCCAACAATTCCTCTTATTCCATCTGATTTGCCTTTTGATTTTAAACGCCTCCAGTTTCCTGTTCGACTGGCATTTGCTATGTTCATCCACAAGGCTCAGGGACAGTCTTTGAAAGTAGTTGGAATTGATTTACAATCTCCATGTTTTTCTCATGGTCAACTTTATGTGGCCTGTTCAACAGTTGGAACAGTCAAAACTCTGTTCGTCTTTGCACCTGAAGGAAGAACTAAGAATGCCGTCTATCAAAAGGCTCTCGAATAAGGAGTAGAAGATTACTTCACATTACTTGGCCAATTTAGTTAAATCTGTGTGTAATATCTGTGATATTGAAATATATATTGTGAAATGCTTCTATTAGCTTAGTTTTTGCCTTTTAATAATTACATTTCTATCGATTTGTGTTTTTTGTGTGCTGAATAATTTTTTGTCAACACATTCTATTTTGTTAACAGCAGTTATTAACCCGGGCGAAGCCGGGTAGTACAGCTAGTATACACATAAAGTTTACAAAGATTACAAAGACTCCACCTCATCAGGTATGACAGCACTTCCTGTGGGAATGCCCACTTTCACACATGTGGTGTAAAGCCCATATAAAAAGCATTATATCACAATATTGTTCAATAAAAAACATCAATCATTTATAAAAAAAAACAACACATCATACATTTATAAATTAAATAAAAGTAGAATAAAAGCTGGATCTGAAACAACCGGGATCCGAACCTGAACTGTCAAAAGAGTAAATGCTTAAATCAGCATTAGACCACTAAGCTATCTATCCTGCTGAAAAAATTCCTCACATTTGTAGTACACAGGGAATATGTGAGGAATTTTTACAGCAGGATAGATGGCCTAGTGGTCTAATGCTGATTTCAGATCCAGCTTTTATTCTATTTTTATTTAATTTATAAATGTGTGATGTGTTGTGTTTTTTTTTATAAATGATGTTTTTTATTGAACAATATTGCTTTTTAAATGGGCTTTACACCACATATGTGTGAAAGTGGGCGTTTCCACAGGAAGTACTGTCATACCTGATGAGGTGGAGTCTTTGTAAACTTTATGTGTATATATATGTGTGTAAGGCCCCTTTCACATCAGCGGTAAACGCTGATCGTGGCAGTTGTGGTGAAAAAAACGCAACTGCCGCGATTACCCCATAAAGGCCGCAATCGCAGCACACTTGCGGCAAGCCCCATACAATCTCTACGGGGCTTTCGGTAAGTGTGCGGCAAGTGCAGTTTCGGCACTTGCGGCAGGGGCATACCACGTTTTTTTCGCGGCCTCACCTGCCGCAAGTGCTGAAACCGCAACTATACCGCACTTGCCGCAAGCCCCATAGACATTGCATGGGACTTGCCGCAGGTGAACCACAAGTGCGGCCGTTATGCAGCAATCGCGGCAGTTGCGTTTTTTTCACCGCAACTGCTGCGATCAGCGTAAAACGCTGATGTGAAAGCAGCCTAAGACTGGTAATCTAGATGCCCTGATGAAGTTGTATTTACACAACAAAATGCTTAGGCAACTGGTTAAATAAATGACACACATATACACCATTACTCTGTTTGTCATCATTGGAGGTCAGCACAGTGATTCTTTTCAACTCAGCGCTTTCTGTTTGTTCATCTCATCTTCCCCTGGCTGGGCACTGCTGCGACCTCAGGAGAGAGCTGTCAAAGTTGGTTGTGCCTCATACAACCTGACCAGGTGAGTCTTTCCACAGAAGGGGGACACCTGGTGGCTAAACTAAGAGGATATCACTCTATGTGCACTCCAACTATTTTATTTCTATGGGCAGTGAAATTGCAGAGCAAGTGTTTTTCTTTTTTTTTTTCACCATGTTCACTATATGGTAAAACTGACATGTGGGTATGATGTTTCAGGTAGGTATGGGTTTGTAGATACATGTATACTTTTACTTTTATCTAAGTGGTGAAAAAAGATTAAGACATTTTTAAAGAAAAAGAATTGCACTTTTGCGCCATTTTCCATGACCCATAGCGTTCTCATTTTTTGGGACTGGGGTTGTGTGATGGCTTATTTTTTGCATCTTGAGCTGACATTTCTATTCACACCATTTTTGGGTAGACGTGCTGTTTTTTTTTTTTATATTTTTTTATTTAGCAACATTCTCTATGCAGAAATCTGGCTTAATACAAATCGACATTAACAGGTTGATCAGGATACAAAGGAAATCCCATCAAGGACATTAAAGACATTATTTCTCTGTATGGACGGATACAGAAGTCTCATACTAACCGCAATAACATAAAGATGAAGATTTTTAACCTTTTTCAACAAACAGGGAACAAGGTGGTAAGTCACTCTATGCATAAGACCAATAGTGTAAGAAGAAGGAAAGAGATCCAGAGGGGGGAGAACAGAGAGAGCAAGGACTATATAGCAGAGTGTGGGGGAGGGGAAGAAAAAAAAGGGAGGGAAGACCCATGAACTAGAAGCACCAAATGGTCATTCAATCTACGAGCTTGAGTCCTGAGTGAGCAAGTTGGAGTATTGTGGGAATGATTTAAATTCACTCCACTGATACCAAGTACTTTAGAAATCTTCATATTTGTCCCCGATAGATGCAATCAAATCCTCAATTAGCATCAATTCATTCATCTTTCTAACATACACATACTTACACCAGGAGGGGAGGGAGATCTCCAATTAAGTATTAAGCATTAACAATTTCCAATAGGTCAATTATGGGAGACTAATTAGCTGGAGCAAGAACTCCAGCCCAAGGTTTTGTTCAGTGTTTGAAACAGAGAAAAAGTAGTAAAACGAACATAAAAAATACTCTGCTGTATTAAATAAAGTAACGGCAGGGACACACTTGTCCGACAGACATGCGAGTCTGTCGGAGGAGACTCGCAAAGGGCAGGAGCAGTGACCCGGAACGGTCTCTTTCTGTCAGGACGGGGAGTGTAGAGCTGCACAAACACACAATCAGCTGACAGCCCCGTCCTGACAGAAAGAGGCCGTTCCGGATCACTGCTCCTGCCCTTTGCGAGTCTCCTCCGACAGACTCGCATGTCTGTCGGACAAGTGTGTCCCTGCCGTAAGAAGCAAATGCTGATAAAGTAAAAAAGCCAGGTATTTGGTTGATTAATTTTTTGCAAAAACAAGTAACGTAAGCTGCTCTACCAATGTGTCAAGGTAACCCGTGTCAGAGTAGTCCCTAATGGCCACTTTACACGCAGCTACAGGTAACAGGGTGTCAACAGGTAACTTACTGGCTGCAGTGAAATCATGGAGCCATGGTTCTATCTTGTTGCTGTGTACAAATGGAACTATGTCTCCATGATTTCACTGCAGCCAGTAAGTAACCTGTTGACACCCTGTTACCTGTAGCTGCGTGTAAAGTGGCCATAACTGATGCATTTAAAAACCTGATCAAATGTATAGTACCTACAGTTGTGGCCAAAAGTATTGGCACCCCTGCAATTCTGTCAGATAATACTCAGTTTATTCCTGAAAATGATTGCAATCACAAATTCTTTGGTATTATTATCTTCATTTAATTTGTCTTCAATGAAAAAACACAAAAATAATTGTCCTAAAGCCAAATTGGATATAATTCCACACCAAACATAGAAAGGAGGTGGACAAAAAGTATTGGCACTGTTACAGAAACATGACATGATTTTTCTAATTCGTGCAATTTAACAGCACCTGTAACTTACCTGTGGCAATCATGGCAATCCCGCGTCGCTGATGCGTTGCCAGTGCTTTTTTTTGTAAAAAAACGTATTTGCTGGTACACATTTCAGATTAATTTCCCCTATGCACAGGGGTGCAGCAAGGCTCTCTGCCGCTTGAGCCTAGGTGAGGACCGGGGGGTGTAGTTGCTGTCGGCAGGTGAGGAGTGGGGAGGGGGAGTGCTGTCAGTAGTCGCCGCTGGTGATTTTACCATATGCAGCCGGCGCATGTCACACAGGGAGCCGGCTGCATGGTGCAGGGGCGCCTCCTTCTGCTCTGCGGCTTCCCCTGCCTCCATGCTGCCTGAGTCTAAAGGCTGATAATGACCATTGGACAGTGCGGCCTTGCCTATGCATGGCACACGTCCCCTATGCATGGCACACGTCCCCTATGCATGGCACAGATCACAATGCATGGCACACGTCCCCTATGCAGGGCACACGTCCCCTATGCATGGCACACGTCCCCTATGCATGGCACACTCCCCTATGCATGACACACATCCCCTATGCAGGGCACACGTCCATTATGCATGGCACACGTCCCCTATGTATGGTACACTGGAGCTGCAGGACAGTGAGGTAGCTAGCTGGGTGACAGAAGGCAGGGTTGAGGGAAATAGTGCCAGGGAGGCTAGCCCTGATCTGGCACACCCCCAATAAATTTGATAAGTTGGCAGATGAGGGAGGTGTCAGTACAGAGGTAGCACTGCTGCAGCAAGGCATGACCTCTGAAAGCCAGAGGAGTGTCTGCTCCAGTAACAGGGAAAATAGGAGAGAAGGGCAGGCCAGACAGGTGCTGGTAGTGGGGGACTCAATTATTAGGGGAGAAGATATTGCAATCTGTCACAAAGACAGGGATCGTCGAACAGTGTGCTGCCTACCTGGCGCTCGAGTCCGGCACATCGCTGATCGGGTTGACAGATTACTGGGAGGGGCTGGTGAGGACCAAGCGGTCATGGTGCACATTGGCACAAATGACAAAGTTAAAGGTAGGTGGAAGGTCCTTAACCTCCCTGCCGGTATTCCCGAGCGTCACTCGGGGTTAAATTTCGCTTCCAGAAGCGGTAACCCCGAGTGACGCTCTGGGTGAATGTCAGAACTGTCCTGGGTGGTCTAGAGGTGTCCCCGCTGTGATCCCTCTGTGCCTCCGGTGGGCGCCGCCATCTTGCTTCCTGGATCCGTCTCTCTGAGCCGCAGAGGCTCATGGGAGGCGGAGCCAGGCGTCAGATTCAATAAATAAAGTGACACACACACTGTAAATAAATAAAAAATAAAATAAAAAGTGAAATCCTGTCAGAATTCCTGTCAGACTCAGATGTGACATTGTATCCACTGAGATCTAACATTTTTTCGTCCTCACTGCCCTGCCTGCCCATTTTGCTGTCATAACTATATAAAATATAAGGGGAGACAACAGAGGCGCAATAGTGCCCTATCACTCAGTAAGAATAGGGTCTTATAGGTGTAAACAGGTTGCACTAACCTGGTCCAGTTGTGACTCCCACAACTGGAATAAAAGCGTTGGTTTTAATGTTTGTAGGCTGCTGCTGGACTTCCACCTCCACAACTATAGTGGGTACTTCAAGAGCTTTAGGGTCCACAGGTGTGCTACAATCCGCGCTGCCCGGTCATCCAAGGAGTCACACGGGAAACAGTGTTCCAAGTAAAAAGTTCCTTTATTCTTCAAAAACCGACGCGTTTCGGCACCCAATCCTGGCACCGTCCTCAGGGTATTACAAAACACCATATCTAACCACCTTTATATATCATATACAAAGGGGTGTGTGAGAAAAAGGGGAGTGGTAGTGGGTGTTAACCCTGTTAATGACGAAAAAAACGTCACTCTTGGGAGTGTACCATTTCATTTTGGCGCAAAAACCCATATAAGAGTTTCACATACATAAAACATCTTAAAAACAATCACAATAACTAACTAACAAAAAAAGTTAAGATAATAGTATCAGTCTTAAAAAACGAGTAAAATACGAATAAAAACAGCATTTCAACAAATAAATATGTTGTTGGCACCCTAGGCAGTAATTGAACCTGTGTGGTCAGCTTGGGGCTCTCATGTCTTTATCAATAGGACTATATCACTTATTGGTTCTTACTTTTTACTCAGATATATCACTCATCTATTGATTGGATACAAGGAAAGAAAGAGTTCTAATATGTATTTAGTTTTTATATCCAGGTAGTAATAAATATTGGCAAGAATATATATATAAAAATGAGGGTAAAAACAGGGACTGGATGTGAAATTAAAAATCATAAATTATGAATTTCGGACAGGGAACTCCAGTATAATAAAAGCATAAAAACTCTTTATTGTTCTTGCGTGGAGTTATTTATATTTATTTTGAATGATATACATATAAATGTGGGTGAACTAGAGTTGAATGTTAAATTAGGAATTATGAGTTATGGATAAGGGAAAAAACACCCGTATAATAAAACCTGTAATAAAAATAAAGTAAAAGATCTTTTTATTTCGTTGTGTGAAATAGTTTCATGATTAATTTAATATAAACAATTTGTGTCTAAGTGTCTATCTAGGATAAATTCATATATTTTATATCATATGATTTTTTATTTTACATCATGTCATTTGTAAAAAAAGTCACTAGATGGCAGTGTTGTTAGGGTGGGTATAGGAGCCGCAGTGCAAATTTCTACCACTGGTGTCGCTAGTGCTATGCGTGTCAATGTAACTGTGCTAAGTGTAATATAATTGTCCGCCACTAGATGTCACTAGTGCTATGCAAGTGAATGAGATCGTGTTTGATGTGGTATAATTGTTCGCCACCGATGGGCAGTGTTCTAGTGATTCTCTATTAGACCAGGTAGTATGAAACAAAAAGAACCTGACCAAGGAGCTGAAATAAATTATTTTAGAAAGGCATCTTTTTTAGTGTCCCTCCCAAAGATACAATTGTTTTATAAACATAATCAGATTCGGTATGAAAATGTTATGAGTGCACAGCAGTGTTAGTGGAAACTCTGAAACACTTGTGTTATTCAATGATTAACAGTGAGGTGTATAAAACCAATACTTAGTATATCCAAAAGTAATATTCAATCTCATAGTCTATAAATAGAAGCACTGGATTGGTGGTTCCCACTGATTTCTTTATATCAGTTCTGAGGCAATATTGAGTCCTTTTGGTTTCAATGTATTGAGCTGAAACATCCAAAATTTTTCTTTTCTTTTTAGTACTTCAAATCTGTTCGGTATATCAGGTTGAATATGCTCAATTGGGGTTAGTTTGAGCAAAGATGGGTCCTTATTATGTTCTTTTGCAAAATGAGCCGACAAGCCATGGAACTTATAACCTTTCTTTACATTAGATCTGTGTTTATTAACCCTTTCATGTAATGGTTGTATGGTCCTTCCCACGTATTGGAACCTACAGGGACACTCTATAAGGTAAATTACATAGTCTGTGCTACAGTTCATGTCTTGTTTTATGGGGTATATTGTTCCAGAGTTTGTAGATATGAATTCTTCTGTGTTTTGTATGATTTTACAACTTAGGCACCTTCTCTTTCCACATTTACTGGTTCTTGCTTGTGTCCCACTCCCAGGTCTTTCCCTCTTTGCTTTCTTGAGCCTGCTGGGTGCAATAATACTTTTGATGTTTGGGGCACGTCTATATGTTATCCCTGGTCTGTTAGGAATCATT
Source organism: Allobates femoralis (assembly GCA_033576535.1). Lineage (NCBI taxonomy): Eukaryota > Metazoa > Chordata > Amphibia > Anura > Aromobatidae > Allobates > Allobates femoralis. Next base: position 405,333,347 of record JARQOC010000001.1, on the reverse strand, counting down.
CTCCCCAATATGGGATCTGCTTTTAATAGATGCCAATGTTTCTCAAGGGTCTCTCTTATAGTCCTGTGACAGTTATTGAATCTTGTGATGAAGTTGAAGTTTTGTTCACCATTTTCTCTATGTTTTCTTTTCTTAAATAAGAGTTCCTCTTGTGTTATGAGTTTACTCTGATCTCTGGCGATTTCTACTAGGTTTTTGGGGTATTTTCTCCCCAAAAATCTCTTAGTTAGGATCTCAGCTTGTTCTTCAAAATCTTTTTCCCTGTTACAATTTTTCTTAATGCGCTTGTATTGGTTGGCTGGTATGTTTTGTAGCCATTTATTGAAATGTGCACTTCTATAATTTATATATGAGTTTCTATCAGTCTCTTTGAAAAAGGTTTTGGTATTTATCCTATTATCAGCTACAAATATAGTAAGGTCTAGGAAATTAATAGTCATATCATTCACTGTTTGCTCAAAATTTAGTCCCCAATTGTTTTTCTTGATGCCATTTATGAATTCATTTAGATTTCCTTTTTCATTATCCCAAATGATCAGCAGGTCGTCAATGAAGCGTTTATACAGAACTAGACCCTTATTTTGTGCACTTTCATGTATATGTATTTTTTCAAACAGACCCATGTATAAATTTGCGTATGAACACGCTACCTTTGATCCCATGGCCATCCCATGTATTTGATGGAAGATTTTATCTTCATGTGTAAAATAATTATTGTTCAGAATGAAGTTTAACCCTCTAGAATAAAGTCAATTTCATCATTTCTGAGTTCCTCATCATTTTTTAAAAAGAATTCAGTACATAGGAGCCCTGTTGCGTGGTCTATGTTTGTATATAATGAAGAGACGTCCAGAGTTGTAAATGTGAGGGATTCTTTCCAAATTATATTCTGTAGGGTTCTTATTACATCTGAAGAATCTTTTGTGTAACTAGGTAATGTTATGGCATATTTCTGTAATTTTCTATCAATATATTCAGCCCAATTACTCGTGAGGGAACCAATTCCAGAAATTATTGGTCTCCCTGGGGGATCAATCAGAGATTTGTGCACCTTCGGGAGATGGTATAAAAATGGTGTAGTTGGCTGCCAATTTGTGAGGAATTTTTTCTCCCCTTCTGTAATAATTTGATTGTCATATGCTTTATTTATTTTGGCATGATAAATTTTTATTAGTCCAGGGTAAGGGTTGGTTTCAGTCTCTTTGTAATATTTCTGATCAGATAAGAGTCTTTTGGCTTCTTTCAGGTAGTCATCTCTATCTTGAATTACTATTCCACCCCCCTTATCAGCTGCTCTAATTACTATGTCATTATTAATTCTCAAATTGTCTAAAGCCTCCTGTTCGTTTTTAGTCAGATTGTGTCTGCTCTTTTTTGTATGGTCCATTAAAAGGGTTTCCTTTTTTAAATCTTTTATGAGTAAGTCCTGAAAGGTCTCTAAGATATGGCCCTTACTTTCTACAGGATAAAAGGTTGATTTAGTTTTTAAAGGTTTCCCCAAAACCTGGATGTTTGTTCTCATGTTCTCTCCCCCAGTATTTAATTCAGGATTCATAGCAAAGTGTCTCTTTAAAGGGAACCAACCACTTCAGATGACGACTATAAGCAGTTAATACATGTCCCTGCACCCTACCTACACCGTTCCAGCTATGTTTTTGCTAAGAATATTGATAAATGCAAACCGAAATATACACTTTGTAAACTTACATTCCTGCGTACTTGAGGGCGTCTCCCTCGGGCTCTCGTACTAGAGGGCTGTGCTCATCATGCCTGCTCTCCCCCTCCCTTATGCACGCCCCCTCTCAGCCTGCTATAGTGATGTGAGGCTGATTGCGTCATAAAGGGGCGGGGCTAAATCGCGGCATCCCGGTAGCCCCGCCCCTTTATGACGCAATCAGCCTCATCACTATAGCAGGCTGAGAGGGGGCGTGCATAAGGGAGGGGGAGAGCAGGCATGATGAGCACAGCCCTCTAGTACGAGAGCCCGAGGGAGACGCCCTCAAGTACGCAGGAATGTAAGTTTACAAAGTGTATATTTCGGTTTGCATTTATCAATATTCTTAGCAAAAACATAGCTGGAACGGTGTAGGTAGGGTGCAGGGACATGTATTAACTGCTTATAGTCGTCATCTGAGGTGGTTGGTTCCCTTTAATGTGAGTCTTCTCACATATTGGTGCACATCAATAAACAGTTCAAAATTATCAGGTTTGGTGGTAGGCAGGGCCGGCTCCAGGTTTTTGTGGGCCCCGGGCGAAAGAGTCTGAGTGGGCCCCCTTAAACACATACTGGCTATATAATATAAAGGTGGCGGACTGTATTTTATATCTATATGTATAACCCCTTAAATATAATCCCTCTCGTGCGTTCTGTCCCCTCTCCATGCATGTCACCCCCTGTATGCTGTCTCCTTACCTGTATGCTGTCTCACCCCCCCTGTACGCTGTCTCCTTCCCTGTACAATGTCTCCCCCTGTACGTTGTCTCCTTACCTGTATGCCGTCTCCCCCCCTGTACAATGTCTCACCCCCCCTGTATGCCATCTCCCCCCCTGTACAATGTCTCACCCCCCCTGTATGCCGTCTCCCCCCTCTGTACACTGTCTCACCTCCTGTACGCCGTCTCCCCCCTCTGTACGCTGTCTCTCCCCTCTGTACGCTGTCGCCCCCCTCTGTACGCTGTCTCACCTCCTGTACGCCGTCTCCCCCCTCTGTACGCTGTCTCACCTCCTGTACGCCGTCTCCCCCCTCTGTACGCCGTCTCACCCCTCTGTACGCTGTCTCACCCCTCTGTACACTGTCTCACCCCTCTGTACACTGTCTCACCCCTCTGTACACTGTCTCACCTCCTGTACGCCGTCTCCCCCCTCTGTACGCCGTCTCCCCCCTCTGTACGCCGTCTCCCCCCTCTGTACGCCGTCTCCCCCCTCTGTACGCCGTCTCCCCCCTCTGTACGCCGTCTCACCCCTCTGTACGCCGTCTCACCCCTCTGTACGCCGTCTCACCCCTATGTACGCTGTCTCACCCCTCTGTACGCTGTCTCTCCCCTCTGTACGCTGTCTCTCCCCTCTGTACGCTGTCTCACCCCTCTGTACGCTGTCTCACCCCTCTGTACGCTGTCTCTCCCCTCTGTACGCTGTCTCACCCCTCTGTACGCTGTCTCACCCCTCTGTACGCTGTCTCACCCCTCTGTACTCTGTCTCACCCCTCTGTACGCTGTCTCTCCCCTCTGTACGCTGTCTCACCCCTCTGTACGCTGTCTCACCCCTCTGTACGCTGTCTCACCCCTCTGTACGCTGTCTCACCCCTCTGTACGCTGTCTCACCCCTCTGTACGCTGTCTCACCCCTCTGTACGCTGTCTCACCCCTCTGTACGCTGTCTCACCCCTCTGTACGCTGTCTCACCCCTCTGTACGCTGTCTCACCCCTCTGTACGCTGTCTCACCCCTCTGTACGCTGTCTCACCCCTCTGTACGCTGTCTCACCCCTCTGTACGCTGTCTCACCCCTCTGTACGCTGTCTCACCCCTCTGTACGCTGTCTCACCCCTCTGTACGCTGTCTCTCCCCTCTGTACGCTGTCTCACCCCCCTGTACGTTGTTTCCCTTGGCCATCAACACCAACGGCCAAATCTCCCCGGCCATCACCAATACCCATAGATTGTTAACCATCATCACCACCTGAAGCCCCCCCCCCCGGCCAACACCACCACCTGCAGCACCCCCGCCATCACTTTCAACCCCTGCAGCCAGGTCACTCTCTGCCAACACCATCACTCGCAGCCCCGCACAGGACACATACGCTCCAGTTATGCCGGTACCTGGTGCGTTCAGCTGTGGCAGCCCCGACAGGCAGGAAGTGCACGGAGTGTCAGGGGCTGAACTCCTCCTGGTGGCCCCAGACCTGGGAGAGCAGAAGGAAGAACCAGAGTGTGTAACCCTGGTCTGATCCCTGCGGCCGCCATATCCAGACACGGCACTTCCGCTGCTGGGAGAGCGGCATCCCGTCACTATGGCAACCCGTCCGCCCTCCTGCTCATTAGGGCGGCGGGCCACATGACCAGGAGGAGGCAGGAAGGAGCAGAGAAGGGGAGGAGGGGTAGGAGCCGCTGCCTCCAGATTGGATGGGACTGTTGATGGGAGAGTGGTGTGGGCACGCCCCTTGGATACCCGACCGCGACCTTGGCAACATGACGCGGACTGTCATGGGACCTTGGAGAGAGTGAATGGAGGGGAAAATAAATATTGCAGAGTGACAGTATGATGTGTGTGGGCAGCGGAGGGCCCTTCTGTCAGGTCAGGGCCCCGGCACTTGCCCGGGTACGCCGGGTGCTGACGCCGGCCCTGGTGGTAGGACAATATAATAAGCCTTTATTTAATAATCTGGTTTCTTCTGTTGAAAGGGAATATTTAGAGAGGTTTATAATATTGTTTTCAGTTGTATTTGACTTTTTCTTTAATCTAGCAAATTGAATTTTACTTTTTTTCTTTTTCCCTTGTCCTCTGTTCCCTCTTTCTTTCTTTTTCCTATCAATGGGCTTAAAAATTTGGTCATGTCTGTTTGGGTTGTTTTTATTGCCGATAAAAAAGGTACCACCCCATTGTTCTGGTTTTTTTAATTGTCTAAGATGACTTTCTGGGTTATATTTTTGGTTCTCCTTTTATTTGGGTCCCCCAAATTCATTTTTGTTTTGCTATTTTCTTTTGTTTCTGAATGTGTGTCAGTCCTCTGTTTTTCAATTTGAGTGTCCCCATCCCCTTCCAACCTTATTAGATTGGGTTCAGTGAGGCTAATGAGTTCATTTGTGGCTTCTTTTTGAGTTTCTTTATTTTCATAAAGACGGATGGGTTCCAAGGGCTTCTCCCTATTAATTTTGTCAATCAACTCCTTTATTTTCATTAAATGTTCCTCATTGCTATCCTTTATTTCTTGTTCAGAAACTTGCTTTTTTATGTGATCTGTCATATTTGATTCATTTTGTTCAGTGTCCAGGTCATGAACTACTGAATTTGATTTATTTTGTTCAATGTCAATGTTATGAACTAGTGCCACTGTTATTTGATTTTTTCTTGACTGATTAGTGTTATTATTTATATTTTCCTGTATTTTAATGTATTCTTCCTCATTGAAAATTTCTTCCTCTGATATGCTGTACTCTTCTTCCTCGTCTAATGTAAATTCTTCCTCCTCTATACTCTCACTACCCAAAACTATAGTATGTGTTGACACATCTGTTGGTGTCTCAGTCTTTTTGAGGCTGGCTCCTGAGTCTGCAGGCTTTCCAAGAGGAACAGTCTGTATATTTTGGAGGTCTTTTCCTATATTAGATGTAGATATCCCATTTTGTGATTTTGTATCAGTTACATTCTTTTTTCCAGACCACCCATTGTAACTGGGTCGCCTGTCACTATTGACAAATTTCCTATCTTTATATTCTTTTTGTTCCGTAGATATTGCATTCTTCTTATATTCCTCTGGGGCAATTTTCCCTTGGGAATAATCATTCCTGTCTCTGTTAAGTTTTCTGGATTTTCGAATCACTGTATCATGTTCAATCTGAGTTAAATTTGTACTTATACTCAAGTATATCCTCTTATACTCATGTGATGTTGTAAATCTGTTTAGTTGGAGGTTTATTTTGTTCACTTCCTCAGTGGCTGCATCTGCTAATTTCGATCTCTTATCGCATAAAATACACAATAGAGTTCAGCAACAAAAACAAGGGAGGGCACCACCTATGAGGTAACTTAACTGCGTGTAGGCATAGAAGTGTAGGTCACACAGGCATCCAGGGTGCCAGCGAGATACAGTCCATCAAACAAGGTATAAGAAAAGAGCGGCACTCACCGGAGTTGCGACATGCGGAGTCCTTTATTTGGGTAGTTGTTACACGGTGCAGGGAGGGGGACCGGGTGACGACGGCACCGTTTCGGGCGTGCTGCCCTTCAACGGGTCACTAACTCCGGTGAGTGCCGCTCTTTTCTTATACCTTGTTTGATGGACACAATAGAGTTTGCATGCATTTCTGGAGTACAGAATCCCAACCTTTCGTGAACTCAAGATCATCCTGAAAGGGGGATTTTAAAGTCAATCTCAAGCCCCTTGGGCAGATCTTTTCATCTATATAAATTGCCATGAATCTGGAGTCTATGCTATATTGTATTTCCTTTTTCAATTTGTCCTCTAAGAATGTAAAAGTTCTTCATATTTTTAATTCCTCTCATTAAATGTCTCACTCGTCTCTGCAGTCTCAATCTGTACATTACTGTAAACTATGGTGCGCTGTATCAGTTTTTCATCTGGCAGCAAATCTGCCACACCAACAGATGTGTCAACACATACTATAGTTTTGGGTAGTGAGAGAGAATTTACATTAGACGAGGAAGAAGAGTACAGCATAATCAGAGGAAGAAATTTCAATGAGGAAGAATACATTAAATACAGGAAAATATAAATAATAACACTAATCAGTCAAGAAAAATCAAATAACAGTGGCACTAGTTCATAACATTGACATTGAACAAAATAAATCAATTCAGTAGTTCATGACTGGACACTGAACAAAATGAATCAAATATGACAGATCACATAAAAAGCAAGTTCTGAACAAGAAATAAAGGATAGCAATGAGGAACATTAATGAAAATAAAGGAATTGATTGACAAAATTAATAGGAAAGCCCTTGGAACCCATTCTCTTTATGAAAATAAAGAAACTCAAAAGAAGCCACAAGAACTCATTAGCCTCACTGAACCCAATCTAATAAGTTGAAGGGGATGGGACACTCAAATTGAAAAACAGAGGACTGACACACATTCAGAAACAAAAGAAAATAGCAAAACAAAAATGAATTTGGGGGACCCAATAAAGGAGAACAAAAATATAACCCAGAAAGTCATCTTAGACAATTCAAAAAACCAGAACAATGGGGTGGTACCTTTTTTATCGGCAATAAAAACAACCCAAACAGACATGACCAAATTTTTAAGCCCATTGATAGGAAAAGAAAGAAAGAGGGAACAGAGGACAAGGAAAAAGAAAAAAAGTAAAATTCAATTGCTAGATTAAAGAAAAGTCAAATACAACTGAAAACAATATTATAAACCTCTCTAAATATTCCCTTTCAACAGAAGAAACCAGATTATTAAATAAAGGCTTATTATATTGTCCTACCACCAAACCTGATAATTTTGAACTGTTTATTGATGTGCACCAATATGTGAGAAGACTCACATTAAAGAGACACTTTGCTATGAATCCTGAATTAAATACTGGGGGAGAGAACATGAGAACAAACATCCAGGTTTTGGGGAAACCTTTAAAAACTAAATCAACCTTTTATCCTGTAGAAAGTAAGGGCCATATCTTAGAGACCTTTCAGGACTTACTCATAAAAGATTTAAAAAAGGAAACCCTTTTAATGGACCATACAAAAAAGAGCAGACACAATCTGACTAAAAACGAACAGGAGGCTTTAGACAATTTGAGAACTAATAATGACATAGTAATTAGAGCAGCTGATAAGGGGGGTGGAATAGTAATTCAAGATAGAGATGACTACCTGAAAGAAGCCAAAAGACTCTTATCTGATCAGAAATATTACAAAGAGACTGAAACCAACCCTTACCCTGGACTAATAAAAATTTATCATGCCAAAATAAATAAAGCATATGACAATCAAATTATTACAGAAGGGGAGAAAAAATTCCTCACAAATTGGCAGCCAACTACACCATTTTTATACCATCTCCCGAAGGTGCACAAATCTCTGATTGATCCCCCAGGGAGACCAATAATTTCTGGAATTGGTTCCCTCACGAGTAATTGGGCTGAATATATTGATAGAAAATTACAGAAATATGACATAACATTACCTAGTTACACAAAAGATTCTTCAGATGTAATAAGAACCCTACAGAATATAATTTGGAAAGAATCCCTCACATTTACAACTCTGGACGTCTCTTCATTATATACAAACATAGACCACGCAACAGGGCTCCTATGTACTGAATTATTTTTAAAAAATGATGAGGAACTCAGAAATGATGAAATTGACTTTATTCTAGAGGGGTTAAACTTCATTCTGAACAATAATTATTTTACACATGAAGATAAAATCTTCCATCAAATACATGGGACGGCCATTGGATCAAAGGTAGCGTGTTCATACGCAAATTTATACATGGGTCTGTTTGAAAAAATACATATACATGAAAGTGCACAAAATAAGGGTCTAGTTCTGTATAAACGCTTCATTGACGACCTGCTGATCATTTGGGATAATGAAAAAGGAAATCTAAATGAATTCATAAATGGCATCAAGAAAAACAATTGGGGACTAAATTTTGAGCAAACAGTGAATGATATGACTATTAATTTCCTAGACCTTACTATATTTGTGGCTGATAATAGGATAAATACCAAAACCTTTTTCAAAGAGACTGATAGAAACTCATATATAAATGATAGAAGTGCACATTTCAATAAATGGCTACAAAACATACCAGCCAACCAATACAAGCGCATTAAGAAAAATTGTAACAGGGAAAAAGATTTTGAAGAACAAGCTGAGATCCTAACTAAGAGATTTTTGGGGAGAAAATACCCCAAAAACCTAGTAGAAATTGCCAGAGATCAGAGTAAACTCATAACACAAGAGGAACTCTTATTTAAGAAAAGAAAACATAGAGAAAATGGTGAACAAAACTTCAACTTCATCACAAGATTCAATAACTGTCACAGGACTATAAGAGAGACCCTTGAGAAACATTGGCATCTACTAAAAGCAGATCCCATATTGGGGAGAATGATTCCTAACAGACCAGGGATAACATATAGACGTGCCCCAAACATCAAAAGTATTATTGCACCCAGCAGGCTCAAGAAAGCAAAGAGGGAAAGACCTGGGAGTGGGACACAAGCAAGAACCAGTAAATGTGGAAAGAGAAGGTGCCTAAGTTGTAAAATCATACAAAACACAGAAGAATTCATATCTACAAACTCTGGAACAATATACCCCATAAAACAAGACATGAACTGTAGCACAGACTATGTAATTTACCTTATAGAGTGTCCCTGTAGGTTCCAATACGTGGGAAGGACCATACAACCATTACATGAAAGGGTTAATAAACACAGATCTAATGTAAAGAAAGGTTATAAGTTCCATGGCTTGTCGGCTCATTTTGCAAAAGAACATAATAAGGACCCATCTTTGCTCAAACTAACCCCAATTGAGCATATTCAACCTGATATACCGAACAGATTTGAAGTACTAAAAAGAAAAGAAAAATTTTGGATGTTTCAGCTCAATACATTGAAACCAAAAGGACTCAATATTGCCTCAGAACTGATATAAAGAAATCAGTGGGAACCACCAATCCAGTGCTTCTATTTATAGACTATGAGATTGAATATTACTTTTGGATATACTAAGTATTGGTTTTATACACCTCACTGTTAATCATTGAATAACACAAGTGTTTCAGAGTTTCCACTAACACTGCTGTGCACTCATAACATTTTCATACCGAATCTGATTATGTTTATAAAACAATTGTATCTTTGGGAGGGACACTAAAAAAGATGCCTTTCTAAAATAATTTATTTCAGCTCCTTGGTCAGGTTCTTTTTGTTTCATACTACCTGGTCTAATAGAGAATCACTAGAACACTGCCCATCGGTGGCGAACAATTATACCACATCAAACACGATCTCATTCACTTGCGTAGCACTAGTGACATCTAGTGGCGGACAATTATATTACACTTAGCACAGTTACATTGACACGCATAGCACTAGCGACACAAGTGGTAGAAATTTGCACTGCGGCTCCTATACCCACCCTAACAACACTGCCATCTAGTGACTTTTTTTTACAAATGACATGATGTAAAATAAAAAATCATATGATATAAAATATATGAATTTATCCTAGATAGACACTTAGACACAAATTGTTTATATTAAATTAATCATGAAACTATTTCACACAACGATATAAAAAGATCTTTTACTTTATTTTTATAACAGGTTTTATTATACGGGTGTTTTTCCCTTATCCATAACTCATAATTCCTAATTTAACATTCAACTCTAGTTCACCCACATTTATATGTATATCATTCAAAATAAATATAAATAACTCCACGCAAGAACAATAAAGAGTTTTTATGCTTTTATTATACTGGAGTTCCCTGTCCGAAATTCATAATTTATGATTTTTAATTTCACATCCAGTCCCTGTTTTTACCCTCATTTTTATATATATATTCTTGCCAATATTTATTACTACCTGGATATAAAAACTAAATACATATTAGAACTCTTTCTTTCCTTGTATCCAATCAATAGATGAGTGATATATCTGAGTAAAAAGTAAGAACCAATAAGTGATATAGTCCTATTGATAAAGACATGAGAGCCCCAAGCTGACCACACAGGTTCAATTACTGCCTAGGGTGCCAACAACATATTTATTTGTTGAAATGCTGTTTTTATTCGTATTTTACTCGTTTTTTAAGACTGATACTATTATCTTAACTTTTTTTGTTAGTTAGTTATTGTGATTGTTTTTAAGATGTTTTATGTATGTGAAACTCTTATATGGGTTTTTGCGCCAAAATGAAATGGTACACTCCCAAGAGTGACGTTTTTTTCGTCATTAACAGGGTTAACACCCACTACCACTCCCCTTTTTCTCACACACCCCTTTGTATATGATATATAAAGGTGGTTAGATATGGTGTTTTGTAATACCCTGAGGACGGTGCCAGGATTGGGCGCCGAAACGCGTCGGTTTTTGAAGAATAAAGGAACTTTTTACTTGGAACACTGTTTCCCGTGTGACTCCTTGGATGACCGGGCAGCGCGGACTGTAGCACACCTGTGGACCCTAAAGCTCTTGAAGTACCCATTTTGCTGTCATGGCATCAAAGCGTCGCATCTCCAAAGCGGCTGTGGATGTGATGGAAGACAGCGGCAGCGACATAGAGCCCTTTGCGGACGTGAGCGACAGCGACTCGTGGCAGGAATCGTCTGACAGCGAAGATGGTGCACCTGACCTCAGTGATGTCCGCACTTGGTGCCCTATTGACTGCGCCATGGATGAGGTACCGCCGCCAAGATTCCCCTTTACCGGATCACCAGGGATGAAGGTGGAAGTTGACCCCAGTGACCCCTTGGCGTACTTCAAATTATTTTTGACGGATGACGTCATTGCCAAAATTGTCGCCGAGACAAATCGGTACCAGCTGCGCACACCCGGTTTTCCTGTAACAGGAAATGGGAACCGGTGACCAAAGAGGACATTTGGCAGTTCCTGGGGCTAATTCTTCATCAGGGGGTGGTGGGGAAACCCCTGCAGAAATGGTATTGGACTACCAATAAATAGCTGGCAACCCCATTTTTTGGCACTGTCATGTCGGAGTACCGCTTTTCCCTGATTATGAGATATTTACACTTTATCAACAATGAGGATTTTGACGCAGCCTCACATCCGGCGCCAAAACTCAAAGATTTGGGAGGTGTACCAGCTGATCCTCCGAAATTTCCAGCAGGCCTATGTGCCAGACAGAGACCTCAGTGTGGATGAAAGTCTGATGGGACGCCTCAGCTGGATCCAGTATATTGCGTCCAAGAGAGCCCGGTTTGGCGTAAAATCGTACATGCTTTGTGAGTCGGCCACTGGCTATATCTGGAATTCGGTGATCTACACCGGTAAAGGCACACAATTCGACCCCAGGTACAGCCGCTATGGGATGGCAACATCATCAGTCCTCACCCTGCTTCAGCCGTTGCTGAATCAGGGGTATTGTGTCACAACGGACAATTTCTACACCTCACCGGAGCTGTACGAGTGCTTGCTCAAGCACAAGACGGATGGCTATGGAACTGTTAGGGCCAACCGACGTGACCTGCCATCCATGTTTTCCAAACAAAAACTGAAAACCGGAGACATGGTTGCCTGGCAGAAAGGCAAGATGATGGCGATGCGCTGGTGGGACAAAGAAGAAGTGTGCCTGATGAGTACAGTACATAACACCTCCACTGCCATGGTCCACAGAAGAGGTGGGAAAGACATCATGAAGTCACGACTGGTCATCGACTATAACAACACCATGGGAGGAGTCGACAGAGCTGACCAGGCGATGACATTCTATCCGGCGATGCGGAAGCAGCAAAAAAAATATATTATAAAAAAATATTCCGGCATCTCCTGGAGCAATGCCTGTGGAACGCATACGTACTGCACAAAAAAAGCAGTGACAGGCCTCTTGTGCATTCAGACTTTGTGTGGAAGGTGGCGCAACTGATTTTTGAATCCAACCCAACGCCATCCGTGTCTGGGAACAGATCCGGGCGTCGTGCTAGTGACGTTGCTAACCCAGAACGCCTAACTGGTCGCCACTTTGTGGACTACATTCCACCAACGGCTAAAAAGGCAGCACCTACGAGGATGTGCGTGGTGTGCTGCTCAAAGCGCGACGGCAAGGGCAAGAAAATCCGCAAGGAAACCCGGTTCCATTGTCCAGACTGTGACGTGGGTCTGTGTGCGGTCCCATGCTTCAAGATTTATCACACACAGGATGTGTACTGATTTTTTGTTATTTGACAGGTGTCATTATGTATTTATTTTATTACATTTGATTATTTATTATTCAATAAGAGTATTGATTATTGAATAAAATTATTTTATTTAATTATAATTCATGATTTAATGTTTCAAACTTTATCACATCTGAGAGGTCTACTAGAGTCTTCTTTGATCATGTAATTACTAAGAATTGCAGGCCTACTGTACATAACACAAAATTTCCATGCAAAAAATGGTACCGCTTTTAGCATAAAATTCCAGACAAAATCATACCGCCAGGGAGGTTAAAGATGATTTCAGGGAATTAGGCTGCAAGCTTAAGGCAAGGACCTCCAAGGCTGTATTCTCTGAAATACTGCCTGTACCACGTGCAACACCAGATAGGCAACGGGAGATAACTAAGTGGCTCAGGAATTGGTGTAGGAATTAGGGGTTTGGGTTCCTGGAGAACTGGGCCGACTTCTCTATTGGCTACAGGTTCTATGCTAGGGACGGGCTGCACCTCAATGTGGAGGGGGCAGCTGTGCTGGGGAAGAAAATGGCTAGAAGGTTGGAGGAGTGTTTAAACTAGGGATTGGGGGGAGGGTATTCATTGTACAGGAGGGGAAGATAGTGTAAATAGTAACCTGGGCACAAGTAATAAAACTGGGGGTGGCATGGGGGGTGGGGTTACAACAGTCAATATAGTAGGAAGAAATAGAGGTAAAGAGAGATGCATAAAGTGCATGTACACTAATGCCAGAAGCCTCACCAACAAAATGGATGAATTAGAATTGATTTTGTTGGAAAATAATTATGACATGGTGGAGATATCGGAGACATGGCTGGACGAGAGCCATGACTGGGCTGTTAATTTACAGGACTATAGTCTGTTCAGAAATGACCGTACAAATAAGCGAGAAGGACGTGTATGTTTAAATGTAAAATCATCCTTAAAACCCATCCTGCGTGATAATATAGGTGAATCTAATGGAAATGTAGAGTCTCTGTGGGTGGAGATAAGGGGAGGGGGAAAAAATGATAACCTACTGATAGGGGTTTGTTCTAAGTCCCCAACAATAATGGAAGTGGAGGAGAATATCCTCATAAATCAAATAGCTAAAGCAGCGACTCAGGGAGAAGTCATTATTATGGGGGACTTCAACTACCCTGAAATACATTGGGGAACAGAAACCTGCAGTTCTAGCAAAGGTAATAGGTTTTTGACAATTATGAGAGACAATTACCTTTCACAACTGGTTCAGGACCCAACAAGAAGGGGGGCACTGCTGGAACTAATATTAACTAACAGGCAAGACAGCATATCAAATATGCGGATTGGAGGTCACTTGGGTAATAGTGATCACAAAATAAGCTTTCAAATATCCTTTAATAAGATATGTAGTAGCGGGGCTACAAGGAGACTAAACTTCAGGAAGGCAAATTTCCAACGGTTGAGAGATGATCTTAGCGCAATAAACTGGGACGATGTCCTGAGACCTAAAAGTACACAAGGCAAATGGGAGACGTTTATTAGCATCCTGAATAGGGCCTGTGCACAATATATACCCTATGGGAATAAGCATGCTAGAAATAGGAGGAAACCACTATGGCTAAATAAGGCTGTAAGGGGTGCAATAAGTGACAAAAAGAAAGCATTTAGGGAATTAAAGCAAGTAGGTAGTGATGATGCATTAAATAAATACAGAAAATTAAATAACATTTGTAAAAAGCAAATCAAGGCAGCAAAGATTGAGACAGAGAGACTCATTGCCAGAGAAAGTAAAAATAATCCCAAAATATTTAACAACATAAATAGCAAGACACTAAAAAATGATTCTGTTGGCCCCTTTAAAAATAGTCTGTGTGAAATGGTGGATGAGGATGAGGAAAAAGCCAATATGCTAAATGACTTTTTTTCAACAGTATTTACACAAGAAAATCCAATGACAGACAAAATGATCAGTAATAACAAAAATTCTTAATAAAATATCACCTGCTTAACCCAGCAGGGAGTACGGCATAGTCTAAAAATCACTAAAATTGACAAATCCCCGGGCCCGGATGGGATACACCCCAGAGTGCTGCAGGAATTAAGTACTGTCATAGACCATTATTTTTAATATTTAAAGATTTCATAATAATAGGGTCTGTACCACAGGGCTAGCGTATAGCAAATGTGTGCCAATATTGAAAAGAGGACAAAAACTGAATTTTGAAATTATAGGGCCAGTAAGCTTAACCTCTACTGTGGATAAAATCCTAGAGGGTTTTCTAAGAGATGCTATACTAGAGTATCTGAAGAAAAATAACCTCATGACCCAATATCAACATGGTTTTACGAGGGACCGTTCCTGTCAAACTATTCTGATAAACTTCTATGAAGAAGTAAGTTCTGGACTGGACCAAAGAACTGCAGTGGATGTGGTGGATATGGACTTTTCAAAAGCTTTTGATACGGTGCCACACAAAAGGTTGATACATAAAATGAGAGCAATGGGGATAGGGGAAAATATGTGTAAGTGTGTTAAGAACTGGCTTAGTGATAGGAAACAAAGGGTGGTCATTAATGCAACACACTCAGAATGGGTCACAGTTAACAGTGGGGTACCACAGGGGTCAATTTTGGGCCTACTTCTTTTTAATATATTTATTAATGACTTTGTAGGGGGCATACAGAGTAGAATCTCAATATTTGCAGAAGACACTAAACTCTGCAGGGTAATCAATACAGAGGAGGAGAGTTTTATATTACAGGAGGATTTATGTAAACTAGAAGCTTGGGCTGATAAATGGCAAATGAGCTTTAATGGGGATAAATGTAAGGTTATGCACTTGGGCAGAGGAAACAAAAGGTATAATTATGTGCTTAATTGTAAAACACTGGGCAAAACTATCACTGAAAAAGACCTGGGTGTATGGTTAGATGACAAACTCACATTTAGTGGCCAGTGTCAGACAGCTGCTGCAAAGGGAAATAAAATAATGGGATGCATTAAAAGAGGCATAGATGCTCATGAGAAGAACATAACTTTACGTCTATACAAGTCGCTAGTGCGACCTGTTTTACCACGTCAGAGTGACAGGGCGGATACGCCCTTACTTACGTAGCGCTCACTAATATAAGAATTAGGCACACTGAATATAGTTTTATGGTAAAACAATAATGTAACAATTTATTAAGATTACATCAGGATAATGCTCAAATATGGAATGGCAGATATCATATTACCCTGTTCCTATAAATTCAGTTCAGGTAAATCATACAATTAAGGTGCATCATAGTATATGGAGAAATATGCATCAATACATACCAAGTATTGTAACATCACTTCTCCACCGGAGGGACCACAGTGTCAGCGAGAAAAAAATACTCTGGTCTTGACATCACAGAAACCGTGCGTCCACGATACCTTCTGGAATGATCCCAACCTCGCTGAATTGGGCCCCCTTTTTTATACACAGGTCCCACATCCTCCCCTAACACATCTTGTGCAATTCTATCCAGGGGCAGTGAAGTGCATCCCAAGTTTTGGCTGCCCTGCCAAAGGGCAATACTACAAAAGACCCACTTCCTTATAATGGGCACAATATTCAAAGAGGCCCTCATGCACGCCTCTATCAAGGGGCATCAGAGTGCCACACTATTTTTGGCTTCCCTGCCTAGGGCAATACTACAAAAGACCCACTTCCTTATAATGGGCACAATATTCAAAGAGGCCCGCATGCACACATCTATCCAGGGGCATTGAAGTGCCTCCCAAGTTTTGGCTTCCCTGCCTAGGGCAATACTACTAAAGACCCACTTATTTTATAATGGGCACAATATTAAAAAAAGGCCCTCATGCACGCCTCTATCCAGGGGCAACCGAGTGCCAAACTATTTTTGGCTTCCCTACCTAAGGTAATACTACAAAAGACCCACTTCCGTATAATGGGCACAATATTAAGGAAGCCCTCATGCACGCCTCTATCCAGGTGCATTGAATTGCCTCCCAAGTTTTGGCTGTCCTGCCTAGGCAAATACTACAAAAGACCCACTTCCGTATAATGGGAACAATATTAAAAGAGGCCCTCATGCACGCCTCTATCCAGGGGCATCAGAGTGTCACACTACTTTTGGTTTCCCTGCCTAGGGCAATACTACAAAAGACCCACTTCCTTATAATGGGCACAATATTAAAAGAGGCCCTCATGCACTCCTCTATCCAGGGGCAAGAGAGTGCCACACTATTTTTGGCTTCCCTGCCTAGGGCAATACTACAAATGACCCACTTCCTTATAATAGGCACAATATTAAAAGAGGACCTCTTGCACGCCTCTGTCCAGGGGTATTAAAGTGCCTCCCAAATTTTGGCTTCCCTGCCTAGGGCAATACTACAAAAGACCCACTTACTTATAATGGGCACAATATTCAAAGAGGCCCTCATGCACGCCTCTATCCAGGGGCATTAGAGTGCCACACTATTTTTGGCTTCCCTGCCTAGGGCACTACTACAAAAGACCCACTTCCTTATAATGGGCACAATGTTCAAAGAGGCCCTCATGCACACCTCTATCCAGGGGCATTGAAGTGCCTCCCAAGTTTTGGCTGCCCTGCCAAGAGAAATACTACAAAAGACCCACTTCCTTATAGTTGGCACATTATTAAAAGAATCCCTCATGCACGCCTCTATCCAGGGGCATTAGAGTGCCACACTATTTTTGGCTTCCCTGCCTAGGGCAATAATACGAAAGACCCACTTAATTATAATGGGCACAATTTTCAAAGAGGCCCTTATGCATGCCTCTATCAAAAGGCATTAAAGGGGCTCCAAGTTTTGGCTGCCCTGCCTAGGGAAATACCACAAAAGACCCACTTCCTTATAATGGGCACAATATTCAAAGAGGCACTTATGCACGCCTTTATCGAGGGGCATTGAAGTGCCTCCCATGTTTTGGCTGCACTGCCTAGGGCAATACTTCAAAAACCCACTTCCTTTAATGGGCACAATATTCAAAGAGGTCCTAATGCAAGTCTCTATCTAGGGTCATTGAAGTGCCTTCCAAGTTTTGGATTCCCTGCATAGGGCAATACTACAAAAGACCCACTTCCTTATAATGGGCACAATATTCAAAGAGGCCCTTATGCACGCCTTTATCGAGGGGCATTGAAGTGCCTCCCATGTTTTGGCTGCACTGCCTAGGGCAATACTTCAAAAACCAACTTCCTTTAATGGGCACAATATTCAAAGAGGTCCTAATGCAAGTCTCTATCTAGGGTCATTGAAGTGCCTTCCAAGTTTTGGATTCCCTGCATAGGGCAATACTACAAAAGACCCACTTCCTTATAATGGGCACAATATTAAAAGAAGCCCTCATGCACGCCTCTATCCAGGGGCATTAGAGTGCCACACTATTTTTGGCTTCCCTGCCTAGGGCAATACTACAAAAGATCCACTTCCTTATAATGGGCACAATATTAAAGAGGCCCTCATGCACGCTTCTATCAAGGTGCATTGAAGTGCCTCCCAAGTTCTGGCTGCCCTGCCTAGGGCAATACTACAAAAGACGCACTTCCTTATAATGGGCACAATATTCAAAGAGGCCCCCATGCATACCTCTATCCAGGGGCATTGAAGTGCCTCCCAAGTTTTGGCTGCCCTGCCTAACACAATACTACAAAAGACCCCCTTCCTTATATTGGGTACAATATTAAAAGAGGCCCTCATGCACACCTGTATCCAGGGGCATTGAAGTGCCACACTATTTTTGGCTTCCCTGCGTAGGGCAATACTGCAAAAGACCCACCTAATTATAATGGGCACAATATTAAAAGAGGCCCTCATGCACGCCTCTATCCAGGGGCATCAGAGTGCCACACTATTTTTGGCTTCTCTACCTAGGGCAATACTACAAAAGACACACTTCCTTATAATGGGCACAATATTCAAACAGGCCATCATGCATGCCTCTATCCAGGGGCATTGAAGAGCTTCCCAAGTTTTGGCTGCCCTGCCTGGGGCAATACTAGAAACGACCCACTTCCTTTTAATGGGCACAATATTCAAAGATGACCTCATGCACGTCTCTATCAAGGGGCATCAGAGTGCCACACTATTTTTGGTTTCCCTGCCTAGGGCAATACTACTAAAGACCTAATTTTTTATAATGGTCACAATATTAAAAAAGGCCCTCATGCACGCCTCTATCCAGGGGTAAGAGAGTTCCACACTATTTTTGGCTTCCCTGCCTAGGGCAATAGTACAAAAGACCCACTTCCTTATAGTAGGCACAATATTAAAAGAGGCCCTTATGCACGCCTCTATCCAAGGGCATCAGAGTGCCACACTATTTTTGGCTTCTCTACCTAGGGCAATACTACAAAAGACCCACTTCCTTATAATGGGCATAATATTAAGAGGCCCTCATGCACGCCTCTATCCAGGGGCATTAAAGTGCCTCCCATGTTTTAGCTGCCGTGCTTAGGGCAATACTACAAATGACCCACTTACTTATAATAGGCACAATATTAAAAGAGGCCCTCATGCGTGCCTCTATCCAGGGGCATAAGAGTGCCACACTCTTTTAAGCTTCCCTGCGTAGGGGAATACTGCAAAAGACACACTTCCTTATAATGGGCACAATATTCAAAGAGGCCCTCATGCATGCCTCTATCCAGGGGCATTGAAGAGCTTCCCAAGTTTTGGCTGCCCTACCTGGGGCAATACTAGAAAAGTCCCTCTTCCTTATAATGGGCACAATATTCAAAGAGGCCCTCATGCATGCCTCTATCCAGGGGCATTGAAGTGCCTCCCAAGTTTTGGCTTCCCTCCCTAGGGCAATACTACAAAAGACCCACTTCCTTATAATGGGCATAATATTAAGAGGCCCTCATGCACGCCTCTATCCACGGGCATCAGAGTGCCTCCCAAGTTTTCGCTGCCCTGCCAAACGCAATACTACAAAAGACCCACTTCCTTATATTGGGCACAATATTAAAAGAGGCCCTCGTGCATGCCTCTATCCAGGGGCATCAGAGTGCCACACTATTTTTCGCTTCCCTGCGTAGGGCAATACTACAATAGACCCACTTAATTATAATGGGCACAATATTCAAAGGGACCCTCATGCATGCCTCTATCAAGGGGCATTGAAGTCCCCCCTAGTTTTTGCTGCCCTGCCTAATGTAATACTATAAAAGACCCACTTCATTATAATGGGCACAATATTAAAAGGCCCTCATGCACGCCTCTATACAGGGGCATTGAAGTGCCTCCCAAGTTTTGGCTGCCCTACCTAGGGCAATACTACAAAGGACCCACTTCCTTATAATGGGCACAATATTCAAAGATTCCCTCATGCACATCTCTATCCTGGGGCATTGAAGTGTCTCCCAAATTTTGGCTGCCCTGCCTAGGGCAATAATACAAAATACCGTATATACTCGTGTATAAGCCGAGTTTTTCAGCCCAAAAATTGGGTTGAAAAGTCCCCCCCTCGGCTTATACACGGGTCAATACGGTAACTCAGGCGGGGGGAGGCTGCTGTATGAGCGGCCCCGTCCGTGGGGCCGCTCATTATATATGCACTGCTTCCCCCTTTTAATCAGCGGCAGGGGGAAGCAGTGCATATATGCCCCCAAATGCTGGCACTCGTCCCCCTCCGTTATAAGCCCCGCCCCCCGGCTGCTTAAAATACCATCCCTGTATGCTCCGTCCTCGGCAGCATCCGGGGTCATTTGACTGGCCGGTCGCATGACGTCATCGCTACTGGCCGGGGACCCTGGATGCAGCAGAGGACAGGAGCGTGGAGGACCGGCGCAGAGCAGAAGACCAGGGATGGTAACTTAAGCAGCCGGGGGGGGGGATGCTTATAACGGAGGGGGACGAGTGCCAGCATTTGGGGGCATATATAACTCACTGCTGGGGCCTCTATATACCTGTGGGGCTGCTGTATACACCTCTGGGGCTGTTGTATACCTCTGGGGCTGCTGTATACCTCTGGGGCTGCTGTATACACCTCTGGGGCTGCTGTATACACCTCTGGGGCTGCTATATACACCTCTGGGGCTGCTGTATACACCTCTGGGGCTGCTGAATACACCTCTGGGGCTGCTATATACCTCTGGGGCTGCTATATACCTCTGGGGCTGCTGTATACCTCTGGGGCTGCTGTGTACACCTCTGGGGCTGCTGTGTACACCTCTGGGGTGTTACATCTGGCTGTGATACACCTCTGGGGCTGCTGTATACACCTCTGGGGCCGCTGTATACACCTCTGGGGCCGCTGTATACCTCTGGGGCCGCTGTATACCTCTGGGGCTGCTGTATACACCTCTGGGGCTGCTGTATACACCTCTGGGGCTGCTGAATACACCTCTGGGGCTGCTATATACCTCTGGGGCTGCTATATACCTCTGGGGCTGCTGTGTACACCTCTGGGGCTGCTGTATACCACTGGGGCTGCTGTATACACCTCTGGGGCTGCTGTATACCTCTAGGGGTGCTGTATACACCTCTGGGGCTGCTGTATACACCTCTGGGGCTGCTGTATACACCTCTGGGGCTGCTGTATACACCACTGGGGCTGCTGTATACACCTCTGGGGAGGCTGCTGTATATACCACTGGGGAGGCTGCTGTATACACTTCTGGGGAGGCTGCTGTATATACCACTGGGGAGGCTGCTGTATATACCACTGGGGAGGCTGCTGTATATACCACTGGGGAGGCTGCTGTATATACCACTGGGGAGGCTGCTGTATATACCACTGGGGAGGCTGCTGTATACTACCACTGGGGCTGCTGTATATACCTCTGGGGCTGCTGTATACTACCACTGGGGCTGCTGCTGTATACTACCACTGGGGAGGCTGCTGTATACCACACTGCTGGGTGCTGTATACTTGTGCTGGAGTCCACCCTCGGCTTATACACGAGTCAATAGGTTTTCCCAGGTTTTGGGGGCAAAAGTAGGGGGGTCGGCTTATACACGGGTCGGCTTATGCACGAGTATATACGGTACCCACTTCCTTATAATGGGCACAATATTCAAAGAGGCCCTCATGCACCCCTGTATTCAGGGGCATTGAAGTGCCTCCATAGTTTTGGCTTCCCTGCCTAGGGCAATACTACGAAAGACACACTTCCTTATAATAGGCACAATATTAAAAGAGGCCGTCATGCACGCCTCTATCCAGGGGCATCAGAGTGCCACACTATTTTTGGCTTCTCTGCCTAGGGCAATACTACAAAAGACACACTTCCTTATAATGGGCATAATATTAAGAGGATCTCATGCACGTCTCTATCCAGGGGCATCAGAGTGCCACACTATTTTTGGCTTCTCTGCCTAGGGCAATACTACAAAAGACACACTTCCTTATAATGGGCATAATATTAAGAGGATCTCATGCACGTCTGTATCCAGGGGCATTGAAGTGTCTCCCAAGTTTTGGCTGCCCTGCCTAGGGCAATACTTCAAAAGACCCAGTTCCTTATAATGGGCACAATATTATAAGAGGACCTCATGCACGCCTCTATCTAGGGGCATCAGAGTGCCACACTATTTTTTGGCTTCCCTGCGTAGGGCAATACTACAAAAGGTCCACTTAATTATAATGGGCACAATATTCAAATAGGCCCTCATGCATGCCTCTATCCAGGGGCATTGAAATGCCTCCCTAGTTTTGGCTTCCCTGCCTAGGGCAATACTACAAAAGACCCACTTTTTTATAGTGGGCACAATATTAAAAAAGGCCCTCATGCACGCCTCTATCCAGGGCATCAGAGAGCCACACTATATTTGGCTTCCCTGCCTAGAGCAATACTACAAAAGAACTACTTCCTTATAGTGGGCACATTAGTAAAAGAGAATCTCATGCACACCTTTATCCAGGGCATTTAAGTGCCTCCCAAGTTTTGGCCTCCCTGCCTAGGGCAATACTTTAAAAGACCCACCTAATTATAATGGGCACAATATTCAAAAGGGCCCTCATGCATGCCTCTATCAAGGGGCATTGAAGTGCCTCCCAAGTTTTCGCTGCCCTGCCTAACGCAATACTAGAAAATACCCACTTCCTTGTATTGGGCAAAATATTAAAAAGGCCCTCATGCACTCCTCTATCCAGGGGCATATGAGTGCCACACTATTTTTGGCTTCCCTGCATAGTGCAATACAACAAACGACCCACCTAATTATAATGGGCACAATATTCAAAGGGGCCCTCATGCACGCCTCTATCCAGGGGCATTGAAGTGCCTCCCAAGTTTTGTCTTCCCTCCCTAGGGCAATACTACAAATGACCCACTTCCGTATAATGGGCACAATATTAAAGAGACCCTCATGCACGCCTCTATCCTGGGTCATTGAAGTGCCTCCCAAGTTTTGGCTGCCTTGCGTAGGGCAAAACTACAAAAGACCCACTTCCTTATAATAGGCACAATATTAAAAGAGGCCCTCATGCACGCCTCTATCCAGGGGCATCAGAGTGCCACACTATTTTTGGCTTCTCTGCCTAGGGCAATACTACAAAAGACACACTTCCTTATAATGGGCATAATATTAAGAGGATCTCATGCACGTCTCTATCCAGGGGCATCAGAGTGCCACACTATTTTTGGCTTCTCTGCCTAGGGCAATACTACAAAAGACACACTTCCTTATAATGGGCATAATATTAAGAGGATCTCATGCACGTCTGTATCCAGGGGCATTGAAGTGTCTCCCAAGTTTTGGCTGCCCTGCCTAGGGCAATACTTCAAAAGACCCAGTTCCTTATAATGGGCACAATATTATAAGAGGACCTCATGCACGCCTCTATCTAGGGGCATCAGAGTGCCACACTATTTTTGGCTTCCCTGCGTAGGGCAATACTACAAAAGGTCCACTTAATTATAATGGGCACAATATTCAAATAGGCCCTCATGCATGCCTCTATCCAGGGGCATTGAAATGCCTCCCTAGTTTTGGCTTCCCTGCCTAGGGCAATACTACAAAAGACCCACTTTTTTATAGTGGGCACAATATTAAAAAAGGCCCTCATGCACGCCTCTATCCAGGGGCATCAAGGAGCCACACTATATTTGGCTTCCCTGCCTAGAGCAATACTACAAAAGAACTACTTCCTTATAGTGGGCACATTAGTAAAAGAGAATCTCATGCGCACCTTTATCCAGGGGCATTGAAGTGCCTCCCAAGTTTTGGCCTCCCTGCCTAGGGCAATACTATAAAAGACCCACCTAATTATAATGGGCACAATATTCAAAAGGGCCCTCATGCATGCCTCTATCAAGGGGCATTGAAGTGCCTCCCAAGTTTTCGGTGCCCTGCCTAACGCAATACTAGAAAATACCCACTTCCTTGTATTGGGCAAAATATTAAAAAGGCCCTCATGCACTCCTCTATCCAGGGGCATATGAGTGCCACACTATTTTTTGGCTTCCCTGCATAGTGCAATACAACAAACGACCCACCTAATTATAATGGGCACAATATTCAAAGGGGCCCTCATGCACGCCTCTATCCAGGGGCATTGAAGTGCCTCCCAAGTTTTGTCTTCCCTCCCTAGGGCAATACTACAAATGACCCACTTCCGTATAATGGGCACAATATTAAAGAGACCCTCATGCACGCCTCTATCCTGGGTCATTGAAGTGCCTCCCAAGTTTTGGCTGCCTTGCGTAGGGCAAAACTACAAAAGACCCACTTCCTTATAATAGGCACAATATTAAAAAAGGCCCTCATGCACGCCTCTATCCAGGGGCATCAGAGTGCCACACTATTTTTGGCTTCCCTTCCTAGTGCAATACTACAAAAGACAAAATTCCTTATAATGGGCATAATATTAAGAGGATCTTATGCATGTCTCTATCCAGGGGCATTGAAGTGCCTCCCAAGTTTTGGCTGCCCTGCCTAGGGCAAAACTACAAAAGACCCACTTCCTTATAATGGGCACAATATTAAAAGAGGCCCTCATGCACGCCTCTATCCAGGGGCATCAGAGTGCCACACTATATTTGGCTTCCCTGCCTAGAGCAATAATACAAAAGAACCACTTAATTATAATGGGCACAATATTAAAAGAGGCCCTCATGCACGCCTCTATCCAGGGGCATCAGAGTGCCACACTATTTTTCGCTTCCCTGCGTAGGGCAATACTACAAAAGACCCACTTAATTATAATGGGCACAATATTCAAAAGGGGTCCTCAAGCATGCCTCTATCCAGGGGCATTGAAGTGCCTCCCTAGTTTTGGTTGCCCTGCCTAATGCAATACTACAAAAGACCTACTTCCTTATAATGGGTACAATATTAAAGAGACCCTCATGCACGCCTCTATCCAGGGGCATTGAAGAGCCTCCCAAGTTTTGGCTGCCCTACCTAGGGCAATACTACAAAAGACCCACTTACTTATAGTGGGCACAATATTAAAGGAGGCCCTCATGCATGCCTCTATCCAGGGCATTGAAGTGCCACTCACGTTTTGGCTTCCCTCCCTGGGGCAATACTACAAAAGACCTACTTCCTTATAATGGGTACAATATTAAAGAGACCCTCATGCACGCCTCTATCCAGGGGCATTGAAGTGCCTCCTAAGTTTTGGCTGCCCTGCCTAGGGAAATACTACAAAAGACCCACTTCCTTAAAATAGGCACAATATGAAAAGAGGCCCTCATGCACGCCTCTATCCAGGGGCATCAGAGTGCCACACTATTTTTGGCTTCTCTACCTAGGGCAATACTACAAAAGACAAAATTCCTTATAATGGGCATAATATTAAGAGGATCTTATGCATGTCTCTATCCAGGGGCATTGAAGTGCCTCCCAAGTTTTGGCTACCCTGCCTAGGGCAAAACTACAAAAGACCCACTTCCTTATAATGGGCACAATACTAAAAGAGGCCCTCATGCACGTCTCTATCCAGGGGCATCAGAGTGCCACACTATTTTTGGTTTCCCTTCCTAGTGCAATACTACAAAAGACAAAATTCCTTATAATGGGCATAATATTAAAAGGATCTTATGCATGTCTCTATCCAGGGGCATTGAAGTGCCTCCCAAGTTTTGGCTGCCCTGCCTAGGGCAAAACTACAAAAGACCCACTTCCTTATAATGGGCACAATATTAAAAGAGGCCCTCATGCACGCCTCTATCCAGGGGCATCAGAGTGCCACACTATTTTTCGCTTCCCTGCGTAGGGCAATACTACAAAAGACCCACTTAATTATAATGGGCACAATATTCAAAAGGGGTCCTCAAGCATGCCTCTATCCAGGGGCATTGAAGTGCCTCCCTAGTTTTGGTTGCCCTGCCTAATGCAATACTACAAAAGACCTACTTCCTTATAATGGGTACAATATTAAAAGAGGCCCTCATGCACGCCTCTATCCAGGGGCATTAAAGTACCTCCCAAGTTTTGGTTGCCCTGCCTAGTGCAATACTACAAAGACCCACTTCCTTATAATGGGCACAATATTTAAAGAGGCCCTCATGCATGCCTCTATCCAGGGGCATTGAAGTGCCTCCCTAGTTTTGGCTTCCTTGCCTAGGGCAAAACTACAAAAGACCCACTTCTTTATAAAGGGCACAATATTAAAAGAGGCCCTCATGCACGCCTCTAACCAGGGGCATCAGAGTGCCACACTATTTTTGGCTTCCCTGCCCAGGGCAATACTACAGAAGAACCACTTCCTTATAATAGGCACAATATTCAAAGATGCCCTCATATACGCTTGTATCCAGAGGCATTGAATTGCCTCCCAGGTTTTGGCTGGCCTGTCTTGGGCAATACTACAAAAGACCTACTTCGATATAATGGGCACAATATTTAAAGAGGCCCTCATTTTTGCCTCTATCCAGGGGCATTGAATTGCCTCGCAAGTTCTGGCTGCCTTGCCTAGGGCAATACTACAAAAGACCCACTTCCTTATAATTTGCATAATATTAAAAGAGGCCCTCATGCACGCCTCTATCTAGGAGCATCAGAGTTCCACACTATTTTTGGCTTCCTTGCCTAGGGCAATACTACGAAAGACCCACTTATAATGGGCACAATATTAAAAGAGGCACTCATGCACTCCTCTTTCCAGGGGCATCAGAGTGCCACATTATTTTTGGCTTACCTGCCTAGGGCAATACTACAAAAGACCCACTTCCTTATAATGCGCACAATAATAAAATAGGACCTCATGCACGCCTCTTTCCAGGGGCATTGAAGTCCCTCCCAAGTTTTGGCTGCCCTGCCTAGGGCAATACTTCAAAATACCCACTTCCTTTTAGTGGGCACAATATTCAAAGAGGCCCCATGCACGCCTCTAAAAAGGGGCATCAGAGTGCCAAACTATTTTTGGCTTCCCTGCCTAGGGCAATACTACAAAAGAACCACTTCCTTATAATGGGCACAATATTCAAATAGGCCCTCATGCACGCTTGTATCCAGGGGCATTGAAGTGCCTCCCATGTTTTGGCTGCCCTGTCTAGGGCAATACTACAAAAGAACGACTTCCATAAAATGGGCACAATATTCAAATAGGCCCTCATGCATGCCTCTATCCAGGGGAATTGAGTTGCCTCCCAAGTTATGGCTGCCCTGCCTAAGGCAATACTACAAAAGAACCACTTCCTTATAATGGGCACAATATTCAAAGAGGTCCTCATGCACGCTTGTATCCAGGGGCATTGAATTGCCTCCCAAGTTTTGGCTGCCCTGCCTAGGGCAGTACTACAAAAGACCCACTTCCTTACAATGGGCACAATATTAAAGGAAGCCCTCATGCAAGCCTCTATCCAAAGGCATCAGAGTGCCACACTATTTTCGGCTTTCCTGCCTAGGGCAATACTAGAAAAGATCTACTTCCATATAATGGGCACAATATTAAAAGAGGCCCTCTTTCACGCCTCTATCCAGGGGCATTGAATTGCCTCCCAAGTTTTGGCTGCTTTGTCTACTAAAATACTACAATAGACCCACTTCCTTATAATGGGCATAATATTAAAAGAGGCCCTCATGCACTCCTCTATCCAGGGGCATCAGAGTGACACACTATTGTTGGCTTCCCTGCCTAGGGCAATACTACAAAAGACCCACTTCCTTATAATGGGCACAATATTAAAGGAGACCCTCATGCACGCCTCTATCCAGGGGTATTGAAGTGCTTCTTAAGTTTTGGCTGCCCTATCTAGGGCAATACTACAAAAGACCCACTTCCTTATAAGGGGCACAATATTATAAGAGGCCATCATGCACGCCTCTATCCAGGGGCATTAAAGTACCTCCCAAGTTTTGGTTGCCCTGCCTAGTGCAATACTACAAAAGACCCACTTCCTTATAATGGGCATAATATTAAAAGAGGCCCTCATGCACGCCTCTATCCAGGAGCATCAGAGTTCCACACTATTTTTGGCTTCCTTGCCTAGGGCAATACTACGAAAGACCCACTTATAATGGGCACAATATTAAAAGAGGCACTCATGCACTCCTCTATCCAGGGGCATCAGAGTGCCACATTATTTTTGGCTTTCCTGCCTAGGGCAATACTACAAAAGAACCACTTCCTTATAATGGGCACAATATTCAAATAGGCCCTCATGCACGCTTGTATCCAGGGGCATTAAAGTACCTCCCATTTTTTGGCTGCCCTGTCTAGGGCAATACTACAAAAGACCTACTTCCATAAAATGGGCACAATATTCAAATAGGCCCTCATGCATGCCTCTATCCAGGGGAAGTGAATTGCCTCCCAAGTTAAGGCTGCTCTGCCTAGGGCAATACTACAAAAGACCCACTTCCTTATTATGGGCACAGTATTAAAAGAGGGCCTCATGCATGCCTCTATCCAGGGGAATTGAATTGCCTCCCAAGTTATGGCTTTCCTGCCTAGGGCAATACTACAAAAGACCCATTACATTACCTCTTACATTTGACACAATATTAAAAGACGCCCTCTTGCACGCCTCTATCCAAAGGCATCAGAGTGGATCACTATTTTTGGCTTCCCGGCACAGAGCAGCAGTACAAAAGACCCACTTCCTTATAATGGGCACAATATTCAAAGAGGCCCTCATGCACGCTTGTATCCAGGGGCATTGAATTGCCTCCCAAGTTTTGGCTGCCCTGCTTAGGGCAATACTACAAAAGACCCACTTCCTTTCAATAAGCACAATATTAAAAGAAGCCCTCATGCACGACTCTATCCAGGGGCATTGAATAGCCTCCCAAGTTTTGGCTACCCTGCCTAGGGCAATACTACAAAAGACCCACTTTCTTCTAATGGGCATAATATTAAAAGAGACCCTCATGCACGCCTCTATCCAGAGGCATCAGATTTCCACACTATTTTGGGCTTTCCTGCCTAGGGCAATACTACAAAAGACCTACTTACTTATAATGGGCACAATATTAAAACAGGCCCTCATGCACACCTCGATCCAGGGGCATTGAAGTGCTTCCCAAGTTTTGGCTTCCGTGCCTAGGGCAATACTACAAAAGACCCGCTTCCTTATAATGGGCACAATATTCAAAGAGGCCCTCATGCACGCTTATATCCAGGGGCATCAGAGTGCCACATTATTTTTGGCTTCCCTGGTCAGGGCAATAGTACAAAAGACTTACTTCCTTATAATGGGCATAATATTCAAAGAGGCCCTCATGCACGCCTCTATCCAAAGGCATCAGAGTACCACACTATTTTTGGCTTCCCTGCTCAGGGCAATAGTACAAAAGACCCACTTCCTTATAATGGGCACAATATTAAAACAGGCCCTCATGCACACCTCTATCCAGGGGCATAGAAATGTCTCTCAAATTTTGGCTGCCCTGCCTAGGGCAATTTTACAAAACACCCACTTCCTTATAATTGGCACAATATTAAAAGAGGCCCTCATGCACGCCTCTATCCAGAGGCATTGAAATGCCTCCCAAGTTTTGGCTTCCAAGTCTAGGTCAATACTACAATAGACCCACTTCCTTATAATGGGCACATTATTCAAAAAGGCCCTCATGCACGCCTCTATCCACGGGCATTGAAGTGCCTCCCTAGTTTTGACTTCCCTGCCTAGGGCAATACTACAAAAGACCCACTTCCTTATAATGGGCACAATATTAAAAGAGGACCTCATGCATGTCTATATCCAGGGGCATCAGAGTGTCACACCATTTTTGGCTTCCCTGCCTAGGGCAATACTACAAAGGACCCACTTCCTTATAATGGGCTCAATATTCAAAGAGGCCCTCATGCACACCTCGATCCAGGGGCATTGAAGTGCCTCCCTAGTTTTGGCTTCCGTGCCTAGGGCAATACTACTAAAGACCCACTTTTTTATAATGGGCACAATATTTAAAGAGGCCCTCATGCACGCCTTTATCCAGGGGCATTGAAGTGCCTCCCAAGTTTTGGCTGCCCTGCCTAGGGCAATACTACAAAAGACCCACTTCCTTATAATGGACACAAAATTAAAAGAGGCCCTCATGCACACCTCTATCCAGGGGCATTGAAGTGCCTCCCAAGTTTCGACTGCCCTGCTTAGGGCAATACTACAAAAGACCCACTTCCTTACAATAAGCACAATATTAAAAGAAGCCCTCATGCATGCCTATCCAACGGTATGAGAGTGCCACCCTATTTTTGGCTTCCCTGCCTGGGGCAATACTACAAAAGATGTACTTCCATATAATGGACACAATATTAAAAGAGGCCATCATGCACTCCTCTATCCAGGGGTATTGAATTGCCGCCCAAGTTTTGGCTACCCTGACTAGGGCAATACTACAAAAGACAAACTTCTTTATAATGGGAATAATATTAAGAGGATCTCATGCATGTCTCTATCCAGGGGCATTGAAGTGCCTCCCAAGTTTTTCCTGCCCTGCCTAGGGCAATACTACAAAAGACCCACTTCCTTATAAAGGGCACAATATTAAAAGAGGCCCTCATGCACGCCTCTATCCAGGGGCATCATAGTGACACACTATTGGTGGCTTCTCTGACTAGGGCAATACTACAAAAGACCCACTTCCTTATAAAGGGCACAATATTAAAAGAGGTCCTCATGCACGCCTCTATCCAGGGGTATTGAAGTGCTTCTCAAGTTTTGTCTGCCCTATCTAGGGCAATACTACAAAAGACCCACTTCCTTATAATGGGCACAATATTAAAAGAGGCCCTCATGCACGCCTCTAACCAGGGGCATAAGAGTGCCACACTATTTTTGGCTTCCCTGCCTAGGGCAATACTACAAAAGAACAACTTCCTTATAATGGGCACAATATTCAGAGGCCCTCATGCACGCTTGGATCCAGGGACATTGAAGTGCCTCCCAAGTTTTGGCTGCCCTGTCTAGGGCAATACTACAAAAGACCTACTTTCATATAATGTGCACAATATTAAAAGTGGCCCTCATGCACGCCTCTATCAGGGGCATTCAATTGCCTCCCAAGTTTTGGTTTCCCTGCCTAGGGCAATACTACAAAAGACCCACTTAGAATGGGCAAAATATTAAAGAGGCCCTCATTCACTCCTCTATCCAGGGGCATCAGGGCCACATTATTTTTGGCTTCCCTGCCTAGGGCAATACTAGAAAAGACCCACTTCCTAATAATGGGCACAATATTAAAAGAGGCACTCTTGCACGCCTCTATCCAGGGGCATTGAAGTACCTCCCAAGTTTTGGCTGCCCTGCCTAGGGCCATACTATAAAAGACACACTTCCTTATAATGGGTACAATATTAAAAGAGGCACTCTTGCACGCCACTATCCAGGGGCATTGAAGTACCTCCCAAGTTTTGGCTGACCTGCTTAAGGCAATACTAGAAGAGACCCACTTTTTTATAATGGCACAATATTTAAAGAGGCCCTCATGCACGCCTTTATCCAGGGGCATTGAAGTGCCTCCCAAGTTTTGGCTGCCCTGCCTAGGGCAATACTACAAAAGACCCACTTCCTTATAATGGATGCAATATTAAAAGAGGCCCTCATGCACACCTCTATCCAGGGGCATTGAAGTGTCTCCCAAGTTTTGGCTGCCATGCTTAGGGCAATACTGCAAAAGACCTACTTTCATATAATGTGCACAATATTAAAAGAGGCCCTCATGCACGCCTCTATCCACGGAAATTGAAGTACCTCCCAAGTTTTAACTGCCCTGCCTAGGGCAATACTACAAAAGACCCACTTCCTTATAATGGGCACAATATTCAAAGAGGCCCTCATGCACGCCTCTATCCACGGAAATTGAAGTACCTCCCAAGTTTTAACTGCCCTGCCTAGGGCAATACTACAAAAGACCCACTTCCTTATAATGGGCACAATATTCAAAGAGGCCTCATGCACGCCTCTAAAAAGGGGCATCAGAGTGCCAAACTATTTTTGGCTTCCCTGCCTAGGGCAATAATACAAAAGAACCACTTCCTTATATTGGGCACAATATTCAAAGAGGCCCTCATGCACGCTTGTATCCTGGGGCATTGAGTTGCCTCCCAAGTTTTGGCTGCCCTGCCTAGAGCAATACTCACAAACGACCTACTTTCATATAATGGGCACATTATTAAAAGAGGCCCTCATGCACGCCTCTATCCAGGGGCAATACTACAAAAGACCCACTTATATTGGGCACAATAATAAAAGAGGCCCTCATGCACTCCTCTATCCAGGGGCATCAGAGTGCCACATTATTTTTGGCTTCCCTGCTCAGGGCAATAGTACAAAAGACTCACTTCCTTATAATGGTCTCAATATTCAAAGAGGCCCTCATGCACACCTCAATCCAGGGGCCTTGAAGTGCCTCCCTAGTTTTAGCTTCCGTGCCTAGGGCAATACTACTAAAGACCCACTTTTTTATAATGGGCACAATATTTAAAGAGGCCCTCATGCACGCCTTTATCTAGAGGCATTGAAGTGCCTCCCAAGTTTTGGCTGCCCTGCCTAGGGCAATACTACAAAATACCCACTTCTTTATAATGGACACAATATTAAAAGAGGCCCTCATGCACACCTCTATCCAGGGTTATTGAAGTGTCTTCCAAGTTTTGGCTGCCCTGCCTAGGGCAATACTTCAAAAGACCCACTTCCTTACAATGGGCACAATATTCAAAGAGGTCCTCATGCACATCTCTATCTTTATCCAGGGTCATCAAAGTGCCACAGTATTTTTGGTTTCCCTGCCTAGGGCAATACTACAAAAGACCCACTTCCTTATAATGGGCACAATATTCAAAGAGGCCCTCATACACGCCTCTATCCAGGGGCATCAGAGTGCCACACTATTTTTGGCTTCCCTGCCTAGGGCAATACTACAAAGACACGACTTCCTTATAATGGGCACAATATTCAAAGAGGCCCTCATACACGCCTCTAACCAGGGGCATCAGAGTGCCACACTATTTTTGGCTTCCCTGCCTAGGGCAATACTACAAAAGAACGACTTCCTTATAATGGGCACAATATTCAGAGGCCCTCATGCACGCTTGTATCCAGGGGCAATGAAGTGCCTCCCAAGTTTTGGCTGCCCTGTCTAAGGCAATACTACAAAGACCTACTTTCATATAATGTGCATAATATTAAAAGAGGCCCTCATGCACGCCTCTATCCAGGGGCATCAGAGATCCACACAATTTTTGGACTCCTGCCTAGGGCAATACTACAAAAGACCCACTTATATTGGGCACAATAATAAAAGAGGCCCTCATGCACTCCTCTATCCAGGGGCATCAGAGTGCCACATTATTTTTGGCTTCCCTGCTCAGGGCAATAGTACAAAAGACTCACTTCCTTATAATGGGCACAATATTAAAAGAGGCCCTCATTCCTGACTACATCCAGGAACATTGAATTGCCTCCCAAGTTTTGGCTGCCCTGTCTAGGGCAATACTTCAAAAGACCCACTTCCTTATAATGGGCACAATATTAAAAGAGGCCCTCATGCACGCCTTTATCCAGGGGAATTGAAATGCCTCCCAAGTTTTGGCTTCCATGCCTAGGGCAATTCTACAATAGACCCACTTCCTTATAATGGGCACAATATTAAAACAGGCCCTCATGCACTCCTCTATCCAGGGGCATCAGAATGCCACACCATTTTTGGCTTCCCTGCCTGGGGCAATACTACAAAGGACCTACTTCCTTACAATGGGCTCAATATTCAAAGAGGCCCTCATGCACACCTCGATCCAGGGGCATTGAAGTGCCTCCCTAGTTTTAGCTTCCGTGCCTAGGGCAATACTACAAAATACCCACTTCCTTATAATGGACACAATATTAAAAGAGGCCCTCATGCACACCTCTATCCAGGGGCATTGAAGTGTCTCCCAAGTTTTGGCTGCCCTGCCTAGGGCAATACTTCAAAATACCCACTTCCTTATAATGGGCACGAAATTAAAAGAGGCCCTCATGCACACCTCTATCAAGGGGCATTGACGTGCCTCCCAAGTTTTCGCTGCCCTGCCTAACGCAATACTTCAAAATACCCACTTCCTTATAATGGGCACGAAATTAAAAGAGGCCCTCATGCACACCTCTATCAAGGGGCATTGACGTGCCTCCCAAGTTTTCGCTGCCCTGCCTAACGCAATACAACAAAAAACCCACTTCCTTACAATGGGCACAATATTCAAAGAGGTCCTCATGCACATCTCTATCCAGGGTCATCAAAGTGCCACAGTATTTTTGGCTTCCCTGCTAGGGCAATACTACAAAAGACCCACTTCCTTATAATGGGCACAATATTCAAAGAGGCCCTCATACACCCTTCTATCCAGGGGCATTGAAGTGCCTCTCTAGATTTGGCTACCCTGCTAGGGCAATATTACAAAACACCACTTCCTTATAATGGGCACAATATTAAAAGAGGCCTCATGCACGCCTCTAACCAGGGGCATCAGAGTGCCACACTATTTTTGGCTTCCCTGCCTAGGGCAATACTACAAAAGAACGACTTCCTTATAATAGGCACAATATTCAGAGGCCCTCATGCACGCTTGTATCCAGGGGCATTGAAGTGCCTCCCAAGTTTTGGCTGCCCTGTCTAAGGCAATACTACAAAAGACCTACTTTCATATAATGTGCACAATATTAAAAGAGGCCCTCATGCAAGTCTCTATCAGGGGCATTGAATTGCATCCCAAGTTTTGGCCGCCCTGTCTAGGGCAATACTACAAAAGACCCACTTAGAATGGGCACAATATTAAAAGAGGCCCTCATTCACTCCTCTATCCAGGGGCATCAGAGTGCCACATTATTTTTGGCTTCCCTGCCTAGGGCAATACTAGAAAAGACCCACTTTCTAATAATGGGCACAATATTAAAAGAGGCACTCTTGCACGCCTCTATCCAGGGGCATTGAAGTACCTCCCAAGTTTTGGCTGCCCTGCCTAGGGTAATACTATAAAAGACCCACTTC
The DNA here is from genome assembly GCA_033576535.1 of Allobates femoralis. Lineage (NCBI taxonomy): Eukaryota > Metazoa > Chordata > Amphibia > Anura > Aromobatidae > Allobates > Allobates femoralis. The sequence continues at coordinate 405,298,402 of JARQOC010000001.1, read as the reverse complement.
CTTATAATGGACACAATATTAAAAGAGGCCCTCATGCACACCTCTATCCAGGGTTATTGAAGTGTCTTCCAAGTTTTGGCTGCCCTGCCTAGGGCAATACTTCAAAAGACCCACTTCCTTATAATGGGCACAAAATTAAAAGAGGCCCTCATGCACACCTCTATCAAGGGGCAATGACGTGCCTCCCAAGTTTTGGCTGCCCTGCCTAGGGCAATACTACAAAAGAACCACTTCCTTATAATGGGCACAATATTAAAAGAGGCCCTCATGCACTCCTCTGTCCAGGGGCATCAGAGTGCCACATTATTTTTTGCTTCCCTGCGTAAGGCAATACTACAAAAGAACCACTTCCTTATAATGAGCACAATATTAAAAGATTACCTCATGCACGCATCTATCCAGGGGCATTATAGTGCCTCCCGGGTTTTGGCTGCCCTGCCTAGGGCAATACTACAAAAGACCCACTTCCTTATAATGGGCATAATATGAAAAGAGGCCCTCATGCACGCCTCTATCCAGGGGCATCAGAGTGCCACATTATTTTTGGTTTGCCTGCCAGGGCAATACTACAAAATACCCACTTCCTTATAATGGGCACAATATTAAAAGATGCCCTCATGCACACCTCTATCAAGGTCATTGAATTGCCTCCCAAGTTTTGGCTTCCCTGCTTAAGGCAATGCTACAAAAGACCTACTTTCATATAATGTGCACAATATTAAAAGAGGCCCTCATGCAAGTCTCTATCAGGGGCATTGAATTGCATCCCAAGTTTTGGCCGCCCTGTCTAGGGCAATACTACAAAAGACCCACTTCCTTATAATGGACACAATATTAAAAGAGGCCCTCATGCACACCTCTATCCAGGGGCATTGAAGTGCCTCCCATGTTTTGGCTGCCCTGTCTAAGGCAATACTACAAAAGACCTACTTTCATATAATGTGCACAATATTAAAAGAGGCCCTCATGCAAGTCTCTATCAGGGGCATTGAATTGCATCCCAAGTTTTGGCCGCCTGTCTAGGGCAATACTACAAAAGACCCACTTCCTTATAATGGACACAATATTAAAAGAGGCCCTCATGCACACCTCTATCCAGGGGCATTGAAGTGTCTCCCAAGTTTTGGCTGCCCTGCCTAACGCAATACAACAAAAGACCCACTTCCTTACAATGGGCACAATATTCAAAGAGGTCCTCATGCACATCTCTATCCAGGGTCATCAAAGTGCCACAGTATTTTTGGTTTCCCTGCCTAGGGCAATACTACAAAAGAACGACTTCCTTATAATGGGCACAATATTCAGAGGCCCTCATGCACGCTTGTATCCAGGGGCATTGAAGTGCCTCCCAAGTTTTGGCTGCCCTGTCTAAGGCAATATTACAAAACACCACTTTCTTATAATGGGCATAATATTAAAAGAGGCCCTCATGCACGCCTGTAACCAGGGGCATCAGAGTGCCACACTATTTTTGGCTTCCCTGCCTAGGGCAATACTACAAAAGAACGACTTCCTTATAATGGGCACAATATTCAGAGGCCCTCATGCACGCTTGTATCCAGGGGCATTGAAGTGCCTCCCAAGTTTTGGCTGCCCTGTCTAAGGCAATACTACAAAAGACCTACTTTCATATAATGTGCATAATATTAAAAGAGGCCCTCATGCACGCCTTTATCCAGGGGCATCAGAGATCCACACAATTTTTGGACTCCCTGCCCAGGGCAATACTACAAAAGACCCACTTATATTGGGCACAATAATAAAAGAGGCCCTCATGCACTCCTCTATCCAGGGGCATCAGAGTGCCACATTATTTTTGGCTTCCCTGCTCAGGGCAATAGTACAAAATACTCACTTCCTTATCATGGGCACAATATTAAAAGAGGCCCTCATTCCTGACTCTATCCAGGAACATTGAATTGCCTCCCAAGTTTTGGCTGCCCTGTCTAGGGCAATACTTCAAAAGACCCACTTCCTTATAATGGGCACAATATTAAAAGAGGCCCTCATGCACGCCTTTATCCAGGGGAATTGAAATGCCTCCCAAGTTTTGGCTTCCATGCCTATGGCAATACTACAATAGACCCACTTCCTTATAATGGGCACAATATTAAAACAGGCCCTCATGCACTCCTCTATCCAGGGGCATCAGAATGCCACACCATTTTTGGCTTCCCTGCCTGGGGCAATACTACAAAGGACCCACTTCCTTACAATGGGCTCAATATTCAAAGAGGCCCTCATGCACACCTCTATCAAGGGGCATTGCCGTGCCTCCCAAGTTTTCGCTGCCCTGCCTAACACATACAACAAAAGACCCACTTCCTTATAATGGGCACAATATTAAAAGAGGCCCTCATGCACGCCTCTAACCAGGGGCATCAGAGTGCAACATTATATTTGGCTTCCCTGCCTAGGGCAATACTACAAAAAAACGACTTCCTTATAATGGGCACAATATTCAGAGGCCCTCATGCACGCTTGTATCCAGGGGCATTGAAATGTCTCCCAAGTTTTGGCTTCCCTCTCTGGTGCAATACTACAAAAGACAGACCTCCTTATAATGGGCATAATATTAAGAGGATCTCATGCACGTCTCTATCCAGGGGCATTGAAGTGTGTCCCAAGTTTTTGCTGCCCTGTCTAGGGCAATACTATAAAAGACCCACTTCCTTATAAAGGGCACAATATTAAAAGAATCCCTCATGCACGCCTCTATCCAGGGGCATTGAAGTGCCTCCCAGGTTTTGGCTTCCCTGCCTATGGCAATACTACAAAAGACCCCCTTCCTTATAATGGGCATAATGTTAAAAGAGGCCCTCATGCACGCCTCTATCCAGGGGCAAGAGAGTGCCACACTATTTTTGGCTTCCCTGCCTGAGCAATACTACAAAAGACCCACTTTTTTATAATGGGCACAATATTAAAAAAGGCCCTCATGCACGGCTTTATCCAGGGGCAAAAGAGTGCCACACTATTTTTGGATACCCTGCCTAGGGCAATACTAGAAATGACCCTCTTCCTTATAATGGGCACAATATTAAAGAGGCCCTCATGCATGCCTCTATCCAGGGGCATTGAAGTGCCTCCCTTGTTTTGGCTTCCCTGTCTAGGGCAATACTACTAAAAACCCTCTTTTTTATAATGGGCACAATATTAAAAAAGGCCCACAATCACACCTCTATCCAGGGGCATTGAAGTGCCTCCCATGTTTTGGCTGCACTGCTTAGGGCAATACTACAAAGGACCCACTTCCTTATAATGGGCTCAATATTCAAAGAGGCCCTCATGCACACCTCAATCCAGGGGCATTGAAGTGCCTCCCTAGTATTTGCTTCCGTGCCTAGGGCAATACTACTAAAGACCCACTTTTTTATAATGGGCACAATATTAAAAGAGGCCCTCATGCACGCCTTTATCCAGGGGCATTGAAGTGCCTCCCAAGTTTTGGCTTCCCTGCCTAGGGCAATACTACAAAAGACCCACTTCCTTATAATGGGCACAAAAGTAAAAGAGGCCCTTATGCACGCCTCCATCCAGGGGCATCAGAGTTCCACACCATTTTTGGCTTCCCTGCCTAGGGCAATTCTACAAAGGACCCACTTCCTTATAATGGGCTCAATATTCAAAGAGGCCCTCAAGCACACCTCTCTCCAGGGGCATTGAAGTGTCTCCCAAGTTTTGGCTGCCCTGCCTAGGGTAATACTTCAAAAGACCCACTTCCTTATAATGGGCAAAATATTAAAAGAGGCCCTCATGCACACCTCTATCAAGAGGCATTGAAGCGCCTCCCAAGTTTTCGCTGCCCTGCCTAGGGCAATACTACAAAAGACCCACTTCCTTTTAATGGGCATAATATTAAAAGAGGCCCTCATGCACGCCTCTATCCAGGGGCATTAGAGATCCACACTATTTCTGGCCTCCCTGCCTAGGGCAATACTACACAAGACCCACTTATAATGGGCACAATAATAAAAGAGGCCCTCATGCACTGCTCTATCCAGGGGCATTAAAGTGCCTCCCAGGTTTTGGCTGCCCTGCCTAGGGCAATACTAAAAAAGACCCACTTCCTTATAATGGGCACAATATTAAAAGAGGCCCTCTTGCACACCTCTATCCAGGGGCATTGAAGTGCCTCCCAATTTTGCTTTCCTGCCTAGGGCAATACTACAAAAGACCCACTTCCTTTTAATGGGCATAATATTAAAAGAGGCCCTCATGCACGCCTCTATCCAGGGGCATTAGAGATCCACACTATTTCTGGCCTCCCTGCCTAGGGCAATACTACACAAGACCCACTTATAATGGGCACAATAATAAAAGAGGCCCTCATGCACTGCTCTATCCAGGGGCATTAAAGTGCCTCCCAGGTTTTGGCTGCCCTGCCTAGGGCAATATTACAAAAGACCCACTACCTTATAATGGGCACAATATTAAATGAGGCCCTCTTGCATGCCCCTTTCCAGGGGCATTGAAGTACCTCCCAAGTTTTGGCTGCCCAGCCTAGTGCAATACTACTAAAGACTTACTTCCTTATAATGGGCACAATATTAAAAGATTACTTCATACACGCCTCTATCCAGGGGCATTAAAGTGCCTCCCAGGTTTTGGCTGCCCTGCCTAGGGCAATACTATAAAAGACCCACTTCCTTATAATGGGCACAATATTAAAAGAGGCCCTCATGCACGCCTCTATCAAGGTCATTGAAGTGCCTCCCAGGTTTTGGCTGCCCTGCCTAGGGCAATACTATAAAAGACCCACTTCCTTATAATGGGCACAATATTAAAAGAGGCCCTCATGCACGTCTCTTTCCAGGGGCATTGAAATGCCTCCCAAGTTTTGGTTGCCCTGCTAGGGCAATACTACAAAAGACCCACTTCCTTATAATGGGCACAATATTAAAAGAGGCCCTCATGCACGCCTCTATCAAGGTCATTGAATTGCCTCCCAAGTTTTGGCTTCCCTGCTTAATGCAATGCTACAAAAGACCCACTTCCTTATAACAGTTATAATATTTAAAGAGGCACTCTTGCACGCCAATATCCAGGGGCATTGAAGTACCTCTCTAGTTTTGGCTGACCTGCTTAGTGCAATACTACTAAAGACTCACTTCCTTATAATGGGCACAATATTTAAAGAGGCCCTCTTGCACGCCTCTTTCCAGGGGCATTGAAGTACCTCTCTAGTTTTGGCTGCCCTGCTTAGTGCAATACTACTAAAGACTTACTTCCTTATAATGGGCACAATATTAAAAGATTACCTCATGCACGTCTCTATCCAGGGGCATGAAAGTGCCTCCCAGGTTTTGGCTGCCCTGCCTAGGGCAATACTACAAAAGATCCACTTCCTTATAATGGGCACAATATGAAAAGAGGCCCTCATGCACGCCTCTATCAAGGTCATTGAAATGCCTCCCAAGCTTTGGCTGCCCTGCCTAGGGCAATACTACAAATGACCCACTTGAATAATGGGCACAATATTAAAAGAGGCCCTCATGCACGCCTCTATCCAGGGGCATCAGAGTGCCACATCATTTTTGGCTTTCCTGCCAAGGGCAATACTACAAAAGACCCACTTCCTTATAATGGGCACAATATTAAAAGAGGCACTCTTGCACGCAGGGGCATTGAAGTACCTCCCAAGTTTTGGCTGCCCTGCCTAGGGCAATACTATAAGAGACCCACTTCCTTATAATGGGCACAATATTAAAAGAGGCACTCTTGCACGCCTTTATCCAGGGGCATTAGAGTGCCACACTATTTTTGGCTTCTCTGCCTAGGGCAATACTACAAAAGAACCACTTCCTTATTGTGGGCACAATATTTAAAGAGGCCCTCATGCACGCCTCTATTTAGGGGCATTGAAGTGCCTCCCTAGTTTTGGCTTCCCTGCCCAGTGCAATGCTACTAAAGACCCACTTTTTTATAATGGGCACAATATTAAAAAAGGCCCTCATGCACGGCTTTATCCAGGGGCAAGAGAGTGTCACACTACATTTGGATACCCTGCCTAGGGCAATACTAGAAAAGACCCATTTCCTTATACTGGGCACAATATTAAAAGAGGCCCTCATGCACGCTTCTATCAAGGGGCATTGAAGTGCTTTCCAAGTTTTGGCTGCCCTGCCTAGTGCAAAACTACAAAAGACCCACTTGCTTATAATGGGCACAATATTAAAAGAGGCCCTCTTGCACGCCACTATCCAGGGGCAGAATTAGTAACTGGGCTGGCTCACAACCATTGAGGGTGCACAGAATTGAAAGTCAATATTGTTAGGTGATCTGGCACACCAAAAAAGAAAGTACAAGAATGTTGCAATAGAAACTTATTTTCCTTTATTTGTGATTTTCTCAGATGAGTAATATATGCTTTTTCATCAATATTTGTTTATAATTGTCAGACGTTTCGACCGTAGTCTTCTTCACATGACATACTAATTATCATACAGAAAAGAAAAGACAAGAATACAACATCGTATTAATACAACAAAAAGGAATACATATATGTATATATTTTCTGTTATCACAAAAAAAGGGAAGGGAGAAGTTACAAAAATTCCCAAAGAAAATTACAAGATACAACAAGAATATCTCCATCACAGGAAAGAAATATAATATTTCTTTCCTGTGATGGAGATATTCTTGTTGTATCTTGTAATTTTCTTTGGGAATTTTTGTAACTTCTCCCTTCCCTTTTTTTGTGATAACAGAAAATATATATATACTAGCTGTGAGCCCGATGCAAATGCATCGGGATTCTAGAACGTGCATTAATTTGATTATAGTAGTTATAGCTGGTGTGAGGACTTTTCGGGGGGGTGTGAATAGTTTTTCGGGGGTGTGTGAATAGTTTTTGGGGGGGTGTCAATACTTTTTTTGGGGGGTCCAATACTTTGGGGGGGTCCAATACTTTTTGGGGGGGTCCAATACTTTTTTGGGGGGGTCCAATACTTTTTTGGGGGGTCCAATACTTTTTGGGGGGGTCCAATACTTTTGGGAGGGGGTCCAATACTTTTTTGGGGGGTCCAATACTTTTTGGGGGGGGTCCAATACTTTTGGGAGGGGGTCCAATACTTTTTTTGGGGGGTCCAATACTTTTTTGGGGGGTCCAATACTTTTTTTGGGGGGTCCAATACTTTTTTGGGGGGGGTCCAATACTTTTTTGGGGGGGTCCAATACTTTTTTGGGGGGTCCAATACTTTTTGGGGGGGGTCCCATACTTTTGGGAGGGGGTCCAATACTTTTTTTGGGTGGTCCAATACTTTTTTGGGGGGGTCCAATACTTTTTTTGGGGGGTCCAATACTTTTTTGGGGGGGGTCCAATACTTTTTTGGGGGGGGTCCAATACTTTTGGGGGGGGTCCAATACTTTTTGGGGATCCAATACTTTTTTTGGGGGGTCCAATCATTTTTTTGGGGGGTCCAATACTTTTTTGGGGGGGTCCAATACTTTTTTTGGGGGGTCCAATACTTTTTTGGGGGGGTCCAATACTTTTTGGGAGGGGTCCAATACTTTTTTTGGGGGGTCCAATACTTTTTGGGGGGGGTCCAATACTTTTTGGGGGGGTCCAATACTTTTTTTGGGGGGTCCAATACTTTTTTGGGGGGTTCCAATACTTTTTTGGGGGGGTCCAATACTTTTTTGAGGGGGTCCAATACTTTTTTTTGGGGGGTCCAATACTTTTTTGGGGGGTCCAATACTTTTTTGGGGGGGGGGGTCCAATACTTTTTTGGGGGGGTCCAATACTTTTTTTGGGGGGTCCAATACTTTTTTTAGGGGGTCCAATACTTTTTTGGGGGGTCCAATACTTTTTTGGGGGGTCCAATACTTTTTTTGGGGGGTCCAATACTTTTTTGGGGGGGTCCAATACTTTTGGGGGGGGTCCAATACTTTTTTTGGGGGGTCCAATACTTTTTTTGGGGGGTCCAATACTTTTTTGGGGGGGTCCAATACTTTTTTTGGGGGGTCCAATCATTTTTTTTGGGGGGTCCAATACTTTTTTTGGGGGGTCCAATACGTTTTTGGGGGGGTCCAATACTTTTTTTGGGGGGTCCAATACTTTTTGGGGGGGGTCCAATACTTTTTTTGGGGGGTCCAATACTTTTTTGGGGGGTCCAATACTTTTTTGGGGGGGTCCAATACTTTTTTGGGGGGGGTCCAATACTTTTTTTGGGGGGTCCAATACTTTTGGGGGGGTCCAATACTTTTTTTGGGGGGTCCAATACTTTTTTTGGGGGGTCCAATACTTTTTGGGGGGGGTCCAATACTTTTTTTGGGGGGTCCAATACTTTTTTTGGGGGGTCCAATATTTTAATTATATTTTTTTTTTTTTTGTTATTTTTATTTTTTATTTTATTATTTATTTATATATTTTTTTTTTACTATTTTTATTATTATTACATTTATTTATTATTTGTTATTTTAATTGAATTTAAAATTATTTTATTTTATTAAAAAAACGCATCTGCGGTGCGGTTGCGGTAATCCCCATACAAAGTATAGGGGGACTTGCGGCAGGTGCGGCAAAACCGCACTTGCCGCACCTGCCGCAAGTCCCCCTATACTTTCTATGGGGATTACCGCAACCGCGCCGCAACTGGCACTTGCGGCGCAATTGCGGTAATCCTTATGGGTTTTACCGCAACCGCGCCGCAAGTGCTCTCGCTCAGCCAGCGACTCGCAATGCGGCGCGGTTGCGGTAATCCTTATGGGTTTTACCGCAACCGCGCCGCAAGTGCTCGCACTGAGCCAGCGAGTTAATATGCGGCGCGGTTGCGGTAATCCACAGGGCAATGGGGCAGAGGGGCACAGGGGCACAGGGGCACAGAGGCACAGGGGCACAGGGGCACAGGGGCACAGGGGCACAGGCTCCGGAGCACTGTGTCACCATGTGCTGACAGCAGCTGCTCCGGAGCGGGTGACAGGGGCACAGGGGCACTTGGGCACAGGGGCACTGGGGCACAGGGGCACAGGCTCCGGAGCACTGTGTCAGCATGTGCTGACAGCAGCTGCTCCGGAGCGGGATCACAGGGGCACACGCTCCGGAGCACTGTGTCAGCATGTCCTGACAGCAGCTGCTTCGGAGCGGGAGGCACAGGGGCACACTGAGGCACTGAGGCACAGGGGCACAGGGGCACAGGGCGGCTGAGGTAGCGACTCGCAATGGCCTCGCGGCCATTGCTCGCGCTACCTCAGCGGTACATCGCTAAATTTGTGGCCGAGCCTCTGGTTCTATTTTCGGCCACCGACTCACAATGGCCGCTTCGCGGCCATTGCTCGTGCGTGGTGACGTCAGCGGCTCGCAATGGCCGCTACGCGGCCAATGCTTCGTCGTGATGATGTCACAGAGTGTGACATATCCACGGCACGTTGTCGGGGTCCGACACGAAAATGCCTACGGCAATTATAGAGTAGATATGTATTCCTTTTTGTTGTATTAATACGATGTTGTATTCTTGTCTTTTCTTTTCTGTATGATAATTAGTATGTCATGTGAAGAAGACTACGGTCGAAACGTCTGACAATTATAAACAAATATTGATGAAAAAGCATATATTACTCATCTGAGAAAATCACAAATAAAGGAAAATAAGTTTCTATTGCAACATTCTTGTACTTTCTTTTTTGGTGTGCCAGATCACCTAACAATACTATCCAGGGGCATTGAAGTACCTCCAAATTTTTGGCTGACCTGCTTAAGGCAATACTACAAAAGACTCACTTCCTTATAATGGGCACAATATTTAAAAAGAGGCCCTCATGCACGCCTCTCTCTAGGGGCATTGAAGTGCCTCCCAATTTTGCTTTCCTGCCTAGGGCAATACTACAAAAGACCCACTTCCTTATACTGGGCACAATATTATAAGATTACCTCTTGCACGCCTCTATCCAGGGGCATTGAAGTGCCTCCCAGGTTTTGGCTTCCCTGCCTATGGCAATACTACAAAAGACCCCCTTCCTTATAATGGGCATAATGTTAAAAGAGGCCCTCATGCACGCCTCTATCCAGGGTCATCAGAGATACACACTATTTTTGGCCTCCCTGCCTAGGGCAATACTACAAAAGACCCACTTCCTTATAATGGGCACATTTTTAAATGAGGCCCTCATGCACGCCTCTATCCAGGAGTATTGAATTGCCTCCCAAGTTGTGGCTGCCTTGCCTAGGGCAATACTGCAAAAGACCCACTTCCTTATAGGGGGCACAATATTAAAGAGGCCCTCATGCATGCCTCTATCCAGGGGCATTGAAGTGCCTCCCTTGTTTTGGCTTCCCTGTCTAGGGTAATACTACTAAAAACCCTCTTTTTTATAATGGGCACAATATTATAAGAGGCCCTCCTGCACTCCTCTATCCAGGGGCATCAGAGTGCCACATTATTTTTGGCTTACTTGCCTATGGCAATACTACAAAAGACCCACTTCCTTATAATGGGCACAATATTAAAAGAGGCACTCTTGCACGCCTCTATCCAGGGGCATTGAAGTACCTTCCAAGTTTTTGCTGCCCTGCCTAGGGCAATACTATAAACGACCCACTTCCGTATAATGGGCACAATATTAAAAGAGGCACTCTTGCACGCCACTATCCAGGGGCATTTGAAGTACCTCCCTAGTTTTGGCTGACCTGCTTAAGGCAATAATACAAAAGACTCACTTCCTTATAATGGGCACAATATTTAAAGAGGGCCCCATGAACGCCTCTCTCCAGGGGCATTGAAGTGCCTCCCAATTTTGCTTTCCTCCCTAGGGCAATACTACAAAAGACCCACTTCCTTATAATGGGCATAATATTAAAAGAGGCCCTCATGCACGCCTCTATCTAGGGGCATCAGAGATCCACACTATTTTTGGCCTCCCTGCCTAGGGCAATACTACAAAAGACCCCCTTATAATGGGCACAATATTAAAAGAGGCCCTCATGCACTCCTCTATCCAGGGGCATCAGAGTGCCACACCATTTTTGGCTTCCCTGCCTAGGGCAATACTACAAAGGACCCACTTCCTTATAATGGGCTCAATATTCAAAGAGGCCCTCATGCACACCTCGATCCAGGGGCATTGAAGTGCCTCCCTAGTATTGGTTTCCGTGCCTAGGGCAATAATACAAAAGACCCACTTCCTTATAATGGGCACAATATTAAAAGAGGCCCTCATGCACGTCTCTATCAAGGTCATTGAATTGCCTCCCAAGTTTTGGCTTCCCTGCTTAAGGCAATACTACAAAAGACCCACTTCCTTATAACGGGTATAATATTAAAAGAGGCCCTCATGCACGCCTCTATCCAGGGGTATCAGAGATCCACTCTATTTTTGGCCTCCCTGCCTAGGGCAATACTACAAAAGACCCCCTTATAATGGGCACAATATTAAAAGAGGCCCTCATGCACTCCTCTATCCAGGGACATCAGAGTGCCACACCATTTTTGGCTTCCCTGCCTAGGGCAATACTACAAAGGACCCACTTCCTTATAATGGGCTCAATATTCAAAGAGGCCCTCATGCACACCTCGATCCAGGGGCATTGAAGTGCCTCCCTAGTATTGGCTTCCGTGCCTAGGGCAATACTACAAAAGACCCACTTCCTTATAATGGGCACAATATTAAAAGAGGCACTCTTGCACGCCTCTATCCAGGGGCATTGAAGTACCTTCCAAGTTTTTGCTGCCCTGCCTAGGGCAATACTATAAACGACCCACTTCCTTATAATGGGCACAATATTTAAAGAGGCCCTCATGCACGCCTTTTTCCAGGGGCATTGAAGTGCCTCCCAAGTTTTGGCTGCCCTGCCTAGGGCAATACTACAAGAGACCCACTTCCTTATAATGGGCACAATAGTAAAAGAGGCCCTTATGCACGCCTCCATCCAGGCTCATCAGAGTGCCACACCATTTTTGGCTTCTCTGCCTAGGGCAATACTACAAAGGACCCACTTCCTTATAATGGGCTCAATATTCAAAGAGGCCCTCAAGCACACCTCTCTCCAGGGGCATTGAAGATTCTCCCAAGTTTTGGCTGCCCTGCCTAGGGCAATACAACAAAAGACCGACTTCCTTATAATGGGCACAATAGTAAAAGAGGCCCTTATGCACGCCCCCATCCAGGCGCATCAGAGTGCCACACCATTTTTGGCTTCCCTGCCTAGGGCAATACTACAAAGGACCCACTTCCTTATAATGGGCACAATATTTAAAGAGGCCCCCATGAACGCCTCTCTCCAGGAGCATTGAAGTGCCTCCCAATTTTGCTTTCCTGCCTAGGGCAATACTACAAAAGATGCACTTCCTTATAATGGGCATAATATTAAAAGAGGCCCTCATGCACGCCTCTATCCAGGGTCATCAGAGAGCCACACTATTTTTGGCCTCCCTGCCTAGGGCAATACTACAAAAGACCCGCTTATAATGGGCACAATATTAAAAGAGGCCCTAATGCACTCCTCTATCCAAGGGCATCAGAGTGCCAAATTATTTTTGGTTTGCCTGCCTAGGGCAATATTACAAAAGACCCAATTCCTTATAATAGGCACAATATTAAAAGATTACCTCATGCACGCCTCTATCTAGGGGCATTAATGTGCCTCCCAGGTTTTGGCTGCCCTGCCTAGGGCAATACTACAATAGACCCACTACCTTATAATGGGCACAATATTAAATGAGGCCCTCTTGCACGCCTCTTTCCAGGGGCATTGAAGTACCTCCCAAGTTTTGGCTGCCCAACCTAGTGCAATACTACTAAAGACTTACTTCCTTATAATGGGCACAATATTAAAAGATTACTTCATACACGCCTCTATCCAGGGGCATTAAAGTGCCTCCCAGGTTTTGGCTGCCCTGCCTAGGGCAATACTATAAAAGACCCACTTCCTTATAATGGGCACAATATTAAAAGAGGCCCTCATGCACGCCTCTATCAAGGTCATTGAAGTGCCTCCCAAGTTTTGGCTGCCCTGCCTAGGGCAATACTACAAAAGACCCACTTCCTTATAATGGGCGCAATATTAAAAGAGGCCCTCATGCACGTCTCTTTCCAGGGGCATTGAAATGCCTCCCAAGTTTTGGTTGCCCTGCCTAGGGCAATACTACAAAAGACCCACTTCCTTATAATGGGCACAATATTAAAAGAGGCCCTCATGCACGCCTCTATCAAGGTCATTGAATTGCCTCCCAAGTTTTGGCTTCCCTGCTTAAGGCAATGCTACAAAAGACCCACTTCCTTATAAGGGTATATTATTTAAAGAGGCACTCTTGCACGCCACTATCCAGGGGCATTGAAGTACCTCCCTAGTTTTGGCTGACCTGCTTAAGGCAATACTACAAAAGACTCACTTCCTTATAATGGGCACAATATTTAAAGAGGCCCTCTTGCACGCCTCTTTCCAGGGGCATTGAAGTACCTACTAAGTTTTGGCTGCCCTGCTTAGTGCAATACTATTAAAGACTTACTTCCTTATAATGGGCACAATATTAAAAGATTACCTCATGCACGTCTCTATCCAGGGGCATGAAAGTGCCTCCCAGGTTTTGGCTGCCCTGCCTAGGGCAATAATATAAAAGACCCACTTCCTTATAATGGGCACAATATTAAAAGATTACCTCATGCACGCCTCTATCAAGGTCATTGAAGTGTCTCCCAAGTTTTGGCTGCCCTGCCTAGGGCAATACTACAAAATACCCACTTCCTTATAATGGGCACAATATTAAAAGAGGCCCTCATGCACGCCTCTATCAAGGTCATTGAAATGCCTCCCAAGTTTTGGCTGCCCTGCCTAGGGCAATACTACAAATGACCCACTTCCTTATAATGGGCACAATATTAAAAGAGGCCCTCATGCACGCCTCTATCCAGGGGCATCAGAGTGCCACATCATTTTTGGCTTCCCTGCCAAGGGCAATACTACAAAAGACCCACTTCCTTATAATGGGCACAATATTAAAAGAGGCACTCTTGCACGCCTCTATCCAGGGGCATTGAAGTACCTCCCAAGTTTTGGCTGCCCTGCCTAGGGCAATACTATAAAAGACCCACTTCCTTATAATGGGCACAATATTAAAAGAGGCACTCTTGCACGCCTTTATCCAGGGGCATCGGAGTGCCACACTATTTTTGGCTTCTCTGTCTAGGGAAATACTACAAAAGAACCACTTCCTTATTGTGGGCACAATATTTAAAGAGGTCCTCATGCATGCCTCTATTTAGGGGCATTGAAGTGCCTCCCTAGTTTTGGTTTCCCTGCCCAGGGCAATGCTACTAAAGACCCACTTTTTTATAATGGGCACAATATTAAAAAGAGCCCTCATGCACACCTTTATCCAGGGGCAAGAGAGTGTCACACTATATTTGGATATCCTGCCTAGGACAATACTAGAAAAGACCCATTTCCTTATACTGGGCACAATATTAAAAGAGGCCCTCATGCACGCTTCTATCAAGGGGCATTGAAGTGCTTTCCAAGTTTTGGCTGCCCTGCCTAGTGCAAAACTACAAAAGACCCACTTCCTTATAATGGGCACAATATTAAAAAAGGCCCTCTTGCACGCCACTATCCAGGGGCATTGAAGTACCTCCCAATTTTTGGCTGACCTGCTTAAGGCAATACTACAAAAGACTCACTTCCTTATAATGGGCACAATTTTTAAAAAGAGGCCCTCATGCACGCCTCTCTCCAGGGGCATTGAAGTGCCTCCCAATTTTGCTTTCCTGCCTAGGGCAATACTACAAAAGACCCACTTCCTTATAATGGGCATAATATTAAAAGAGGCCCTCATGCACGCCTCTATCCAGGGGCATCAGAGTGCCACATTATTTTTGGTTTGCCTGCCTAGGGCAATAATACAAAAGACCCACTTCCTGATAGTGGGCACAATATTAAAAGATTACCTCATGCACGCTTCTATCTAGGGGCATTAAAGTGCCTCCCAGGTTTTGGCTGCCCTGGCTAGGGCAATACTACAAAAGACCCACTGCGTTATAATGGGCACAATATTAAAAGAGGCCCTCTTGCACGCCTCTTTCCAGGGGCATTAAAGTGCCTCCCAGGTTTTGGCTTCCCTGCCTATGGCAATACTACAAAAGACCGCCTTCCTTATAATGGGCATAATGTTAAAAGAGGCCCTCATGCACACCTCTATCCAAGGGCATCAGAGATCCACACTATTTTTGGCCTCCCTGCCTAGGGCAATACTACAAAAGACCCACTTCCTTATAATGGGCACAATTTAAATGAGGCCCTCATGCACGCCTCTATCCAGGAGTATTGAATTGCCTCCCAAGTTTTGGCTGCCCTGCCTAGGGCAACACTACAAAAGACCCTCTTCCTTATAATGGGCACAATATTAAAAGATGCCCTCATGCAGGCCTCTATCCAGGGGCATTGAAGTGTCTCCCAAGTTTTGGCTTCCCTCTCTGGGGCAATACTACAAAAGACAGACTTCCTTATAATTGGCATAATATTAAGAGGATCTTATGCACGTCTCTATCCAGGGGCATTGAAGTGCTTCCCAAGTTTTTGCTGCCCTGTCTAGGGCAATACTATAAAAGACCCACTTCCTTATAAATGGCACAATATTAAAGAAGCCCTCATGCACGCTCTATCCAGGGGCATTGAAGTTCCTCCCAAATGTTGACTGCCCAGCCTAGGGCAATAGTACAAAAGACCCACTTCCTTATTGTGAGCACAATATAAAAGAGGCCCTCATGCACGCCTCTATTTAGGGGCATTGAAGTGCCTCCCTAGTTTTGGCTTCCCTGCCCAGGGCAATTCTACTAAAGACCCACTTTTTTATAATGGGCACAATATTAAAAAAGGCCCTCATGCACGGCTTTATCCAGGGGCAAAAGAGTGCCACACTATTTTTGGATACCCTGCCTAGGGCAATACTAGAAATGACCCTCTTCCTTATAATGGGCACAATATTAAGAGGCCCTCATGCACGCCTCTATCAAGGGGCATTGAAGTGCCTCCCAAGTTGTGGCTTCCCTGCCTAGGGCAATATACAAAAGACCCACTTCTTATAATGGGCACAATATTAAAAGAGGCCTCATGCACGCCTCTATCCAGGGGCATTGAAGTGCCTCCAGTTTTGGCTGCCCTGCCTAGGGCAATACTACAAAAGACCCACTTCCTTATAATGGGCACAATATTAAAAAGGCCTCATGCACGCCTCTATCCAGGGCATCAGAAGTGCCACACTATTTTTGGCTTCCCTGCCTAGGGCAATACTACAAAAGACCCACTTCCCTTATAATGGGCACAATATTAAAAGAGCCCTCATGCACTCCTCTATCAAGGGCATTAGAGTGCCTCCCAAGTTTTGTCTTGCCTGCCTAGGGCAATACTACAAAACCCACTTCTTATAATGGGCACAATATTAAAAGAGGCCCTCATGCACGCCTTTATCCAGGGCATTAAAGTGCCTCCTAGTTTTGGCTGCCTGCCTAGGGCAATACTACAAAAGACCCATTTCCTTTTAATGGACACAATATTAAAGAGGCCCTCATGCACGCCTTATTCAGGGCATTGAAGTGCCTCCAAGTTTTGGCTGACATGCCTAGGCAATACTAAAAAAGACCCACTTCCTTATAATGGGCACAATATTAAAAGAGCCTCTCATGCACGCCTCTATTCAGGGGCATTGAAGTGCCTCCCTAGTTTTGGCTTCCCTGCCTAGGGCAATACTACAAAAGACCCACTTCCTTATAATGGACACAATATTAAAGAGGCCTTCATGCACGCCTTTATCCAGGGGCATTGAAGTGCCTCCCAAGATTTTGGCTTGCCCTGCCAAGGCAATACTACAAAAAACCACTTCCTTATAATGGGCACATTATTAAAAGAGGCCCTCATGCACGCCTCTATCTAGGGGCATCAGAGTGCCACACTGTTTTTGGCTTCCCTGCCTAGGGCAATACTACAAAAGACCCACTTCCTCTATAATGGACACAATATTAAAGAGGCCCTCATGCACGCCTTTATCCAG
The DNA here is from genome assembly GCA_033576535.1 of Allobates femoralis. NCBI lineage: Eukaryota > Metazoa > Chordata > Amphibia > Anura > Aromobatidae > Allobates > Allobates femoralis. The sequence continues at coordinate 405,281,423 of JARQOC010000001.1, read as the reverse complement.
GGCATTGAAGTTCCTCCCAAGTTTTGGCTGCCCTGCCTAGGGCAATACTACTAAAGACCCACTTTTTATAATGGGCACAATATTAAAAAAGGCCCTCATGCACGCCTCTATCCAGGGGAATCAGAGTGCCACACTATTTTGGCTTCCCTGCCTAGGGCAATACTACAAAAGACCCACTTCCTTAATGGGCACTAATATTAAAAGAGGCCTCATGCACGCCTCTATCCAGGGGCATTGAATGCCCTCCTAGTTTTGGCTTCCTGCCTAGGGCAATACTAACAAAGACCACTTCCTTATAATGGGCACAATATTAAAAGATGGCCCTCTTGCACGCCTCTTTCCAGGGGCATTGAAGTACCTCCCAAGTTTTGGCTGCTCCTGCCTAGGCAATACTACTAAAGACCACTTCCTTATAATGGGCACAATATTAAAAGATCCTCATGCACGCCTCTATCCAGGGGCATTGAAGTGCCACCAAGTTTTGGCTTCCCTGCTCTAGGGCAATACTAAAAAAGACCCTACTTAAATGGGCACAATATTAAAGAGGCCCTCATGCACGCCTCTATCCAGGGGCATAGAAGTGCCTCCCAATTTTGCTTTCCTGCTTAGGGCAATACTACAAAAGACCCACTTCCTTATAATGGGCATAATATTAAAGAGGCCCTCATGCACGCCTCTATCCAGGGGCATCGAGATCCACACTATTTTTGGCCTCCCTGCCTAGGGCAATACTACAAAAGACCCACTTCCTTATAATGGGCACAATATTAAAGAGGCCTTCATGCACGCCTCTATCCAGGGGCATTGAATTGCCTCCCAGGTTTTGGCTGCCCTGCCTAGGGCAATACTACAAAAGACCCACTTCCTTATAATGGGCATAATATTAAAAGAGGACCTCATTACACAGACTCTATAGCATAGAGAGTCACAATTATTTAATTGGCCTCCTCTGCTATATACCAAAGCATGAATTGCTTCCATATTTGGCTCACACATGACAAGAGGCCTACTACAAAAGACTTCCATATCAGGGCATTGAAGTGCTACAAGGCCTATGCCCTCTAGGCTAGCTCAAAATGCCCACTTCTTTAGTGGCTCCTTGCTAAGGGCCTCTACAATGCCATCTTATCATGGGCATAATATTAAAGGGCCCCTTTTTGGTTCACCTTCTACAGGGACTATCAAAATCCCTTTTTTTAGGGCACATGCTTAGCAAACAACTATAAGCCTCTTCCTTAAAATGGAGAGTATCAATATTTGAGCTCCCATGCCTACCGAATCACAAAGCCAACTTACTGATAATGAACAACAGGAGCTGAATCCGATGTTTTGGTGCATGACTGTCTTATACAATACTTCAAAGACTCCAACTCTTATATGGGCACAATATTAAAGGCCTCATGCACGTAAGAGTTGGGCACAAGTGCCATAATCGCTTGGTTTCCCTCTGAAGGACAATATCAGAACATTCCCTTCTGTTTTTTGGTCCTATTAGGCCACTGCGACCAGTTTCGGTTGAAATGCTCCCAAGTTTGGTTGCCTGCTAGGAATACTCAAAGACCCAGTCTTATATGGCTATCTAAGAGGCGCTCATCGACCATTTTAAGGTTATCAAAGTGTATCAAGTTTGCGCCCCTATGGCAATCCTACATAGACCCACTTCCTTTAAGGAAATATAATATGGCCTCTTGCATGTTATAGGACAATGATTGTCCCAAGGCTTTGCTCCCTCTTAGGGATTGAAAGCCTCCCAAGTTTGGCAATGCGCTACAATATTAAAGAAGACCCACTTCACCTTATCAGGGGCCAATTAGTAAAGAGCCCCATATGCTTCTTGCCTAGGGCATATAAATGCCCCCACATTCTTGTTACTGCTATATGAAAACAATCACCCACTCTATCCAGGGTCAATTAGAGAGCCCTCATTGACCCCTTCTAAGGCATTAAAAGACTTCATTTTTGGCCTGCTAAGCAATGCTAAAAAGACCCCATTCGCTACTACGGTAAGTGCATTCAAGAGTGCCACATTATTTTTGTTTTGCCTTTAGGGCATACTACAAAAGACCCACGTCCTTATAATGGGCACAATATAAATTACCTTCAGCAGATTATCTAGGAATTAAAGTGCCTTCCGGTTTGGTGCCGCCTAAATTTAAAGAGCCTCTTGACCCTTTCTTTTCTGGAGCATTTAAGAAGGTCCCTCTACTGCTTTATTCACGGGCATTGATGTGCCAATATTTAGACTGACTCCTAAGGGCAATATAAAAAGTACCTCACTTCACTTTAATGGGCAATAAAGACTTCATGCCTCCTTTTGGGCATTGAAGGCCTCCTAGTTTATGCTTCTGCCTAGGCAAATACTCAAGACCACTTCCTTATAATGGACACAATATTAAAGAGGCTTCATGACGCCCTTTATCCAGGGGCATTGAAGTGCTCCCAAGTTTGGCTGCCCTGCCAAGGCAATACTACAAAAACCCACTTCCTATAATGGGCACAATATTAAAAGAGGCCCTCATGCACCCTCTATCAGGCATAGAATGCCCACTGTTTTTGGCTGCCCTGCCTAGGGCAATACTACAAATGACCCACTTCCTTATAATGGCACAAATTTAAAGAGCCTCGCCCTACAGGCCTTAAGGGCCATCAATTTGCTTCCCCAAGTTTTGGCTCTCACAAAGGCACAACTACAAAGACCACTTTTATAATGGGCACAATATTAAAAAGGCCCTCATGCACGCCATGGCATTGAAGTAGCGCTGCCACAGCTATTTTGGCCCCTTAGGGCAATACTTAAAAGACCACCCTATCTTCCATTGTAAAGAGGCACATTTAAAGAGGCCTCATGCTGCCCAGGAAGGTCGAGTGCCACATATTTTTGGTTTCCGCTCAGGGCAATACTACAAAACCCACTTCCTTATAATGGGCACAATATTCAAAGAGACACCTCTATCCGGGGCATTTAGGTGCTCCCAAGTTTTGTCTGCCCTACCTAGGGCAATACGACAAAAAACCCACTTCCTTATAGGGGGCACAATATTAAAAAGAGGCCCTCATGCACGCCTCTATCCAGGGGCATTGAAGTGCCTCCCTAGTTTTGGCTTTCCTGCCTGGACAATACTACAAACGACCTACTTTCCTATAATGGGCACATTATTAAAAATGGCCCTCATGCACGCCTCTATCCAGGGCATTGAATTGCCTCCCAAGTTTTGGCTGCCTGCCTAGGGCAATAAAACAAAAGACCAAGTTCCTTATAATGGGCACAATATTAAAAGATGCTCTCATGCATGCCTCTATCCAGGGGCATTGAAGTGCCACCCAAGTTATGGCTTCCCTTCGTAGGGCAATACTACAATAGACCCACTTTCTTCTAATGGGCACAATATTAAAAGAGGCCCTCATGCACTCCTCTATCCAGGGCATAGAAGTGCCTCCCAATTTTGCTTTCCTGCCTAGGGCAATACTACAAAAGACCCACTTCCTTATAATGGGCATAATATTAAAAGAGGCCCTCATGCACGCCTCTATCCAGGGCATCAGAGATCCACACTATTTTTGGCCTCCCTGCCTAGGCAATACTACAAAAGACCCACTTCCTTATAATGGGCACAATATTAAAAGAGCCTTCATGCACGCCTCTATCCAGGGCATTGATTTGCCTCCAGGTTTTGGCTGCCCTGCCTAGGGCAATACTACAAAAGACCCACTTCCTTATAATGGGCATAATATTAAAAGAGGACCTCATGCACGCCTCTATCCAGGGGCATCAGAGATCCACTCTATTTTTGGCCTCTCTTCCTAGGGCTATACTACAAAAGACCCACTTCCTTATAATGGGCACAATATTAAAAGAGGCCCTCTTGCACGCCTCTATCCAGGGGCATTAAAGTACCTCCCAAGTTTTGGCTGCCCTGCTTAAGGCAATACTTCAAAAGACCCACTTCCTTATAATGGGCACAATATTCAAAGAGACCCACATGCACGCCTCTATCTAGGGTCATCAAAGTGCCACACTATTTTTGGCTTCTCTGCCTAGGGCAATACTACAAAAGACCCACTTCCTTATAATGGTCAAATATTAAAGAGCCCTCATGCACGCCTTTATCCAGGGCTTGAAGTTCCTCCCAATTTTGGCTGCCCTGCCTAGGGCAATACTACAAAAGACCGACTTCCTTATAATGGGCACAATATTAAAAAGGCCCTCATGGACGCCTCTATCTAGGGGCATCAGAGTGCCACACTATTTTTGGCTTCCCTGCCTAGGGCAATACTACAAAAGACCCACTTACTTATAATGGGCACAATATTCAAAGAGGCCCTCATGCACGCCTCTATTCAGGGGCATTGAAGTGCCTCCCTAATTTTGGCTTTCCTGCCTAGGGCAATACTACTAAAGACCCACTTTTTATAATGGGCACAATATTAAAAAAGGCCTCATGCACGCCTCTATCCAGGGGCATCAGAGTGCCACACTATTTTTGGCTTCCCTGCCTAGGGCAATACTACAAAAGACCCCTTCCTTGTAATGGGCACAATATTTAAAGAGGCCCTTATGCATGCCTCTATGAAGGGGCATCAGAGTGCAACAGTATTTTTAGTTTCCCTGCCAAGGGCAATACTATAAAAGACCCACTTCCTTATAATGGGCACAATATTAAAAGAGGCCCTCATGCACGCTTGTATCCAGGGCATTGAGTTGCCTCAAAAGTTTTGGCTTCCCTGCCTAGAGCAATACTACAAAAGACCCACTTCCTTATAATGGGCGCAATATTAAAAGAGGCCCTCATGCACGCCTCTATCCAGGGCATTGAAGTGCCTCCCTAGTTTTGGCTTCTCTGCCTAGGGCAATACTACAAAGGACCTACTTCTATATAATGGGCACAATATTCAAAGAGGCCCTCATGCACGCTTGAATGCAGAGGCATTGAAGTGCCTCCAGGTTTTGGCTGCCCTGCCTTGGGCAATACTACAAAAGACCTACTTCTATATAATGGGCACAATATTAAAAGAGGCCCTCATGAACACCTCTATCCAGGGGCATTAGAGTTTCACACTATTTTTGGCTTCCATGCCTAGGGCAATACTACGAAAGACCCATTTATAATGGGCACAATATTAAAAGAGGCCCTCTTGCACTCCTCTATCCAGGGGCATCAGAGTGCCACATTATTTTTGACTTCCCTTTTTATAATGGGCACAATATTAAAAAAGGCGCTCATGCACGGCTTTATCCAGGGGCAAGAGGGTGCCACACTATTTTTGGATACCCTGCCTAGGGCAATACTAGAAAAGACCCACTTCCTTTATAATGGGCACAATATTAAAGAGGCACTCATGCACGCCTCTATCAAGGGGCATTTGAAGTGCCTCCCACGTTGTGGCTGCCCTGCCTAGGGCAATACTACAAAAGACCCACTTCCTTATAATGGGCACAATATTCAAAGATGCCCTCATGCACTCCTCTATCCAAGGGCATTTAGGTGCCTCCCAAGTTTTGTCTGTCCTGCCTAGGGCAATACTACAAAAAACCCACTTCCTGATAGGGGGCACAATATTAAAAGGGCCCTCATGCACACCTCTATCCCGGGCATTAAAGTGTCTCCCTAGTTTTTGCTTCCCTGCCAAGGGCAATACTACAAAAGACCCATTTCCTTTTAATGGACACAATATTAAAGAGGCCCTCATGCACGCCTTTATTCAGGGCATTGAAGTGCCTCCCAAGTTTTGGCTGACATGCCTAGGGCAATACTAAAAAAGACCCACTTCCTTATAATGGGCACAATATTAAAAGAGCCTCTCATGCACGCCTCTATTCCAGGGGCATTGAAGTGCCTCCCAAGTTTTGGCTTCCCTGCCAGGCAATACTACAAAAAGACCCACTTCCTTATAATGGACAATATTAAAAGAGGCCTCATGCACGCCTTATCCAGGGGCATAGAAGTGCCTCCAAGATTTTGGCTGCCCTGCCAGGGCAATACTACAAAAAACCCACTTCCTCTATGGCACATATAAGGGCCTCATGCACGCTCTATCTGGCATCAGAGTGCCACATGTTTGGCTTCCCTGCCTAGGCAATACTAAAGACCACTTCCTCATAATGGACACATATTAAAGAGGCCCCATGCACGCCTTTATCAGGGCATTGAAGTTCCTCCCAAGTTTTGGCTGCCTGCTAGGGCAATACTACTAAAGACCCACTTTTTTATAATGGGCACAATATTAAAAAAGGCCCTCATGCACGCCTCTATCCAGGGGAATCAGAGTGCCACACTATTTTTGGCTTCCCTGCCTAGGGCAATACTTCAAAAGACCCACTTCCTTGTAATGGGCACAATATTAAAAGAGGCCCTCATGCATGCCTCTATGAAGGGGCATCAGAGTGCCACAGTATTTTTAGTTTCCCTGCCAAGGGCAATACTACAAATGACCCACTTCCTTATAATGGGCACAATATTAAAAGAGGCCCTCATGCACGCCTCTATCCAGGGGCATTGAAGTGCCTCCCTAGTTTTGGCTTTCCTGCCTGGACAATACTACAAACGACCTACTTTCCTAAAATGGGCACATTATTAAAAATGGCCCTCATGCACCGCCTCTATCCAGGGGCATTGAATTGCCTCCCAAGTTTTGGCTGCCCTGTCTAGGGCAATAAAACAAAAGACCAAGTTCCTTATAATGGGCACAATATTAAAAGATGCTCTCATGCATGCCTCTATTCAGGGCATTGAAGTGCCACCCAAGTTATGGCTTCCCTTCGTAGGGCAATACTACAATAGACCCACTTTCTTCTAATGGGCACAATATTAAAAGAGGCCCTCATGCACTCCTCTATCCAGGGGCATCAGAGTGCCACATTATTTTTGGTTTCCCTGCCTAGGGCAATACTACAAAGGACCCACTTCGTTATAATGGGCACAATATTAAATGAGGCCCTTATGCACGCCTCAATCCAGGAGGATTGAAGTGCCTCCTAAGTTTTTGCTTCCCTGCCTAGGGCAATACTACAAAAAACCCACTTTCTTATAATGGGCACAATATTTAAAGAGGCCCTCATGCACGCCTCTAACCAGGGGCATTGAAGTGCCACACTATTTTTGGCTTCCCTGCCTAGGGCAATACTGCAAAAGAACCACTTCCTTATAATGGGCACAATATTCAAAGAGGCCCTCATGCACGCTTGAATGCAGGGGCATTGAAGTGCCTCCCAGGTATTGGCTGCCCTGCCTTGGGCAATACTACAAAAGACCTACTTCCATATAATGGGCACAATATTAAAAGAGGCCCTCATGCACGCCTCTATCCAGGGGCATTGAATTGCCTCGCAAGTTTTGGCTGTCTTGCCTAGGGCAATACTACGAAAGACCCACTTCCTTAAAATGGGCTTAATATTAAAAGAGGCCCTCATGCACGCCTCTATCCAGGGGCATTAAAGTGCCTCCCATGTTTTGGCTGCAAAGCTTAGGGCAATACTTAAAAAGACCCAATTCGTTATAATGGGCACAATATTAAAAGAGGCCCTCATGTACGCCTCTATCTAAGGGCAACAGAGTGCCACACTATTTTTGGCTGCCCTGCCTAGGGCAATACTACAAAAGACCAACTTTCTTATAATGGGCACAATATTAAAGAGAGGCCCTCATGCACGCCTCTAACCAGGGCATCAGAGTGCCACACTATTTTTGGCTTCCCTGCCTAGGGCAATACTTCAAAAGAACCACTTCCTTATAATGGGCACAATATTCAAAAAGGCCCTCATGCACGCTTGTATCCAGGGGCATTGAAGTGCCTCCCAAGTTTTGGCTGCTCTGCCTAGGGCAATACTACAAAAGACCTACTTCCATATAATGGGCACAAAATTAAAAGAGGCCCTCATGCATGCCTTTATCCAGGAGCATTGAATTGCTTCCCAAGTTTTGGCTGCCCTGCCTAGGGCAATACTACAAAAGAGAAACTTCCATATAATGGGCATAATATTAAAAGAGGCCCTCAAGCACACCTCTATACTGGGGCATCAGAATTCCACACTATTTTGGCTTCCTTGCCTAGGGCAATGCTACAAAAGACCCACTTATAATGGGCATAATATTAAAAGAGGCCCTCATGCACTCCTCTATCCAGGGGCATCAGAGTGCCACATTATTTTTGGCTTCCCTGCCTAGGGCAATACAACAAAAGACCCACTTCCTTATAATGGGCACAATATTAAAAGAGCTCCCAGGACACAGTACCTCGAGGTCCGCGCTGCCACTTCAGAAAGGAACAAAAGAAGCCAGTACAAGAGAATGTCTGGATCAATGATTCTTCTTTATTATCCAATGCGTTTCAGAGTTATCTCCCAACTCCTTCATCAGGGAATGTCATTCCCTGATGAAGGAGTTGGGAGATAACTCTGAAACGCATTGGATAATAAAGAAGAATCATTGATCCAGACATTCTCTTGTACTGGCTTCTTTTGTTCCTTTCTGAAGTGGCAGCGCGGACCTCGAGGTACTGTGTCTAGGGAGATGATTATACCACAGGGATCTGTGGAAAGTACGGTCCTGCAGCAGCTACTTGTATCTGAGCGATCATCACCAGTTGTGGGTTTTCACAACTGTATCAGGTGAGCAGCCCCTATTGTATACCCTCTTGTTCTTCTTTAAAGAAGATATCACCCTATGTGCGCATTCTTGAATTTTATAGACAATATTAAAAGAGGCACTCATGCACGCCTCTATCCAGGGGCGTTGAAGTGCCTCCCATGTTTTGGCTGTCCTGCCTAGAGCAATACTACAAAAGACCCACTTCCTTATAATGGGCACAATATTAAAAGAGGCCCCCTTGCACACCTCTATCCAGGGGCATTGAAGTGCCTCCCTAGTTTTGGCTAGGGCAATACTACAAAAGACCCACTTCCTTATAATGGGCACAATTTTAAAGAGGCCCTCATGCACGCCTCTATCCAGGGACATCAGAGTGCCACACTATTTTTGGCTACCTTGCTTAGGTCAATACTACAAAAGAACCAATTCCTTATATTGGGCACAATATTAAAAGAGGACCTAATGCACGCCTCTATCCAGGCGCATTGAAGTGCCTCCCTAGTTTTGGCTTTCCTGCCTAGGCCAATACTACAAAAGGCCCACTTCCTTATAATGGGCACAATATTAAAAGAGGCCCTCATGCACTCCTCTATCCAGGGTCATCAGAGTGCCACATTATTTTTGGCATCCCTGCCTAGCTCAATACTGCAAGCAACCCACTTCCTTTAAATGGGCACAATCTTCAAAGAGGCCATCATGCACGCCTCTATGCAGGGGCATTGAAGTGCCTCCCTAGTTTTGACTTCCCTGCCTAGGGCAATACTACAAAAGACCCAATTCCTTATTATTGGCACAATATTCAAAGAGGCCCTCATGCACGCCTCTATCCAGGGGCATTGAAGTGCCTCCCTAGTTTTGACTTCCCTGCCTAGGGCAATACTACAAAAGGCCCACTTCCTTATAATGGGCACAATATTAAAAGAGGCCCCCATGCACGTCCCTATCCAGGGACATCAGAGTGTCACATTATTTTTGGCTTCCCTGCCTAGGGCAATACTACAAAAGACCCACTTCCTTATAATGGGCACAATATTAAAAGATGCCCTCATGCACGCCTCAATGCAGGGGCATTGAAGTGCCTCCAAAGTTTTGGTTGCCCTGCCTAGGGCAATACTAAAAAAGATCTACTTCCATATAATGGCCACAATATTAAAAGAGGCCCTCATGCACGCCTCTATCCAGGGCATTGAAGTGCCTCCCAAGTTTTGGCTGCCCTGCCTAGGGCAACACTACAAAAAACCCACTTCCTTACAATGGGCACAATATTAAAAGAAGCCCTCATGCACGCATTTTTCCAAAGGCATCAGAGTGCCACACTATTTTTGACTTCCCTGCCTAGGGCAATACTACAAAAGACCCAATTCCTTATTATTGGCACAATATTCAAAGAGGCCCTCATGCACGCCTCTATCCAGGGGCATTGAAGTGCTTCCTTAGTTTTGGCTGCCCTGCCTAGGGCAATACTACAAAAGATCTACTTCCATATAATGGCCACAATATTAAAAGAGGCCCTCATGCACGCCTCTATCCAGGGGCATTGAATTACCTCCCAGGTTTTGGCTGCCCTGCCTAGGGCAATACTACAAAAGAGCCACTTCCTTATAATGGACACAATATTCAAAGAGGCCCTCATGCACGCCTCTATGCAGGGGCATTGAAGTGCCTCCCAAGTTTTGGCTGCCCTGCCTAGGGCAATACTACAATAGACCCACTTCTTTATAATGGGCACAATATTCATAGAGGCCCTCATGCACGCTTGAATCCAGGGGCATTGAAGTGCCTCCCAATTTTTGCGTGCCCTGCCTAGGCAATACTACAAAAGACCTACTTCCTTACAATGGGCACAATATTAAAAGAAGCCCTCATGCACGCCTCTATCCAAAGGCATCAGAGTGCCACACTATTTTTGGCTTCCCTGCCTAGGGCAATACTACAAAAGATCTACTTCCATATAATGGGTACAATATTAAAAGAGGCCCTCATGCAAGCCTCTATCCAGGGGCATTGATCTGCCTCCCAAGTTTTCGCTTCCCTGCCTAGGGCAATACTACAAAAGACCCACTTCCTTACAATGGGCACAATATTAAAGAAGCCCTCATGCACGCCTCTATCCAAACGCATCAGAGTGCCACACTATTGGCTTCCCTGCCTAGGGCAATACTACAAAAGACCTACTTCCATATAATGGGCACAATATTAAAAGAGGCCCTCATGCACGCCTCTATCCAGGGGCATTGAATTGCCTCCCAAGTTTTGGCTGCCCTGCCTAGGGCAATACTAAAAAAGAGCCACTTCCTTATAATGGACACAATATTCAAAGAGGCCCTCATGCACGCCTCTATGCAGGGGAATTGAAGTGCCACACTATTTTTGGCTTCCCTGCTCAGGGCAATAGTATAAAAGACCCACTTCCTTATGACTCACCGTGGCCGGGACTCCGGTTTAGACAGGCGATGCTTCCTTCCTCAGTGGTTGGGTAGTAGAGCGGGTGGACTCAGCAGTGATGGTGTCCCTTAGAAATCCGCAGTGTTCCTCCATTCTAACTAATTGGTTGCCAGTGTCGCCCAGGAATACCAGGTCGGGTACGGGGAGGCTGCTTCAATGCCCTATCCATGATGTACGTTCTGGATGTTTTGGGGAGCCTTGGATCCCTCAGTGGGTACACCGCTGGTTAGACGACTGGAAGTTGGCTGGTGGTGTGGTGCTCCTGTAAAGCTGCTCCTCTACGCTTTCTGGTTCGCGTAGCAGAGGTGAACTGCTGCCAGCTTCGGTACCAGTGAACCGGCTGTGAGTTGTGGGCACGGGAGTCTTTTGGGAACCCGTGTGAATAATGCCCAATCCCGGTAGTTAAGGCCTCAGGTGCTGACACCCGACCGGTGACGGACCGGGGGCTGCACGGGGTGCGGAGCCCCCGCTCCTCTCCAAGCTCTACTTCTAGACCCTTCTTCACCGAGTTCTAGACTATTGTGTCTCTTCTCCTACACACTACCCTAGTACTCCACCCACCAGGACCTAGGATTGGCCCTCTGTTCTAGGTGATGCATGTAGGGTTGGATTTCTAAATTAACCAGGTCACTGCTGTTTCAGAGAATATTGCGGCTGCTTTTATGGCTGCAATACCCTCTTGTGACGCACTCGTTGCGGGGCGCCACACTTATAATGGGCACAATATTCAAAGAGGCCCTCATGCACGCTTGTATCCAGGGGCATTGAAGTGCCTCCCAACTTTTGGCTGCCCTGCGTAGGGCAATACTACATAGGACCCACTTCCTTACAATAAGCACAATATTAAAAGAAGCCCTCATGCACGCCTGTATGCAATGGCATCAGAGTGCCACACTATTTTTGCCTTCCCTGCCTAGGGCAATACTACAAAAGATCTACTTCCTTATAATGGGCACAATATTAAAAGAAGCCCTCATGCACGCCTCTATCCACTGGCATCAGAGTTCCACACTATTTTTGGCTTCCCTGCCTAGGGCAATACTACAAAAGACCCACTTGTAATGGGCACAATATTAAAGAGGCCCTCATGCACTCCTCTATCCAGGGGCATCAGAGTACCACACTATTTTTGGTTTCCCTGACTAGGGCAATACTACAAAAGACCCACTTCCTTAAATGGGCACAATATTAAAAGAGACCCTCATGCACGCCTCTATCCAGGGGTATTGAAGTGCCTCCCAATTTTGGCTGCCCTGACTAGGGTAATACTACAAAAGACCCACTTCCTTATATTGGGCACAATATTGAAAGAGGCCCTCATGCACACCTCTATCCAGAGGCATTGAGGTACTTCCCAAGTTTTGGCTGCCCTGCCTAGGGCAATACTACAAAAGACCAACTTCCTTATAATGGGCACAATGGTCAAAGAGGCCCTCATGCACGCCTCTATCCAGGGGCATCAAAGTTCCACACTATTTTTTGCTTCCCTGCCTAGGGCAATACTACAAAAGACCCACTTATCATGGGCACAATATTAAAAGAGGCATAAATGCACTCCTCTATCCAGGGGCATCAGAGTGCCAACATTATTTTTGGCTTCCCTGACTAGGGCAATACTACAAAAGACCCACTTCCTTATAATGGGCACAATATTAAACGAGGCCCTCATGCACGCCTTTATCCAGGGGCCTTGAAGTGCCTCCCAAGTAGTGGCTGTCCTGCCTAGGGCAATACTACAAAAGACCTACTTCCATATAATGGGCATAATATTAAAAAAGGCCCTCATGCACGCCTCTATGCAGGGGCATTGAATTGCCTCCCAAATTTTGGCTGCCCTGCCTAGGGCAATAATGCAAAAGACCAACTTCCTTATAATGGGCACAATATTCAATGAGGCCCTCATGCACGCCTTTATCCAGGGGCATTGAAGTGTTTTACCTAGTTTTAGCTTCCCTGCCTAGGGCAATACTACAAAAGAGGCTCTTCCTTTAATGGGCATAATATTAAAAGAGGCCCTCATGCACGCCTCTATCCAGGGGCATCAGAATTCCACACTATTTTTGGCCTCCCTGACAAAGGCAATACTACAAAAGACCCACTTATAATGGGCATAATATTAACAGAGGCCCTCATGCACTTCTCTAACCAGGGGCATCAGAGTGCCACGCTAATTTTGTCTTCCCTGCCTAAGGCAATACTACAAAAGAACCACTTCCTTATAATGGGCACAATATTCAAAGAGGCCCTCATGCACGCTTGTATCCAGGGGCGCAGCTACTTGTATCTGAGCGATCATCAACAGTTGTGGGTTTTCACAACTGTATCAGGTGAGCAGCCCCTATTGTATACCCTCTTGTTCTTCTTTAAAGAAGATATCACCCTATGTGCGCATTCTTGAATTTTATAGACAATATTAAAAGAGGCACTCATGCACGCCTCTATCCAGGGGCGTTGAAGTGCCTCCCAAGTTTTGGCTGTCCTGCCTAGAGCAATACTACAAAAGACCCACTTCCTTATAATGGGCACAATATTAAAAGAGGCCCTCTTGCAAACCTCTATCCAGGGGCATTGAAGTGCCTCCCTAGTTTTGGCTTTCCTGCCTAGGGCAATACTACAAAAGACCCACTTCCTTATAATGGGCACAATTTTAAAAGAGGCCCTCATGCACGCCTCTATCCAGGGGCATCAGAGTGCCACACTATTTTTGGCTACCTTGCTTAGGTCAATACTACAAAAGAACCACTTCCTTATATTGGGCACAATATTAAAAGAGGACCTCATGCACGCCTCTATCCAGGGGCTTTGAAGTGCCTCCCTAGTTTTGGCTTTCCTGCCTAGGCCAATACTACAAAAGGCCCACTTCCTTATAATGGGCACAATATTAAAAGAGGCCCTCATGCACTCCTCTATCCAGGGGTATCAGAGTGCCACATTATTTTTGGCCTCCCTGTCTGGGGCAATACTACAAAAGACCCACTTTCTTATAATGGGCACAATATTAAAAGAGGCCCTCATACACGTCTCTATCCAGGGTCATCAGAATGCCACATTATTTTTGGCATCCCTGCCTAGCTCAATACTGCAAACAACCCACTTCCTTTAAATGGGCACAATCTTCAAAGAGGCCATCATGCACGCCTCTATGCAGGGGCATTGAAGTGCCTCCCAAGCTTTGAATGCCCTGCCTAGGGCAATACTACAAAAGACCCAATTCCTTATTATTGGCACAATATTAAAAGAGGCCCTCATGCACGCCTCTATCCAGGGGCATTGAAGTGCCTCCCTAGTTTTGACTTCCCTGCCTAGGGCAATACTACAAAAGGCCCACTTCCTTATAATGGGCACAATATTAAAAGAGGCCCCCATGCACGTCCCTATCAAGGGACATCAGAGTGTCACATTATTTTTGGCTTCCCTGCCTAGGGCAATACTACAAAAGACCCACTTCCTTATAATGGGCACAATATTAAAAGAGGCCCTCATGCACGCCTCAATGCAGGGGCATTGAAGTGCCTCCAAAGTTTTGGTTGCCCTGCCTAGAGCAATACTAAAAAAGATCTACTTCCATATAATGGCCACAATATTAAAAGAGGCCCTCATGCACGCCTCTATCCAGGGGCATTGAAGTGCCTCCCAAGTTTTGGCTGCCCTGCCTAGGGCAACACTACAAAAAACCCACTTCCTTACAATGGGCACAATATTAAAAGAAGCCCTCATGCACGCATCTTTCCAAAGGCATCAGAGTGCCACACTATTTTTGGCTTCCCTGCCTAGGGCAATACTACAAAAGACCCAATTCCTTATTATTGGCACAATATTCAAAGAGGCCCTCATGCACGCCTCTATCCAGGGGCATTGAAGTGCCTCCCTAGTTTTGGCTGCCCTGCCTAGGGCAATACTATAAAAGAGCCACTTCCTTATAATGGACACAATATTCAAAGAGGCCCTCATGCACGCCTCTATGCAGGGGCATTGAAGTGCCTCCCAAGTTTTGGCTGCCCTGCCTAGGGCAATACTACAATAGACCCACTTCTTTATAATGGGCACAATATTAAAAGAAGCCCTCATGCACGCTTGAATCCAGGGGCATTGAAGTACCTCCCAATTTTTGCCTGCCCTGCCTAGGCAATACTACAAAAGACCTACTTCCTTACAATGGGCACAATATTAAAAGAAGCCCTCATGCACGCCTCTATCCAAAGGCATCAGAGTGCCACACTATTTTTGGCTTCCCTGCCTAGGGCAATACTACAAAAGATCTACTTCCATATAATGGGCACAATATTAAAAGAGGCCCTCATGCAAGCCTCTATCCAGGGGCATTAAATTGCCTTCCCAAGGATTCGCTTCCCTGCCTAGGGCAATACTACAAAAGACCCACTTCCTTACAATGGGCACAGTATTAAAGAAGCCCTCATGCACGCCTCTATCCAAAGGCATCAGAGTGCCACACTATTTTTGGCTTCCCTGCCTAGGGCAATACTACAAAAGACCTACTTCCATATAATGGGCACAATATTAAAAGAGGCCCTCATGCACGCCTCTATCCAGGGGCATTGAATTGCTTCCCAATTTTTGCTGCCCTGCCTAGGGCAATACTACAAAAGAGCCACTTCCTTATAATGGACACAATATTCAAAGAGGCCCTCATGCACGCCTCTATGCAGGGGCATTGAAGTGCCTCCCAAGTTTTGGCTTTCCTGCCTGGACAATACTACAAACGACCTACTTTCCTAAAATGGGCACATTATTAAAAATGGCCCTCATGCACGCCTCTATCCAGGGGCATTGAATTGCCTCCCAAGTTTTGGCTGCCCTGCCTAGGGCAATAAAACAAAAGACCAAGTTCCTTATAATGGGCACAATATTAAAAGATGCTCTCATGCATGCCTCTATTCAGGGGCATTGAAGTGCCACCCAAGTTATGGCTTCCCTTCGTAGGGCAATACTACAATAGACCCACTTTCTTCTAATGGGCACAATATTAAAAGAGGCCCTCATGCACTCCTCTATCCAGGGGCATCAGAGTGCCACATTATTTTTGGTTTCCCTGCCTAGGGCAATACTACAAAGGACCCACTTCGTTATAATGGGCACAATATTAAATGAGGCCCTTATGCACGCCTCAATCCAGGAGGATTGAAGTGCCTCCTAAGTTTTTGCTTCCCTGCCTAGGGCAATACTACAAAAAACCCACTTTCTTATAATGGGCACAATATTTAAAGAGGCCCTCATGCACGCCTCTAACCAGGGGCATTGAAGTGCCACACTATTTTTGGCTTCCCTGCCTAGGGCAATACTACAAAAGAACCACTTCCTTATAATGGGCACAATATTCAAAGAGGCCCTCATGCACGCTTGAATGCAGGGGCATTGAAGTGCCTCCCAGGTATTGGCTGCCCTGCCTTGGGCAATACTACAAAAGACCTACTTCCATATAATGGGCACAATATTAAAAGAGGCCCTCATGCACGCCTCTATCCAGGGGCATTGAATTGCCTCGCAAGTTTTGGCTGTCTTGCCTAGGGCAATACTACGAAAGACCCACTTCCTTAAAATGGGCTTAATATTAAAAGAGGCCCTCATGCACGCCTCTATCCAGGGGCATTAAAGTGCCTCCCATGTTTTGGCTGCAAAGCTTAGGGCAATACTTAAAAAGACCCAATTCGTTATAATGGGCACAATATTAAAAGAGGCCCTCATGTACGCCTCTATCTAAGGGCAACAGAGTGCCACACTATTTTTGGCTGCCCTGCCTAGGGCAATACTACAAAAGACCAACTTTCTTATAATGGGCACAATATTAAAAGAGGCCCTCATGCACGCCTCTAACCAGGGGCATGAGAGTGCCACACTATTTTTGGCTTCCCTGCCTAGGGCAATACTTCAAAAGAACCACTTCCTTATAATGGGCACAATATTCAAAAAGGCCCTCATGCACGCTTGTATCCAGGGGCATTGAAGTGCCTCCCAAGTTTTGGCTGCTCTGCCTAGGGCAATACTACAAAAGACCTACTTCCATATAATGGGCACAAAATTAAAAGAGGCCCTCATGCATGCCTTTATCCAGGAGCATTGAATTGCTTCCCAAGTTTTGGCTGCCCTGCCTAGGGCAATACTACAAAAGAGAAACTTCCATATAATGGGCATAATATTAAAAGAGGCCCTCAAGCACACCTCTATACTGGGGCATCAGAATTCCACACTATTTTTGGCTTCCTTGCCTAGGGCAATGCTACAAAAGACCCACTTATAATGGGCATAATATTAAAAGAGGCCCTCATGCACTCCTCTATCCAGGGGCATCAGAGTGCCACATTATTTTTGGCTTCCCTGCCTAGGGCAATACAACAAAAGACCCACTTCCTTATAATGGGCACAATATTAAAAGAGCTCCCAGGACACAGTACCTCGAGGTCCGCGCTGCCACTTCAGAAAGGAACAAAAGAAGCCAGTACAAGAGAATGTCTGGATCAATGATTCTTCTTTATTATCCAATGCGTTTCAGAGTTATCTCCCAACTCCTTCATCAGGGAATGTCATTCCCTGATGAAGGAGTTGGGAGATAACTCTGAAACGCATTGGATAATAAAGAAGAATCATTGATCCAGACATTCTCTTGTACTGGCTTCTTTTGTTCCTTTCTGAAGTGGCAGCGCGGACCTCGAGGTACTGTGTCTAGGGAGATGATTATACCACAGGGATCTGTGGAAAGTACGGTCCTGCAGCAGCTACTTGTATCTGAGCGATCATCACCAGTTGTGGGTTTTCACAACTGTATCAGGTGAGCAGCCCCTATTGTATACCCTCTTGTTCTTCTTTAAAGAAGATATCACCCTATGTGCGCATTCTTGAATTTTATAGACAATATTAAAAGAGGCACTCATGCACGCCTCTATCCAGGGGCGTTGAAGTGCCTCCCATGTTTTGGCTGTCCTGCCTAGAGCAATACTACAAAAGACCCACTTCCTTATAATGGGCACAATATTAAAAGAGGCCCCCTTGCACACCTCTATCCAGGGGCATTGAAGTGCCTCCCTAGTTTTGGCTAGGGCAATACTACAAAAGACCCACTTCCTTATAATGGGCACAATTTTAAAAGAGGCCCTCATGCACGCCTCTATCCAGGGACATCAGAGTGCCACACTATTTTTGGCTACCTTGCTTAGGTCAATACTACAAAAGAACCAATTCCTTATATTGGGCACAATATTAAAAGAGGACCTAATGCACGCCTCTATCCAGGCGCATTGAAGTGCCTCCCTAGTTTTGGCTTTCCTGCCTAGGCCAATACTACAAAAGGCCCACTTCCTTATAATGGGCACAATATTAAAAGAGGCCCTCATGCACTCCTCTATCCAGGGTCATCAGAGTGCCACATTATTTTTGGCATCCCTGCCTAGCTCAATACTGCAAGCAACCCACTTCCTTTAAATGGGCACAATCTTCAAAGAGGCCATCATGCACGCCTCTATGCAGGGGCATTGAAGTGCCTCCCTAGTTTTGACTTCCCTGCCTAGGGCAATACTACAAAAGACCCAATTCCTTATTATTGGCACAATATTCAAAGAGGCCCTCATGCACGCCTCTATCCAGGGGCATTGAAGTGCCTCCCTAGTTTTGACTTCCCTGCCTAGGGCAATACTACAAAAGGCCCACTTCCTTATAATGGGCACAATATTAAAAGAGGCCCCCATGCACGTCCCTATCCAGGGACATCAGAGTGTCACATTATTTTTGGCTTCCCTGCCTAGGGCAATACTACAAAAGACCCACTTCCTTATAATGGGCACAATATTAAAAGATGCCCTCATGCACGCCTCAATGCAGGGGCATTGAAGTGCCTCCAAAGTTTTGGTTGCCCTGCCTAGGGCAATACTAAAAAAGATCTACTTCCATATAATGGCCACAATATTAAAAAGGGCCCTCATGCACGCCTCTATCCAGGGGCATTGAAGTGCCTCCCAAGTTTTGGCTGCCCTGCCTAGGGCAACACTACAAAAAACCCACTTCCTTACAATGGGCACAATATTAAAAGAAGCCCTCATGCACGCATTTTTCCAAAGGCATCAGAGTGCCACACTATTTTTGACTTCCCTGCCTAGGGCAATACTACAAAAGACCCAATTCCTTATTATTGGCACAATATTCAAAGAGGCCCTCATGCACGCCTCTATCCAGGGGCATTGAAGTGCTTCCTTAGTTTTGGCTGCCCTGCCTAGGGCAATACTACAAAAGATCTACTTCCATATAATGGCCACAATATTAAAAGAGGCCCTCATGCACGCCTCTATCCAGGGGCATTGAATTACCTCCCAGGTTTTGGCTGCCCTGCCTAGGGCAATACTACAAAAGAGCCACTTCCTTATAATGGACACAATATTCAAAGAGGCCCTCATGCACGCCTCTATGCAGGGGCATTGAAGTGCCTCCCAAGTTTTGGCTGCCCTGCCTAGGGCAATACTACAATAGACCCACTTCTTTATAATGGGCACAATATTCATAGAGGCCCTCATGCACGCTTGAATCCAGGGGCATTGAAGTGCCTCCCAATTTTTGCGTGCCCTGCCTAGGCAATACTACAAAAGACCTACTTCCTTACAATGGGCACAATATTAAAAGAAGCCCTCATGCACGCCTCTATCCAAAGGCATCAGAGTGCCACACTATTTTTGGCTTCCCTGCCTAGGGCAATACTACAAAAGATCTACTTCCATATAATGGGTACAATATTAAAAGAGGCCCTCATGCAAGCCTCTATCCAGGGGCATTGATCTGCCTCCCAAGTTTTCGCTTCCCTGCCTAGGGCAATACTACAAAAGACCCACTTCCTTACAATGGGCACAATATTAAAGAAGCCCTCATGCACGCCTCTATCCAAACGCATCAGAGTGCCACACTATTGGCTTCCCTGCCTAGGGCAATACTACAAAAGACCTACTTCCATATAATGGGCACAATATTAAAAGAGGCCCTCATGCACGCCTCTATCCAGGGGCATTGAATTGCCTCCCAAGTTTTGGCTGCCCTGCCTAGGGCAATACTAAAAAAGAGCCACTTCCTTATAATGGACACAATATTCAAAGAGGCCCTCATGCACGCCTCTATGCAGGGGAATTGAAGTGCCACACTATTTTTGGCTTCCCTGCTCAGGGCAATAGTATAAAAGACCCACTTCCTTATGACTCACCGTGGCCGGGACTCCGGTTTAGACAGGCGATGCTTCCTTCCTCAGTGGTTGGGTAGTAGAGCGGGTGGACTCAGCAGTGATGGTGTCCCTTAGAAATCCGCAGTGTTCCTCCATTCTAACTAATTGGTTGCCAGTGTCGCCCAGGAATACCAGGTCGGGTACGGGGAGGCTGCTTCAATGCCCTATCCATGATGTACGTTCTGGATGTTTTTGGGGAGCCTTGGATCCCTCAGTGGGTACACCGCTGGTTAGACGACTGGAAGTTGGCTGGTGGTGTGGTGCTCCTGTAAAGCTGCTCCTCTACGCTTTCTGGTTCGCGTAGCAGAGGTGAACTGCTGCCAGCTTCGGTACCAGTGAACCGGCTGTGAGTTTGTGGCACGGGAGTCTTTTGGGAACCCGTGTGAATAATGCCCAATCCCGGTAGTTAAGGCCTCAGGTGCTGACACCCGACCGGTGACGGACCGGGGGCTGCACGGGGTGCGGAGCCCCCGCTCCTCTCCAAGCTCTACTTCTAGACCCTTCTTCACCGAGTTCTAGACTATTGTGTCTCTTCTCCTACACACTACCCTAGTACTCCACCCACCAGGACCTAGGATTGGCCCTCTGTTCTAGGTGATGCATGTAGGGTTGGATTTCTAAATTAACCAGGTCACTGCTGTTTCAGAGAATATTGCGGCTGCTTTTATGGCTGCAATACCCTCTTGTGACGCACTCGTTGCGGGGCGCCACACTTATAATGGGCACAATATTCAAAGAGGCCCTCATGCACGCTTGTATCCAGGGGCATTGAAGTGCCTCCCAACTTTTGGCTGCCCTGCGTAGGGCAATACTACATAGGACCCACTTCCTTACAATAAGCACAATATTAAAAGAAGCCCTCATGCACGCCTGTATGCAATGGCATCAGAGTGCCACACTATTTTTGCCTTCCCTGCCTAGGGCAATACTACAAAAGATCTACTTCCTTATAATGGGCACAATATTAAAAGAAGCCCTCATGCACGCCTCTATCCACTGGCATCAGAGTTCCACACTATTTTTGGCTTCCCTGCCTAGGGCAATACTACAAAAGACCCACTTGTAATGGGCACAATATTAAAGAGGCCCTCATGCACTCCTCTATCCAGGGGCATCAGAGTACCACACTATTTTTGGTTTCCCTGACTAGGGCAATACTACAAAAGACCCACTTCCTTAAATGGGCACAATATTAAAAGAGACCCTCATGCACGCCTCTATCCAGGGGTATTGAAGTGCCTCCCAATTTTGGCTGCCCTGACTAGGGTAATACTACAAAAGACCCACTTCCTTATATTGGGCACAATATTGAAAGAGGCCCTCATGCACACCTCTATCCAGAGGCATTGAGGTACTTCCCAAGTTTTGGCTGCCCTGCCTAGGGCAATACTACAAAAGACCAACTTCCTTATAATGGGCACAATGGTCAAAGAGGCCCTCATGCACGCCTCTATCCAGAGGCATCAAAGTTCCACACTATTTTTTGCTTCCCTGCCTAGGGCAATACTACAAAAGACCCACTTATCATGGGCACAATATTAAAAGAGGCATAAATGCACTCCTCTATCCAGGGGCATCAGAGTGCCAACATTATTTTTGGCTTCCCTGACTAGGGCAATACTACAAAAGACCCACTTCCTTATAATGGGCACAATATTAAACGAGGCCCTCATGCACGCCTTTATCCAGGGGCCTTGAAGTGCCTCCCAAGTAGTGGCTGTCCTGCCTAGGGCAATACTACAAAAGACCTACTTCCATATAATGGGCATAATATTAAAAAAGGCCCTCATGCACGCCTCTATGCAGGGGCATTGAATTGCCTCCCAAATTTTGGCTGCCCTGCCTAGGGCAATAATGCAAAAGACCAACTTCCTTATAATGGGCACAATATTCAATGAGGCCCTCATGCACGCCTTTATCCAGGGGCATTGAAGTGTTTTACCTAGTTTTAGCTTCCCTGCCTAGGGCAATACTACAAAAGAGGCTCTTCCTTTAATGGGCATAATATTAAAAGAGGCCCTCATGCACGCCTCTATCCAGGGGCATCAGAATTCCACACTATTTTTGGCCTCCCTGACAAAGGCAATACTACAAAAGACCCACTTATAATGGGCATAATATTAACAGAGGCCCTCATGCACTTCTCTAACCAGGGGCATCAGAGTGCCACGCTAATTTTGTCTTCCCTGCCTAAGGCAATACTACAAAAGAACCACTTCCTTATAATGGGCACAATATTCAAAGAGGCCCTCATGCACGCTTGTATCCAGGGGCGCAGCTACTTGTATCTGAGCGATCATCAACAGTTGTGGGTTTTCACAACTGTATCAGGTGAGCAGCCCCTATTGTATACCCTCTTGTTCTTCTTTAAAGAAGATATCACCCTATGTGCGCATTCTTGAATTTTATAGACAATATTAAAAGAGGCACTCATGCACGCCTCTATCCAGGGGCGTTGAAGTGCCTCCCAAGTTTTGGCTGTCCTGCCTAGAGCAATACTACAAAAGACCCACTTCCTTATAATGGGCACAATATTAAAAGAGGCCCTCTTGCAAACCTCTATCCAGGGGCATTGAAGTGCCTCCCTAGTTTTGGCTTTCCTGCCTAGGGCAATACTACAAAAGACCCACTTCCTTATAATGGGCACAATTTTAAAAGAGGCCCTCATGCACGCCTCTATCCAGGGGCATCAGAGTGCCACACTATTTTTGGCTACCTTGCTTAGGTCAATACTACAAAAGAACCACTTCCTTATATTGGGCACAATATTAAAAGAGGACCTCATGCACGCCTCTATCCAGGGGCTTTGAAGTGCCTCCCTAGTTTTGGCTTTCCTGCCTAGGCCAATACTACAAAAGGCCCACTTCCTTATAATGGGCACAATATTAAAAGAGGCCCTCATGCACTCCTCTATCCAGGGGTATCAGAGTGCCACATTATTTTTGGCTTCCCTGTCTGGGGCAATACTACAAAAGACCCACTTTCTTATAATGGGCACAATATTAAAAGAGGCCCTCATACACGTCTCTATCCAGGGTCATCAGAATGCCACATTATTTTTGGCATCCCTGCCTAGCTCAATACTGCAAACAACCCACTTCCTTTAAATGGGCACAATCTTCAAAGAGGCCATCATGCACGCCTCTATGCAGGGGCATTGAAGTGCCTCCCAAGCTTTGAATGCCCTGCCTAGGGCAATACTACAAAAGACCCAATTCCTTATTATTGGCACAATATTAAAAGAGGCCCTCATGCACGCCTCTATCCAGGGGCATTGAAGTGCCTCCCTAGTTTTGACTTCCCTGCCTAGGGCAATACTACAAAAGGCCCACTTCCTTATAATGGGCACAATATTAAAAGAGGCCCCCATGCACGTCCCTATCCAGGGACATCAGAGTGTCACATTATTTTTGGCTTCCCTGCCTAGGGCAATACTACAAAAGACCCACTTCCTTATAATGGGCACAATATTAAAAGAGGCCCTCATGCACGCCTCAATGCAGGGGCATTGAAGTGCCTCCAAAGTTTTGGTTGCCCTGCCTAGAGCAATACTAAAAAAGATCTACTTCCATATAATGGCCACAATATTAAAAGAGGCCCTCATGCACGCCTCTATCCAGGGGCATTGAAGTGCCTCCCAAGTTTTGGCTGCCCTGCCTAGGGCAACACTACAAAAAACCCACTTCCTTACAATGGGCACAATATTAAAAGAAGCCCTCATGCACGCATCTTTCCAAAGGCATCAGAGTGCCACACTATTTTTGGCTTCCCTGCCTAGGGCAATACTACAAAAGACCCAATTCCTTATTATTGGCACAATATTCAAAGAGGCCCTCATGCACGCCTCTATCCAGGGGCATTGAAGTGCCTCCCTAGTTTTGGCTGCCCTGCCTAGGGCAATACTACAAAAGAGCCACTTCCTTATAATGGACACAATATTCAAAGAGGCCCTCATGCACGCCTCTATGCAGGGGCATTGAAGTGCCTCCCAAGTTTTGGCTGCCCTGCCTAGGGCAATACTACAATAGACCCACTTCTTTATAATGGGCACAATATTAAAAGAAGCCCTCATGCACGCTTGAATCCAGGGGCATTGAAGTACCTCCCAATTTTTGCCTGCCCTGCCTAGGCAATACTACAAAAGACCTACTTCCTTACAATGGGCACAATATTAAAAGAAGCCCTCATGCACGCCTCTATCCAAAGGCATCAGAGTGCCACACTATTTTTGGCTTCCCTGCCTAGGGCAATACTACAAAAGATCTACTTCCATATAATGGGCACAATATTAAAAGAGGCCCTCATGCAAGCCTCTATCCAGGGCATTAAATTGCCTCCCAAGGATTCGCTTCCCTGCCTAGGGCAATACTACAAAAGACCCACTTCCTTACAATGGGCACAATATTAAAGAAGCCCTCATGCACGCCTCTATCCAAAGGCATCAGAGTGCCACACTATTTTTGGCTTCCCTGCCTAGGGCAATACTACAAAAGACCTACTTCCATATAATGGGCACAATATTAAAAGAGGCCCTCATGCACGCCTCTATCCAGGGGCATTGAATTGCTTCCCAATTTTTGCTGCCCTGCCTAGGGCAATACTACAAAAGAGCCACTTCCTTATAATGGACACAATATTCAAAGAGGCCCTCATGCACGCCTCTATGCAGGGGCATTGAAGTGCCTCCCAAGTTTTGGCTGCCCTGCCTAGGTCAATACTACAAAAGACCCACTTCCTTATAATGGGCACAATATTAAAAGAAGCCCTCATGCACGCCTCTATCCACTGGCATCAGAGTTCCACACTATTTTTGGCTTCCCTGCCTAGGGCAATACTACAAAAGACCCACTTGTAATGGGCACAATATTAAAGAGGCCCTCTTGCACTCCTCTATCAGTCTGCTGTATTGCCATTGTTGTCTCCTCCACAGGTGCTGTGTTCACATTGAACGGCCCGTCATTACACTGTGGACCTGATGTTGTGATGGCCGAGGACGACCATCATTAAGTAGGGAGGCATATTGGGGGGCTACTGCTATGGACAGTAAGAGAAGCGTTGCCACTTTAAGAAATCCCTGCCTGTGTGGGACCGTAAGAAACACGCTGCCACTTTAAGAGACAGAAACCCCCCCAGCTGTGGGATGATGGTATGTCCTGTTTTCCCCCCTTTGGAGAGTGTGTTTTTTGGAACAGCCCGTTTATGTGTAGAGAGGAACAGACCTTCTGTGTGTTTTGGAAAGGACTGCAGTGTTCGTGTGAAATGAAAGTGGGACACAGATATGCCTGGGATCCAGTGAGAACCTGAAGCAAGGAGAAGATTTGCAGCCCATCGACTCGAGACAGGAGCCGTGTGCACCTTCGGATAAGACTGCTGTTGTTGGGGGCCCCCAGGACTGCATCCAAATCCCTGCATCACTGTGAGTTGAATATTGTGCACCTTTCAGGGTAGAATAGGCTTCAGTAGGTAGAACACGGCAGCCGTGTGGCCTGTGTAGCAAGGCCAGAAAGGTTACACGTAGAGTAGCATTGTACCTTGCTGTTGTGAATTTACCTGTGTGCTCTTAACTTGTGATAGTTGGAGAACTGTACTATTGAGCGGACCAACTAGAGAAAGCGAAAAGTTTGTTAAATCTCGTTTGCCACTGTTTACCCCTTCTTGAACCTTCCTTCTTCACATCTTTCCCCGCCTGTTAATAAATTCACCCTTGTGGTTTGCACTCCCATCTTGTGTATCGTACATTATTCTGCACCGCGGTGGTCCTCCCAGCCATCGCTTCAAGTGGCGCTGCGAGCAGGGTACGGTCACCAAGATGGAGGCAGCAGACAGCAACGGCGGGAATGCTAATATTAACGGGGGTAATGTGGCAATGGTGGAACCCCTGCAAGGACACTCCCAATGGGCACTATATTTAGTGTACTCCCAAAGTTTGACGGCAATAACATGGCACTGTGTGACTGGGTGTCTCGACTGCAGAGCACCCTGAAGGTTTATAACATTGGACCAGAGCTTGAAGTGGACATCGCCTTGACTGCCCTAGAAGGAGAAGCCCGTAGAAACGTCTGTCTACAACCAGAACCCACCCGTAGTACCCTGAAAGAATTAGTTGGATTCCTGGAAGAAATCTATGGCGAGACTGCTAGTGCGGGACATCTTCGCGCCAAATTTTTTTCGAGGCTGCAGCGGGAAGAAGAAGGGATCTCTCAGTATGCCACCGCACTACAAGAAGTGCTAGCAGAGGTGCAGAAAAAGGAGACAGCTGGACTCGGCGGCATAGGCTCCACAGACCAGATACTCCGGGAGCAGTTTATTCTAGGATTACACAGCATATCCTTGAGGCGAGCCCTGTCAGAACGGGTCCGAGCGACCCCAGCTCTTACATTTCGTCAAATCCTGGCAGAAACAGTAGCCCGAAGTAAAGAAGAAAGCTACGCTTCTGGGGTGGTGCGCATCCAAGCCGCCAAGTCCAGCGTAGACCCAAACCGCCAAGAGGTGCTGGTCCAGGTGGTGCAGGATTTACAGAAATCCGTTCTCAATGTACAGGAGAAGCTGACCCAGATGGAGCAAAGAATGAGGGATCTGTCTGTTGCACCTCCCTACCCAGCTGCACCATCCTCCTTTCAACCTGGCCCATCGTACGCACGCAATAATTCCCCGGCACGACCAATGGGAAACTGGAGGGTGCAGGCTTCCTCTCAGCAGCCACCAGAGGCACGAGGTATTCCTCAACGAGGAGAAGACATCCAATGCTGGCGATGTGGAGGTCGGGGGCATATTGCCCGAGGGTGCTGGAATAGCACTCAAGGCCAACAGAAGCCTCCGTTAAACTACCAACCCCCGCAGTAGTGCGGCACTCTGCGGGGGAGGCGAGAAGGGAGGCCGCTCCACATCATGACGAACATCTGATCGCTGGGTGTCCCATCATACGTGCTGAATTCGAGGGTGTCCCAGTGGATTGCTTGATAGATACCGGGTCACAAGTGACGACGATGCCAGAAGCATACTTCAATCAACATTTCCAGGCACTGGCCAGGCCAGAGAAAGAGACATTGATCCGGGTGATAGCCGCTAACCAGCAACCGATCCCGGTCACAGGGGTTGTGTGGATGAATGTTCGTATCTGTGGGCAAGAAGTGGGAAAAAAAAGGGATCCTACTAGTCCCCGAGCCCGTCAAAGGAGATGTACCTGTAATACTGGGGATGAATGTCCTACGTGAATTAGATCAGATTATGTTCATCAAACGGGGACCCGGATACTGGAAGCAGGCTACTACACATAAGCCTACTCAAGAAGCACTTCAGAGACTGATTCGTGTCTGTGGGACGCAGAAGAGTGTGCCATCTCATCAGACGGTAGGGGTCATCAGGGCTCCTGGGAAGGTGCCTATAATCCTGCCTCCCGGACGAGAAAGTATATTACACCTCCCAGTGGGAACCTATCGCAATCTCGATGGGGTAAAAGTGATTGTGCAGCCTGTAGCAACCGGAAGAGTGGACCAAGAAGTTATGATAGCTCGTACGGTAGCTGTGGTCCAACAAGGACGCGTCCCTATCAGAGCCTTGAATGTGGGCCCCAGTGAGGTCACCTTGCCCCGAGGGACAGATCTGGCCCTGGTATACTTACATAAAGGTGAAGTGGTGAGCCAAAAAGATATATCCCTATCGCCGATAGAAGGTACGGGGTGGACCCTAGCAGTCTCTGCGAGGGCTGAAGAGATGCCCTCCCCAGAGTGGAGTGGAAAGGTCATCCTCGATCAGATGGAAGTGGATGTGAAATCGCTGGGCCCCGAGCGTGTGCAAGCAGTAGAAGCTATGTTGTGGAAGAACCAGGCTGCATTCGCTCGCCACGCTGAAGATTTCGGCTGCACTGAAGCTATCATGCATGAGATACCGACCGGGGAAGCTCGTCCGAATCGAGAACGGTACCGACAGATCCCTCCCAAGATGTACCAAGAGGTGAAGACTTTACTGAAGCAAATGCTGGATGCGGGAGTAGTACAGGGCAGTCAGAGCCCTTGGGCGGCTCCGGTGGTACTCGTCAAGAAAAAGGATGGGACCATCCGGTTCTGTGTAGACTACAGAAAACTCAACGCCTGTACCGTTCGCGACTCGTACCCATTACCACGAATCGAAGAATCCTTGACGGCATTGGGGAAGGCCAAGTACTTCTCCACCTTGGATTTAGCAAGCGGGTACTGGCAAGTACCTGTGGCGGAAAAAGACAAAGCAAAGACCGCGTTCATTCTCCCGATGGGATTGTTTGAATTTAACCGGATGCCTTTCAGACTCTCCAATGCTCCGGGCACGTTCCAACGGCTGATGGAAAAGTGCTTGGGGGACTTAAATTTTGAAGCTACCCTGATCTATCTGGATGACATCATTGTGTTTTCGGCCTCGTTCAAAGAACACCTTGACCGGCTTGGACAGGTACTCGGAAGACTGCAGGGTCATAACCTGAAGGTGAAGCCGAAAAAAATGCCACCTCTTCAAGAGAGAGATCGAGTATCTGGGCCACACAGTTTCACAAGATGGAGTCCTGCCCTCTGCAGAAAAGGTGGCGGCCATCCAGAAGTGGCCAGTCCCTCAAACGGTGAGAGAACTCAAGGCATTTCTTGGAGTCGCCGGGTATTACCGCAGGGTTCGTCAAAGACTTTGCAAAGGTGGCGGGTCCTTTAAATGAGCTGCTGCGGGGGACCGCCGGAGTGTCAAAGAACCAGGGCATCCCTTGGGCTCAGAGACAAGATGAGGCTTTTCAGGCTATGAAGAATGCCCTTACTTCAGCCCCGATCCTAGCCTATGCGGACTTCGACCGACCATTCCTGCTGTACACGGATGGTAGCCTTCATGGACTCGGTGCAGTATTGTCTCAGATACAGAACGGACATGAAAGAGTCATCGGCTACGCCAGTAGGTCCCTGCGGGACAATGAAAGAAACCCCCACAATTATAGCTCCTTTCGACTAGTGCTCCTGGCCCTAGTGTGGGCCATGACAGAGAAATTTGCTGGCTTCCTGACAGGGACCAAGATCCAGGTCCGAACAGACAATAATCCGCTGGCCCACCTTGAGAATACTAAATTGGGAGCCTTGGAACAACGGTGGGTGGCTCGCCTTGCAAAGTTCGACTTTACCATCTGTTATCGTCCCGCTACCGAAAACGCAAATGCGGATGGACTGTCGAGAGTGACGGTGGAGATCCCAGTGGGGGATCTCGATGAACAACTAGAGGAGGAAGAGACGCCAGACTTTAGCAAGTTTGGGCCCCCAGTGGTTGCGTCACAATTAAGTAGGGAGGCTTGCACACTGCCCCGGTCCCTAGGAAGAACCAATGAAGAATGGGGACGTGCTCAAGCTGCAGACGAAGGGCTACAACAGATGAAACACTGGGTAGCTGAGAAGCAGAAGCCCGACAAGCAAGAAAGGGCTAACCTGGACACCGAGATGAAGAGCGTCTTACACCAGTGGGATAGACTAGAAGTTCGAGAATCAGTGTTATATCGTAAGAGACAACAGCCAAAAGAAATAGAAGCAAGATGGCAGGTGGTCATCCCCGGAAAAATGGCTCAAGAGGTAGCTAAAGAAGCACACGAGTTTGGCGCTCACTTCGGACCTGCAAAGACCTACCAATGGTTACAGCGGTACGTGTACTGCCCCCGGTTGGAGTCTGTGGTAGAAGAGGTTTGCCGGCGATGTCGAGTATGCGACCTCATTAAAAGCACCGAACAGAGGGCACCCGTTCAGACCATACAGACCAAGGAACCGCTAGAAATCTTGATGATTGATTATCTCCTCGTGGGACACTCAGCTCGGGGACTACAATACTGTTTGGTTATGACTGACCATTTCTCCAAGTTCGCTGTAGTCACCCCGACTAGAGACCAGACTGCAGAGTCGGCGGCACGGGCTATCTGCCAAGACTTTATCCGGGTGTATGGATGCCCGAAGCGAATCCACTCCGATCAAGGGGCATGTTTCCAAGGCAAGGTGATGGAGGAACTATATCGTATGTATGGCATTGAGCGATCTCGGACCACACCCTACCACACCCTACCACCTCCAAGGCAATGGAGCATGTGAACGCTTCAACCGAACCCTACTTCAGATGCTGCGGACATTGGAGGAAGATAAGAAAGCATGTTGGCCGGATTACCTGGCAGAATTGGTCTGGGCCTACAATAACCGAGTTCACTCCACTACGGGTTACACCCCATATCTGTTGCTCTTTGGAAGAGCTGGGCGAGAAATCATCGAGCTGAATTTGGAGCAGCCAGAGGATTTCATGGAACGAACTGTCACGTCGTGGGTGAAGAACATCGACAACGACTACAAACGATCCGTCGGTTGGCCGGTCAACAGCTACAGAAGAAAAACAATACGAGCCCTAAACCAATTCAGGAAATACCGCTGCAACCTGGAGATCGAGTGTTAGTCAGAGAGAAGCGCCCAAAGGGCAAACTGAGTGAGAGATGGGAAGTACAACCCTACAGAGTAATTGGACGGGTATATGCTGATGGCCCAGTTTACAAGGTGCAAGTTGAGAATGGGGCGTCCGGCCCTAGAGTACTACACAGAAATATGCTGCGGCCATGTCGGTCCGAAGCTTCTCCTACGCCAATATCTCCTACATTCTCTACCCCGCTCCCTGAACTCACGTCACCTGTGTGTGAAGTCGACGATGACTGGTGGACAGTCCCCAACACAGTGGGGGACCCTCAGCCTTCCAGAAGCAGGGAGCCCATGGATGAGCCCCTACCGCCACGTGAAGAAGAGCCCAGCCAAGATTCCACTGTGGCTCCTGCAGCAGGTTTCCTCCGGGAGCTAGCCAGGCCTGGCCTGATAGTCAAGATCTTAGAAGGTCTCAGAGGTCTACTGCAGGGGTTCCACCAATCCGATATGTTGAACAATGTACTCAGTCTGCTGTATTGCAATACTACAAAAGAGCCACTTCCTTATAATGGACACAATATTCAAAGAGGCCCTCATGCACGCCTCTATGCAGGGGCATTGAAGTGCCTCCCAAGTTTTGGCTGCCCTGCCTAGGTCAATACTACAAAAGACCCACTTCCTTATAATGGGCACAATATTAAAAGAAGCCCTCATGCACGCCTCTATCCACTGGCATCAGAGTTCCACACTATTTTTGGCTTCCCTGCCTAGGGCAATACTACAAAAGACCCACTTGTAATGGGCACAATATTAAAGAGGCCCTCTTGCACTCCTCTATCAGTCTGCTGTATTGCCATTGTTGTCTCCTCCACAGGTGCTGTGTTCACATTGAACGGCCCGTCATTACACTGTGGACCTGATGTTGTGATGGCCGAGGACGACCATCATTAAGTAGGGAGGCATATTGGGGGGCTACTGCTATGGACAGTAAGAGAAGCGTTGCCACTTTAAGAAATCCCTGCCTGTGTGGGACCGTAAGAAACACGCTGCCACTTTAAGAGACAGAAACCCCCCCAGCTGTGGGATGATGGTATGTCCTGTTTTCCCCCCTTTGGAGAGTGTGTTTTTTGGAACAGCCCGTTTATGTGTAGAGAGGAACAGACCTTCTGTGTGTTTTGGAAAGGACTGCAGTGTTCGTGTGAAATGAAAGTGGGACACAGATATGCCTGGGATCCAGTGAGAACCTGAAGCAAGGAGAAGATTTGCAGCCCATCGACTCGAGACAGGAGCCGTGTGCACCTTCGGATAAGACTGCTGTTGTTGGGGGCCCCCAGGACTGCATCCAAATCCCTGCATCACTGTGAGTTGAATATTGTGCACCTTTCAGGGTAGAATAGGCTTCAGTAGGTAGAACACGGCAGCCGTGTGGCCTGTGTAGCAAGGCCAGAAAGGTTACACGTAGAGTAGCATTGTACCTTGCTGTTGTGAATTTACCTGTGTGCTCTTAACTTGTGATAGTTGGAGAACTGTACTATTGAGCGGACCAACTAGAGAAAGCGAAAAGTTTGTTAAATCTCGTTTGCCACTGTTTACCCCTTCTTGAACCTTCCTTCTTCACATCTTTCCCCGCCTGTTAATAAATTCACCCTTGTGGTTTGCACTCCCATCTTGTGTATCGTACATTATTCTGCACCGCGGTGGTCCTCCCAGCCATCGCTTCACATGCACGCCTCTATCCAGGGGCATCAAACTTCCACACTATTTTTTGCTTCCCTGCCTAGGGCAATACTACAAAAGACCCACTTATCATGGGCACAATATTAAAAGAGGCATAAATGCACTCCTCTATCCAGGGGCATCAGAGTGCCAACATTATTTTTGGCTTCCCTGACTAGGGCAATACTACAAAAGACCCACTTCCTTATAATGGGCACAATATTAAATGAGGCCCTCATGCACGCCTTTATCCAGGGGCATTGAAGTGCCTCCCAAGTAGTGGCTGTCCTGCCTAGGGCAATACTACAAAAGACCTACTTCCATATAATGGGCATAATATTAAAAAAGGCCCTCATGCACGCCTCTATGCAGGGGCATTGAATTGCCTCCCAAATTTTGGCTGCCCTGCCTAGGGCAATACTGCAAAAGACCAACTTCCTTATAATGGGCACAATATTCAATGAGGCCCTCATGCACGCCTTTATCCAGGGGCATTGAAGTGTTTTACCTAGTTTTGGCTTCCCTGCCTAGGGCAATACTACAAAAGAGGCTCTTCCTTTAATGGGCATAATATTAAAAGAGGCCCTCATGCACGCCTCTATCCAGGGGCATCAGAATTCCACACTATTTTTGGCCTCCCTGACAAAGGCAATACTACAAAAGACCCACTTATAATGGGCATAATATTAACAGAGGCCCTCATGCACTTCTCTAACCAGGGGCATCAGAGTGCCACGCTAATTTTGTCTTCCCTGCCTAAGGCAATACTACAAAAGAACCACTTCCCACCGTTGTTCCAAGGCTCCCAATTTAGTATTCTCAAGGTGGGCACAATATTCAAAGAGGCCCTCATGCACGCTTGTATCCAGGGGCGCAGCTACTTGTATCTGAGCGATCATCACCAGTTGTGGGTTTTCACAACTGTATCAGGTGAGCAGCCCTTATTGTATACCCTCTTGTTCTTCTTTAAAGAAGATATCACCCTATGTGCGCATTCTTGAATTTTATAGACAATATTAAAAGAGGCACTCATGCACGCCTCTATCCAGGGGCGTTGAAGTGCCTCCCAAGTTTTGGCTGTCCTGCCTAGAGCAATACTACAAAAGACCCACTTCCTTATAATGGGCACAATATTAAAAGAAGCCCTCATGCACGCCTCTATCCAAAGGCATCAGAGTGCCACACTATTTTTGGCTTCCCTGCCTAGGGCAATACTACAAAAGACCTACTTCCATATAATGGGCATAATATTAAAAAAGGCCCTCATGCACGCCTCTATGCAGGGGCATTGAATTGCCTCCCAAATTTTGGCTGCCCTGCCTAGGGCAATACTGCAAAAGACCAACTTTCTTATAATGGGCACAATATTCAATGAGGCCCTCATGCACGCCTTTATCCAGGGGCATTGAAGTGTTTTACCTAGTTTTGGCTTCCCTGCCTAGGGCAATACTACAAAAGAGGCTCTTCCTTTAATGGGCATAATATTAAAAGAGGCCCTCATGCACGCCTCTATCCAGGGGCATCAGAATTCCACACTATTTTTGGCCTCCCTGACAAAGGCAATACTACAAAAGACCCACTTATAATGGGCATAATATTAACAGAGGCCCTCATGCACTTCTCTAACCAGGGGCATCAGAGTGCCACGCTAATTTTGTCTTCCCTGCCTAAGGCAATACTACAAAAGAACCACTTCCCACCGTTGTTCCAAGGCTCCCAATTTAGTATTCTCAAGGTGGGCACAATATTCAAAGAGGCCCTCATGCACGCTTGTATCCAGGGGCGCAGCTACTTATATGTGAGCGATCATCACCAGTTGTGGGTTTTCACAACTGTATCAGGTGAGCAGCCTCTATTGTATACCCTCTTGTTCTTCTTTAAAGAAGATATCACCCTATGTGCGCATTCTTGAATTTTATAGACAATATTAAAAGAGGCACTCATGCACGCCTCTATCCAGGGGCGTTGAAGTGCCTCCCAAGTTTTGGCTGTCCTGCCTAGAGCAATACTACAAAAGACCCACTTCCTTATAATGGGCACAATATTAAAAGAGGCCCTCTTGCAAACCTCTATCCAGGGGCATTGAAGTGCCTCCGTAGTTTTGGCTTTCCTGCCTAGGGCAATACTACAAAAGACCCACTTCCTTATAATGGGCACAATTTTAAAAGAGGCCCTCATGCACGCCTCTATCCAGGGGCATCAGAGTGCCACACTATTTTTGGCTACCTTGCTTAGGTCAATATTACAAAAGAACCACTTCCTTATATTGGGCACAATATTAAAAGAGGACCTCATGCACCGTCTATCCAGGGGCATTGAAGTGCCTCCCTAGTTTTGGCTTTCCTGCCTAGGCCAATACTACAAAAGGCCCACTTCCTTATAATGGGCACAATATTAAAAGAGGCCCTCATGCACTCCTCTATCCAGGGGCATCAGAGTGCCACATTATTTTTGGCTTCCCTGTCTGGGGCAATACTACAAAAGACCCACTTTCTTATAATGGGCACAATATTAAAAGAGGCCCTCATACACGTCTCTATCCAGGGTCATCAGAATGCCACATTATTTTTGGCATCCCTGCCTAGCTCAATACTGCAAACAACCCACTTCCTTTAAATGGGCACAATCTTCAAAGAGGCCATCATGCACGCCTCTATGCAGGAGCATTGAAGTGCCTCCCAAGCTTTGAATGCCCTGCCTAGGGCAATATTACAAAAGACCCAATTCCTTATTATTGGCACAATATTCAAAGAGGCCCTCATGCACGCCTCTATCCAGGGGCATTGAAGTGCCTCCCTAGTTTTGACTTCCCTGCCTAGGGCAATACTACAAAAGGCCCACTTCCTTATAATGGGCACAATATTAAAAGAGGCCCCCATGCACGTCCCTATCCAGGGACATCAGAGTGTCACATTATTTTTGGCTTCCCTGCCTAGGGCAATACTACAAAAGACCCACTTCCTTATAATGGGCACAATATTAAAAGAGGCCCTCATGCACGCCTCAATGCAGGGGCATTGAAGTGCCTCCAAAGTTTTGGTTGCCCTGCCTAGAGCAATACTAAAAAAGATCTACTTCCATATAATGGCCACAATATTAAAAGAGGCCCTCATGCACGCCTCTATCCAGGGGCATTGAAGTGCCTCCCAAGTTTTGGCTGCCCTGCCTAGGGCAACACTACAAAAAACCCACTTCCTTACAATGGGCACAATATTAAAAGAAGCCCTCATGCACGCATCTTTCCAAAGGCATCAGAGTGCCACACTATTTTTGGCTTCCCTGCCTAGGGCAATACTACAAAAGACCCAATTCCTTATTATTGGCACAATATTAAAAGAGGCCCTCATGCACGCCTCTATCCAGGGGCATTGAAGTGCCTCCCAAGTTTTGGCTGCCCTGCCTAGGGCAACACTACAAAAAACCCACTTCCTTACAATGGGCACAATATTAAAATTAGCCCTCATGCACGCATCTTTCCAAAGGCATCAGAGTGCCACACTATTTTTGGCTTCCCTGCCTCGGGCAATACTACAAAAGACCCAATTCCTTATTATTGGCACAATATTCAAAGAGGCCCTCATGCACGCCTCTTTCCAGGGGCATTGAAGTGCCTCCCTAGGTTTTGGCTGCCCTGCCTAGGGCAATACTACAAAAGATCTACTTCCATATAATGGCCACAATATTAAAAGAGGCCCTCATGCACGCCTCTATCCAGGGGCATTGAATTGCCTCCCAAGTTTTGGCTGCCCTGCCTAGGGCAATACTACAAAAGAGCCACTTCCTTATAATGGACACAATATTCAAAGAGGCGCTCATGCACGCCTCTATGCAGGGGCATTGAAGTGCCTCCCAAGTTTTGGCTGCCCTGCCTAGGGCAATACTACAATAGACCCACTTCTTTATAATGGGCACAATATTAAAAGAAGCCCTCATGCACGCCTCTATCCAAAGGCATCAGAGTGCCACACTATTTTTGGCTTCCCTGCCTAGGGCAATACTACAAAAGACCCACTTTCTTATAATGGACACAATATTCAAAGAGGCCCTCATGCACGCTTGTATCCAGGGGCATTGAATTGCCACCCAAGTTATGGCTGCCCTGCCTAGGGCAATACTACAAAAGAGCCACTTCCTTATAATGGACACAATATTCAAAGAGGCCCTCATGCAAGCCTCTATCCAGGGGCATTGAATTGCCTCCCAAGGATTCGCTTCCCTGCCTAGGGCAATACTACAAAAGACCCACTTCCTTACAATGGGCACAATATTAAAGAAGCCCTCATGCACGCCTCTATCCAAAGGCATCAGAGTGCCACACTATTTTTGGCTTCCCTGCCTAGGGCAATACTACAAAAGACCTACTTCCATATAATGGGCACAATATTAAAAGAGGCCCTCATGCACGCCTCTATCCAGGGGCATTGAATTGCCTCCCAAACTTTGGCTGCCCTGCCTAGGGCAATACTACAAAAGAGCCACTTCCTTATAATGGACACAATATTCAAAGAGGCCCTCATGCACGCCTCTATGCAGGGGCATTGAAGTGCCACACTATTTTTGGCTTCTCTGCTCAGGGCAATAGTATAAAAGACCCACTTCCTTATAATGGGCACAATATTCAAAGAGGCCCTCATGCATGCTTGTATCCAGGGTCATTGAAGTGCCTCCCATCTTTTGGCTGCCCTGCTTAGGGCAATACTACATAAGACCCACTTCCTTACAATAAGCACAATATTAAAAGAAGCCCTCATGCACGCCTGTATGCAATGGCATCAGAGTGCCACACTATTATTGCCTTCCCTGCCTAGGGCAATACTACAAAAGATCTACTTCCTTATAATGGGCACAATATTAGAAGAGGCTCTCGTGCACGCCTCTATCCACTGGCATCAGAGTTCCACACTATTTTTGGCTTCCCTGCCTAGGGCAATACTACAAAAGACCCACTTGTATTGGGCACAATATTAAAGAGGCCCTCATGCACTCCTCTATCCAGGGGCATCAGAGTACCACACTATTTTTGGTTTCCCTGACTAGGGCAATACTACAAAAGACCCACTTCTTTAAATGGGCACAATATTAAAAGAGACCCTCATGCACGCCTCTATCCAGGGGTATTGAAGTGCTTCCCAATTTTGGCTGCCCTGCCTAGGGCAATACTACAAAAGACCAACTTCCTTATAATGGGCACAATGGTCAAAGAGGCCCTCATGCACGCCTCTATCCAGGGGCATCAAAGTTCCACACTATTTTTTGCTTCCCTGCTTAGGGCAATACTACAAAAGACCCACTTATCATGGGCACAATATTAAAAGAGGCATAAATGCACTCCTCTATCCAGGGGCATCAGAGTGCCAACATTATTTTTGGTTCCCTGACTAGGGCAATACTACAAAAGACCCACTTCCTTACCACTTCCTTATAATGGGCACAATATTAAAAGAGGCCCTCATGCACGCCTTTATCCAGGGGCATTGAAGTGCCTCCCAAGTTGTGGCTCTCCTGCCTAGGGCAATACTACAAAAGACCTACTTCCATATAATGGGCATGATATTAAAAGAGGCCCTCATGCACGCCTCTATGCAGGGGCATTGAATTGCCTCCCAAATTTTGGCTGCCCTGCCTAGGGCAATACTACAAAAGACCAACTTCCTTATAATGGGCACAATATTCAATGAGGCCCTCATGCACGCCTTTATCCAGGGGCATTGAAGTGTCTCCCTAGTTTTAGCTTCCCTGCCTAGGGCAATACTACAAAAGACGCTCTTCCTTTAATGGGCATAATATTAAAAGAGGCCCTCATGCACACCTCTATCCAGGGGCATCAGAGTGCCACGCTAATTTTGTCTTTCCTAAGGCAATACTACAAAAGAACCACTTCCTTATAATGGGTACAATATTCAAAGAGGCCCTCATGCACGCCACTATCCAGGGGCATCAGAGTTCCACAATATTTCTGGCTTTCCTGCCTAGGGCAATACTACAAAAGACCCACTTCCTCATAATGGGAACAATATTAAAAGAGGCCCTCATGCACGCCACTATCCAGGGCATTGAAGTGCCTCCCAAGTTTTGGCTGTCCTGCCTAGGGTAATACTAGAAAAGACACACTTACTTATAATGGGCACAATAGTAAAAGAGGCCCTCTTGCACGCCTCTATCCAGGGGCATAGAAGTACCTCCCAAGCGTTGGCTGCCCTGCCTAGGGCAATACTACAAAAGATCCACTTACTTATAATGGGCACAATATTCAAAGAGGCACTAATGCACGCCTCCATCAAGGGGCAAGAGAGTGCCACATTATTTTTGGCTTCCCTGCCTAAGGCAATACTACAAAAGACCCACTTCCTTATAATGGGCACAATATTGAAATATGCCCTCATGCACACCTCTATCCAAGGGCATTTAGTTGCCTCCCAAGTTTTGTCTGCCCTGCCTAGGCCAATACTACAAAAAAAAACACTTCCTGATAGGGGGCACAATATTAAAAGAGGCCCTCATGCACGCCTCTATCCCAGGGCATTAAAGTGTCTCCCTAGTTTTGGCTTCCCTGCCTAGGGCAATACTACTAAAGACCCTCTTTTTTTATAATGGGCACAATATTAAAAAAGGCTATTATGCACGCCTCTATCCAGGGAAAAAAGAGTGCCACACTATTTTTGGCTTCCCTGCCAAGGGCAATACTACAAAAGACCCACTTCCTTATAATGGACACAATATCAAAGGAGGCTCTTATGCACACCTCGATCCAGGGGCATTGAAGTGCCTCCCAAGTTTTGTATGCCCTGCCTAGGGCAATACTACAAAAGACCCACTTCCTTATCATGGGCACAATATTAAAAGAACCTCTCATGCACTCCTCTATTCAGGGGCATTGAAGTGCCTCCCTAGTTTTGGCTTCCCAGCCTAGGGCAATACTACAAAAGACCCACTTCCTTATAATGGGCACATTATTAAAAGAGGCCCTTATGCACGCCTCTATCTAGGGGCATCAGAGTGCCACACTATATTTGGCTTCCCTGCCTAGGGCAATACTACAAAAGACCAACTTCCTTATTTAATGGGTACAATATTAAAAGAGGCCCTCATGCACGCCTCTATCCAGGGGCATTAAAGTGCCTCCCATGTTTTGACTGCACTGCTTAGGGCAATACTTCAAAAGACTCACTTCCTCATAATGGGCACAATATTAAAAGAGGCCCTCATGCACGTATCTATCCAGGGGCATCAGAGTGCCACACTATTTTTGGTTTCCCTGCCTAGGGCAATACTACAAAAGACCCACTTCCTTATAATGGGCTCAATATTCAAAGAGGCCCTTATGCACACCTCGATCCAGGGGCATTGAAGTGCCTCCCAAGTTTTGTATGCCCTGCCTAGGGCAATACTACAAAAGACCCACTTCCTTATCATGGGCACAATATTAAAAGAGCCTCTCATGCACTCCTCTATTCAGGGGCATTGAAGTGCCACACTATTTTTGGCTTCCCTGCCTAGTTCAATACTACAAAAGACCCACTTCCTTATAATGGACACAATATTAAAGAGGCCCTCATGGACGCCTCTATCTAGGGGCATCAGAGTGCCACACTATTTTTGGCTTCCCTGCCTAGGGCAATACTACAAAAGACCAACTTACTTATAATGGGCACAATATTCAAAGAGGCCCTCATGCACGCCTCTATTCAGGGGCATTGAAGTGCCTCCCTAATTTTGGCTTTCCTGCCTAGGGCAATACTACTAAAGACCCACTTTTTTATAATAAGCACAATATTAAAAAAGGCCCTCATGCACGCGTCTATCCAGGGGCATCAGAGTGCCACACTATTTTTAGTTTCCCTGCCTAGGGCAATTCTACAAAAGACCCACTTCCTTATAATGGGCACAATATTCAAAGAGGCTCTCATGCACGCCACTATGCAGGGGCATTGAAGTGCCTCCCAAGTTTTGGCTGCCCTGTCTAGGGCAATACTAACAAAAGGACCACTTCCTTATAATGGGCACAATATTAAAAGATTACCTCATGCACGCCCCTATCCAGGGTCATTAAAGTGCCTTCCAGGTTTTGGCTGCCCTGCCTAGGACAATACTACAAAAGACCGACTTTCTTATAATGGGCACAATATTAAAAGAGGCCCTCTTGCACGCGTCTTTCCAGGGGCATTGAAGTACCTCCCAAGTTTTGGCTGCCCTGCCTAGGGCAATACTACAAAAGACCCACTTCCTTATAATGTGCACAATATTCAAAGAGGCCCTCATGCACGCCTCTATCCAGGGGCATTGAAGTGCCTCCCTAGTTTTGGCTTTCCTGCCTGGGCAATACTATAAAAGACCCACTTCCTTAAAATGGGCACAATATTCAAAGAGGCCCTCATGCACGCTTGTATCCAGGGGCATTGAGTTGCCTCCCAAGTTTTGGCTGCCCTGCCTAGAGCAATACTACAAACGACCTAATTTCCTATAATGGGCACAATATTAAAAGATGCTCTCATGCATGCCTGTATCCAGGGGCATTGAAGTGCCACCCAAGTTATGGCTTCCCTGCCTAGGGCAATACTACAGTAGACCCACTTTCTTATAATGGGCACAATATTAAAAGAGGCCTTCATGTACTCCTCTATCCAGGGGCATCAGAGTGCCGCATTATTTTCGGTTTCCCTGCCTAGGGCAATACTACAAAAGACCCACTTCGTTATAATAGGCACAATATTAAAAGAGGCCCTTATGCACGTCTCTATCCAGGGGATTGAAGTGCCTCCCAAGTTTTTGCTTCCCTGCCTAGGGCAATACTACAAAAGACCCACTTTCTTATAATGGGCACAATATTAAAAGAGGCCCTCATGCACGCCTCTAACTAGGGGCATTGAAGTGCCACACTATTTTTGGCTTCCCTGCCTAGGGCAATACTACAAAAGAACCACTTCCTTATAATGGGCACAATATTCAAAGAAGCCCTCATGCACGCCTGAATGAAGGGGCATTGAAGTGCCTCCCAGGTTTTGGCTGCCCTGCCTTGGGCAATACTACAAAAGACCCACTTTCTTATAATGGGCACAATATTAAAAGAGGCCCTCATGCACGCCTCTATCCAGGGGCATTGAATTGCCTCACAAGTTTTGGCTGTCTTGCCTAGGTCACTACTACAAAAGACCCACTTCCTTATAATGGGCATAATTTTAAAAGAGGCCCTCATGCATGCCTCTATCCAGGGGCATTAGAGTTTCACTCTGTTTTTGGCTTCCTTGCCTAGGGCAATACTACGAAAGACCCATTTTTAATGGACACAATATCAAAAGAGGCCCTCTTGCACTCCTCTATCCAGGGGCATCAGAGTGCCACATTATTTTTGACTTCCCTGCCCAGGGCAATACTACTAAAGACCCACTTTTTTTTATAATGGGCACAATATTAAAAAAGGCCCTCATTCACGGCTTTATCCAGGGGCAAGAAGGTGCCACACTATTTTTGGATACCCTGCCTAGGGCAATACTAGAAAAGACCCACTTCCTTATAATGGACACAATATTCAAAGATGCCCTCCTGCACACCTCTATCCAGGGGCAGTGAAGTGCCTCCCAAGTTGTGGCTGCCCTGCCTAGGGCAATACTGCAAAAGAACCACTTCCTTATAATCAGCACAATATTAAAAGAGGCCCTCATGCACACCTCTATCCAGGGGCATTTAGGTGCCTCCCAAGTTTTGTCTGCCCTGCAAAGCGCAATACTACAAAAAACCCACTTCCTTATAGGGGGCACAATATTAAAAAAGAACCTCATGCATGCCTCTATCCAGGGCTATTGAAGTACCTCTCAAGTTTTGGCTTCCCTGCCTAGGGCAATACTACAAAAGACCCGCTTCCTTATAATGGGCACAATATTCAAAGAGGCCCTCATGCACGCTTGTATCCAGGGCATTGAGTTGCCTCCCAAGTTTTGGCTGCCCTACCTAGAGCAATACTACAAACGACCTACTTTCATATAATGGGCACATCATTAAAAGAGGCCCTCATGCACACCTCTATCCAGGGCATTGAATTGCCTCCCAAGTTTTGGCTTCCCTGCCTAGGGCAATACTAAAAAAGACCCACTTTCTTACAATGGGCACAATATCAAAAGAAGCCCTCATGCACTCCTCTATCCAGGGGCATCAGAGTGCCACATTATTTTTGGCTTCCCTGGTCAGGGCAATAGTACAAAAGACTTACTTCCTTATAATGGGCACAATATTCAAAGAGGCCCTCATGCACGCCTCTATCCAGGGGCATTAAAGTGCCTCCCTTGTTTTGGATTCACTGCCGAGGGCAATACTTAAAAAGACCCACTTCGTTATAATGGGAACAATATTAAAAGAGGCCCTCATGTACGCCTCTATCTAAGGGCAACAGAGTGCCACACTATTTTGGCTGCCCTGCCTAGGGAAATACTAAAAAGACCCACTTTCTTACAATGGGCACAATATCAAAAGAAGCCCTCATGCACTCCTCTATCCAGGGCATCAGAGTGCCACATTATTTTTGGCTTCCCTGGTCAGGGCAATAGTACAAAAGACTTACTTCCTTATAATGGGCACAATATTCAAAGAGGCCCTCATGCACGCCTCTATCCAGGGCATTAAAGTGCCTCCCAAGTTTTGGATTCACTGCCGAGGGCAATACTTAAAAAGACCCACTTCGTTATAATGGGAACAATATTAAAAGAGGCCCTCATGTACGCCTCTATCTAAGGGCAACAGAGTGCCACACTATTTTTGGCTTCCCTGCCTAGGGCAATACTACAAAAGATCTACTTCCATATCATGCGCACGATATTAAAAGAGGCCCTCATGCACGCCTCTATCAGGGGCATTGAATTGCCTCTCAAGTTTTGGCTGCCCTGCCTAGGGCAATACTACAAAAGACCAACTTCCTTATAATGGGCACAATATTAAAAGAGGCCCTCATGCACGCCTCTAACCAGGGGCATCAGAGTGCCCCCTATTTTTGGCTCCCTGCCTAGGGCAATACTACAAAAGAACCACTTCCTTATAATGGGCACAATATTCAAAGAGGCCCTCATGCACGCTTGTAATCCAGGGGCATGAAGTGCCTCCAATTTTGGCTTGCCCTGCCAAGGGCAATACTACAAAAGAACCATACTTTCTTATATTGGGCATAATATTAAAAGAGGCCCTCATGCACGCTCTATCCAGGGGCATTCAAGTTCCCACTATTTTTGGCTCTCTGCCTAGGGCAATACTACAAAAGACCTACTTGCTTATATGGGCAAATATTAAAAGAGCCCTCATGCACGCCTCTATCCAGGGATATGAAGTGCTCACCTAAGTTTTTGGCTGCCTGCCTAGGGTCATATCACAAAAGACCACTTCTCATAATGGGCACAAAATTAAAAGAGGCCCTTTTGCACGCCTCTATCCAGGGCCATAGAAGTACCTCCCAAGTTTTGGCTGCCCTGCCTAGGGCATACTACAAAAGACCAACTTCCCTTTATAATGGGCACAAATTCAAAGAGGCCCTCATTGCACACCTCTATCCAGGGGCATCAGAGTTCCACAAGTTTTGGCTTTCCTGCCTAGGGCAATACTACAAAAGACCACTTATAATGGGCACAATATTAAAAGAGGCCCTCATTCACACCTCTACCAGGGGCATCAGAGTGCCACACTATTTTTGGCTTTCCTGCTTAGGGCAATACTACAAAAGACCATTTCCTTATAATGGTCCAATATTAAAGAGGCCCTCATTCACGCTGTAACCAGGGCATTGAGAGTGCCACCCAATTTTGGCTTCTCTTGCTACGTCAATACTACAAAAGACTCCATTCCTTATAATGGCATAATATTTAAAGAGGGCCCTCATGACCGTTGTACCAGGGGCATTGAAGTACCTCCCAAGTTTTGGCTGCCTGCCTAGCGGCAATACTACAAAAGACCCACTTCCTTATATTGGGCAAATATTAAAAGAGGCCTCATGACGCGTCTTTCAGGGGCATTGAAGTGCCTCCCTAATTTTGGCTTCCTGCCTAGGGCAATACTAAAAAGACCCACTTTTTAAAATTTGGGCACAATATTAAAAAGGCCGTCATGCACGCCTCTATCAGGGGCATCAAGTGCCCCTATTTTGGCTTCCTGCCTAGGGAATACTACTAAAAGACCCACTTCTTGTAATGGGCACAATATTCAAAGAGTCCTCATGCACGCTTTATCCAGGGGCATTGAGAGTGCCATCCAATTTTTGGCTTCCCTGCCAAGGGCAATACTACAAAAGACCTACTTTCTTTATATGGGCACAATATTAAAAGAGGCCCTCATGCACGCTTCTATCCAGGGGCATCAGAGTTCCACCTTCATTTTTGGCTTCCTCTGCCAGGGCAATACTACAAAAGACCCACTTGCTTATAATGGGCACAATATTAAAAGAAGCCCTCATGCACGCCTCTATCCAGGAATATAGAGTGTCCCATTTTGGCTGCCTGCCTAGGGCAATACTACAAAAGACCACTTCCTCATAATGGGC
The DNA here is from genome assembly GCA_033576535.1 of Allobates femoralis. Taxonomy (NCBI): domain Eukaryota; kingdom Metazoa; phylum Chordata; class Amphibia; order Anura; family Aromobatidae; genus Allobates; species Allobates femoralis. The sequence continues at coordinate 405,236,576 of JARQOC010000001.1, read as the reverse complement.
ACAAAAGTAAAAGAGGCCCTATGCACGCCTCTATCCAGGGCCATAGATGTATCCTCCCAAGTTTTGGCTGCCCTGCCTAGGGCAATACTACAAAAGACAACTTCCTATAATGGGCACAAATAAAGAGGCCCTATTGCACCCTCTATCCAGGGCATAGAGTTCCCAAATTTTGTGCCCTGCCTAGGGCAATACTACAAAAGACCACCTTATAATGGGCACAATATTAAAGAGGCCCTCATTCACGCCTCTAACCAGGGGCATCAGAGTGCCACACTATTTTTGGCTTCCTTGCTTAGGGCAATACTACAAAAGATCCATTTCCTTATAATGGTCTCAATATTTAAAGAGGCCCTCATGCACGCTTGTATCCAGGGGCATTGAAGTGCCACCCAAGTTTTGGCTGCTCTGCCTACGTCAATACTACAAAAGACCCACTTCCTTATAATGGGCATAATATTAAAAGAGGCCCTCATGGACGCGTTTGTCCAGGGGCATTGAAGTACCTCCCAAGTTTTGGCTGCCCTGCCTAGGGCAATACTACAAAAGACCCACTTCCTTATATTGGGCACAATATTCAAAGAGGTCCTCATGCACGCCTCTATTCAGGGGCATTGAAGTGCCTCCCTAATTTTGGCTTTCCTGCCTAGGGCAATACTACTAAAGACCCACTTTTTTATAATGGGCATAATATTAAAAAAGGCCGTCATGCACGCCTCTATCCAGGGGCATCAGAGTGCCACACTATTTTTGGCTTCCCTGCCTAGGGAAATACTACAAAAGACCCACTTCCTTGTAATGGGCACAATATTAAAAGAGGCCCTCATGCATGCCTCTATGAAGGGGCATCAGAGTGCCACAGTATTTTTAGTTTCCCTGCCAAGGGCAATACTATAAAAGACCCACTTCCTTATAATGGGCACAATATTAAAAGAGGCCCTCATGCATGCCTCTATGAAGGGGCATTAGAGTGCCACAGTATTTTTAGTTTCCCTGCCTAGGGCAATACTACAAAAGACCCACTTCCTTATAATGGGCACAATATTAAAAGAGGCCCTCATGCACGTCTCTATCCAGGGGCATCAGAGTGCCACATTATTTTTGGCTACAAATGACCTACTTTCCCATAATGGGCACATTATTAAAAGAGGCCGTCATGCACGCCTCTATCCAGGGGCATTGAATTGCCTCCCAAGTTTTGGCTGCCCTGCCTAGGGCAATAAAACAAAAGACCCACTTCCTTATAATGGGCACAATATTAAAAGATGCTCTCATGCATGCCTCTATCCAGGGCATTGAAGTGCCACCCAAGTTATGGCTTCCCTGCGTAGGGCAATACTACAAAAGACCCACTTTCTTATAATGGGCACAATATTAAAAGAGGCCCTCATGCACGCCTCTAACCAGGGGCATTGAAGTGCCACACTATTTTTGGCTTCCCTGCCTAGGGCACTACTACAAAAGACCCACTTCCTTATAATGGGCATAATATTAAAAGAGGCCCTCATGCACGCTTGAATGCAGGGGCATTGAAGTGCCTCCCAGGTTTTGGCTGCACTGCCTTGGGCAATACTACAAAAGACCTACTTCCATATAATGGGCACAATATTAAAAGAGGCCCTCATACACGCCTCTATCCAGGGGCATTGAATTGCCTCGCAAGTTTTGGCTGTCTTGCCTAGGGCACTACTACAAAAGACCCACTTCCTTATAATGGGCATAATATTAAAAGAGGCCCTCATGCACGCCTCTATCCAGGGGCATCAGAGTGCCACATTATTTTTGACGTCCCTGCCCAGGGCAATACTACTAAAGACCCACTTTTTTTATAATGGGCACAATATTAAAAAAGGCCCTCATGCACGTCTCTATCCAGGGGCATCAGAGTGCCACATTATTTTTGGCTTCCATGCCTAGGGCAATACTACAAAAGTCCCGCTTCCTTATAGAGGGCACAATATTCAAAGAGGCTCTCATGCACGCCTCTATCCAGGGCATTGAAGTGCCTCCCTAGTTTCGGCTTTCCTGCCTGGGCAATACTATAAAAGACCCACTTCCTTATAATGGGTGCAATATTCAAAGAGGCCCTCATGCACGCTTGTATCCAGGGGCATTGAGTTGCCTCCCAAGTTTTGGCTGCCGTGCATAGAGCAATACTACAAATGACCTACTTTCCCATAATGGGCACATTATTAAAAGAGGCCGTCATGCACGCCTCTATCCAGGGGCATTGAATTGCCTCCCAAGTTTTGGCTGCCCTGCCTAGGGCAATAAAACAAAAGACCCACTTCCTTATAATGGGCACAATATTAAAAGATGCTCTCATGCATGCCTCTATCCAGGGGCATTGAAGTGCCACCCAAGTTATGGCTTCCCTGCGTAGGGCAATACTACAAAAGACCCACTTTCTTATAATGGGCACAATATTAAAAGAGGCCCTCATGCACGCCTCTAACCAGGGGCATTGAAGTGCCACACTATTTTTGGCTTCCCTGCCTAGGGCACTACTACAAAAGACCCACTTCCTTATAATGGGCATAATATTAAAAGAGGCGCTCATGCACGCTTGAATGCAGGGGCATTGAAGTGCCTCCCAGGTTTTGGCTGCCCTGCCTTGGGCAATACTACAAAAGACCTACTTCCATATAATGGGCACAATATTAAAAGAGGCCCTCATACACGCCTCTATCCAGGGGCATTGAATTGCCTCGCAAGTTTTGGCTGTCTTGCCTAGGGCACTACTACAAAAGACCCACTTCCTTATAATGGGCATAATATTAAAAGAGGCCCTCATGCACGCCTCTATCCAGGGGCATCAGAGTGCCACAATATTTTTGACTTCCCTGCCCAGGGCAATACTACTAAAGACCCACTTTTTTTATAATGGGCACAATATTAAAAAAGGCCCTCATGCACGGCTTTATCCAGGGGCAAGAGGGTGCCACACTATTTTTGGATACCCTGCCTAGGGCAATACTAGAAAAGAAAAACTCACCAAAATTTGGTTGCTTTTTTCTACCCCTTGCATCTAGTCGGTGGCTGCAAATTCCACCAGGAGGTAGCACATGCGTCTAGACACCGGTACACAGACCCCTGCAACCTATAACATGGGGGCGGTTTGTAGCAACCAGGTGACCAGCCATGTATGCAGGGAGAGGCTGATGGTGAATGAAGACACATGGACACCATTAGGCTCCTTCCACACTCAGGTGTTACATAGTGTCTGAGCAGCCAATTGGTGACGCCTACTATTAGACCGGGCGGGCTGCTCAGCACTGAAATATGCATCACTGTGACAGGCGCCCCCTAGAGGAAAACAACCTCAACTGCATTACTAGAAAAGACCCACTTCCTTATAATAAGAAGATACATTCAAATTTTTTGTCCCATTCTGCTCTCTTCATGAACCTAAGCAGGAATCCCAAAGAACAGCATCACAGCTCCAGTAGTTTAGGAGAAAAATTCATTGCTTTGACATGAAAGTGTGTTTTCGTGTCTAAACAGTGAAAATAGACATTTAAGCATACGTTTGATTATATCTCTGGCTAGAAAGAAGATACATTCAAATTTTTTTTCCCATTCTGCTCTCTTCATGAACCTAAGCAGGAATCCCAAAGAACAGCATCACAGCTCCAGTAGTTTTGGAGAAAAATTCATTGCTTTGACATGAAAGTGTGTTTTCGCGTCTAAACAGTGAAAATAGACATTTAAGCATACGTTTGACTATATCTCTGGCTAGAAAGAAGATACATTCAAATTTTTTGTCCCATTCTGCTCTCTTCTATGAACCTAAGCAGGAATCCCAAAGAACAGCATCACAGCTCCAGTAGTTTTGGAGAAAAAATTCATTGCTTTGACATGAAAGTGTGTTTTCGCGTCTAAACAGTGAAAATAGACATTTTAAGCATACGTTTGACTATATCTCTGGCTAGAAAGAAGATACATTCAAATTTTTTGTCCCATTCTGCTCTCTTTTATGAACCTAAGCAGGAATCCCAAAGAAACAGCATCACAGCTCCAGTAGTTTTGGAGAAAAATTCATTGCTTTGACATGAAAGTGTGTTTTCGCGTCTAAACAGTGAAAATAGACATTTAAGCATACGTTTGAATATATCTCTGGCTAGAAAGAAGATACATTCAAATTTTTTGTCCCATTCTGCTCTCTTATGAACCTAAGCAGGAATCCCAAAGAACAGCATCACAGCTCCAGTAGTTTTGGAGAAAAATTCATTGCTTTGACATGAAAGTGTGTTTTCGCGTCTAAACAGTGAAAATAGACATTTTAAGCATACGTTTGACTATATCTCTGGCTAGAAAGAAGATACATTCAAATTTTTTGTCCCATTCTGCTCTCTTCATGAACCTAAGCAGGAATCCCAAAGAACAGCATCACAGCTCCAGTAGTTTTGGAGAAAAATTCATTGCTTTGACATGAAAGTGTGTTTTCGCGTCTAAACAGTGAAAATAGACATTTTAGCATACGTTTGACTATATCTCTGGCTAGAAAGAAGATACATTCAAATTTTTTGTCCCATTCTGCTCTCTCTTATGAACCTAAGCAGGAATCCCAAAGAACAGCATCACAGCTCCAGTAGTTTTGGAGAAAAATTCATTGCTTTGACATGAAAGTGTGTTTTCGCGTCTAAACAGTGAAAATAGACATTTAGCATACGTTTGACTATATCTCTGGCTAGAAAGAAGATACATTCAAATTTTTTGTCCCATTCTGCTCTCTTCATGAACCTAAGCAGGAATCCCAAAGAACAGCATCACAGCTCCAGTAGTTTTGGAGAAAAAATTCATTGCTTTGACATGAAAGTGTGTTTTCGCGTCCTAAACAGTGAAAATAGACATTTTAAGCATACGTTTGACTATATCTCTGGCTAGAAAGAAGATACATTCAAATTTTTTGTCCCATTCTGCTCTCTTATGAACCTAAGCAGGAATCCCAAAGAACAGCATCACAGCTCCAGTAGTTTTGGAGAAAATTCATTGCTTTGACATGAAAGTGTGTTTTCGCGTCTAAACAGTGAAAATAGACATTTAAGCATACGTTTGACTATATCTCTGGCTAGAAAGAAGATACATTCAAATTTTTTGTCCCATTCTGCTCTCTTATGAACCTAAGCAGGAATCCCAAAGAACAGCATCACAGCTCCAGTAGTTTTGGAGAAAAAATTCATTGCTTTGACATGAAAGTGTGTTTTCGCGTCTAAACAGTGAAAATAGACATTTAAGCATACGTTTGACTATATCTCTGGCTAGAAAGAAGATACATTCAAATTTTTTGTCCCATTCTGCTCTCTTTATGAACCTAAGCAGGAATCCCAAAGAACAGCATCACAGCTCCAGTAGTTTTGGAGAAAAATTCATTGCTTTGACATGAAAGTGTGTTTTCGCGTCTAAACAGTGAAAATAGACATTTAAGCATACGTTTGACTATATCTCTGGCTAGAAAGAAGATACATTCAAAATTTTTCAAATTTTTGTCCATTCTGCTCTCTTCATGAACCTAAGCAGGAATCCCAAAGAACAGCATCACAGCTCCAGTAGTTTGGAGAAAAATTCATTGCTTTGACATGAAAGTGTGTTTTCGCGGTCTAAACAGTGAAAATAGACATTTTAGCATACGTTTGACTATATCTCTGGCTAGAAAGAAGATACATTCAAATTTTTTGTCCATTCTGTCTCTTTATGAACCTAAGCAGGAATCCCAAAGAACAGCATCACAGCTCCAGTAGTTTGGAGAAAAATTCATTGCTTTGACATGAAAGTGTGTTTTCGCGTTCTAAACAGTGGAAAATAGACATTTTAGCATACGTTTGACTATATCTCTGGCTAGAAAGAAGATACATTCAAATTTTTGTCCCATTCTGCTCTCTTATGAACCTAAGCAGGAATCCCAAAGAACAGCATCACAGCTCCAGTAGTTTTGGAGAAAAATTCATTGCTTTGACATGAAAGTGTGTTTTCGCGTCTAAACAGTGAAAATAGACATTTAAGCTACGTTTGACTATATCTCTGGCTAGAAAGAAGATACATTCAAATTTTTTGTCCCATTCTGCTCTCTTTATGAACTAAGCAGGAATCCCAAAGAACAGCATCACAGCTCCAGTAGTTTTGGAGAAAAATTCATTGCTTTGACATGAAAGTGTGTTTTCGCGTCTAAACAGTGAAAATAGACATTTAAGCATACGTTTGACTATATCTCTGGCTAGAAAGAAGATACATTCAAATTTTTTGTCCATTCTGCTCTCTTATGAACCTAAGCAGGAATCCCAAAGAACAGCATCACAGCTCCAGTAGTTTTGGAGAAAAATTCATTGCTTTGACATGAAAGTGTGTTTTCGCGTCTAAACAGTGAAAATAGACATTTAGCATACGTTTGACTATATCTCTGGCTAGAAAGAAGATACATTCAAATTTTTTGTCCCATTCTGCTCTCTTCATGAACCTAAGCAGGAATCCCAAAAGAACAGCATCACAGCTCCAGTAGTTTTGGAGAAAAATTCATTGCTTTGACATGAAAGTGTGTTTTCGCGTCTAAACAGTGAAAATAGACATTTAAGCATACGTTTGACTATATCTCTGGCTAGAAAGAAGATACATTCAAATTTTTTTGTCCCATTCTGCTCTCTTATGAACCTAAGCAGGAATCCCAAAGAACAGCATCACAGCTCCAGTAGTTTTTGGAGAAAAATTCATTGCTTTGACATGAAAGTGTGTTTTCGCGTTCTAAACAGTGAAAATAGACATTTAAGCATACGTTTGACTATATCTCTGGCTAGAAAGAAGATACATTCAAATTTTTTGTCCCATTCTGCTCTCTTTATGAACCTAAGCAGGAATCCCAAAGAACAGCATCACAGCTCCAGTAGTTTTAGGGAGAAAATTCATTGCTTTGACATGAAAGTGTGTTTTCGCGTCTAAACAGTGAAAATAGACATTTAAGCATACGTTTGACTATATCTCTGGCTAGAAAGAAGATACATTCAAATTTTTTGTCCCATTCTGCTCTCTTTATGAACCTAAGCAGGAATCCCAAAGAACAGCATCACAGCTCCAGTAGTTTTGGAGAAAAATTCATTGCTTTGACATGAAAGTGTGTTTTCACGTCTAAACAGTGAAAATAGACATTTAAGCATACGTTTGACTATATCTCTGGCTAGAAAGAAGATACATTCAAATTTTTTGTCCCATTCTGCTCTCTTCATGAACCTAAGCAGGAATCCCAAAGAACAGCATCACAGCTCCAGTAGTTTAGGAGAAAAATTCATTGCTTTGACATGAAAGTGTGTTTTCGCGTCTAAACAGTGAAAATAGACATTTTAGCATACGTTTGACTATATCTGTGGCTAGAAAGAAGATACATTCAAATTTTTTGTCCCATTCTGCTCTCTTTATGAACCTAAGCAGGAATCCCAAAGAACAGCATCACAGCTCCAGTAGTTTTGGAGAAAAATTCATTGCTTTGACATGAAAGTGTGTTTTCGCGTCTAAACAGTGAAAATAGACATTTAAGCATACGTTTGACTATATCTCTGGCTAGAAAAAAGATACATTCAAATTTTTTGTCCCATTCTGCTCTCTTTATGAACCTAAGCAGGAATCCCAAAGAACAGCATCACAGCTCCTGTAGTTTAGGAGACAAATTCATTGCTTTGACATGAAAGTGTGTTTTCGCGTCTAAACAGTGAAAATAGACATTTAAGCATACGTTTAACTATATCTCTGGCTAGAAAGAAGATACATTCAAATTTTTTGTCCCATTCTGCTCTCTTCATGAACCTAAGCAGGAATCCCAAAGAACAGCATCACAGCTCCAGTAGTTTTGGAGAAAAATTCATTGCTTTGACATGAAAGTGTGTTTTCGCGTCTAAACAGTGAAAATAGACATTTAAGCATACGTTTGACTATATCTCTGGCTAGAAAGAAGATACATTCAAATTTTTTGTCCCATTCTGCTCTCTTCATGAACCTCTAAGCAGGAATCCCAAAGAACAGCATCACAGCTCCAGTAGTTTAGGAGAAAAATTCATTGCTTTGACATGAAAGTGTGTTTTCGCGTCTAAACAGTGAAAATAGACATTTAAGCATACGTTTGACTATATCTCTGGCTAGAAAGAAGATACATTCAAATTTTTTGTCCCATTCTGCTCTCTTCATGAACCTAAGCAGGAATCCCAAAGAACACTATCACAGCTCCAGTAGTTTTGGAGAAAAATTCATTGCTTTGACATGAAAGTGTGTTTTCGCGTCTAAACAGTGAAAATAGACATTTTAGCATGCGTTTGACTTAGGCCAGGGTCACATTTGCGATGTGCCCCTAGCCTGCCGGATTCCGGTATTATCTTAGAACTTTTTCCAGCGCCGCATAGCGTTTCCGCTATGCGGTGCTGGAAACCGCTGCCCTTAGTTACCCGCTGTTTACCTGCACGACCTGTCACACAGGCAGCGGCTCGGAGGGCGTTTTACAGCGCCGCACAGGAAACCGTTGCAGACACGATTTCCTGTGCGGCGCTGTAAAACGCCCTCCGAGCCGCTGCCTGTGTGACAGGTCGTGCAGGTAAACAGCGGGTAACTAAGGGCAGCGGTTTCCAGCACCGCATAGCGGAAACGCTATGCGGCGCTGGAAAAAGTTCTAAGATAATACCGGAATCCGGCAGGCTAGGGGCACATCGCAAATGTGACCCTAGCCTATATCTCTGGCTAGAAAGAAGATACATTCAAATTTTTTGTCCCATTCTGCTCTCTTCATGAACCTAAGCAGGAATCCCAAAGAACAGCATCACAGCTCCAGTAGTTTTGGAGAAAAATTCATTGCTTTGACATGAAAGTGTGTTTTCGTGTCTAAACAGTGAAAATAGCCATTTAAGCATACGTTTGACTATATCTCTGGCTAGAAATAAGATACATTCAAATTTTTTGTCCCATTCTGCTCTCTTCATGAACCTAAGCAGGAATCCCAAAGAACAGCATCACAGCTCCAGTAGTTTAGGAGAAAACTTCATTGCTTTGACATGAAAGTGTGTTTTCGCGTCTAAACAGTGAAAATAGACATTTTAGCATACGTTTGACTATATCTCTGGCTAGAAAGAAGATACATTCAAATTTTTTGTCCCATTCTGCTCTCTTCATGAACCTAAGCAGGAATCCCAAAGAACAGCATCACAGCTCCTGTAGTTTAGGAGAAAACTTCATTGCTTTGACATGAAAGTGTGTTTTCGCGTCTAAACAGTGAAAATAGACATTTAAGCATACGTTTGACTATATCTCTGGCTAGAAAGAAGATACATTCAAATTTTTTGTCCCATTCTGCTCTCTTCATGAACCTAAGCAGGAATCCCAAAGAACAGCATCACAGCTCCTGTAGTTTAGGAGAAAAATTCATTGCTTTGACATGAAAGTGTGTTTTCGCGTCTAAACAGTGAAAATAGACATTTTAGCATACGTTTGACTATATCTCTGGCTAGAAAGAAGATACATTCAAATTTTTGTCCCATTCTGCTCTCTTTATGAACCTAAGCAGGAATCCCAAAGAACAGCATCACAGCTCCTGTAGTTTAGGAGAAAAATTCATTGCTTTGACATGAAAGTGTGTTTTTCGCGTCTAAACAGTGAAAAAAGACATTTAAGCATACGTTTGACTATACCTCTGGCTAGAAAGAAGATACATTCAAATTTTTTGTCCCATTCTGCTCTCTTCATGAACCTAAGCAGGAATCCCAAAGAACAGCATCACAGCTCCAGTAGTTTAGGAGAAAAATTCATTGCTTTGACATGAAAGTGTGTTTTCGCGTCTAAACAGTGAAAATAGACATTTTAGCATACGTTTGACTATATCTCTGGCTAGAAAGAAGATACATTCAAATTTTTTGTCCCATTCTGCTCTCTTTATGAACCTAAGCAGGAATCCCAAAGAACAGCATCACAGCTCCAGTAGTTTTGGAGAAAAATTCATTGCTTTGACATGAAAGTGTGTTTTCGCGTCTAAACAGTGAAAATAGACATTTAAGCATACGTTTGACTATATCTCTGGCTAGAAAAAAGATACATTCAAATTTTTTGTCCCATTCTGCTCTCTTTATGAACCTAAGCAGGAATCCCAAAGAACAGCATCACAGCTCCAGTAGTTTTGGAGAAAAATTCATTGCTTTGACATGAAAGTGTGTTTTCGCGTCTAAACAGTGAAAATAGACATTTAAGCATACGTTTGACTATATCTCTGGCTAGAAAGAAGATACATTCAAATTTTTGTCCCATTCTGCTCTCTTTATGAACCTAAGCAGGAATCCCAAAGAACAGCATCACAGCTCCAGTAGTTTTGGAGAAAAATTCATTGCTTTGACATGAAAGTGTGTTTTCGCGTCTAAACAGTGAAAATAGACATTTAAGCATACGTTTGACTATATCTCTGGCTAGAAAGAAGATACATTCAAATTTTTGTCCCATTCTGCTCTCTTTATGAACCTAAGCAGGAATCCCAAAGAACAGCATCACAGCTCCAGTAGTTTTGGAGAAAAATTCAGGGCGTGGCTATGGATCTCAGCCTGAGCAGACGTGTTTAGCTCGAGCTCCCGCACCTCAGCCTGAAGACACCAACTGGACCTTTTCCCTGGGGAATAGTCCAATCAAACCAACTTGGATCTATTTGTTCTACCATCCGGAACCATCTGGACTTCTTGGACCTCTTCCTCTTGGACTTTTGCACCCTTTTTTGCCTTCCTGGACCACTCCACTAGAGGATCTCCTGGAAACTCTGCTTTCCCTTCTCAATCCTTGATTTAACTAAGCTTTGGTTGGCTCTCTGGATCTCTGCATTCAACTTCTGGAGTTTTTCTCCGGTTCCGAGAGGCTATTGAGCTTTGGAACCGGCTCCAGACTTTTTCCCGCCTTTTTCGGGATCTCCCCGCTCTTCCCGCCTTGCCGCGGCTGAGCGGAAGACTTGGGACCCGACATAGCAACTGCTGCCACCACCTGACTCCAAGCTACATCCGAGCCTACTATAACAGAGGATATACTCCAAAAATACAAGGCTTGTCAAGGAGACTTTCTCTACATCTTGGATTCCCCTTCCATTTCTTTTTTCTGGCATCTGGTTTGGGGTCCTTCTGCGACTTTTCCTCTGACTTAAACCACATCATTGGCATCAAAAGATTAAGAAAATCAATCTCTGGAAGAGGTGAGAGGCTTTCCGCTGTTTTTGCTGACTTCCCGGCACTTTTTTGGGCACTTAAGACCCGCTGAATGTCTCTGTATAATTTCCCGCTCTTTTTTCCCGCCATTTTCCTCCCGCCGCTGCTCTAATTGCCTTATGTAACTTGTTGTTGCCATACCGACTGCCGGCGGTAGAGGGCGCACCTCTAATTGCCTTATGTAACTTGTTGTTGTCATACCGACTGCCGGCGCTAGAGGGCGCACCTCTTCCCGCTCTTTTTTTTTTTTTTCCGCCTTCCTCCTGATTGCTTCATACAAACTACCTGCGGTCATAGTCACTGCTGGCGGCAAAGGGCGCTGCAACTCCTATCAAAGCTCACTACAGGACCTCCGTATTGCACACTTGGATTGTGAGGCTTCTGACCACTGGATGATCCATCCCTATTGCTTGAAACTGAGTATACTTCTACTGGCTCTGGTCATTTACTCCACTTTTGACTACGATCTCCAAACCAACTACTCCGTTTGCCTGTTTTTTTTTACAAAGATTTGTTGATCCCTGTTGTCACTTCTGCGGCGCCTGAGCCCGCCCCCTGCGGATATTGGATCATTCTACACCTGCTTTTAGCTTCCGAGGAGACGAGGACTCGACCCGCCTTGAGGGTTGGTGCCTCGGGAGCTCGGGTCTGCCCGGGAGTTCTTGGGTGCGACCCCCTCTGAGGGCATCTGCCCCGGCATCTGCTGGTGACGCGCCGACCTTCACATCATTGCGGACCCACTGGCGTCTCGCCACCTATCACGGCGGCCGGCCCGTGCTGTGTCTTCTGACGCCACTTCTTCCCGGCTACTATCTCGATCATCACTATAGCAACCGGGTCGCTACTTCCTTACTCTACCGTGCTCTCTCCACAGATCTACTGGTTAATTTCACAATAGCCTCCACTCGCATAACACTCCTTGGAGCTGCCGCGGATTTCTGGAGGAGCTGGGGATTGGTGTAGCGCTTCCCCCTGCTGGTACTTCACCATATAGACTTCAACACTTACTCACTTCTTACCGCAGGAGCCGACTCGCGCCACAATACCCGACATCACTTTACCTCAGCTGTCATCTCGCATGTTTCTATAGTAACCCACGCTCGGGAAGAAGCTCCAGTCTCGCTCCATATACATCTCTACTGATCCTTTAGGATATATTTTTGTGCCCAAACCATTCACTATTATAAAGATAATTTGGACTACTCTGCGTTTTATGGCACACTAATACAAATACGTGGACATCTTAACCTCTACACTTGTGAAATCCACCAACTCTAGTGCTAATGGACTTTAAAATTGCAAGTGACACCACGGATCCGGAACATTGGACCTTCTCCTCATATGATTGACTTATCCATCATTATCTTAAACGACGTGAACCAACTCCAGATCTTCAAGCAACCAACTTCTTTCATCTCGACTAAAACTTCAGGATCTACGGGACCTTATTACAAGGTCTTCTGATCTTCTATCAACCAGACTCTCAATCAACCTAGACCTTCAATCAACCAAGTTCTTTTTCTTTTGAACTATCGGTTTCTTGGACTCCATTTCTACATTTTCTTTGATAATTTACCCGTGGATTATTTCGGCTTGGTATAGGTAAATCCTACTTTTGTTGTTTTATATACCTATCTATGCTCACAACTCACTCTAACCCTGACTTTAACTACCACTTTTCTAACTCCCCTTAATCTTTACCCACTATAGTCTCTCTTCTTTTCTTTTTGACCCTATTTCTTTTACAAACCCAGTGTTTCCTACTTTAGACGTATATAACTAATCCTTTCATATAACCTTCTTCTACATATCACACCTTACTATACCCTATAATTTACCCACTCTTAGGGGTTATCACTAACTAGAAACAAAAATTTTCCAGTTAAACCTACCCCTATTTAGGATTATACCCAAACTTTGAGACTCTTATAACCTACACGTTCATTTTACAAACCTAACTCCCCCTACTTTAGAGCTCTCCTTTAGATTATTCCTTACTTTTAAATCTCTCGACTCCCATTGGAACCTTCCTTTCTTAAGGATCTCAGTATCCTGCCAACCAAAACTCTGATATTATCCTCCCTGAATTTTCTTAAATCCCTCGCATCATTATATTACTCTCCCGCAACAAAGGACTGGCTTCAGCTCCACATTTTGTTACGGACTGATATCCGTCAAAAACCCTTATCTTGATACACTCACTTCGGACTATCATTAAACCTTTTAACAACTATTACAACAACCCATGATGTCCAATCCTAAACCACCTAGACCGGACATTAAATCCGCACATGCTCAGTCCAAACATCGCTCCAACTCACCTAGAAACACTGGTGGAGATCAAGATTACCCTTCCCAAATGGATATGCAAGAGGGAACTCTCCCCAACCCCCAGGCTTCTTCCAAAAAAAGGAAGGACCTGGATACAAAAAAGAAATCAACCCATCCTCAAACTCAAAATTACTCTGACTCTTCTGAATCCGATACTTCCCCAAATACTAGCCCCCTCAAACAAAAACCTAGGACAGAGCTTACCCCCATACAGGATTCGGACACTTTCGAGGGGATAGACTGGACGGGTCCAATTAACAAAGATTTCTTTAAAGATATCTTTTTTGCCATAGATAGAAAAAACAGATCATTTGAACAAAAATTGGATTCCAAATTTGACCTTATGCAATTGAATGTTGATAAGGTAACTCATAAGGTGGAAAAAAATGAATCAAGAATTACGGATTTAGCCTCCAAATATGAGACCCTAGCTAAAAACCATACTTCACTAGAGGAAAAGTGCAGAAGTCTTCAAAACAAACTCACTGAATTAGACGACAAGGATAGACGACTCAATCTAAAATTCCGAGGCATTGAAGAATCAGTATCTCTCAACCAGCTAAAACACTACATTAAACTTATTCTGAAACAATCATTCCCCTCAATACCAGAGCCTGAACTTTACATAGACTCCATCTACCGTCTCAGGAAACCAAGATCACTAGGCATAGAGATCCCTAGAGACGTGATGGTAAAATTCCATTACCTACATATTAGAGACCAAATAGTGGAATTTATAAAGGAGAAAAAACATTTTTCGTCTCCATACCAACATATAAGAGTATATGCAGATATCTCTAAAACAACCATGTCACAAAGGAAGGAACTTTCACCACTTATTAAACACCTACAAGAAAAATCAATTCCTTACAAATGGGGTTTTAACCCCACAAAAGTCCTACTTCACTATAAGGGAAAATTTCATGCCCTACCCGAAGTCTCAAGAGGTCTGGATATACTCAAAGACCTGGGTATCATTATCTCTTAAAAAGATCCATATCCTACTACCATGGCTGGGGCGTAAGCCAATAATACTAGCCACAGAAGGAGGAACTCTAACGTGATCTTCTGATCCCCTCCACTGATTTTTTGAGTGACATCTAAAATATTTAATTACTCCCACACTTTACTCTCACTATAAGAAATACTTTCATTTTACTGCAGAACTTAGATTAACTGTCTCCACATTAGTTGTTTTAGAGCTTGTAAAACCACCTCTTTACGAACAAACATGTCTTTACGTTTTTTATCACAAAACTGTAATGGACTAAATTCCCCACATCGCAGATTTTTTCTATGGAAAACAATAAAAGAAATTAAACCCGACATCATAGGCCTCCAGGAAACCAAATTCTCCTCGCTCCAACCTCATACACTCAACTATAAAAATTATCATAATGTTTTCTATGCTAGTAACCAAAAGAAAAAAGCTGGAGTGGCCATCATGATTAGTGACAACGTTACTTTTGAACAAATTGACAAATTGGAAGACCCTGAGGGGAGATACTTAGTACTTACCTGCAAATTGAATAATCACCTCTTTACCCTCATCTGTATTTACGCCCCCAATAAAGCGCAGAAAACATACCTAAACAAGATCATGAGGTTAATTAAAGATAAAGCACAGGGAGACCTTATTTTATTTGGTGATTTCAACACGGTTCCTAACAGCTTAACCGACTCTTCAAATAAAGAAAGGAACAAAAATAATGAATCACTAGACCCCTGGTTACACAGAAACGACCTCTATGACGCTTTTCGCTGTCTAAATTCCTCCTCCATTGAATATTCCTACTACTCTAAGATACACAACTCTTATTCTAGGATCGACCTGGTCTTGGCGGGCATTTTCTCCCTTCCAAAAATCACTAAGGTTGAGATAGGAGCCAGAACCTGGTCAGACCATGCTCCCATATCATTCGATTTTCGGATTGGCCCCAAAGCATCATCACCTAAACTCTGGAGGAACAACAGTTTTTTATACTCCCACCCAAACTATAAAAAACAAATTGAAGAAACCATTATCAATTACTTCCAAGAAAATGACTTGCAAGGAACTTCAACTGAAGTTCTCTGGTCAGCATTTAAGGCTGTTGTTAGAGGCAAATTGATTCAACTAAATGCCCAATTGAATAAAAATAACCAACTAAGACTCAAGAATACCTTAACTCAAATCCGAGACCTAGAACTCTCACACCAAACATCTAAAAATCCCCAAACTTTGGAAGAGATCTTTAAATTACGTCTAGAGTTAAAATCAATTCTCACCTCAGAATACGATAAAATAAATCAAAAACTTAAAACATCACACTATCACTCAGACGATAGATCCTCTAAACTTCTGGCTCAAAGAGTTAAACTCCAAAAAACATCTGCAAGGATAAAGGTAATCAAGGATAAACACAACAAAGCTCATCACCACCCAGCTGATATCGCTTTAGAATTTGCATCTTTTTACTCTTCCCTATACAACTTGAAAGACCACTCCTCTACTCACACCCCAAATGAGGAAGAAATACATCTCTATTTAAATGGTCTAGACTTACCTTCATTAACTCCTGCTGAACTAGCCGACCTAAACTCTCCTTACACTATCTCTGAGGTCTCTGAGGTCATAGATAAGTCCAAACTCGGGAAAGCTCCCGGCCCTGATGGCTTCCAAACCGAGTTATACAAAGAATTTAAACAGATTCTAGCCCCATATCTTACCAAATTAGCCAATCACGTCGCCTCTCAAGGTTTTCTCCCAGAAGACATGTTGGAAGCAACTATCACCGTAATCTACAAGGATAAAGGGGACCCTTCAGATGTCAAAAATTATAGACCTATTTCATTATTGAATACTGACACAAAAATCCTTGCCAAGCTAGTCGCTAATAGACTGACTAAATGCATCAAAAAGTTGATTCACCCAGATCAAGCTGGCTTCATACCAACACGCACCACCACTGATTCCACAAGACGAGCCCTAGACTTGATATCGACCATCGAACAGACCAAATTATCATCAGCCTTCTTGGCACTAGATGCCAAGAAGGCTTTTGATAGGGTTAACTGGAAATTCTTATTCACAACTCTTGAAAAATTTGGTCTTAGTGGCAATGTTCTTAGAATGATTGAATCTATGTACAAATCTCCATCTGCCAGGGTATCTTCCAACACCTCTTTGTCTCCAAAGTTTTATCTCTCAAATGGCACAAGACAGGGATGCCCCCTTTCCCCACTTTTATTTGCGCTCTTTATAGAACCACTAGCCGCAAATATCAGAAACAACGAAAACATCAAGGGGATTCCGGTTAACAAATATCAACACAAGATTTCGTTATTTGCCGACGACATATTAATATCGATCACCAACCCTCTTAAATCCTTGAGACACCTAGCCATCGAACTCAAAAAATTCTCCCAAATTTCATACTACAAAATCAATATGTCCAAATCCCAGGTTTTGGATTTTAACATCGATGTAACTTTGCTAAAATACCTCAAAGAACAATTTGACTACTCTTGGAAAGATAAAGACATTTCTTATCTAGGCATAACCCTAACAAAACCCCTAAAGGATATGGTTGACTCAAACTTGACATCACTACATAAATCTTTGTGCCTTGAATTCCAACGCCTCTCCAAATTCAATCTATCTTGGCTGAGCAGAATCGAATCTTACAAAATGCTTCTCTTCCCTAAATACCTCTACATAATCAGATCAATCCCGTTATTCATTCCCAGAAGATGGTTTTCGAAACTACAATCACAACTTCGCACATTTATCTGGCTAGGGAAAAGCTCAAGAGTGGCATCTACCTCACTACAACGTCACAAACTTTCTGCAGGTCTAGGTGTTCCCAATCTCTTTAATTATTATTTAGCAACTCTAGTGAAACAATCCCAGACATGGTTCCTTAACTCATCTGACATGCCATGGTTTTCCATTGAAGGTTCCTTTACAAACAAATCCTTGAAATCTCTCCTAATAGCATATCTGACTAACCCTCACATAAAGGTTCCCTCACAACCCATTATCAAGGCTACCCTTCAGGCATGGAAAGCCCTGAACTTTAAAGCCAGCATTCATTCTCCGAATATCTTACTTAAAAATATCCCTTTGGAGTCTCTGGAAACCTTAATGCCAACGCTGGATTTATCACATTGGAAACTTAAGAAAAATGTCCATATACATGATCTGCTCCAAGATGGCCACCTAAAACCCTTCCATCATATGCAAACGGAATTCCCTCTGAATAGAGACGATAGAACGCACTGGAGGACTATGAACTCCTATTTTACTACTCACAAGCCTGATTTTAAACTCCCCTCCATTATAACAGAACTTATAAGGTTATTCCAAAAAGAATCCATCTGGACGACGAATCGCCTTTACCGTATTCTCAATAATGAGTTGGAGCTCCCCTACCTCCCATTCTTCAAGGCTTGGGAAAACGAACTCAATATTAAAATTGACTTGGACAAATTCCCTAAATCTTTAAAATCTGCATATTCTTCCTCCAAATGTGCCACCCTTCACGAGAGCCACTTCAAATCTGTTTCTAGATGGTACTATACCCCGGTAGCTGTTAATCTTTGCTATCCTGAACAATCTCCCCTTTGCTGGAGAGAATGTGGTGCAAAGGGCTCTCTCTCACACATCCTCTGGTCCTGTCCTAGAATCCAGCATTTCTGGAAGGAGATTGCTACATTGGTTAGGACTGTCACAGGAATACATCTTACTCTAACTCCGCAACTAGCTATTCTACTAATTGGCATTGAAGATGTTCCTCCTCATTCCAGACCAATAATATCACATATAATCCTGACTGCCAAGACTCTCCTGGCAGCTAGGTGGAAGAAACAAGAACCTCCCTCACTCATGAATCTAATAGAAAAAATCACGGACCACTGCTCCCACGAGTATTCCTTTGCTATAAGAACCAACCTTTCTTCAAAATTTCTCCTCCAGTGGGAGTCGTGGATTAATCTTTATTGTCCTGCTCTATTACTCTAAATTCTCTCAACTAGCTGCATTCCTATAACAGGAATCCGATTCCTTTACCTCTCAAACCTCCATGAGTTCAAAATCTTAAACAACTTTATTCTAATTCTCATCTAATTCTGACTTTACTTTTTCACAATCTACCTTATATCCACTTGGATTATAATGTCATTCAATTTTTCTTGTTTTGTATATAGTTTGTCTGATTGATATTTAATCTGCTTGTTTATCTTACTGTTAAACCCAACCATGTATTTCCTGTTCCCATACACTTGTTAAACGACTTTTTTTTTTCTTACTACATTATATTTCTATATGTTCCCTACTCCCTATCCTATTCCCCTCCACATCCCCTTTTCAATTTTTGTATCCTTCCCCCTCCCTATCCCTTTCCCTTCCCATTTTTATATTATTCTAATAAACACAATTTGATATGGAGAAAAATTCATTGCTTTGACATGAAAGTGTGTTTTCGCGTCTAAACAGTGAAAAAAGACATTTAAGCATACGTTTGACTATATCTCTGGCTAGAAAGAAGATACATTCAAATTTTTTGTCCCATTCTGCTCTCTTCATGAACCTAAGCAGGAATCCCAAAGAACAGCATCACAGCTCCTGTAGTTTAGGAGAAAAATTCATTGCTTTGACATGAAAGTGTGTTTTCGCGTCTAAACAGTGAAAATAGACATTTAAGCATACGTTTGACTATATCTCTGGCTAGAAAGAAGATACATTCAAATTTTTTGTCCCATTCTGCTCTCTTCATGAACCTCTAAGCAGGAATCCCAAAGAACAGCATCACAGCTCCAGTAGTTTAGGAGAAAAATTCATTGCTTTGACATGAAAGTGTGTTTTCGCGTCTAAACAGTGAAAATAGACATTTAAGCATACGTTTGACTATATCTCTGGCTAGAAAGAAGATACATTCAAATTTTTTGTCCCATTCTGCTCTCTTCATGAACCTAAGCAGGAATCCCAAAGAACACTATCACAGCTCCAGTAGTTTTGGAGAAAAATTCATTGCTTTGACATGAAAGTGTGTTTTCGCGTCTAAACAGTGAAAATAGACATTTTAGCATACGTTTGACTATATCTCTGGCTAGAAAGAAGATACATTCAAATTTTTTGTCCCATTCTGCTCTCTTCATGAACCTAAGCAGGAATCCCAAAGAACAGCATCACAGCTCCTGTAGTTTAGGAGAAAAATTCATTGCTTTGACATGAAAGTGTGTTTTCGCGTCTAAACAGTGAAAATAGACATTTTAGCATACGTTTGACTATATCTCTGGCTAGAAAGAAGATACATTCAAATTTTTTGTCCCATTCTGCTCTCTTCATGAACCTAAGCAGGAACACCAAAGAACAGCATCACAGCTCCTGTAGTTTAGGAGAAAAATTCATTGCTTTGACATGAAAGTGTGTTTTCGCGTCTAAACAGTGAAAATAGACATTTAAGCATACGTTTGACTATATCTCTGGCTAGAAAGAAGATACATTCACATTTTTTTTCCCATTCTGCTCTCTTCATGAACCTAAGCAGGAATCCCAAAGAACACTATCACAGCTCCAGTAGTTTTGGAGAAAAATTCATTGCTTTGACATGAAAGTGTGTTTTCGCGTCTAAACAGTGAAAATAGACATTTTAGCATACGTTTGACTATACCTCTGGCTAGAAAGAAGATACATTCAAATTTTTTGTCCCATTCTGCTCTCTTCATGAACCTAAGCAGGAATCCCAAAGAACAGCATCACAGCTCCTGTAGTTTAGGAGACAAATTCATTGCTTTGACATGAAAGTGTGTTTTCGCGTCTAAACAGTGAAAATAGACATTTAAGCATACGTTTGACTACATCTCTGGCTAGAAAGAAGATACATTCAAATTTTTTGTCCCATTCTGCTCTCTTCATGAACCTAAGCAGGAATCCCAAAGAACAGCATCACAGCTCCAGTAGTTTAGGAGAAAAATTCAGGGGCGTGGCTTTGGAACTCATGGCGAGCAGACGTGTGTAGCTCGAGCTCCTGCATCTCAGCCTAAAAAAACCAACTGGTCTTCTCCCTAAGGGGAGATTTCCTTCCACACCAACTAGGATCTATCCGGACCAGCACTAAGAACTGTTTGGACCATCTGGACACCTTTTTTCTGGACCTCTCTGCCTTTCTGGACTCTCATACTGGAAGACCTTCTTGGAACTCTACTGCTTCCTTATCCCTTGGACTTCATCTACTTTTGGATGCCTTCCTGGATTTCTTAACCAACTTTCTGGACTTCCCTCCGGTTCCGTGAGCCCGCAGAGCCCTGGGACCCGCTCCAAGACTTTTCCCGCCTTTTTACAGGACCTTTCCGCGCTTCCCGCCTTTGCCGCGGCTGAGCGGTGGCCCCGGGAGCTCCCTCTACAACAGCTACCATCACCCGACTTCAGGACGCAGCCGACGCTTCTTCTGGTGAGCACCCCTGAGGAGTCTAGACAGCAAGCGGTGTTAATTTCCTCAATTGGGATTCCTTCACTATGCACTACAGGTGGCTGGATTTATTCTTCATGTATCTCCCTCTTCCATGATAAATTCCATACAGCTTGAAGATCTTTTTGTAGGCACTTCAGATCAGGTGAGAGCCTTCACGATCTTTTTCCGGTTTTCCGGTGCCTTCCGACTACTTAGATTCCTCTGGGTGACTCAGCATTCTTTTTCCCGCCATTTTTTCCCGCCATTTTTCCTTCACTACATTATATAACTAAGAGCGGTTATACTAACTGCTGGCGGTAGAGGGCGCTAGTCTTCATTTTTTTTTTTTTCCCGCCATTATTGTAAACATCTTGCATAACCAAGAGCGGTTATACCAACCGCCGGCGGCAGAGGGCACTAGATTCCCTCTTCTTTTTCCCGCCATTTTTTGTCACTACATTGTATAATTAAGTAGCGGTCACAGTGATTGCTGGCGGTAGCCGGCTATATTTTTCCCCTCACTTTTTGAGGCTAGTGCTGGAGAATCTCTGAGTCGCCACGTTTCCATCTGGGGATCCACCTGGTGAGGATTCATTCTGATCCTCCTGGCTCTGGCTTGGCTGACTGATTGATATTTTTTCTCCTCAATCTTCCATTGATCGGACATTTCTGAACCTTCTGTGTCGCCTCTCCGCTCTGGATGAGAACCAGACTGGCGAGTCTACAGCTAGACTCAGCGCTACAATTTGTACTACATTTCCTCGCTGACCTGTCATTCTCTCTGCTCATCGCGGTAAATTCTCTGACGACTCGCTACAACAACAACGACTCGCTACATCAACAACATCCACTACTCCGTCTTTTAAGCAATTCTCCTTGCGACTCGCTGGTTACCCCAGCAACCGACTCGCGACCTTCTAACTCCTCTGTGATTTTCCAGAAGACTCGTGTATCATTATACCTACAGTCCTTACTCGCCAGACATCTCCTGAACTCACGGCGAGTTGTCAGGAGACTCGCTATAATCCTACTAGCAACTCGCTAATACAGCAACTTCTTCTGCTCGCACGAAATCTCTGACACCACAGCGACTGAGTTAGAGTTTTTTGTTATCATAAACACCCTCCTTATACTGCGATTCTGCTACTGGATTTCTGTGCACAGATCCCATAACAGCTGTAACCTGCATCCTTATAGTACTGTTAACCCCTTCATCTTTGGATCCATTAAGCTTATAACAAGATCATTGTATCTATTATTGAACTTCTCTTCTACTGTATTCCATACGGAGATTTGCTTTTTTCCTACATAGGTCTAGGCTATACATCCTCATTGAAGATTATTTTTCCTCCTACTGGATCGGCAATCTTATTAGATTCTTGGATTATTCATTTTAACCTCAGCTTTCTACTCAACTATTTTTGGACTCTTGGTTCTTTAGATTCCGATACAACGATCTACCTTCTATTTCTCATCGGACTTATATCTGGTTGTCATAGCAACACTGCCTTTACAGAAGACTGGACCGGCTTTTATAGGATCGACGTCTTCATCATCATCATAGACAACTTGAATCAGCTACGGACCCTTATTTACCCAACTTCCTTCACCTCGACTTGAATTTCTGGACTTTTGTGACTCCAATATAAGGAACTTTTCATTTTCATTCTACGGACGTAATCCTAAGGGTTATAGGTAACAACTTCTATTGGTGTTTTTCTTTTATCCTGTAAAACTCTTTACTCTTAAACTTCTTTTTGAATACTCCTCTCTTATTTCTTCTCACGTCTTCTCCTATAATTTCCCCTGCTTCTTTTTACCTATTCCCTTTCTTTTCCTCTATATCCTGCAAAACTGCTATTTCTATCCTGTAGCTCACCTACCTTGAACTTTAAGTAGCGATTAGAGCTGGTTATTCCGCTCCTGTCAATCATCTCCTCTCTTCTGCATTCTCAGTGATTATTAACAGCACTTATATTACTGCCACATTATTTGCCCCACTGTACCATATAACTAAACCCTACCTCCATAGACAAGATATTGTAACGCTAGGAATATTCTCATACTATAAAAACTCTCTAATCTCTCCCGAATTTCGATACACAACTAGATCCAACCTTCCCGGAGAACTTCTCCGGATTTAATTACTATTTACAGTCTCCATTTAGCACCACCGGCTCTATCGTTTTTGTACCATCTGCAGGGTCTTGGCAGTAAATACTCTACTATACCTTTCCTCTGACCTTCTTTTTACCCCAGCATACTCTCACCGTACTCCGTACTGGTAATTGATAAAACATATTATAATTACAATAAATCTCGATATGTCTTCCCCCAAGCCACCTAGATTGTCCATCAAATCTGCTCACGCACAGGCTAAACACCGATCCAGATCTCCTCGGCATTCTAACAGTGACCAGGACTCTTCCTCTCAAACCCCCATGGATGCGTCTGACTCTGTCATACCGCAGGCCCCTTCTCAAAAGAGAAAGGACTTAGCCACTAAAAAGAAGTCAAATACCCACCACACTCGGAATTCTCCTGATTCTTCTGAATCAGATGATACCCCAAATACTAGCCCACTTAAGCAGAAACCAAGAAAAGAATCTCCCTCCCCTCAGACAACGGACACGTTTGAAGGGATTGACTGGACTGGCCCTATCAATAAAGACTTTTTTAAGGACATCTTTTACGCCCTAGATAAGAAAAATAATTCCTTTGAACAAAGACTAGAGTCTAAATTCGACCTTATGCAAATAAATGTAGACAAGATCAAGCATACAGTAGAAACTAACAAGTCTGATCTTTCCACTCTAATTGCTAAACATGAGACCCTAACCAAAGCACATACCACTCTTGAAGGGAAATGTAAGATTATGCAAAGCAAACTAACCGAACTAGATGATAAGGAAAGGCGCCAAAATTTAAAACTACGGGGCATAGAGGAATCAATCCTACCTACCCAACTTAATCAATTTACAAAACGTCTATTGAAAAAAGCAACTCCTACTCTAACTGATCTTGATCTTACAATTGACTCTATATATCGTCTTAAAAAACCCAAGTCACTACCCACAGAGACCCCCAGAGATGTTTTGGTCAAATTCCACTTTATTCATACCAAGGACCGAGTAATGGAATTTATGAAGGAGAAAAAATCATTACCCACACCATTCCAGCAAATCAGGATATTCGCTGATCTTTCCAAACCAACTATGATACAAAGGAGAGAATTATCTCCAATCACTAAAGTCTTGCAGGAAAACTCAATCCCCTATAAATGGGGTTTTAACCCGACTAAACTCATGTTTCATTATAAAGGCCGATTCCATACTATTCCAGAGGTTAATAGAGGTCTTGATACACTTAAGGACCTAGGTATTACTATTTCTTAAATAAACAGATAGATCAACAATTACCAACTATTAAGGCTGTGATGTAAGCCTATAACACAAGTCACAAAAAGGAGGAAATAGAACGTGATTTGATCCCCTCCATTGACTATTGAGTGACGTTTCACTCTCTTAAATTGACCCACAGAACATTATTCATTTCTTTTAATTCACTACATCCGAACAAGTTTGATACAACACCAACTTAATAATCACAGCTGAATCTAATTTACAACTCCCCAACTACTAAACATGTCTCTACGTTTTCTTTCTTTGAATACCAACGGTTTAAACTCCCCCCAACGTAGATACTTTCTATGGAAAACAATAAGAGACTCTAAGGCTGATGTCATAGGCCTTCAGGAAACGAAATTTTTGTCCCTCCAACCTCATAGACTCAGCAATAAACAATTCCAAACTATTTTTCACGCCAATAACCAGAAGAAAAAAGCTGGTGTTGCTATCATGGTTAGAGACAGTGTTGTTTTCGAACACATTGATAGGATTGAGGACTCTGAGGGACGGTACATAATGCTCATTTGTAGGATTAACAATCATCTGTTTACCCTCATATGCATCTACGCCCCTAACAAGGCCCAAAAAACATTTTTAAACAAAATAATGAGGATAATCAAAGATAAGATACAGGGAGATCTCATTCTCTTTGGGGACTTCAACACCGTCCCCAACAGCTTAACCGACTCTTCCAATAAAGGAAGAAACAAAAACAATGAATCACTTGACCCCTGGCTATACAAAAACGATCTTTATGATGCATTCTGCTGCCTGAACTCCTCCTCAATTGAATACTCCTTTTTTTCCAAACGTCACAACTCCTACTCAAGAATTGATTTGATACTGGCCGGAATATTTACTCTTCCGAAAATCATCAAGGTGGAGATAGGGACAAGATCTTGGTCTGACCATGCCCCCATTACATTTGACTTTAAAATTGGTCCAAAAACAACATCACCCAGACAATGGAGGAATAACAGTTTTTTATATTCTCATCCATCTTATAAACAAGAAATCGAAGAAACAATTCTTCATTATTTCCAAGACAATGATACCCATGACATCTCACCACAAACTTTATGGTCAGCCTTTAAAGTGGTTTTGAGAGGCAAATTAATCCAACTGAACGCCCAACTTCTTAAAAACAACCAGCAGAAACTCAAATCCACACTGGCCAAAATTCAGGAATTGGAAACAATACACCAATCTTCCATGAACCCCCAAACTTTAGAGGAGATCTTTAAGCTCCGTTTAGAACTAAAATCCATACTTACTTCGGAGTATGACAAACTAAACCAGAAGCTAAAATCTCTGCACTACCACTCGGATGACAGACCGTCCAAATTACTGGCGCAAAAAATTAAATACCAAAGGACAAAAGCTAGGATAAGGGTAATTAAGGACCACCATGGTAAACTCCATCATCATCCTGGAGACATCACGGGGGAATTTGCCTCCTTTTACTCATCCTTATATAACTTACAAGACCTCCATTCTACCTACACCCCGAACGGGGATGACATACGTCATTATTTAGACAAGCTGGACCTACCATCTCTAACACCTTCTGAACTCTCTGATTTAAACTCACCTTACTCCCTTATGGAGATCTTGGATGCCATTGATAAATCAAAGGTAGAGAAAGCTCCTGGCCCAGACGGTTTTCAAACCGAACTTTACAAAACTTTCAAACAAACTTTGGCCCCATACCTTGCCAGATTAGCCAACCATGTTGCAGCCCAGGGATTTCTATCAGAGGATATGCTAGAAGCCACTATCACAGTAATATACAAGGACAAGGGAGACCCATCTGATGTCAAAAACTATCGTCCAATATCGCTTCTGAACACTGACACAAAACTAATTGCCAAACTAGCCGCCAATAGACTTAGTAAGTACGTTCAGAAACTAATTCATCCGGATCAAGCCGGTTTTATTCCAACTCGTACCACCACTGATGCCACACGTCGTGCCCTGAACTTAATTTCTGCCAGCGAAACATCTGCCCAACCGTCTGCCTTCTTGGCTTTAGACGCCGAGAAGGCATTTGACAGGGTTAACTGGCAGTTCTTATTTAACACTCTTAAAAAATTTGGCATCAAAGGTAACATACTCAGACTTATTGGATCTATGTATAAATCACCTGCGGCTAGGGTACTCTCCAACACCACCCAGTCTCCCAAATTCTACCTTTCCAATGGTACGAGACAAGGGTGTCCCCTTTCTCCATTACTGTTTGCGCTTTTTATTGAACCTCTGGCTGCAAGCATTAGAAACAACAATGACATCAAAGGAATCCCAATTGGCAAACATCATCACAAGATTTCTCTATTTGCTGATGATATTCTTCTATCG
Organism: Allobates femoralis; assembly: GCA_033576535.1. Lineage (NCBI taxonomy): Eukaryota > Metazoa > Chordata > Amphibia > Anura > Aromobatidae > Allobates > Allobates femoralis. The sequence goes on along the minus strand of JARQOC010000001.1, from coordinate 405,209,858 downwards.
ATAACCAACCCTCTGAAATCCCTGAGACACGTACTTATGGAACTCAACAACTATTCTCGAGTATCCTATTATAAAATCAATGCATCTAAGTCCCAGATTTTAGATTTCAACATAGACGAAACTCTGCTGTTATACCTCAAGGAGCAATTTAACTTTTCTTGGAAAGATAAGGATATCTCCTACTTGGGTGTCACCTTAACAAAACCTCTGAAGGATATGGTCCATTCCAACTTTACATCACTGTATAACTCTTTCTCTTTGGAATACCAGCGTCTCTCTAAACTTGACCTCTCATGGACAAGTAGGATTGAATCGTTTAAAATGATTCTCTTCCCAAGATTTCTTTACATGATTCGTTCAATCCCTTTATTCATCCCGAGAACCTGGTTTTCAAAATTACAAGCCCAACTTCGTACATTCATCTGGCAAGGGAAGAGTTCAAGAGTGGCATCATCTTCTCTCCAGCGCCACAAACTGTCTGCTGGTCTGGGAATACCTAACCTCTTCAATTATTATCATGCCTCACTGATTAAGCTCTCCCAAAAATGGCTTCTCGACCTCCCTGATCTCCCCTGGACCTCTATCGAAGGATCGTATACACACAAATCTTTGAAAATACTTCTTATAGCTTACTTAATTAATCCACGTATGCAAATCCCCTCACACCCGATTATCAAAGCTACATTGCAGGCCTGGAAATCACTGACTAGTAAGGCCCACAAATATTCCACAAAAATTCTCCTCAAGAATATCCCCCTGTAAACACTGGAAATTTTAATTCCCACATTGGACCTATCCCGCTGGAAACTACGAGAAAATACCTATATCCAAGACTTACTTCAAGATGGTCATTTGAAACCCTTCCAAGACATGCAGAATGATTTCCCACTCACAAGAGATGATAGGACACATTGGAGATCCTTGAACTCCTATTTTCTGTCCCATAGTCCTGATTTCAGACTCCCCTCCATTATTACCGAGCTTATCAGACTTTCCCAAAAGGAATCGTTATGGACAACTAATAGGCTCTACCGAGTCTTGAATGAGGATTTGGATCTCCCTTGTTTATCGTTTCTCACAGCTTGGGAAGCTGAACTAAATATCAAAATTGATCTGGACAACTTTCCCAAAACTCTCAAATCTGCTTACTCTAGCTCTAAGTGCGCCACCATGCATGAGAGTCATTACAAACTCGTTTCCCGATGGTACTACACCCCATTACTAATTAATCGGAGTTACCCAGATCAATCCCCATTGTGCTGGAGAGCTTGTGGTGAGAAAGGCACCCTTTCTCACATTTTCTGGTCATGCCCGAAAATACAACAATTCTGGACGGATGTTGCCTCTTTGATAAAGTCTGTTACGAAACTCCATTTTAGTTTCACCCCCCAATTAGCTCTCTTGTTAATTGGCATGGAAGACTTCCATCCACATTTCAGACCTCTGATCTCTCACATTGTTCTCACTGCCAAGACCCTGCTGGCTGCTAGGTGGAAACAACCGGGTCCTCCATCTCTCACGAACCTGATAGACAGAGTCACTACCCACTGTATCCACGAATATTCGTTTGCCACAAGAGCCAATAATTGGCCAAAATATCTGCTCCAGTGGGAACCTTGGCTGAAATTTATTGCCCATCCCTTTTACCTTAAATCCTCCTTGTCTTAAAAACTACCTCAGTAATTACTCTAGACTTCTGGCTCTCTTGATATAGATTCACGTGTTCGAAAATTAAAAACACCACGAATTACCCTATTCTTGTTCCGATTCTACTCTATACCAATATCTCATTCTTATATCTAACTTCAGCGTTGCTCAATTTTTCAATTGTATTGTTTATACTTTGTCGGTCGATTTATACTCCATTTGTAAAGCTGATGTTAATTCCGACCATGTTACTTGTTATATTTGTATTTCACCATACGAATTATACACTATTCTTGTATCTATATACTGTTCCTTCCCTCCCTTAACCTCCCCCCCACTTCCCCTCTTTATTTTATGTATCCTCTCCTTCCCCAACCCATCCCCTCCCATTTTATATTTATTCTAATAAAAACAATTTGATAAGGAGAAAAATTCATTGCTTTGACATGAAAGTGTGTTTTCGCGTCTAAACAGTGAAAATAGACATTTAAGCATACGTTTGACTATATCTCTGGCTAGAAAGAAGATACATTCAAATTTTTTGTCCCATTCTGCTCTCTTCATGAACCTAAGCAGGAATCCCAAAGAACAGCATCACAGCTCCTGTAGTTTAGGAGAAAAATTCATTGCTTTGACATGAAAGTGTGTTTTCGCGTCTAAACAGTGAAAATAGACATTTAAGCATACGTTTGACTATATCTCTGGGCTAGAAAGAAGATACATTCAAATTTTTGTCCCATTCTGCTCTCTTCATGAACCTAAGCAGGAATCCCAAAGAACAGCATCACAGCTCCAGTAGTTTAGGAGAAAAATTCATTGCTTTGACATGAAAGTGTGTTTTCGCGTCTAAACAGTGAAAATAGACATTTAGCATACGTTTGACTATATCTCTGGCTAGAAAGAAGATACATTCAAATTTTTTGTCCCATTCTGCTCTCTTCATGAACCTAAGCAGGAATCCCAAAGAACAGCATCACAGCTCCAGTAGTTTTAGGAGAAAAATTCATTGCTTTGACATGAAAGTGTGTTTTCGCGTCTAAACAGTGAAAATAGACATTTAAGCATACGTTTGACTAATTTTTTTTTTTTTTTTTTTTTTTTTTTTTTTTTTTTTTTTTTTTTTTTTTTTTTTTTTTTTTTTTTTTTTTTTTTTTTTTTTTTTTTTTTTTTTTTTTTTTTTTTTTTTTTTTTTTTTTTTTTTTTTTTTTTTTTTTTTTTTTTTTTTTTTTTTTTTTTTTTTTTTTTTTTTGTGTTTTCGCGTCTAAACAGTGAAAAAGACATTTAAGCATACGTTTGACTATATCTCTGGCTAGAAAGAAGATACATTCAAATTTTTTGTCCATTCTGCTCTCTTATGAACCTAAGCAGGAATCCCAAAGAACAGCATCACAGCTCCAGTAGTTTGGAGAAAAATTATTGCTTTGACATGAAAGTGTGTTTTCGCGTCTAAACAGTGAAAATAGACATTTAAGCATACGTTTGACTATATCTCTGGCTAAAAGAAGATACATTCAAATTTTTTGTCCCATTCTGCTCTCTTCATGAACCTAAGCGGAATCCCAAAGAACAGCATCACAGCTCCAGTAGTTTAGGAGAAAAATTCATTGCTTTGACATGAAAGTGTGTTTTCGCGTCTAAACAGTGAAAATAGACATTTAGCATACGTTTGACTATATCTCTGGCTAGAAAGAAGATACATTCAAATTTTTGTCCCATTCTGCTCTCTTATGAACCTAAGCAGGAATCCCAAAGAACAGCATCACAGCTCCTGTAGTTTAGGAGAAAAATTCATTGCTTTGACATGAAAGTGTGTTTTCGCGTCTAAACAGTGAAAATAGACATTTAGCATACGTTTGACTATATCTCTGGCTAGAAAGAAGATACATTCAAATTTTTTGTCCCATTCTGCTCTCTTTATGAACCTAAGCAGGAATCCCAAAGAACAGCATCACAGCTCCGTAGTTTGGAGAAAAATTATTGCTTTGACATGAAGTGTGTTTTCGCGTCTAAACAGTGAAAATAGACATTTAGCATACGTTTGACTATATCTCTGGCTAGAAAGAAGATACATTCAAATTTTTGTCCCATTCTGCTCTCTTCATGAACCTAAGCAGGAATCCCAAAGAACAGCATCACAGCTCCAGTAGTTTGGAGAAAAATTCATTGCTTTGACATGAAAGTGTGTTTTCGCGTCTAAACAGTGAAAATAGACATTTAAGCATACGTTTGACTATATCTCTGGCTAGAAAGAAGATACATTCAAATTTTTGTCCCATTCTGCTCTCTCTATGAACCTAAGCAGGAATCCCAAAGAACAGCATCACAGCTCCAGTAGTTTTGGAGAAAAATTCATTGCTTTGACATGAAAGTGTGTTTTCGCGTCTAAACAGTGAAAATAGACATTTAAGCATACGTTTGACTATATCTCTGGCTAGAAAGAAGATACATTCAAATTTTTTGTCCCATTCTGCTCTCTTCATGAACCTAAGCAGGAATCCCAAAGAACAGCATCACAGCTCCTGTAGTTTAGGAGAAAAATTCATTGCTTTGACATGAAAGTGTGTTTTCGCGTCTAAACAGTGAAAATAGACATTTAAGCATACGTTTGACTATATCTCTGGCTAGAAAGAAGATACATTCAAATTTTTTGTCCCATTCTGCTCTCTTCATGAACCTCTAAGCAGGAATCCCAAAGAACAGCATCACAGCTCCAGTAGTTTAGGAGAAAAATTCATTGCTTTGACATGAAAGTGTGTTTTCGCGTCTAAACAGTGAAAATAGACATTTAAGCATACGTTTGACTATATCTCTGGCTAGAAAGAAGATACATTCAAATTTTTGTCCCATTCTGCTCTCTTTATGAACCTAAGCAGGAATCCCAAAGAACAGCATCACAGCTCGTGTAGTTTTGGAGAAAAATTCATTGCTTTGACATGAAAGTGTGTTTTCGCGTCTAAACAGTGAAAATAGACATTTAAGCATACGTTTGACTATATCTCTGGCTAGAAAGAAGATACATTCAAATTTTTTGTCCCATTCTGCTCTCTTCATGAACCTAAGCAGGAATCCCAAAGAACAGCATCACAGCTCCAGTAGTTTTGGAGAAAAAATCATTGCTTTGACATGAAGGTGTGTTTTCGCGTCTAAACAGTGAAAAAAGACATTTAAGCATACGTTTGACTATATCTCTGGCTAGAAAGAAGATACATTCAAATTTTTTGTCCCATTCTGCTCTCCTTATGAACCTAAGCAGGAATCTCAAAGAACAGCATCACAGCTCCAGTAGTTTTGGAGAAAAATTCATTGCTTTGACATGAAAGTGTGTTTTCGCGTCTAAACAGTGAAAATAGACATTTAAGCATACGTTTGACTATATCTCTGGCTAGAAAGAAGATACATTCAAATTTTTTGTCCCATTCTGCTCTCTTTTTTTTTTTGAATCATTATGTTTTTATTAGAGTATTTTCAAACACATAACATAACATATTTAAATCAAATGAAATTGGACCCAAACATTGGGTACAGTGGTAAGTCAAGCAGTCAAATAGACAATTAAGTGTGCATCTATTCATTAAAGTACAATCAAAAAAATACAGATTTTGTTGGGACAAACAGGGGGGGGTGGATAAACTTAGGGAAGGTAGGGGGAGAAGGGAGGGAAGGGAAAGCAGTTAGCAGGTCGGCTAGGGAACCCAAGATAGGTGGATATAGTGCAATTAATAACATTACTTAAACTAGCTTCATCATTAGTCGTTTTACAAGTATGTTTGGTTTGTTATTACAACGTTATTATGCTGCGAGCTCACCCATGTGTCCCACCAATTAATGATTTTCGTGCGTTTAGCTGTTTCTGATGATAGGATCAGTTCGTAATTGAAGTGTAGATTAAGTTGGAGATGACTTCCTGTATAGACGGGAAGGTAGGATTTTTCCAGTATTTAGTTATGCAGTATCGAGCTGCTATAAGTATATTTGAAATAATTGGTCTCAGTCCTCGAGGTAAGTCCTGAATTTCTAAACCTAGTAAGGCCATCTGAGGAGTCAACGTGAGATTGAGTCCGGTAGTAGTACATATCAAATGGTTGACTTGTGACCAAAAAGAGCGAATGCCCAGACAATGCCACCAGACATGTGTGGTAGTTCCGACTTCTCCACAGTTTTTCCAGCATAAGTTTTTCCCTGTTCGAGAACCTTTTGTAAAACTAGCAATTTTTTCTGGAGTCAGGTACCATCCGAATTGAAGTTTTTTTGCCTGTTCATGATGGTTCAAGCATGAGGTATAAGAAAGAGCATGGGTTGACGCCTTCATCCAGTCCTCTACAGGTGAGGTGAATGATAGGAGAGCTTCCCATTTCGTCATAAACGGGAGCTTAGACTCTGCTTGTACTTCTGACATGGCCCTGTAAAAAATGGAGATACCCCTGTTGGCAGCTGATGTTTGTTTAAAAATCGCTATGACCTGCGGGGGACTGGCCAGTGCGTCTTCCATCGGGATGACTATGGATCTGAGAAAGTCTTTTAGTTGAAGGTAAGAAAAGTAGTCAGCGTTAGAAAGACCATATTTCTCCTTCAGAGCTATAAATGTTTGTATTTTGGTATTGAGCAGCACATCTGACAGTTGTTTAGCGCCCGCCCTCCGCCATTTTGCCAGGGAGAAAGCTGGAGAGTCTACACAGCACTCTACAGCCCTCAGAGTTATGTATCTATATAAGCCTTTCAGGAGTAAATGGCTGACCCCAGACCAAACTTCAAGCACTGCTTGCATGGACTTCAGTGGGAGGTTTCCGGGCCTATGGCGGAGGAGGTGCGACTCCAACAAGAGACGAGTTGAATTTTGTGGGGCATACCAGGATTCTATTTGTAGCCACAGAGGTAGGGAGTTTGCTTCAGCCTTGGGGATCCACCATATTTGTGAGATCTCCAGATTAATTGCTCTGTAGTAAAAGTGAATGTTGGGGGCTCCCATCCCTCCCAAGGTGGTAGG